>JAKGUB010000331.1:16136250-17360000 GCA_026261675.1 Hippocampus mohnikei | reverse complement strand
ACAAAATGTTCAAACGTCTTTTTTCAAACTGAGCATCGCTCAATGTGCGTGGAGGCTATTGATGATAATAATGATAAAACATTTTTGGTCAACTACAAAATAAAAGTAATGGGAGAATCTTGTTGGGACGTGAAGCAATGGTAGATACGGCCCATTTGTATTTTTAATGCATTAATTGTATGCGTATGAACTCACTCGGATGTCTTGGCGAGGGCCAGCGACCGACACAGGGTAGTCGGGGTCATCGGAACCAAGGAGCGGCAGCCGCTGCAACTCCCGCCGTTCTCCGGCTCGCTTTCGACCGGTGAATTAGTGGTCGGCTCGGCCGGAACCAGCTGCATTTCCCCCGGGTCCAGAGGCTCCGCGGAAGGAGGCTGGACCACCGCGGCCCCGTCGACTTGTTGTGCCGGTGCAGCCGCTTGCTCCGGCGCGGATCTTGCCGCGGAGCTCGTCGCGGAGCTCTTGGTCTGGGGGTCCTGAGCGAGGTGGAGGTGATGGAGGCAGCCCACGTCGGGGTGAAGCTGATGGTGATGATGGAGGAGGTGGTGAGCGTAAGCGGGGTAAGGATGCTGATGTTGCTGCACGCGGACATCTCGCAGGTGCCTGTTCTCCCCGATGAGCTCATCCACCCGCCGGTCCAGCTCCTCGATGCGGGAGCGCTGCGTCTGGATGAGACTTTGCTGGTTCTGCACAATTGTGGTGAGCTCCCGCAGGTACAAGATCGCTTGTACCGGATTTTCCAGCAGGCTGGAGCTCATCCTACACGCGAGGCTCGGACAATGGCCAGAAAGAGAGGGGCTAAAAAGGACGCGGAGGAGAGGGAGGATGTACAGAGACGAGCTCTCCTTGCGTTGTTGTTTTTCGTCTCTTTGAAGGATGTAGCGACAGTGCTCGCCTCCTGCTCCCTCCCTCCTGTCTCCCTCTCTCACTGCGCTGAGAGGTGCTGAAGAGAGGAACTAGATCCAGCTGTGATGGAAGGGAGGGGGGAGAGGAAAGAGGAGGAGGAGAAGGAGGCACTGATGCGCCATTACGCACAGGCACGATCAAACTTCAGGACAAACACGAACCCTACAGGCGGTGAGACATCAAAGCAGCCCCTGAAGGTTACACATTGGCCACAAAACGTGCTTACGCATGTTCGAAGGTGACTAAAAAGTACTCACATCGTTAAGTAGACGTGCAGAGTAAAAATAACTCGACTCTGCAGTAGAAGTGCAGACTAATTCGATTCCTTTAAACATACAAATGCTGAAGTGTAGTTGAAGTCGTGACTTTCGGTTTGTCCCAGGGGTCGCCACAACCAGTCACGAACATTTTTTTTTTTTTTTTACCCTACAGATTTTTCGCTGGATACCCTTGGCGTATTCTACCCATTTTATATAGCCTTGACACGAGCAGTGGCTTGGTTTTAGGATCTGTAAGGCAGCAACATGTCGGCGCTGAAATAGATTTAAGGAATAGAAAGTAACAAGTAAATATATGTATTCTTTCAATATAATATCACAAACAATAAGGTACCACAACTACAGTGATGTGGTTGCTTTGCCCGTTTAACAACCAGAAAGCGCATTACATTTCCGTGTGTAATTAAACGCCACAAACATTACAGTACTGCTACTGTAACAATTAAATCACGTGACACGTAGACGCTAATGTGAAGTGAGAATTGTTTTGCTAGCGTTAACCAAGTTTTGACCCTCCACATACATGACCTAGAACTTGTAAGAACGTGGATTTTTTTTATCTCATTTCCAGTGTAACTATTATGTCGCCTTTCCCTCATGTATCTTGATTCAACTGCCGAAAACATTTCCTAAGGTAACTGAACGCAACATGAAGAATCGTGAAGTCACATGGCACGTCGACGCGGAAGTAAACCGACGGTTGTTTTGCTAGAGCTGTTAGCCTAGCGTTTTTCTATATACAAATGTGTTAGTAATTACACAACATCAATGGTCAGGTAAGGATTTTGTTTTTCATATGGCGCAGTTTTCTAATTGTTTTTGCAATGTGACTGTTACGGCGTTTCTTTCCAATTGCTGTAAAGTGCATAAGCTTTGATTGTCACGACACTGTAAAAAGAGTATAAAATGAACGGTATCTTGTGTTTTTAATTCGTTCAATATCAGTGTGTATTGCTCGTTTAAACGTTCGATTATGCATTTAAAGGATTGACATACTCAAATACTCTTACGGGATCATGTGTTGTTGCTGCTACAGTCATGTGAGAGTCAGTTGAGTGCGAATGCTAATGAAATGAGCTGATGAACTCAATGTGCATTTCCCTGAAGACTCGTACTTGCTACTGTCGCACGTACGCTCTGTCGCACCTAAAACACCCACACATGATTAATTCGTGTTGTTTCGCTGTCATAACCAGGTAACATGAAGATGATGTGACCCATGTTGACTTCACCTCTGGTTTATTTTACCCTTTGTAATGCAGGATGACCCAGAAGCTCTGCCTGGAGGGCCAGGTGTACTCAGTGCCTCTCATCCAGCCAGACTTGAGGAGAGAGGAGGCTGTTCACCAGATAGCAGATGCATTGTTCCTCCTGGAGACCATCTCTACTGACATCTTTAGGAGGTGAGCTCCACACAAATTTGCATACAATTCTCAACATTCAAGTTTCAGGAACTCGGTTTCTAAAAAGAATTGAGATTTTCTGGGCCTCGTGTGGTGTTTATAGAGTGTCCGAAAGTGTCGAGAAAAATCGCTGCCACCTGCAGAGCGTCAACGACCGTATCCGACTGGTTCAGGCTCGTGTTGACCGGATCAAAGGCAGTAAAAAAGCCACCAAGGTAAAGTAGAAACAAATGGAAAAAACATTCGCTTGAGTTGGGCAGATGTGACTGTAAAGCTGACTTCTTCAGTGGCGTTGGAAGAGAAACATCCTATGCCATAGTATTGAAATTTGCTCGACCTTTAGTTAACAAGAGCAATCCATTTTTGATTGGATTTATTACATGAAGGACAAGCACTTTTTTTTCTTAACATTCTGACATCGCATCCTGGTTGTCATAGAAACAATGAAAATAGACACCTGGAAAATGTTTCAAGGAGTGGGGGAGAACAGATTAAATGTCTCCTTTAAAAAGTTCTCTCTTTCTAGGTTTTCTCCAGTGCCAAGTACCCGGCCCCAGACCGACTCCAGGACTACTTGTCTATCTTCACCGGAGCCTCCGACCCTTCATCGCAAGCCCGCCCTCGACAAAGAATACAGAACAAACTACGACCCTTCGATGAGAAGACTCTACAGGTCAGCTCCCTATTTCCCCCAAATGTGAATGTGACTGAGTCTGCGATGAATTCTATTAGATTATGATGTGACACAGCAGTTAATTTCCAAAATACAGCTGCCACACTGAGTTTCTCTGCCCATGATTTTGAAACTAGGCTGGGTGAGGCTTTCTCATTTTCAAGCGATAGATGGACTACACAATGACATCTATCATGTCAAAGCCAAAATAAGTAAAGCTGTAGTCATGCTGTAATTGCTTCTGCAATTAGCTTTCATGTTGGCTTTCAATGTTGAAGATTATTATTTAAACAATAAATAGCATTGAAAGAGCAAAGGAAGCCTAACGTTGGCCTCACACATTAGATTTCAAAGTTACTTCCACCATTAGCTTTCAAATTGTATGATTAAAAAGAAAAATACTTGTTAAAAGTTTTTTCTTTCGTGTTTTTTTAACTTTCATGCTATGACATTTTCTGGAATGAAACATGGCAAATAAAAAAATATGGCTAATGCAAGCTACTTCAACACTGACAGGACACTTTAAAAGTTGCAGGGTGATTGGGTGTTGTAGAGAGGGCACAAAAATTCGTAATAATATTTGTTTTTCATATAATACTTCAATAGGTTCCACAGAAACATTTGCTAGCGGAATTGATAAAAGTCACCTCATCTCCCGTTGTTTGTCTCCCTGGCAGGAGAAGCTGGTCTACTTCCCTGTGTGTGCCGGCAACAAGAAGAAGTCAGAGGATGAGACGGAAGAAGGGCTGGGCAGCCTGCCACGTAACATCTCCTCCGTCAGCTCGTTGTTGCTCTTCAACACCACCGAAAACCTGTGAGTCCACGTGCACGCACACCTGCACACACGAACAGTCGTGAAGTACCGTAAATACTCAAAAGTACAGTGAACTGAAAAATCTACTTCAGTACAGGAAACAAAATATTTGTCCCTAATTTGCATCACGTCAGCACATAAAATACAAAACACATTGTTTAATTCTCTCCTTCCATTATGTGTTAAAGCTACAAGAAGTACGTCTTCCTCGATCCTTTGGCGGGAGCTGTGATCAAGACGCACACGGCCATCGAGACAGAAAAAGAGGAGAAACCTTTTGACGCTCCGTTGTCCATCACAAAGAGAGAGCAGCTTGAGAGACTGGTAACTTAGAACGGCCCTTTTCCCAGAGTATTGGGACGCCCTAACCATCAACTCGAATGGCTTTTATTATTTATTTTTTTTTACTCTTGCTCATCCAAGCATGCCTTAATGGACCTTGGTGAAGGAGCAGTGTGTCCCTGAAATCAACTTTCCCCATTGATATAAATGGAATTGAAATGAACCTGGCCAATTGGGAGCAAAAATCTTCCCGTTATTGTGTCACTTCAACCATGTAGTATAAATCCAGGATGATATTTCAAAGCTGTGCTTTGAAGATGGTCGACAATGTTTTGACAGACGGCAGAGAACTACTTCTACGTGCCAGACTTGGGTCAGGTGCCAGAGATCGACGTGCCGTCATACCTGCCAGACCTGCCAGGCATCGCCGATGACTTGTCCTACAGCGCCGACCTGGGTCCCGGCTTCGCCCCATCGGGACCCACGCACATCATTCCTGAGCTTCCGGCCTTCTCGGAGGACAGCGCAAGTATTGAAATAGTTGGAGAAAGTGTGAAACCAGCCAAAGTGTCCCTTAACTGACCACATTCTGTTTTAGGTGAGCTTCATCCTAGCGTCCTCCCTCCTCCTCCTCCGCCGCCACCTCCTCCTCCTCCACCACTGCCGCAGGTCCACCTCCACCGCCACCCCCTCCGCCACTTCCTGCAGAAACCACTTCAGACGGAGTCGAAGTTCCAAGTTCAGGTTTGCCAATCATAAAAGAAAGATGAAAAATAACGCTCAAGCAGAAAAAGCTTTTTTTTATTGCCAGAATGTGAAGAAAAAAAAACCCTTGATTATTCTTTTGTCTTTTTTTTTTCCGAGTCTATATCACCCAGCCATAATCAAGCTATATGGGATTAAATGAACCATTCCAAACACTCCCTCACCTTTTTTCCCCTGACTCCATAGGCCCAGTTTCTGGGGCACCCAGCGAGGTGGTCCAGCCCTCAGACGGCCGAGCCAGCCTCCTTGAGTCTATCCGCAATGCTGGCGGCATTGGCAAAGCCAAGTTGCGCAATGTCAAGGAGCGCAAGATGGAGAAGAAGAAACAGAAGGAGCAGGAACAAGGTGGGAAGGGGGGGGGGTGTTTGATTCACAGTGACACCAAAGGCAGCTTTTAGCGTCACCAATGTGCAATTGAGAGTGAAGTGTAACCGGCGAACAAACTCTGGTCAGTGATGTGAGTCACTCTCGTTGTTCCCTTTTGTGGTTATTACAATATTTCAATGAACTAAGATCAAACACCTTTTACCGTGATGTCACACACACCACTAGCAAACGTCTGTCATCAGAGTCAGACAATCGCTTAACAAATGCTTATTTGTCATCTCTGAGCAGTCGTAGCAGGAACTACCGGCGGGGACTTCATGTCCGATCTCTTCAACAAACTCGCCATGCGCAGGAAAGGTACACAGAAAAACGCAAGCGTGATGGCTATTTGGCGGAGATGAAAATGACCCATCCTCTCTTTCTTCAGGTATTTCTGGGAAGGGCCCGGTTGGCGGGGATTCAACCGACCCCCCCGCCAGCACCGGAGGAGCATTTGCGAGAATGTCTGACGTCATCCCACCGCTTCCCGCCCCGCAAACGATGACAGATGATGACGACTGGGAGGTCTGAAGAAGTGGACAGTGAAGATTTAATGTACAGATAATTAGGGTTGGGAAATTTTCATTTCCAACTTTGAAACTTGTCTGCAATTTTGCAACTCTATGAACAATACAAAAGCACTTAATAGTTTATTACAGAAAGAATGTACCAAACTAGAAGTATTATATAACATTTGACTGTAAAATGGTGTCAGTCGTGTACAAGTTTCTGAATTTCACCACGAGTAGCAATGCTCGTGAGCCGTCGACGCATTTCGCTCACACGTCTTTTCTCTTCAATAAACCAATGTTTGCATTACATAACAATGCACCTTCAATATTTAATGTGGCAAATGAAAGCCGTGCAGCATTGTCGCCGCGTCAATAATTCAGTTGGACACGCAGCAACTAGTAATGTTCCAACAATGTTGCAGACTCACAGTGGATAGAAAAAGTCTACACACCCTTGTTCATATGCTTTTTTATTTGTGAGACCAAGATAAATAATTTAAAACCTTTTACCCTACAACTTATTCGACCTGTACACCTTAACCGAAAAACATGTGGAAGCTTTTACGGTGGCGAAGTAAAAATAAAGAAATGAGATAATGTGGTTGAACAAGTGTGTGCACGCTTTTATAACTGAGGGGCTTTGTTCAGACAATTCACATTCATTCAAATTCATGAGTCAGTATACACCTGCCAGCATTTCAAGTGCCTCTGATAAACCACAAACACATTGCAGTGGGCTTTTCCTGACATGTTTCAGATCTTGTAGCACAAGCTATGATGTGCAGAGCTTCCATAGCATCAGAGGGATCTTGTTTTTCAAAGGTTTGAGTCAGGAAAAGGGTACACTTCTTTTAAATAAGAATAAGACAGAAGAAGACGTCATTAAGTGGAGAAAATAAGGCACCAAGAACTGGATGTCCTACCAAAATCATCCAAAGACACGTGTGAAGGACATGCAACACCAGAATCGCAGTCCTCGGAATCTAGTGCGGCTTAAAACTAGTCGACATTTTGCTTCTTCTCCATAAAGAACTGAAAAGGAAGAACATTGGACAATGAGAATGAGTCGATTGTAAATCGAGACCTAACCTTGACTTTCAAGCTCATTTGATCGGTAATTCAATGTTCCCCAATGAAATAAACTGAAATAGCATGCATTGTGTCAAAATGTCATTCAACAAAAATAAAAACAAGGGTTGCGGTGTGTAGTGAGTGACTGTAGGATCTGGTGTCGGGTTGGCCAGTTATTCTGCGTGTTGGTGTCTGAGCGTAAGTAGTGGCCTGCAGCAGCTCCTCAATTTATATTTCCCCCATTCACTAAACGGATGAATATGCACTGGCGGCTGTGGCTCTCCTTGACCACATGTAGAGGCATTACTCTATGTGACATTAAAAAAAAGTTTTGGCCCCCCTAGAGTAAGTCAAGTGACCCCTGTATTTCTGCCTGCTCCTCACCTTCCGCATGGCAGCGTACGCGGGGCCGAAGCTTTGGTGAGTGCTGGTGCGACTCCGGATCCACGCAGGAAGTTTTGCGAGGGTGGCGGGACGGGAGTAGCGTCGGTCGCAAAGCACAATGGAGGAGTAGTCACCACGGTGACGGATAGCTCGGCCTTTTCAGATGAGGAAAGAAAAACTCTTGTTGTTAATGACATTAACAAGTTGAATGACCAGTGGAGCCATCACAGGATTGGCCATACCTATTGATTGATTGACAGCCTTCATGCAGAGATTTTCTATTAGTGCTTGGCCCGGGCTCTTCCCCCCGCTGTGAGTCTGGAATATTCCAAGGTTTTTTTTTTTTGTTATTAAACTTTTTATTGAATTTTTTTAAACAGTGAGAAAAAAGAAAAACATGGTCACGTGTTTAGATACAAAGAACATACATCACATAGAGGAATATTCCAAGGTTTTAAAAGAGACATACATTTTTGTCCCAATTCCAAAGGCCATTCCGAAGTGTCTTTTTAAAAAGCCATGAAGAAATGTCATGTTAAAAAAAAAACATGTTCATGGAAAGCAGGATGGTGTCTTACCAGGTGTTTGTCCAGGTAAGACATCTTTTCCTGCAGTTCCGGTGATTTGATATTTGGATAAGGCATTCCCACCATCACCACACACCTGGAAGTCATAAATACATGAGACAAAAGTCATCTACATAGGGCTGAACGACATTGCTTGAACAAAATCTCAATCTTATTTAGAATTGTAACTGATTTTGCTGGCATAGAAATATCTACGGTATCTATCTTTATGGAGAAAGAGAGCGAGAGAGATCATTTTACAGATCATGTGAAAATAAGTATTTACAGTATATTCGGAAAAAGGCCACCTTTGGCATGTATGTAAACATGATCCTTGGTAGATGGATTTTTTTTTTGTTTCATGGAAAAACTTGTTGACCTTTATTTAACCAGGTCAAAAACTCATTGGGATTGACAATCTCTTTTGCAAGAGTGACCTATCTTCCCAAAGCACATACCTGCCGAGGTCATCAGAGAAATTGATGCCCTCGCTCATCTTTCCGCCCACCACGGAGAACAGCAGTGCCCCCGTTAGGCTGCCGCCTCCTTGCTGAGTGCATCTCTGTTAAGAGACATGACATTTATGGACAAAGTGTACAGTGATGCTAGTTTAACTCGTTCAGTGGCCACGCTTGTAACTCAAACCAGCTTTCCCCTTTCAAATTATTTGAAATCCACAACGCCAATCCCAAATTGAATGAATTGAGGGATTATCCAGGGGTCAATCCTGGGACCCCTGTTGGTCAGTCTGTACATGCTTACATTAGACTAGACAGTACGCAGCTATAAAGTGTCCTACTAAAAATGCAAGCTTTAATTCAATTGACGTTGTTAGCTGCTTCTTCTGGACACTCACTTCCTTGGGAACTACGATTTAAAAAAAAAAAAATTTGTCACAACAGCTACACACAACTCAACTGAACCTGTACTTTCACTGCTACACCACATAAACTAAGAGTGGCTAAATGGTTGAAAATTTGCTGCCCCCATCTAGCGGCAAAATGGCTGAAGTATACTTCAAAGTCAAACTTTTGCTTGCAACACTAAGCAAAAACGAAAAACAGACCCAAAAAAATGGCTGTGATTCAGCTCATAACGCCATTAACTGGGTACCATTGTTCTTAATCAGCAAGTATTCCACTTGTGAGTATGGGAACTGAGTGTTCTTCACCTGGATACAACGTGAGAACTCGCCCAGCACTTGCTCCACCTGGTTGGCCTTCTTGGGCTCCTGGAATATCTGAAGAAATCACATTTGTCTTTAAGATGAGAATTTTATAAACAATCCGCTTGAGGTTAAGCGGATTGTTTTACTTTTTTTTTTTTCCTGATGCAGTGGACGCCCCCAGAAGTCATACAATTTAGAGTTCAACCAAAAGCAAACGAAAAGCCAGAGCATAATTTATTTTGATAGAATGTAAAAATGTGAAACAAAACAACACCTTTTAATGAAGATTTATGAAGGCAGCTTGACTCTTGAATGAAGCCTACCTTCTTCTTGTTGGCGAGTCGGGTCAGAACGCCGGCAGACTCCCAGTGGGCGACAACGCGCCTCGAGTACTCGTATGAGGGGAAGAAACACACCACACCACCTGGCACCACGTTGCAGATGTTTGAGAGGATGCGGCCCGTCTCGTCCATCTGTCATTAAGTACATGTTTCATGAAAATTATACATACTGCAGCCTTGATTTAAACAGCAGGGCCAAGTACCTAATTTTTAATTAATGTTTGTATCCGATTGTCTCCTCTATTTCATATACATTTCAAGAGACATATGTCCCATATCCAATACCTACTGGATTTTAATCATTTAGAAGAGCTCTGATCCCAAACTGAAGACATCAAATTCCATTTTCGTTCTCCTTTTGCCATGACACATAATTGTGCCACTTGAGAGGAAAAAAATGTATTGTGTGTGCATGTTTGAGTGTTACCATGCGAGGAGAGTCTCTGTTTTGGTATGTGAAATCTAGCTCCTGACCGGATGGACCGCTGCACAGGACAATGGGAAGGAGGTTCTCAGGTGGAATGACATGGCCTGCAAAGACAAAAGAATGGAACATGAAGTAACAAAAACAAATAATAATAATAATAATAACAAATAATAACAATAATCAAATAAAAATGGTGACCTTAATTTAATATATTATATAGCGCATTTGAAACCATTTAAAATCAGTTTCAGTATAATGGTGTCATGTCTCGTGCTTGAATAAAATTACTGTATCTGCTCCAACAGTGGCTTCCACGCTTCTATTAGATACTCGATTCTCTGTCCCACGCAGTGTCAATTTCTATTCTTCTTGTGCAACAAAATAGCTTATTTTCATGCAGTTTTACTGAGATGTCACGACACGATCTAGTCATCAGGGTGCAACCAAGAATTTTACAATGCCTGGCGTAAAAACATGCAATAAAACAACCCTCTTTCATAAAAATAGAATGGGATGAGCCAAATGTTTATTGCCCTATATTAGTTCACCTCTCAAACAAGGGCTCAATATTGAGCGATGTTGCCCTCAAAGCTCTTAAAAAGTATTGATTTGATGCTCATGAGGACAAAGGAGAATCCGCATACTAAACACGCTTTTACTGTCCTTTGCTACAAAAGCAGAAATAACGGCAAAGCTGTTACGGTTGTTTAGCAGAGTGGCCGTGATGCCAAATGGGGTCCCACTTACCACAGGAAAACTCGGCGATGCGCTCTTCTCGCACTCCGGCGGAAAACAGCAGCTCTTGTTTGAAGTCTGACACCTGCACAGAGCAGCTTTCAGTATCGGGGAAATCAGATTTTTGTCATTACAGTGAACCCCCGTTTATTGTGGGGTATATGTTCCAGACTCTCCAGCGATGAATGAAAATCCTGGTGGGGCCGTGTAGAAAATGTTGAATGTTTTTATCCTTTGGCTTTTGACTCAGTATGAGACTCAGCATTGTTTTAGTGTTTTATAGTGCTGACTGTTTTTGTGTTTACTGAGTTGTTGTTGTTTGAACTGTCTTTGTTATCAGCACGCTGAAGCACGCTGGTATACGCCGGCACGTCGAGGTCGTCGAGAAATTTTAAGCATGCTTAAAATTTCTCGTCGATGTCAGCGTATGGCTATACGTCCCGTATATCGCAGGCCATAAGTAATAGGTAAGTTATGCGATCGTTGCACACGCTCAAACACGTTAAGTGTAGGTTACTCATAAGTCCAAATACGCCGAGAATACCTACTAGCTGTTCTCCAACATCCGTGCCTTTCGAACTTGGCGCTTGGACATGCTGACCAGGCTGTCACGCACGTAGTTGGCGAAGGCTGCAGTGGCTGTGATGGGATGAGCCTCTGCAGACCTTTGATGAGCTCCCCAGACTTTTCTTTGCCATGACGCTGATGTTGTTTGGTTTAGTAATGACACAAGTCATAATGGCGTTTGATTGCTGCTTTAATAGCGTGAATAGCAACTCACAGTAACGATGGCAAGCCGCACCTTGCCTCTTGGGTTATACCATTTTAACTAGACCGTGTATGACTCTTTTTTCCTCAATGTACAGCACTTCATATACAACAATGGTTGTTTAAAATGCTTCATAAATAAAGTTAAGGTGAGTACTGTAAAATCCTGTGAATTACACAAAGCTGTGTATTTTTAAAAAAAATCCCTATGATTAAGGTCTTTCAAATATTTTTAAAATCATTTTTTCCAAAATCTTGTTCTTGCACTGTATTCTCTTTTAGTAATTTTACTTTCCATTTCTTTACTTTTCTTTTAAATCTGTAACTTCTTTTAAATGTACTTTTAATTACAATATGTGAAGCATATTGAGTTACTTTGTATATGAAATTTACTATAAATCAGTGATTCTATTTTTTTTTACAACCTATAGGTCGTGCCTAGGTAGTGGTAAACATCTAAATAATATGAATTTTTGTTTCTTATTAAGCGTCCTGTAAAATGCCCCCTGCCGTGAATTTTTCATTTTATTTATTTTTGCTCAAGAGGAACTCACAGGCTGCATAGTTCCTCCGGCGATGATGACGGCCCTGCACTCATTCAACACCTGGGCAAAGTGGACGGCCGGGTTCAAGAGAAGGAACTTGACGCTGCTCTCCGACAGATTTCCTGCACATTTGCACACTTCAATTTACTATTGGTGCCTTTATTGACCTCGTTTATAGTGCTATGAGTTTTAAGACAGTACCTTGTCTGTGTATAACCACCCGGCCGTCAGTGTTGCTGTTAGTGAGAGCCATGAAGAAGCCCTCTACTTGCATCATGGGGGAAGCGGCCAGTGCCTCTGAGGCCCCCTGTTGGTCATTTGGCGGAGCTGCAGACGAGAGGAGCTGAATTACAAACTTGAGAAGGGAAGTTCTATTCATCAGTTATCTGTAATGCGTGTCCTTATTATGTCTGCAAATCAGGTGGAGTCTATCCTAGCGATTTTCCATAATAAGCCCCGTTTTGACCCTTAATTTAACCATATTGCGATCTTATTAGTTGTATAACTGCATCAAATACAAACACAGCACATTTGAATTTGATCCGGTGTAGTTCTACATCAACAAAGGTGTTGAAGCAATATTGCGTCATTCTATTCGACAAGTTTCTCATTTCCAACCCGGTGCCGTGCTCTGGGTGCTGTGCAGGGACTGAAGGTAGCGGTTCAAGCCCTCCGTGCGCCGGTTCTCCTTATTGGAGCCAATGGGAGTATGCGGAGTCACGCCCGAACCCACATATTTCTCCACAAAACCACCTAGCTGTGGAAAACAAAGGAGAGACCATTGTGAGGGTTTTTTTTTTCAATTGCAGCACATAGAACATCACTCCCTGCGGTCTTACTTTTCTGCTGATCATGCTCTTCTCAAAATATCTGTGCAGCTTAGCGAAACAAAGAGAAAGACAAGTTTCAGGTTATATGATAGCAAAATTGATCAATTACGCAATATAATGTATTGAGTCATATCATTCTCAGTTTGAGTTGTGTTGAAACACATTCACCGGTCTCAACAGCTGTATGCAAATTTTGATTTTAAAAATATATCACAGTGGTGTCTTGACTACATGCCTAAAACTGGCTTTCTCCATTGAAATGAATGGACAGGCTTTTAATTTGTTCCCTTTTAATATGAAAAATAACACTCTGCAGTGTTGTACTTCATAAAAACATACAGCAATAACAATAAGATAGAATCTAAAGAAAGTCACAACTGCTCAGTAAGCCGCAGCACTATTTGAGTTTTTTTGCAGAAGAAAAAGAATATTCTTGTGTGTATAGTACCTGCCTACATGTGTTTCTGCACCATTTGTGGTTAAATATCTGTTGCCTTAGGGTTATCACATGACAACAAAGATGTTAATTTCGTTATCTCCTTTATAGCATTCTGCAAATAGTGTGAAAATTTCATCAGAAAAAATGTTTTGGGGTTTCCCAAACCTGTTGTGTCTTTGATTCTGCACATCTACATAATGAAGCAGCTGGAGATAAACAAATAACAATATATTTTTGAAAAAAAATATTCACTATATTCAAGTTTCAATGCTTTAACGATTACCTTAAACAGGTTGATGTTGTCAATTTGAGCTCTGAACAGAAAGTTGTTGATGGTGAGCATCTCTGTTGCTGAAAAAAAATAAAGAATTCTTGATCAAGTTTCCTTCAGATTTTAGCCTCTGAGCGTGTATGTGTGTGTGTGTGTGTGTGTGTGTGTGAGTGTTGTCTGACCTGCTTCGGTGGTTTGGCTCTGTGGATTCTGACCCACCTTGCCTGAGAGGATAGGATTTACATCATTATGTGTGACAGCAACGTTCACCAAAGGGAAAAAAAATGCTTTCACTCACCTCCCAGCACTCGCACCAGCCCCTCAATCACAAAGAGAACTTGTTTGATGTACATGACATTCTTCGCCTTCAGTCGGCTCCTGATGAAGAAGAAAAGGAGACATATTGTGGATTCATTGTGGATAAGCTCACATAGTTGATTTATAGCGATTTGATTTTCAAAAATAATATCTTGAATGTTCATATCTAAATAACGGCGGCAGGATAGCAATATTTCGCCCAGCCCTAATCTTTGCCTAAACTAGCATCAAAATTGTGGGTGCAGAAACTCTGTGTGGGGGCGGGATGGTGTCAATAAACAAGCTTGTGACATCACAATGCGGGAAAAATTAATCATTTTAATTTTCCGTCATATGTCAGATGTCAAAGTTACTCACCTGAAGCGCTCGGCATATTGGCTGAGCTGCGAGTGAGCCCGGCAAAGCTGCAAGTGACAATATTAGGACATCTCAGGTCGCATACAGTACATTCACCAGAAAAATAAAAATGTTGGTTACACACCGTGTGCAAGTCGTGCGTTTACCTGTGCGCCGCTGAGCTCTGCACTGTGTATGCAGGAGAGTGTATCACTCAGGTTGTGAGCTTCGTCTATGATCAACACCTGTTTACAACACATTCTACTGTCACACCAATGCACCACTTCATTATTGCTGTGTGTGTGTGTGTGTGTGTGTGTGAGTGCAAACCCACACTTTTTTTTTCAAAACACACCCCTTTTCAAATTTAAAAAAGGGTGTGTACACTTTTAAAATCCAACATGGAATCATCGCATTGTCGTTTTAATGTTAGGTACTGTAAAACGGACATACTATATTCTTGATAATCTTGTTGACTACCTGGTCCTTCAGCTGAATCCCTGCCGCCCGCCTTGTGGCTTCATGCAGCACCATCTGATAAGGCAACACCACCAACTGTACAAAAAAAAGCAACCAAGCAATTCAGCTTCTGGACAAATAAGACCTGAAGTCACTGAATGAGCAATGAGAGGAGGAAGAGTATGACGATGTTGAGTACAAACCTGTGCCGGTGGGACAGCAAGGCGTGTGGCGTAGTAGGGACACGAATGGCTTTCCTTGCCCAATTTCAGAAGTTGCTCGATGTCATGGACGCTGCCCAGGAGCTCGTCCCGCATCTGTTGCAGGGCCGAGATCTTGTTGTACGGACAACCACTCTTCGCCGGGCCTCGTTTCCTTTTAGTGCCGTCGTCGTGATGTGGCCTCTCTACAAATGACATACCATTCTTGAAAGCAGTGGTACGAATTAACCAAGTTTTATTTTCTCCCCATTGTGCCAAATTATCAAAACATGTATTGTATATGATTGACAGTAAAAAATAATTTGTACTCCAATCTGACACTGTACCTCAGCAATGCATTTAAAACATTAGTAAATAAATGGTATATCATCTGCGGCTTGTCAAAAGTGTATTTTCTTACCGTGCTTGTTTTTCTGCATCTCCATGCAGCGATCATTGATGCGTTGAAGACTGCCAAGGCGTCGCACCTCCTCACTGACGCAAAGATTCTGGAAAGCGAGATCACATTGTGTTTCGCGGCAGTTTTCAACATTTTCCATTCTCATTTTCTTCAGGCTTGCTGTTGCGGTTCCATTGAATCATGTTTCCTATTTAGTAAGACATTTATATTCTTGTTGAATGCAGCACCGAGGATGGGCGTGGTTGCTAGTTAGCACGATGATGCCTTGAAAAGTACTGATTGTGCACAAGACTATTTAGAAAGTTTTGCCCCCCCCCCAAAAAAAAACCTAACAAAAAAACAAAAGGAAGAAAAATTATCAAATGTTTTGAGTTTAAAAGACCCAGAGAATAATTTATGCATAGATTTTATGTAAAATTGGAGCACAAACACATTACTCTTCATGTTATGAATATTATATTGAAATTGGTTGGTAAGTGTGTGAGTTTCACCTGCCGGGAGCCCAGCGTGACCAAACTGATGTCCTTGCTGAAGGGGCTCTTCTGAACTTCGTGGACAAACTGAGCAAGCTGTGAGTGTGTGCGACTGCAGTAGTAAATCTGTTTACACACCCCCACACACACACACACACACACACACACACACACACACACACACACACACACACACACACATCATGCATCTGTTCAATAATCACATGACGGGACACTACATAATGCTACACATCACACGACCTTTGTGACATGCTCTTCGACTAGCTCGTCAACCTCTTCATCCTCTCCCACGCTGAATCTGAGGAGATGTACACATCCTGCCGTTATGGTGTGTGATTACATCACAACGGTTCCAAGTTGAATGGCCGTTCACACCTGCTTTTTGACTTTGAATCGTCGTCGCTTTCATACTCTGCGATAATAAGATCCTCGTCGTCTTGATTTGCCGCTACGTCGGTTTGATCCTCTTTAGTGCGCTGCAACAACTTGAATGCTTCATCCTCATCACAACTCTACGGACAGACAAAAGAAAGAAATACACTTATAGTAGTCCAGTTGTTTACAAACCAACATTCATATTAACAAAAAGAATGGGTCCAGTGCAAGATTAAAGTTTTAGAAGGCGGCCCGACCGAGCCAACTTGAAACGTGTGTGAGGGTGACCTGAAGAGAGCAGAGGCCAGTTCCTTTATTTCTGATGACTGAAAAAATCTCATTTACACATCCATGGCTGAATGTCACATGATCAACATTTAAACTTCTATTTCCAACTATTTAAATCACGATCAGAAACTTAGTCTCCTTGTCAGCAGGTAAAATGCATTCTCAATGGGGTTGAAGTCATGCCCCGGATAAACTCCTTTTGCGTTTTGTACCATTACCTTAAGAAGGTAAATTAGCAGGCAAAACGCTTCGGTAGATTTCTGAGTCTGACGTTATGTGTCACATAAATGAAGATTCATGAGCCTGTCGTCCTCGAAGACGTGACAGACTAAGCCACATTACTTCCAATGAGTTTCACAAATGAGCTTGTTAATAAGCTGAACCTTTGACTCATCAGTCTGTGGGTCTGATTTATTTTCCAGCTTTTCTCAGCTTCACAGTCACTTTTTTTTTCACCTTGAGTCATCTCAGTCTTTTCCGTTGGTAACACCTCAGGTGCAGATGTTGCTCTTTTGTCTCAGTGAGTACTTTGACTCCACTTGCAAAAGTAATGCACGGAGTTTGCAAATGATTTTAGTCCATACCCACTGGACACAACATACAACACAAACCAATTCCTCACAGACAACCAACCAATCCTTTTAAGCAAGATATTGGAGCTTACCTTTCTTTTCATTGCATACTTGAGTTGAACATTCGTTCTAATCAGTTCTAAGCGCTCCTCTCGCTTCTGCCTTTTCATTTCATCCTCCTGAAACGGAACAAAAACAGACCAATGTGAGCATTCTGGTTTCTATCAGTCTTAACTTTTTAACTGATAAGCCCTCACCTTCAACTTTGACACTAAATCCCGTTCAGCCTTTTTCTGTACAAAACTAGTAATCCAGTCTGGCTCTGTGGACAAACTTTGGGCGGAGGCCTCCGGGTCGGTTGGAGAAAGTGACGTCTGGCCCCCAGCAGGGCAGCTGCTTCTTGCTTTCTTTTGGTTTCAAAGTCTGTAAGCCAGCTCAGCGCTCCGCATATCAGACTGAGAGATTTGCCCTGGATCAGTGGCAAAACATATTTCATTTGGAATCATCTTGAATGTACTGTATTATGCTCTGAAATACACTAGCGTACCGTCCCTGTGGGGCTTTCAAAGATGCCAACTTTGCCCTGGTCCAGTACACTGTACAAGGAGCGCATGAACTCCTCTTGGATGGTGTAAGGCTGGTAAGGAAATGGAAATTGGGATCTCTCATTCGCCATGATGACAAACCTGCGGACCAAACGGGACACATTACACTTAAAGGCAACCACATGTGGTATTACATCACTAGAATTGATTTTTTTCATGATTGTTTACAAATATTTGGGCCTCTGGAGTGCCTGTCTGTCCATCAAGTGTGAAATTAAACAACCCAGGAAGTCTTTAGTTATCTTCTTATTGCTAAAAATATTTGTTTGAAAGTTATGAAACAATGGGGATAGTTAGCATAATAATCACCCTCACACAGGCTTTCTCTGGAATATGCTGTAAAAATCCTCCTTGGAATATTTAGACAAAATCATGCCACTGACATGTTTTTAAGACACCTGGGTTTTTTTCATTCATCTTCCGAACCGCTTAATCCTCACTAGGGTCGCGGGGGGAGCTGGAGCCTATCCCAGCTGTCTCCAGGCAGTAGGCGGGGGACACCCTGAATCGGTTGCCAGCCAATCGCAGGGCACACAGAGACGTACAACCATCCACGCTCATACTCACACCTAGGGACAATTTAGAGTGCTCAACCAGCCTGCCTTGCATGTCTTTGGAATGTGGGAGGAAACCGGAGCACCCGGAGAAAACCCACGCAAGCCCGGGGAGAACTTTTGCATCAATTTCAATAAAAGCTACAGTGCTCACACTTTTAAGTTATGGTAGTAAGCGGTTACTCTTTAAAAATAGGATTTCAAGGCAAGTATTAGGGCTTCAAAATAAGGCTTCAAGACAAGATTCGGGTTTCTAAATCGAATTTCTCGCCAGTGTTATAGTTTGAGGTTAGCGTTTCAAATTATGGTTTAAAGCCAGTGTTAGGGTTTTAAAGAAGGGCTAAGGTTTCAAATTAGGGTGTCATGGTCAGTCTTGTGGTTTCAAACCCGGTTGTGAGATCTTCACTTTTGGGGTCTCCACCTTGGTCAAAACACACACGCACGCACCCACACGCCTTCTTGTTTCTTACCTTACTGGATAACTTTGTTAACTAAGTGAATACTTCTAAAAATAAAATGTCAGCGCACTTTTGTCGACCTAGAATAGATCTGGTTGATTGCGCACTTTTTAGTCACAATGAACAAGTTTAGCAAAATCCACAACCACAATCGTCTCGTGATTGAACGCTAAAAAACGCCTCATTTAGGATTACTTACAGTCCCTTTTACGATCCCGTCAGGTGAACTAGTGGTACTTTGGGTAGCATAAATGATAATTTCGGAGTAAAGAGCATCTTTATATGACAAAGGATATGGAAAAATGGTAAGAGTTAGTCTGTTTTGAGTAGTTTCAACTCCCGCGCCAAGAGAGCGCAAAGGACGTCGAAGCGGGCCAATAAGGAACAAGCTCATATAACGTGTGCGCGTTTTGGTTTAAAAGGCAGCACTCGAGGGCGGGTTTATTATATAAATGTTATTTTCCAGTTTTCTCTGGCTTTGATATCATTTTTTAAGATATTGTACTGTGAGTAGTTAAAACTGAGACGTATTGTGCTGATAGAAGATTCAGTTGTTGTACTATTATTGCTTGTTTAAGACCCCCATTTCTGGAGATTCCGGTTTATTTATTTAACACCCCAAGCCCTTGTTTCTTCTCTATGGTTCCTTCCAGAATGTCTGGAAAGTTCCTTGCTTGTGGTGCTAGACAGGATCTCATACACGCGTGAGCTTTGCACGCTTTACGGACACTCAATCGTAAGCGCTTTGCTCGACGACCGGTTAACGCGTGGTTTGTACTAGCGGTTTGGTCAAAACAAGAGGTAGCAGTAGTATTAGCTAGGCGTTAACACACCAGGTCGGTGTTATTGCTTTTGAGTACTAGTTAAAGTCAAGCTTAGGTTTCGCGTAGCCTCATTTTTGCCATGACCGCCGAGGAGCAAACGGCAGAAGGACACCACGCCATCCCCATGGAAGGAGACGACATCACTCCCAAGAAAGATGGAGGTGTTTTGAAGGTAATTATTCACATTGAGAGCCTCTCTCTTTATGCTACCCTTAAGCGCATGCTCTAATAGCGTTAGCTGTCGTCAGCTAACGCACCGCGGGCAGGTTGCTAACCGTTTATTTATTGTCTTTACTAACTAATCGTGGGAACGTCTAACCAGCTCGATGTAACGACGTCTATGTAAACCTTCTAGAATCATTAACATTGGCGACCAAATAAGATGTTGAGACGTGTCATAAATAAATAACCTTTTTGTCCTGTTTGTTGTTGAGCACGTGACAACAATGTTATGTATTTTTTTTTTAAACCCGTGTAAAGATCCGAGTTTACGTTGCTTATTGATGCAGTATTGCTCAAGTTTTAATGAGCAAAAGCACATGGATATCTGTACGAAATAAATCACATAGCGCAACAAGAGAGACACTTTAATTTATCTGCTATTCACTCTTAAGTCGCTGGTTTAGATCAAAGGTAGAATTATTTTTAGCAATGAAATCCTGTCGGGCCAATTAAGTAAAATAGGGTAATTAACTCGGAGACAGTCTAAAACGCTTCATGTAAAAAAAAAAAGCTTAACGTGTCAGAAAGCTACAACCAATCGTTACCAAAATTCACATGCACATCTCTCTTTGTGCCCACTTCAACCTCTGAAAATACTGTATTGACAAAATTGCCACAGTATTTTGGATAATATGGGCATCAAGCTTTTTCTTCCCGTAGAGATTCACTGTAGGTACAAAAATTAACAAGGCTTAAGGTTAGCAAACGCTTAAGGTTAGCAAACGACTAATGACGACAAAAAATCATTCAATTCAAACCAGGTGTGCCTGGATTTTCTATCTCGTACTGTCTTTCTCCCACATTCCCAAAAATTCCATGTTTTGTTCAAGAAAGACACATACGTAGTAGGCGTGTATGAATTGGCTGCCAATCAATCTCTAGAGAGCAACCCGCCTCTTGTCACAAAGTCAGCTGGGAAGTCCTCCAACTCACCTGAGACCCAAATGAGGATAAAGAAAATACATGGATGTCTTGTCTACAAATATTTCTCTGGAGTGCCTGCCAGCCATCAAGTGTAAAATTAAACAACCATGTAAATCATTTAGTTGGCTGCCATTTTCTGAAACTTGCCCTGTGTGAACAGTTCAGCACTCACAAACAACAAGGTTGATTAACATAACCACCCCCACGCAGACTTTCTCAGACAGTTGCTTGACCAGCTAAATTGGCTAACATTTTTTGATGGTTTAGAATTCACTCAAAAGGCGGGCTGAGCCTGCTGTGTCATCCTGAAAAACAGCATTGTGGATCAAGCCACCAGTTTTGCGCCAGGTCACACGAAAGGGGAAACCAATCTGTGTGCTACCATAGTAGGCTGCCAACCACTGGTCCGGAGATGCAGTTGTCAAAGATGTCCAACTGTCATGGGTTGGGCGATGTTCCAAAGAACCACTCTGAAGCATCGGAAACAGCACGTGTCATGTCAAAGCCAAAGGAGGCTGCAGCATTGGAACGGATTTGAATTGGCTTACAATGTCAGCAGCCTTTTAAGTTCAGATAATGTTCATTAGTTGTTGGCATGCGAGTGGTCAGAATTTCTAATTGGTGGTGTTCATGCGCCACAATACTACACTAATTGATTTTGTTTTGGCAATGGGGTGAAACGCAACATGAGTTATTCAATGCAATGGCATATAATGAAAAACCTGTTGGTGATGTTCGTTATCGAGCATCTGCCAAGAATGCTAGGAGCTTTCTGAAACACGCCTGTGATGCAAATTCAACAAAAATGCAAAAATATGAGCATGTCGATGGCAGACTTTTGCCAAACAGCGTTCTTTGTGTCCCCACTCCTATTTTTAGTTGTAGAGTGGAACCTTGACTAACAAGTGTGCCAACTTGAATTTTTCACGTTACAGAATGCCGCTCTGAGGATTTTATTTACTTAGTGTTGCCAAGTCAGAATTTAAGTTCTGAGAGAGCTTCACATTTGCCGCCACCAGAGTGAAGTGTAAAAAAACAAACAAAAAAAGATGCAATTTAGGTTCTGTAATGCATGTGGGCAAGTAGAGCCACAGGTGCCCATACTCTTTCGGTTGTTTATTGAATAGGACAAACAGTCACACACGCATACAAAATGAGAACATTCAGAAACTGAGAACATTCACGCACAGACGGTCGCACACAGATTAGCTGGCCAATCCGACTCCAGGTCCTGTTGTTACCGACAAGGCCATGCCCTTAAAGGCACACATCCAACAAATAGATGCTACTGTACATACAGTAATTAATGTGGCCTGACTTATTAATCGGCCGGTCAAAATTAGCTTTTCAAATGATCTTTTTTCAAATTAGTCCCCCCCTCACCCCCGATGAATGAATGAAAAAATTGACAAAGAATTGTCCAATTAAAATGAATACAAAAGGATAATGCAGCTGTCAGTTTTTGCCTGTAATTCACATGTTCATTGTTTTTAAGTGTTAAGGCACCAAAAGTACATTATTTCATTCACTATAAATTAAAAAATTAATCGAACGATTAATTAGTTATTGGGATTTTATTCTGGTGTATATCAGAACTGGCACCGGTGTTAAAAAAAAAATCCATATCATGCATAGGAATATGTATGTGATATAAAATTAAATGCAGTCGCAAGCTTGATTCACGAAACAAATTAAACAATGTACTACTGTATGTCCTCACTGTCTTATGTTTTCAGCTGGTGAAAAGGGAAGGCACTGGCACAGAGCTGCCAATGACTGGGGACAAAGTTTTTGTCCACTACGTGGGCACCCTCCTGGATGGCTCAACCTTTGACTCCAGCAGAGACCGGGGAGATAAGTTCTCTTTTGAGCTGGGCAAAGGTTGGTTTCCCATCATTTGGGAGAAGACATTACCCCGTCACGCCGACAACAATGTTTTCACCGTCTTCCCTGTGTGCGTGTACAGGTCGAGTCATAAAGGCGTGGGACATCGGCGTGGCTACTATGAAAGAGGGGGAGCTCTGCCAGCTCATCTGTAAACCCGAGTATGCGTATGGGTCTGCCGGCAGCCCACCCAAAATTCCCCCTGATTCCACACTTATTTTTGAGGTAAGCCTTGACATGCATTCAAGTTGGCCTTGTTACATTATCAGTGTTGTTGCCCAGAGGATTTTGGACATAGTATCGACTCAACTTCCCATGTTATCTTCCTCTTAAGGCAGTAAACTAATTGAGAATTAACAGTGATAAATTACACAGTCCATTTTTCCCCAGTTTAGTCAAGCGAGGTGCACACCAATTTTTAACATTTTAGCTGATTTATTTTATTTTTTTTAATGTGAGAGACCACACACGATGGCAAAACATTGACTTGCGTGCCCTTGCCTCTAAAGGGTCTTTTATACCCAAATGTCATGGATTGGCCTAGCTCTAATTTGCATTTGTAAATACTGAACAAGTGTAATCTTTAGACATACTAGAAGTCTGATAATCATGCCCTGCAAAGGAGGGAAAGGCTCATATTCAAGCAGCCCCTCACCACCCAATAAGAAATCCATCCAAAAATAGAGGGTTTTTTTTCCTCCTCCCTTGTGAAGTCAAACAAATAATGTAAAACATGCATGGATAGAGAAAAATAACATTTCATATATATATATGTATATATATATATATACACACACACACACCAGAGAGGTGTGATGAAAAGGCCAATACCTGAGAGGTACATCCAGATGACCATACCTGAAGCACTCGAAACTGCCAAACAAAGGCTCCAAGCCTTGTCCAGTCGCTTAAAGAGGTACACGAAAGAGAATGAGGCCAGGCGAATTAACAGGCTGTTCGCAACACAACCTGCGAAAGTGTACGCTCAGTGGCAGGGTCCTAACAGCAGAGCTGACCCACCAAGACTGGAAACTGAAAGGTACTGGAAAGGCATATGGGAGAGGGAGGTTGCACATAATGGCAGTGCACAATGGCTGGCGACCCTGAGAGAGGAGCACAGCAACCTCCCTGAGCAGAACCCAGTTACCATAACAGTGGCAGACATACAGGAAAGAGTCTCAGATATGGAAAAACTGGATAGCACCAGGCCCGGACATGGTTCACACCTACTGGCTAAAGAAACTCACAGCACTCCATGAGCGCCTAGCAACACAAATGAACCAGTTGCTGAAGGATGGGACTCACTCAGGATGGCTAACCGAAGGGCGAACGATCCTGATCATGAAGGATCCCTTTAAAGGGTACAGTCCCATCCAACTATCGGCCAATAACCTGTCTCTCCACAACATGGAAGCTCATGTCAGGCATCATTGCGGCTAAGATAAGTGGACACATGGATCAATACATGAGCGAAGCACAGAAGAGCATTGGTAGAGGTACCAGAGGAGCCAAACATCAGCTCCTGGTTGACAGAACAGTCGCACAAGACTGCAGGTCTCGACATACCAACCTGTGCACAGCCTGGATTGATTACAAGAAAGCCTACGACTCGATACCACATACATGGATCACTGAATGCTTGGAGTTGTATAAGGTGAACAGGACCCTAAGAGCCTTCGTTGCGAACTCGATGAGGATGTGGAAAACCACACTTGAAGCCAATGGCAAGCCACTTACCCAAGTGTCCATCAAATGTGGCATATACCAAGGTGATGCACTCTCCCCACTGCTGTTCTGCATAGGACTGAACCCCCTAAGCCAAGTAATCACCAAGACAGGCTACGGATACCGCCTCAAAAATGGAGCTAAGATCAGTCACCTCCTCTACATGGATGCCATAAAGCTGTATGCTAAGAGCTTAAGGGACATAGACTCCCTGATCCACACAACCAGGATCTACAGCAGTGACATCGGGATGTCATTCGGGCTTGAAAAATGTAGTTGGATGGTGACTAGGAGAGGAAAGGTAGTCCACACTGAAGGGGTCTCACTCCCTGAAGGAACAATAGCAGACATTGAGGACAGCTACAAGTACCTCGGTATACCACAAGCCAATGGCAACCTCGAACTGGCAACAGGGAAAGCGGCTACGGCCAAATACCTCCAGCGGGTGAGGCAAGTCCCAAGAAGCCAGCTCAAGCCGAAGGGAAGGAGGCCGGAGACTAGTGAGTGTGAGAGCCACTGTCCAGGATGAAACATCCAAGCTCCATGAATACATCAAGGAGAAAGCTCCAACAGATGACATACTCAGAGAATGTCTCAAACAATGGGGAACAGAGGATGAGATGCTGGAAGAGGGACCATCATGGGAGGACAAGCCCCTACATGGGATGTACCACCGGACCATAACTGAAGTGGCTGATCTCAAGAAGTCCTATCAGTGGCTAGAGAGGGCTGGCCTGAAGGACAGCACAGAGGCACTCATCCTGGCTGCTCAGGAGCAGGCCCTGAGCACCAGAGCCATTGAGGCCCAGATATACCACACCAGACAAGACCCAAGGTGTAGGTTGTGCAAAGAGGCACCCGAGACGATCCAACACATAACTGCAGGGTGTAAGATGCTGGCAGGGAAAGCCTACATGGAACGCCATAACCAGGTGGCTGGCATAGTCTACCGAAACATCTGTGCGGCATATGGACTGGAAATCCCAAGGTCAAAATGGGAAACACATCCGAAGATGGTGGAGAATGACCAGGCGAAGATCCTGTGGGACTTCAAGATCCAGACTGACAAGATGGTAATGGCGAACCAACCGGATATCGTGATCATAGATAAAGGGCAGAGGAAAGCCGTTGTAGTGGAAGTAGCGGTCCCAAGTGATGGAAACATCAGAAAGAAGGAACACGAGAAACTCGAGAAATACCAAGTGCTCAGAGAGGAGCTGGAGAGAGCCAGGAAGGTAAAGGTGACAGTCGTGCCTGTGGTAGTCGGAGCACTCTGGGCAGTGACCTCCAAACTAGATGAGTGGTTGCAACAGATTCCGGGAACAACATCGGACATCTCAGTCCAGAAATGTGCAGTGCTGGGAACAGCAAGGATACTGCGCAGAACCCTCAAGCTTCCTGGCCTCTGGTAGAGGACCCGAGCTGAATGGGGAACGGACACCACCCGAGGGGTGAGACGAACGAGGATTTTTTTTTTTATATGTATGTATATATGTGTGTGTGTGTGTGTGTGTGTGTGTGTGTGTGTGTGTGTGTGTGTGTGTGTGTGTGTGTGTGTGTGTGTGTGTGTGTGTGTGTGTGTGTGTGTGTGTGTGTGTAATATATATATATGTATGTGTGTGTGTGTATACATGTGTATGTATATATGTGTGTATACGTGTATATGTATATATGTATGTGTATATATGTATGTGTGTATATATGTATGTATATATATATGTGTGTATATATGTATGTATATGTATATATGTGTTTTCATATATATGTATGTGTATATATATATATATAATATTTATGATGCTAGCTTTGGTGATTTTTGATTGCAAGCCATGTTCAAATTAGCCGTGAATTTTAATCAATAATTCTTAAATCATAATTGCGCTGGAAAATATTTAGAGGGGCCATGCACGACTGAACTGAACAATCGTAAACCCCCAAATTCTGAACAATCCGTGCCCATCGATGATCATCCCTGCTGTCTTCACCTCTAGGTGGAACTTTTTGAATTCCACGGGGAGGATTTAACCGAAGATGAGGATGGAGGGATTATCCGTCGCATTATCACCAAAGGGCAGCCATATGCCAAGCCGAATGAAGGATCCGCTGTTGAAGGTAACGCATTTCTCATCGTACCTTGACAAGAAACGGATTTATTACGATTTCCAGATACAATCTTTTCGCTTCTGATAAAACACTGATATTGCAGCCTTGTGATTGGCCAATATTGATCCAATACGACTATTCTAAGCGTGGCATTTTGGATCATCTCCTCTTCAGTGACGGTGGAGGGCAGCTGCGAGGGGCGCGTGTTTGACGAGAGGGAACTCAAATTCGTGATTGGAGAAGGAGAGTGTCTTGGCTTGCCGGCTGGAGCGGAGAAAGCCATCATGGCCATGGAGGAGGGAGAGGAAGCTCTGTTCCACATCAAACCTAAGTACGATTGATGTTTAGTGAGCAGCCACAATTGTAGAGATAAACGGAACATCGGATGTAAAAAGGAATTTTAGTTGCTTTTGTACAAATAATTGGACTGGAATAAAGTGAGCCGTCCATGAGCCGTCACCGTACCGTGGTGGTGGGGTTCATGCGCCCCGATGATCCTAGGAGCCGAGTTGTTTGGGAGCTTTATCAAGGGGGACCGGAGGGTGTTGTTCCAACTACAGAAGAATCGCACACCTCAGCTTCCCTGGTAAAATCTATTCAGGGGTGATGGAGAGGAGGGTCTGTCGGGAAGTCCCATTTCTGATTCAGGAGTAGTGTGGCTCTCTGCCGTGGAACAGTGGACCCGCCCTACACCCTCGGGAGGGTCGACATGTGCTTTGGAAACTGGTGTTCGATCATGTACCCCCGGGGAGTTGTGTGGAGGATGGTTCGGGAATACGGGGAATCGAACCCCCTGATAAAAGGGATTTCACCGATATTTCAAGACACCTGGGAAATGTCAACTTGAACCCGTAACAGGTCAGAAATGCACCAAATAACAAATGTTTGTTTTATTTTCTTGGAGGTATGGCTTTGGGAGCGAGGGAAATGCCAAATATGACATCCCCGGCGGGGCGCTTTTGCAATATAAGATCAAGCTCACAGCCTTGGAAAAGGCCAAAGATTCGTGGGAGATGAATTCGTCGGAGAAGTTGGAACAGAGTGTCATCGTCAAAGAGAAGGGGACACAGTATTTTAAAGTATGTATGGGTGGCTGAACCTTTGACAGAGGAAAGGAACTCCTGTTGGGTTTTGCCACGAATATTTTTGTCAAAGGCATTTTCTATTGACATCGATCACGTCTATCGCGATACATTTTGATATTGAATTATTGCCCAGCCCCAATAGAGACTGTTATCTAACGGTCACTGCTTGTTTTGGCTTTCAGAAGGGTATGTTCAAGCAAGCATCTATGCAGTACAAGAGGATCGTGTCGTGGCTTGAGAATGAGTCAGGATTGTCCGAGGAGGAGGAGGAAAAAGCCAAAGCGCTTCGACTGGCTGCGCATCTCAACCTGGCCATGTGCTACCTGAAGCTCAAAGAGCCCAACCAAGCACTGGAAAACTGCAACAAGGCAAGACATCACACAACAGGGCACGATCCAATTTCACTTAATTTAATTACAAAATGATGTTATCGTGGTTCATAAAGGATGCCAGTGACAGGGAGAACAATAACATGCTTTTCCACTAGGTGGCAGAAGGTACACAATTAACGTGTTGCCCTCAACATCATAGAACGTGATGGCATGCCAACCTTGGTCAAGTAAAATCAGATGAAATCATTTCACTGTATTTTGGGGTGGGATTTTACACTGAGATTTAAAATATGTTTTTCGGATCACTAAAGGATGGGGAAACTTTGCACTTGACTACAATGGAGCCTCCAAAGTGTTTCATTGTTGAATAAAGCCCATTTGGTGTGTGTGGTCACAGGCCCTGGAGTTGGACGAGTCCAGCGAGAAGGCACTATTCCGAAGGGGAGAGGCACTGTTCGGCATGAAAGAGTTTGACAAAGCCAGGGAAGACTTTCAGCGCGTTGTTCAACTTTATCCCGCTAACAAAGCTGCTAAGAGTCAGGTATGATGGCACCCAGGGAAGAAGTTAAACATGTTTTCACAATGTGTGACTATTGCTTGACTTGGCTGAAGATCGTGAACATGGGAGTAAGAAATGGGGGTGTTTTTCACACTAATGAAAAATTCAGGTGACGTCACCGCTGTAGGATCAGAACCCGGTCCCTGTAGTTATGTTACTGTTGCTAGTGCTACTTGTGTTTTAATTATTTATGATACTGATTGAGTTCATGCCACGAGAGCTACCAACACTCTCTTTGCGAGCTACTGGTAACTCACAATCTATTTAATGGGCACACATGCTCAAGAGTAACACCACCTCCCCCAATGAAAAGAGTAGGAAAACTTACATTTCTAAAATGATACACCATTGCCACCTGCTGATCTTTTGCCTTATGCGCTTAGAGCAGGGATGAGCAAATGGCTGTTCACAAATATTCAACAAAAACGTTGTCACTGTCCAAGTACTTTGCACGTCTCACCAAACAAGTATCAATATTATGACAGTTGTCATTTTTACAATCTGTGGGTGCTGTTTAAAAGCCTTATTTGCTTGCCCTGATGACTCCTCCGTTGTTGTCTTCACCCAGGTGGTTCTTTGTCAGAAGCACATGAAGGAGCAGCACGAGAAGGACAAGCGCACGTACGCCAACATGTTCCAGAAGTTTGCCGAGAGGGATTCCAAGGTAATGGATCTTGCCACCCTCAAATGGGAGACTGTTGCTAAATGTGTACCAATCTTGAACAGCTCAACCAACCTGGCGGCGTTTTATTCTTTTGCAGAAAGCGTCCGAGAAGGTGAAGAGCAAGGAGAACGGAGACAGCGAAGATATGGAGATCGACACTGCTAACAAGGAAGCAGAGGGCGACGCGAAAGTCTAACACGCCGTAAATTCTGACAGTTCACATGTTCTTCTGACTTTTGTTACTTCGGCCGTTTTGTGTTTTAAGTGTGTAACGGTATGCGGTATGCGTGGGTGCAAGAAGCAAGTGTCAACAAGAGCCCTGACTTTGCTGGCTTTCTTCATCCTGGCCTCTTGCCATTGTCGTTAATTGTGGTGGCGATCTGAGCAGGCGTGATGTGGTTTTAATATTTCTGTGCTCCCCTTCAACTCTCAACCCGCAGCTTTACAAGTGTGTTTCACAGCTGAATTACGTTAGCGCATACCGCGTGAGTGTGCGTGCGCGTGGAGAATTGAAAAGCCTTCGCCGTAAAGGGCTATTCACCTTGCACTATATTTGTTCTCTCAAGCCTCTGCTTTTATGGGCCTAGTGATCAATTCCAGGATTGGCGGCGGCTGAACTCTCTCATACTATGTGCTGGAATGCTCCAAAAGTTTATTCAGTGTTCCCTCACTATTTCGCAGTTCTGTTATTGTCATTTGTGACCATAACTTCATCCATTGCAGTTTTACCTTACTATTTTACTGGTTTTCTCAATCATTTTTTCATTCTTCCAAGTCGGACCAGTCAAGAAATATCTTTTTATTTTTATTTTTTGGGGGCGGGGAGATTTGTTTTACAAAGACCAAGAACATGAATTCGGAAATTACCGCTTCTCATGCACTACTCTGAGTGTGTGTTCACAGAGGCAGTGTGTGGTGTGCCCCTCTTATTAGGTCATTGCTCCCCAATCCCCCGTTCCCTCATCATAGGTGTGTTGGGAAATAAGTTCTCAAAGCGCTGCTTCACTCAGACTGTTCAGAAACTTGGAATGTTGTTCAAATCTGCTGTACAATTATTGAAAGGGCGCAAAAAAAAGAAAAAAATGGAGCCCAAGCCGAATAGTAAATATCTGCCTTCAGAAATTAAGTGGAGCTCGCTCGCTCTGCCTCCAGCAGCAAACGAGGACGATGAAATGACTCAAAACTATGTTTTAAGTTTGCTTTGAATTGGCTTACCTAACTAGAATCCCTCCCGCGAAATGTGAGGGAACACTGCATGCAGGAAGGGGGATGATGATTTTGGGGGTAAGCCATTGGACTCAAGTTCTCTGGTTGAATTCTCCAGAAGTGCTGTTTTAGGTTTGGGTCAAACCAGCAGTGCTTTCGGAACTAATGACAGTGTACTGTACTTTCAATGTACTTTCAATCCTTTTCCCTCCCCCAAAGTATTGCGCTTGTGATTTCTGAATTGTTGTGAATACGGCAAAGTAATCAACTGGAATATCCGGACACGTAAACGAGCATCAAAGCAGCTATACAGGACCTCGTTCGACCGTCTTAATTTTCTGCTTTGTGAATGAAGTTTTGATGTTTTCAGCCTGTTGAAAGGACGTTGCCGTGGAAAAGCCACTTGGGGTCTACTTGGTCTGTCGGAAGGGTGTGGTTTGTTGTGGTGTGGCCTGGCGGAAGGATTCAATAAACAGTTAAAACCTGCTTTGTGTGTCTGTGTGTGATATTCTCAACTGCGTTTTTGCCCTTTTTTTAATCTGCAGAGTCGGAATTTCGTCTTTCGCTGGAGGTCTCTGTCCCTATTAACCGCGATAAGTGAGGGATCACTGCATTCGACCTGAGCGAAGTGATTGACCGATGTCACAACCGTTATTGGAAAGACTGCCTCTAGCAATGTTATGAAACTTATATTTGTATTTGTATGTTTTCTTCTACTCACTGAGACTACTTTTCACCTCGGACCAAAAATGCATAACCTCAATAAATACAATTAATGCGCTCTCGCACCCCCCCTTAATGGGGAAACCTTGAAATAAACATCGAACTAAACCACCCATTTTGAATGTCATGGCCCGGAAAAAAAAGAAGCTGCACAATATAGCATAGCCCATTTGTCTACATCTAGGATACCCGTTTCTAATTTGGCCAAATTCCTGTTGATCCTTCTGCTGCGGAAGTCCCTCGCTGTTCATGTGTAGGCATCATTGCTGGTGACTACACTCGGTTCGAGGCACAAGACAGGAGACGATTCTTATTTTTCTTTGTGTGGTCGCTATCACTGAGTCGCTAAACACCTGGCGTGCCACAGTGCACCTTCACTGCCAGAAGCGAACTGCAGGGAAGCTCCACCCCCTTTATTTACATACACCCTAGAACATGGTATCCCTCCACACAAAATAGTACCAACATTAAACTCTAATGCTAGTGGCATACATCGTCACCCAACACCCCCACTCGATGGCGCCACGTACACTAACATTGCATTAGTTACCAAACATATAGGGTCTAAACTTTTCAATTTTTGCCCTTGTAGCAGATTTAGTAAACACGTCTGCTACCATACTATCTGTTGGACAATACATCAAAACAATTCTTTTCAGCAAAACATTGACCTGATGAAATGGTATTTAATGTCCACATGCTTGCTCCTTTGGCGATACACTGGATTCTTCGCAAGGTGTATCGTTCCCTGATTGTCCTCGAATATCTTCGTGGATTGTTCAAATCCTGGATGGAAGTCTTTCAAAACTTGTGTAAGATATAGTGCCTCCTGAATGGTAGCCGCCAGTGCAACATATTCAGCCTCACAAGTTGAAAGTGCAACTGTCTGTTGTTTCTTTGTCTTCCATGAGACAATAGCACCCCTTGTGACAGACTAAAGCAATAGCCTGTGGTGCTCTTTTCTGTCCTCTTTATCATTTGCCCAGTCGGCATCGGAGTAGCCTACCAACTCTAATTGTGCGTCACTCTTTTGTAACATAGCACTTGGTTCTTAGTTCCTTTTAAGTACCTATACACATGTTTTAATGCTGTCAAGTGCTTTTCTCTTGGATCAGACATATACTGAGATAGTCTACTCACAATCCAGCTAATATCAGGTCTAGTGCAGGTCATGATGTATATGAGGCTGCCCAGCATTGCTCTATATTTCCTCTGATCAGTTTTGTCCCCTTCTGGAGCCAGGTCACATTTGATTTCACTTGAGTGGCTCTTGCTTTGCATTCAGACATGCCAAACCTTTCCAATATTTTCTCAATATATCTGGATTGGTTCAATGTGATTGAGCCCACATTTTGCTTGAAATCAATCCCAATGAAATGAGTGAGGCATCCGAGATCTTTCATCCTAAACTTACTCTTGAGTTTCTCTTTGATCTCGCATAAACACCTCTCATTGCTGGCAGCCACAATGATATCATCGACCCACACTAACAAAATTTCTTTTTCTTTGTCAGACATTTTGGTGTAAATACAGTGGTCTGCTTGACTCTGTACAAACTCGTTCGCAAGTAAAAACTCATGAAGCATCATGTTCCAATTTCTCCCAGACTGTTTGAGGCCATATATGGATTTGTTTAACTTACACACAAGTTGTACACCATCCCTTTGTTTCACACAAAAACCTTCAGGTTGATCCATGTATAGTTCACAGTCAATAGGTGCATGTAAGTATGCTGCCTTCACGTCCATTTGGTTTAACAGCAACTCATACTGTGCAGCAAGCTGCATCAGTAGTCGCAGTGATGTCAGATTAGCGGTCGGCTAAAATGTCTCAGAATAGTCAAGTCCTTCTCTCTGACTGTACCCTTTGGCTACATATCTCGCTTTATATGTTTCATTGCCTTTGTCATCCTCCTTTAAAGCATACACCCACCTTCCCCCACTGTCTGTCTACCCTCCGGTAATGGCACAAGGGTGAAAGTGTCGTTCTCTTTAAAAGAAGTCATCTCATCTATCATCGCTTTCTCCACTTTTTCTGACTTTGGCGATGCCATTGCCTCGTAGAATGTTTGTGGCAATCCCACTGTTGCTCTATAGCAGTAATCAATTGTGATCTCATTGCCTTTTATCACACATTCATAATCCTCTAAATATTTTGGTGTCTTCCTTTCTACCAGAAGTACGAAGAGTCTCATTACCATTGGTTGAGTCTGTGTCGCAGTCAGGTTTAAGCTCTGGTTCAGTGTCAGAATCTTTCCCTACATATTCTGTCTGTAACTGACTTGCTTTAGGCATAGTTACCCACTCTACATAGTGGTCCTCCAGTTGGGTCTTCTCGGTCTGCGCCTCACTCTCAGTCACGGTCTTTGTGATGAAGTGGACCAGTCTGTGTTTCTGAACTTTGTTTGTCTCTGGAAAATAAATCAAATAAGCAGGTGAATGACGGTCAAAACCAACAAAGATCCCCTTTTGCCCTTTGATCTAGCTTTCTCCTGTTTTGCTCATACACCATGCATTCTGAACCAAACTTTTTCATTTTTGACAAATCTGGTCTTTTTCCTGTGAAAAGGAAATAAGGAGTCTCCCCTGTTCTTTCGCAGTAACATCTGTTCCGTATAACTGCTGCTGTTCTGGCTGCATATGGCCATAGCTCTTTGGGTAAGCCTGATTCTATCAGCATACACCTGACCATCTCAAACAATGTGCGCCAGTTCCTCTCTGCTGTCCCATTTTGATGTGGGGAGTAGGGCGCTGATCTCTCATGTTTTATCATATTATCTCAAGTAGAGATTGATACTCTTTGAAACAAACTCTGTCCCATTATCCGATCTCATTCGCTTCACTTTACCATATGGTGCTGTGTCTGCCAAGAACTGCTTTGTAGCCTCGACTGCCATGTTTTTGTTCCTGAGAAAGTATACAAAAACAGCTCCAGAAAAGTCATCAGTAAAAGTGATGGCATATTTGTACCCGTCGAATGACTCTGGGTCAATAGGCCCACCTAGATCTGTATGTACCAGCCCTAATGGCTCTTTAGCTCTCACATCACTTTTCCTGTTTCTATTCTGGGTGAATTTCCTGAATACAGGTTTCACACTGGTTAGGTCTAGTTTTGTTACTAATTTTCATACCTTCTACCACAGCTTCAAGTTTAGCAATATCACCATAGTTACAATGGCCCATTATCTCATGCCATGTTTTCATGTCTAAAGATGCATTGCAGGAGTCCTCACTGCATGCAGAATTTTCTGTGACAATGTCAAGATAGTACATACGGTCCTTTACAATCATCTTGCATATTGTCCCATCTGAAAGAATCATTTTGTTGTCATTCTTCGCAAAGTTGAACTTTGCTCCTTCGGTTGCTGCATCCACAGAAAGGATATTCTGCGGGTATTCTGGGATGAGGAGAGCATTTGTGAGCTTGACACTCACTACTCGTCCACTGCTGTCGGCCAGCTTGATTTGCGCGTCCCCCTTCTTCTCGACACTTCCGTGATCCGCCTTCCATCAGCCAGCTGCATGATGTGATCTTTAGGCCGGAAACTTTCATCAAATCGGATGAATGCGGTCTTGTCGGTGATTATGTGGGCAGAAGCACCGCTGTCCACGAGTAGTCCATATTGCTGCGCTCCTTGGGTCGCCATTCACTCACCCGAGCAATAATGTTTCTTCTTCTTCCTCGAAGATTTGGCTTGGTCTCTGCCACGGAAAACTTTTTCCGAATTGTCCATAACTGTAGCCACTTTATTGTTCTTATCAGCTTTTGTCGCTCGCTTGTGTGGTTTCTTATCCTTACTCGTGCAGTCTCTTGCTTTATGCCCCACTTTCTCACAAATAAAGCATTCTCCATTGAAGACGTATTTCTTGTCTTTTCTTTGGGCTTCGGCTTGAATGACTTGGCGGTCATTACTTCATCTGGTCTGGGCCTGCTTCGTAGCGGAGGGTGCATTCAAAACTTCTCAGCCTAGTCTTGAATTCAGCAAAGGTTAACACTTCCTCGTTTGAGTCACATGCACAGAAAATGGGTTGTACTCATCAGTGAGTCCTTTCAACACCATAGCCACCAATAGTGCATCGCTTAGGTTCTCTTTAGCTCTTTGTAGCGGCCACTAGCTTCTCGACACGTGCTAGATAGCCCGCTAGCTCCTCGCCGTTAGCCATTAGCATATTGGTTAGCTCTGTGTACAGCCCGACAATTCGCGGCTTTTCTTCGGACTCAAAATGGCGTCTCAATATTTCCAGACTTTTCTTACCATCTTCTGGTGCTTCATACAGGATGAGTGTCAGTGTTTTATCATCCAAGCAGCCGCACAGTTCAGCATATGCCAGTTCGTTTTTCCACACGGTTTCTGTTGCGGCCTGTTCGCTGGACCCCGTAGCTACATCACACCCGAGGATAGCATCTTTTAGCCCGATGGTTTTCAAGTATGCTAGGAACCTCGCCTCCCAGATGTGATAGCGGGCCTCATCTCCGTCAAATCGCGGGCGGTAATCCTCTCCCATGGAGCGCCGCTGTGCCTGGAACCCACCTGGGCCCATAACCTGTTGATCCTTCTGCTGCGGAAGTCCTCGCTGTTCATGTGTAGGCATCATTGCTGGTGACTACACTCGGTTCGAGGCACAAGACAGGAGACGATTCTTATTTTTCTTTGTGTGGTCGCTATCACTGAGTCGCTAAACACCTGGCGTGCCACAGTGCACCTTCACTGCCAGAAGCGAACTGCAGGGAAGCTCCACCCCCTTTATTTACATACACCCTAGAACATGGTATCCCTCCACACAAAATAGTACCAACATTAAACTCTAATGCTAGTGGCATACATCGTCACCCAACATTCCCTAGTCGGAGTTTGTTGAAGTATGCGCCGTAAAATGTGTTGCTACGAAGTAAATATTAATTTCGGACTACGGACCTTTTCATGAGTCCTTATGATAGCCCACCAAATGCGTCAATCGGCAAAAGTGGAATTGAGGCCCTCATTAAGGCTGTTTTCATATGATTTCAATTTTTAAACGAGTGAGCCATTGATCACAGTATGCAAAGTGACGTCGGGCGTCGGTGACAGTTCATTACTCTGATTGTCTGTTTGCTATTGAATCAATGCATGATATATTATGAGATAGAACACAAAAGCAAACCACGACTAAGGTAATTATCTGGTAAATTAAGCTAAAAAAACATGACCGGTACTTTTTACTTGGACTTGTTCACAGTACAGATGTCTACAGGTCGAATCCGGGCTCCAGCATTTCTGTGTGGGGTTTAAATGTTGCCCCCATTCCTTCACAGGTTTTCTCTGGGTACTCCGGATGGATGGATAAAATAAAAATGCTGGAGGAGCAAAACCGAGGCTACACAGATTTCTTCTGTGTACCCCCCTCCCGCCCGTGTAGCGCCATCCCTGGTCTATGCCAATGAAACACAAGGCATTATCTTTCTATTCATACATCATAATGTACACTGATGTCTCCTCACCTCCTACGATGTATACAAGGTTGTAAAATGCGTGTTTTTAAAAGGAGGAACTATTTGCTAACCTATCACCTCAACCTGCTTCAGGTATCCAGGCCAATGAAACAGAGGAGTATCTTATTCTGTGAGGTAAGGTCAATGGAGAGAAATCTATCCTAAAATAACAGTGTGTTGGGAAGGCTCTTTCAAAATAAATTCACTCTTATTACAACACCACCAAAATAAACAATTCCAGTGATAGTTTCACCACGGGTGAACAATTAGTGTTTTAAGATACAGTTATATTGGTAATTTAATGTCATTATGCTTTGGTTTTAGAACAGTTTGTTCGTTCAATTGCTTTGTTTTGTTTTTTAAAGAGTAAATCGATTTCCGTTTTCTTCTGACTGACAAATTGAAAGGCGGTGTGGGTACTCTTCCATCGTCCGTTGTTTTTTGTTGAGTTGGAAATGGCAAGAAAATGTTAGGCAACAAACGAGCCACACCAACATTTTCTAAGTCTCTAAGCCGTTTATTTGCAATTTAATGACTTATTTTGCCGCCTTGTTTCTGTTCGCCGCTGGAATGGAAGCGACCGAGTCACGAGCGCACCGGGTACAGATTGGTGGCCGGTAGTAGCGCGCACATTCGCCGGGGACAGAAGCACCGACGACAAACTGGGATCAAGAGACGGTCCCTTTCCAAAACCGACGACGTCCAGCAGCAAAGTTGATGAATGACCCCCGTTGAGCTGTCAGCTGGGTGCCGGGATGATAACCACGTTTTTCCCAGTGAAGAAACTGCGCAGGAAGGGCAAATGTGTGCTGTTCGGAGCCATTCTGGTCATCGCGGCGGTAACCGTTGTGTCCAAAGCGCGGTGGGGAGAAGGCACCGGTAAGTTTGGCAACTTCGGAAAAGGTTTTAACTATTGTTGACATTCAATTTTACTTTTAAGGACAGTCAAATAATTACCCAAACACACATATTTACTATAATAGCTACTTTGTACTCATTACATTAAGAAAACACTTGGTCACTTTAACTTTTCATTTATTTGATTGACTTTTTGGTATCACCTGATTAATATTGCTTTGCTTTTGACTTCAAATATGATGGAAAAATAGACACGTGTTTTGTTCATCAGTCCCTATTTAAGTTCACTGAAAGTCACCATTTCTGAAGTGTAGTTTATTGAGTTGTAGTTCCTTTAAATCTCATAAAACTCGTTCAAAAATATTCAATATTTACAATACCCTCCACATTTATTAGAATGGCAAGGTCAATTTCTTTGTTTTTGTTCCATACCGAAGAAATTTGGGTTTCAGAGCAAGAGATTGATATGAGACAGAAATTCACAAGTCCACCTTTTCTTTCATATTATGGACATCTAGATGTGGTGAACAACTCACGGCGGACAGCAAAATAACAATTTGCACCTGTTGAAACTGTTGAAACTCCTATAAAGCGTGTCGTCCTGTTTGGATTTATATAAGGGATTATCACCTAAAATGCTGAGCGCAAACATGGGATGGCATGTGTAAAAATACAAAAATAAAATGAAAATACGTCAATTAGCATTATAAGCAAGTTTTTGCTCTTTTGTTCTGCTGCATCCTCTATTGGGTTAAGATCTAGTGATTGACTTGGCCAGTTTTAAGAGCTTACACGACGGACAAAGTCCTTTTTGTGTTCGCATAAGCAGCCGTGCAAGGCCAAGCCATGACATTACCTCCACCATGCGAATTGAGCTTGTGTGTTTTGGATCACAAGCAGATCCTTTCTTAATCCATACTTTTGCCTTTCCATCACTTTGTTAGACGTTAATTTTGGTCTCATCAGTCAAAAAATGTTTTTTCACACTTAATTTGTATTAATGAGTGCAGCCTAACGCAGGTGAAACAAGAAAACAGGTTCCTTTGAAAAGAGACGCACCAGCCGTGAGAAAGTTGTCTGTGGGGTCTGTTGTTGGGGGGCTGGGGCAGGTCAGTAGTTCACATCACAGTTTTACTCTCCACATCGGAGGGAAATGCCGTCTCATGTCGGCTAACCGCACTTCCTGTCGTTGTCTTTACCTTTATTTGCACCGCGTGAGTCTTAACAGAGGGGTGTCAGGGATGCAGATGAGAACAGAGTGGAAATGACAACACGACTCAGACACTCCACCGTTTGCTCCCTTTGAACAAAGCCTGACATGTAAACACATGCTGAGAGCTGTAATGCGAGGCAAGGGGGTCGCCTCGCTTTACATTCCTCACCTTTACATTGGAGTGACGATCGCGCTTGACGGTAGTCACAACGGAGAGGATAATGCAAAAATGTCACATTGTGGAATTCAAAGGACTTGAATGCTTTCATGCTCATTTTTATGTTTTTAAAGATTTTTCTATTGAATTGAATTTGGAACCCATTAAATTTGAGGTCAGCGATGGACATTGTTGGAGATTCTGAACTCCGAAGATTTTATACGTGCATTCACCAAACTCGGGCTGTCATTGACAAATCTTTTTAGATTTGATTATCCGATCAATTATTTCATAGATTACTCTGTAATGATGTAAAAGTGATGGGAAGTACTGTGACGAGGCTTAAGCTTGTTCAGTACCTGAAACAGCACCAAAGATCTTATTGCCTCAATAGTAGGCGTCTGCCGACCGTCCGGCCAGTTTGTCGTCACACTTATACTTTCCCCATGTCCTTTTTTTAACCTTGAGAATCTTTTTCATTTTTAAGTATTGCTCCCGAGAAGTCGCTACGGCCTGTGAGCAGCAAATGTTGGTGTGGTAAACACGTAAGTGGCCCAACATCGGCTACAGTTGGTGCAAATGCAATTTGAAAAAAATATATGTATGTATAAAAATATACAGTGTATATATATATATATATATATATATATGTTGACCAATTCTGTGGTGGAATTATTCATTTAATCTAATGGCAGAATTTACCAGGAAAATAAATAATTCTGTTCATTTAAATTTGAGAGGATGAATAATGTCAAAATAGCATCTGAAATAGCGGGCCGCGTAGAGCATATAGAACATGACTTGCCCTTTGAGTTTGAGCCATAAAAATTTGCACAATACAGATTTTACAATGTGTTATAAGTTCTAGTTATGATGGTTAGAAACAGATTCCACCTGTTGCTGAACCTATCTCTTCATTCTGAAAGGTTATGAAATACTGTATTATAAGGTGACAAAATACAACATGTTACAAAATCTCAGTAAGATATGAATCAAAATATCTTTTTACGTCATATCCTTGTCATTTATTTTTATAAAATTATTTCGCAAATTAGGGGGGAAAAATGAATTGTAAATATCCCGGAGCACCCTTATTACACTTGCAAACAAGTGTAGCTGGTCCTTGCATGTGGCGCATGCAGCGGATACATCATCCGAATACTGTCGAGTCAGTTTTCCGTCCTCTGTCGTCATTAATGCAAACACTTGCTGTTGTGGTTTCCCTCGATGCTGCAATCAGGACCGGAACATGTTCTTTATATCTCGGCGGCTGAGAGGAAGCTAGCACGCGGCGCTTACCACAGCTGTGTCTCTTTGCACACACGCTTCGTCTTTGACCAATAAGTTTTTTTTCCTTAATTTTTTTTTTAATCTTTTGCAGGTTATATGAACACACAGGGGGTGGGGAGGGGGGGTAGTTAATAAATGTCCCACGAGGTGGAATGGCTGTGAGTGGTTGAAGGTGGTGATGCTCTGAACCGTGGAAAAAAAGAAAACACAAATCTACCTAGCAATTGCCCTTTTTCCAGACTCATGGCAAAGGGTGTAGTTCTGCACTTACACGGAAAGTAGCTTTGACATCAATTTGCGTATCGACAAGAAAAGTACAGGCAAATGTCTGGCGAACGTTTGCCGAACATTTGCGAACCCTGACGATCCCTGAGAGGAGCGGAACATTGGCTGCCTTCGCAAACACTTGCAATTGGAATGAGGGCTTTTTAAGTTCGCGTCACTTTAGATACAGTAAGGGGTTTAGGGTAGGGTTGGACTAGGATAGGAAAGTAGTACAGTTGATGCATTGTTTGGAGCGTTCTTTAAAAAAATATATATTATAATAAATCCCAAGATATTTTACAAAATAGCTGTAACAAATGAAAACTATAAGGCAAAAATATCAAAACATTAGTCACTGTTAATAATAAAAAAGGGGGGCTGTCACTGTATCATATACTTCTGTCTTCATGCTCTTCTTTGCCGTCTTCTACATTTTGCTTGACCGATGCTTGACGTAATTAGCAACGTACAATCTCTGCTCTACTCTGCTGGGCCTCGTGCGGCCGAAGAAGGCGCCAGATGGAGATAAAAATACTCTGAACCACCACCCTAGCATTACGTGTTTCACCGAACGTGGCCCTGTGCTCCAAACCCCCGTCGGTATGGGTGTCTCCGCCTCTGCTATAATAACAGCCTTCATTTTGCGAAGCCTTAAAAGCGCCTTTTCCTTTGGCTGTGTCTCAGCTACACCAAAATCGTGTCAATTGAAAGATGATAGAAGTGTGATTTTAATGTATTTATTTTTGTACATGACATAATATACTGAGGTATATACCTCAGTGTCCGACTGACGAGGGTAAGCGCTTGAGAAAATGAGTGCATGGCTGGACTTCATCAAAGCACGAGTCTAGAATTCACCCAAAACGACTGTGTTCAAAAAACGATTTCCTTCCTTTCACTTTTTTATGCGAACTGAAATGATGATCCCATGTCCGTGCAATTTTGTGTCAAGCAATTAATCGAGAGCAAAGTGCCGTCTATTTTTAGACGCCCTTTTTGAACTTCTTTTACTGGTTCTTGTTTGTTCCATTGTAGATGACCACGGGGGCTGGGGGAGCGCCACGTTTGACCAGAGGGTAAGCCCGGAAAATGTGGTGGTCACCGAAAGTGTGTGTGTGTGTGTGTGTGTGTGTGTGTGTGTGTGTGTGTGTGTGTGTGTGTGTGTGTGTGTGTGTGTGTGTGTGTGTGTGTGTGTGTGTGTGTGTGTGTGTGTGTGTGTGTGTGTGCGTGTGTGTGCGTGTGTGTGCGTGTGTGCCACGTGCGTGCGCCTGTCTGCATGTGCACGTGTGTGTCTGCATTTCAGCGTGCCTGTGTGGAAAATAAGGTGATGGAAACCAAAATGTATCAAGCTATGAAGGCAGTGACATTAATGAAGTGTGTGTTCCAGGTTGAAATGGGCCATCCACCGGAGGATTCTGGATTTATGCCGCAAGCCTGGAAACCAGAGGTGTGCATGTGTGTGTCAAGGATGTGTGTTTGTGTCGGTGTTTTGTGTGTGTGTGCGGTGTAGATTTCCTCTTTAATTTCGTCTGTTGTACTCATGACAATTAGTGAACTCTAAAAGTAAACTGCCTGAACATGTCCAGGTCCCATTTTTTTCTTAAGGGTGCTAAGTTAGCGGCATCGTTGTTCACCTGAAGAAATAAATACAATTGGGGTGAGGAATGAACAAAATTATGTGAAATGGGGTGACTAGAATGCCACAAGTGCTATTCAACAGATTGTCTGTTTGCATCTGTGTTTCTGTTCCACGTGTCTGCCAGTCATTCCCTCTAGTTAGCTTATGTTTCTGTTTTGATCTTTGAAGTTAGCTAAGTAGACACAGTAAGTGTCTGTCTGTCTGTCCGTCCATCTGTCAAATTATCTTGCGAGTTGTATTTATTTGTTAGTCTACTTGTCAGCTTCGCTTGCTATGCATGTGTCTGTATGTTTGTCTGTCCACCCGTCCAGTTAGTCTGCTGGCATCCGTCTGTCTTTAGAAACCAAGTCCAAAACTTTGGGGTGTTAATAGACTCGGATCTGATTTTCATATCAAATTAATCACTAAAACAGCCCTTGACCAGTTGGACAATATATCCGGACTTAAGGGTTGCATTCTCCAAACAGATTAGGAGGAACTTATCTATTCTTTTATCTGCAGTAGACTTGATTATTGGAACAGTCTTCTTCCTGGACTCAAAAGAGCATCAAGCAGCTGCAGCTTTTGCAGAATTTTGGAGCTCAGGGTCTGACCAGAACCAAGAAATCAGAATATATTACTCCCATCCTCAAGGCTCTACACTGACTCCCAAACAGTTGTGGAATAGATTGTCAAATTCTGTTCATTGTCGATAAATCACCAAATGATTTGGGTCTTGAATATGAAATGAAATGCTAATCCAATGTAAATCCAGTAGGCCTCTTGAGATCTGCAGACTTGGGACAATTAGTGGAGTCCAGAATTCAAAGTAAACATGGTGAAACTACATTTAGTTGTGAAGCTGGACGCAAATAGAATAAATTGCAAACAGAAGTGAAGTCAGCCCAGAGTGTAAAGGCTTTTAAATCAAGATTTAAAATCCCCCCCTCCTCCCCAGAAAAACCTTTAAGTTCTTCTTATTTATTTATTTATTTATTTATTTATTTTACTTCTAGTCATTTTTAGAAAACCTTTTTAATTCTTCTATTTTTAAAATGTTACATGTTTTTTTTTTCTTCAAGATTTATGTTAATGCATTTCAACGCTATCATTGTACGTTCTTTTAGTCATTTTTGTATGCTACGTTGCTTCTGACTGTCGTTAACTGTACTGTCTGTCAATGCTTTTCAGTATTGTGCCTGAAATGTGCTGTATAAATAAAGCAGCCTTGCCTTTAACACACAAAAGTGTGGATTGGCAGGAATTGCAGCCTTTTGAACATAAACAAATATTGGGTTGAGCAGAATTAACATCCTTGTGCGGCAACCTACCACTCTGCTTGTGAAGTCGTAATTATAATGACTGATGAAACTTTATGTTCACCACACGACAGGAGGCTGTCTTCAGGCTGCTTTGTTCTCGTCCGCTTATAGTGTATGCACAGCACATAAGACATGCAGGATACACGCCGAGCTCAAATAACATGGCGTCTTCAGCAGATGTCACAAAGGTTTTCTGTTGACCTTCTGTTCTTTTGTTTGTGAGGCAGACCCGTTCTCACTTAAAGAGCCTGTAAAGTCAAAATGTCTTGTAAATTTTTACACGCCACAAAGAAGAGAGTTGTCAACTCTGAGATGCATGACCGACCAATACCTGCACTTGAGCCCATAACCACTTCATAGGCCGCACCTGTTCCAAGATCATTTATAGAACATGTTCCAAAGGAATCCGAGCAGCCATGATAATTTCAACAAGAATATTTTTGATCCGCACACAAAACTGTGAATCATTTTCTAGCTGCATAGGTACTGTACAAGCTGTATGTGTCCATCTTGATCAAATGATAAAATGGGAATTACAAAAAGCTGCAAAAATGCGAGCCCTGGGGTAACTTGTTTGACCCGACATATGCATTCAAGACTGCCACATTTAGAAGTACAGCACATGACTGAAAATAAGGCTTAAAAATGTGTGTCTTAGATTGTGTTGTAAGTTGATATAACAATCTTCAGCAGGAGTGAGTGTGAATGGTTGGTTGTCTTATTTGTATTTCCTACGATCGGCTCGTGACCATTTCAGGGTAGAAGCTCACCTCTTGCCCAATGACATTTAAATAGGCTCCAGTGCACCCACAACCTTAACGGCTCAGAGAAAGGATGGACTTTTGTTTTTTTTTTTTTTGCAATAGCATCTCATGATGTTGGCCACCATTACTGAAGTTGCCGACACCCTCAGACAGATACTGTACAATTATTGTGATTCATACATTATAAATGTATACAATCAGTATTTTTTTGTGTTGAAAAAAGTGCTGAAAAAAATGACTTAGGCCTTCATTTAAGGTTAGTTATGATATGATCCACAATGATAACTCGTTTTTTTCCCACTAGAAATTTAGATGACGATAACTAAAGTCACCGTCCGGTTTAAACTAAAGTAAAGCTTCACAAAGTTTCTGCAGTGTGTGGCAGATTGTGCAGATAGGCTGGAACGGAGTTTGTGTTTGGTCCTTGACAGTACAGAGACTGCCAAAAAAAAATACATCTGCGGCACCGTTAACCTGCGGGCGCAAGTGTGCATTTGTGTGCTTCTGTTTTGCTGAAGTAGGTCAGATGTTTGCTTGATGAGTGACTGATAACGCTCTCTTCTCTCAGTATAAAGGCCGGGCCAATTTGCACGTGTTTGAGGACTGGTGCGGCAGCTCCACGGACAGGCTACGTCGCAACCTGCACTACCCGCTGTACCCTCACGTGAGTGCGAGCCTGCAACTGCTACACTCTCAGTCATTGGATGTACGAAGTCATTTCCCACTCTGTTGAATTATTGTCAGTGCTCCACAACACGCTTACTGTTCACCATTGAGTGACTTCTGCCAAACTGTTCTGCTCACAGTTGTTTGCAGACTGGGTACATTCCACATCCATATGCTAGATCCTCATTTCCCATGACCTGAGATCTTGACCGCCTTTCCTCTTGCAGACAAGGACCACAGTGCACAAGCTCGCCGTCTCTCCGCAGTGGACCAACTACGGGCTCCGGATCTTTGGTTATTTACATCCGTACACAGACGGTACAACAACTTTGTTTTTGTTTTTTTGCCGTCGTGTATCGTACGTACTTCACGGCGGCGTCTTGATTTCTTTGCTATCCTCAGGAGAGTTTGTGTTCGCCCTGAGCTCTGACGATAACTCCGAATTCTGGCTCAGCACGGATGAGTCTCCCTCCAATTTGCGGTTACTCGCCTGGGTTGGAAAGGTAAAAACGTTTGTTGAAAAGAAAGAAAAAGAGGGCTTCTCTATTATTTCCTGTCTTTTCAGACTGGGTCTGAGTGGACAGCCCCAGGCGAGTTTGAGAAGTATGCCAGTCAGATCTCCAAAGCAACTCAGTGAGTCCATTTTGTGAGCTAGCTGTTTACCAAAATATTTATGAGGCCCTGTACTGAATTTTGCTGGATTGTGGCGCAACAGTGACGCTAATTTGCATCGTACCATTCCCGCACCAAGTTTCGCCTCCCCCGGACTTGGCAGCAAGGCTAAGTGAAGGGCTCAATGTTTTCAAGAAATTAAAGCAAAGCAATTTGGCCGGACCATGCAGAGACACGCCTGTACCATGTGAAAGCCAAAAGCTAAGGAGAGCTGCAGTATTATTGTATTCACAGATTTGGGTTTGCTGAATTGGGAAGTGAGGATTTGTTGTTGGCCCAGGTTGTCAAGGTAACAAAGGGCCTAATATGCATTGTCCCCGGGGAGGCTTGAGTACTGTATCATTTCAAGGAGACAGGACCACTCCTAAACAGGCAGAGTTCAACAAAACAACTCATTCATAAAAAAATAAATCAATCCATGGGTTATTTGGATGAATCTCACTGACGTAAGACACCTGAAATTGTGACTCTCAACCAGTGTGCTGTGGCACACCAGTGAGAGATCATCAGGTGTGCCATGGGAAATCATGTTAATCATGTTCATTATTTTGACAAAGCAATGAGTAATTTTCTCATACAAACTGCTTTCGTTCATTTGTCTGTGCCAACCAACTATAGTAACAGGCTAAACAAACAAATGCACTTCCACTCGATGAAAGGAGGTTTTTGATTCACTCATACATCCACTTTTTGTGAATTGTTTTGCGAAGTGGTTTGCCGTGAAATATTTTTTCCGATGTGCAGTATGTGCCTTGACTTAATAAAGGTGGGGAGACACTGATATACAAAAAGCATCTAGATATTTCATCAATAAATAATACCAAGAAACACCCCAAAAAATGGAATGCAATGCAGTGTATACTGTAGTGGTGCTTGTTAAAGTGCTGCAATAAGTAAAAAAAAAATTTTTTTTAAACGGCCTCAAATTTTGTATACCTGTATATATGGTAGAATCGGGAGATGATGGAAACAGTCACTATGAGTCAACTTTTGGATGCCCTTGTTGCTCGTGTCACGGAATGTTTAGTCATCATGTGGTTGGCTGAAACCTGCTGGAAGATTTTGTTGGTTACACATTTCACGGTTGCACCGTTTGCAAGTTGCAGCTGTCTCATAGTCGCGACGGTGGCCACCTTTGCTCGGTGTATTCCTTTCAGCTATGAAGACGTGATACGATGAGTCATGGCACAAATATGGAAAATTATGAGCCATTGTGATACATGTACGGTGGGGGAAATTACGATCGGATCCCCTGCTGAGTTTGTAAGTTTGCTCACTTTGAAAGAATTGAACCGTCTCTCATGTATATGCTTGTTCGTTAATTCTGGTCATAGGTTGTGTGCAGGTCAAAAATGAGTAAAAACACAATTGCGAAGTATCTGTTTTTGGAGTGAAATGGGGAAAATCAGTGAGTACTTAGTGGAGAAATGCTTGTTGGCAAGCACGGCAATGAGACTATTCTCGTCATTGGGTACCAGAATTGCATGCAGCTCAGGAGAGATTTTCACTCATTGATCTTTTTGGAACATGAGTTTTCTGCACCCTCCACAGTTTTTTTTTTTTATTTTGGTTTGCAGTCTGGCCATTTGAATTATGCCATTTGACATTTGCTCTTGGCGAACGATGTTCCACCTTTTACTATTAGCATAAAAATCGAGTTTGAGACTTCTCATTTCTTTCAACAAACCAAAAAAATTCAGCAGGAAATAAAATAATGACTTCCCCTCCACTCTCTGTGTAAACATACACAGCACAGCAACTCAAACAAACACACAATCAAATCGTAAATCTGAAGGATTAACAATTGCATGTTCCTGCTAAAATAAGATACCGGTACTTCTGCTTTCCAGGCTTTCTGCTCATCGGAGGTACTTTTTCGAAGTGATCCACAAGCAGAATGACAGAGGCACTGACCATGTGGAAGTGGCTGTAAGTACCTCAAATTATTTCTAGAGCCCCAAAAAATCCCAACTTTTTTTTTTATATGTGAGCATTCGAGTGGATACTACAACCAAACTCTCTGTGTTTATTTTGCCACAGTGGAAGCTGTTGGATGAGGATTTCAGGTTTATGGTCATCGAGTCCAAGTACATCTCTCTCTATGTCAGTAAGTATCATGCACATTGAGGTCATAATACACAAAACCCCACCATCAGATTCCTTTGAGCAAGTCGATCCCATTTTCAATAGAGCTTGCCTTCATGAGGGTCACACATGAGCTGGAGCCTATCCCAGCTAACTTTGTCGTTGTAATTTTGCGGCTCATCAAGTTCCCACAATTCTGCGCAATTAGCCTTGTTCTTGAAAAGTGTTGCACGCCAGGCATTGTCTCGCCCTCTTGAACATAGGTGTCAAACTCAAGGCCCGGGGGCCAGATCTGGCCCGCCACATCATTATATGTGGCCTGCCAAAGTAGATTATGTGTGTCGACTTGATGATCATTTCTAAAATATGTACCGAAATGTCAAATTGTCAGGTGTAATAATAACATGCAGATTTTGCCATAATTTTCGGACCCTGTTAAACTCACTTGAACAATAAGTGAACAAACAACAAACATATCGTTGACTGATTTCAAAACCAGTATAATCCATCAATTTGTTATGTACAAGTAATAATACGATGTAATGATTAAACATCAATTCGGCCCTCCGAATTGACGTAACTCAAAAGTGGCCCGCGACAAAAATGAGTTTGACACCCTTGCTCTAGAATTCTAGTTAACAACCTGGTCGAAAATTCCACAGCCAACTCTCCTTGATGCTTCCATACCTCCAAAGGTATGACTTGTCATTTTTCATCCTTTTTTAGCACCCGTCTTTCTTCTTCCTTCCCAATCATTGTTATTTACTGGTCCCCAACACCCTTCCTCGACTTTTCCTTCTGTCTCATTTTCACCAATCACCAACTGCTCAAAGTATCATTTACATCTGTCTAGCACACGACTTGCATCGGGCAACAAAATTCAATTTCTATCACCCTAACCTGCTGTACACCTGTTCATTCTCATGTCTGGCCAGCCTGTACAGATGTTTCTCATCTTTGCTGTCAAACGTGGCATACATGTTATCGTATGCTTCTTAATGTCCCACTTTTGTTTTTCACCAACTCTTTTCCTTGTATGCTTTCCTGCACGTTCTGCTTTCACCACCAAAATCTCCTTTTCCCCTTTTCCTACCAGAAGACATTCCAAGCACTCTCCTGCCAGTCTCTCGGATCACCTTGGCTGTAGAGGTCCAGTCTTCTGGAAGCTCCTCCTGCCCACTGACAATCCAATAATAATCCTGTCACACACTGGCTCATGATCCACAAAAAATTCACCTGTAAGCTTCTGCTTATTTTTTTACCACCCTGCGCCTTCTTCCCACAGATGAATCAGCACTGCTAATGAACGACGTTGCGCACATCCCTCAGACGGCCGCGAGCCACCGACGTCGCGCTTCACGGAACCATGCCGCCGCCACGATAGACCTGCTGCGGGAAGACCCCCGAGACGCTCTCCATCAAGGTGCGAGACTGTTTCAGAGACTCGAAGGTTTCTTCCCTTTCTCCCTTCACTGACATCGGTGTGCCATGTTTGTCGGCAGTGCCTTTGATCGACGACAGTTTCCTGCAAGGCATTCTGCCCAGCTGCCAATACAAGCCCAGCTACACCATCAAAGACTTCCCCCTTACTCGATACCAAGGACTCCAGTTTGTATGTATCGCGCCCGTATTTTCACGAGGCTCCGTTTGCACAGCCAGACTACATTTGAATTTGAATGCGCTAGAGCAGAGGTCCCCAACCTTTTTTGCCCCACGGACCGGTTTCATGTCAGACAATATTTTCAGGGACCAGCCTGAAAGGGCCGTCCGGATAGATACAACAATATAATATGATATGACCTGCATGAAAAGTGTGGTATTTTCGAAACAATCATAATAAACACGAATCATGACATGAGGAAGGTCCTATCTGGTCGCTACATTCTCTGGTCGCTATGGTAACATTTAAACGTGCCTTCAAAATAAGATACGCCGCAAATAAAAAGTGCATGAAAAATACGGCTCACTATCGCCGCTTATTACGCCGCGTATGGCTTGGTGCGTGTGAATCTCCCGTTGAGATAAAGCCGCGTTTGAAATAGGACTCCTGATACTATCTAATAAATGTAGCCTTCTCTTTCTTGAAAGTCGTAGGCTCCTTTTCTGTCTCCTGGCTGGGCCTTTTCCCCTTCCCCCAAAAACTTTTCAAATATGTTTGTTTTGTATGCGGTAACCTATCACGTGACCGAGAAGCGCGCATTCGCCTGCGTCACGAGTGACATACTGTACAGATATAACAATATAACAATTTTTCAAAATAAATCTTTCCGATTCCGAAATGAATAAAATGGAAGGAATGTAAGTTATTTATTCTTTCTGTGCGGCCCGGCACCAAATGACCCACGGACCAGTACCGGTCCGTGGCCCAGCGGTTGGGAACCCCTGCGCTTGGTGGTGAACACTGTGGGTATTAATATGATTAATGCCTCTTCATTACTCGACATTCTTATTATAGTAAAGATGAAAAAAATTCATATGGCTCTTCTACAGCGTCTCATTCACTTCTTGCATCTGTACCCAATGTTGTGGCCACTGACAGTATGACTCCCCAGGTCCACATGTCCTACGTATATCCCAACGACTACACTCGACTGACACACATGGAGGGAGCGGACAGCTGCTTCTACCCAGAGAACCCCAACCACATGAAGAAGTGAGTAAATGTCTACTTTTCTTTGTAGACTGAAATCATTTCGCTTTGACAGTTTAGCTTTTATTTCCTGAGCAGAAGTATTGGAACAGATAAACTGATTTCATAGATTTGCGTGAGAGTTCAGATTGAATCTGTTTGTTCCAATACCTGCATCAAGGCTGCGACCCATCGCTACCAGCGAACCTTTTCCCAACATGTTCCAATTCTCTTGCTCCTTTGCAAAATAAGCGGGTCACAAAAATTGTGAGCTCCTCAATTGTGCATCTGATCTAAATACTAAACAAAAATGTTGATCCCTTGCTTCATCTTATGATGTTACATTTAAATGTTTTTAAGTCCAAAAAAGGATTATTACAGAGAATTTCACTTGAGAGATGGAAAGGGATATGTACTGTGTACTGTACATTTAAACGTGCAACTTCTTCTAGGTTTGGATTTTCTCGATATATGAGACTCGATCGACCTGATGAGCTGGAAAAGAAAAACACAGCCAGTGGTATGTTTTTCTTCTTTAAAATTTTTTCATATATATTTAACTCTTTTTTTTCCTCCTTTTAATGACTGTACATTTGTTTTCTTTTTATCAAATGGTCTTCTTTAAATGTTTTTAATTCATTTTCTTTTTCCTGTCTGTCTAAATTACATTAGAATACCAATTCACACCTTCTCTCTGTCTTATTATGTCAGACTACGGCTTCAAGAAGAGAAAGTCAGTTCTGGAGGAGGAATACGAGTTTGGCCAGGATACGTATCTCGGCCAGATGGAGGCCAAAGCAGCCAAACATAGGCATCATCCCTCCGACTATGGGGACGATTACGATTATTACTCCCCGAAACGTCGGCGTAAACTCTTCTCCTTGCCTTTAAACGACTCTAACCACACCTTGAAGAAGTCACCTTACGGCAGTCGTGATAAAGTTGAGATGGATAGAGACGTTGTACGTCAACAGACGAAAGTAGCTGAGATGACTCTTTTGGTGGCAACGCAAAGCTCCCAGCGGCAGAAGCGACCAGCAGTGAAACCAGAGGGGCCTGTGAAAATCGCACCAAACGTAAAACGAAAATCTGCAAAGGGGCCAAACCTTAAAACAGTGGCAAAACCACAACAGCTCGAGCCCCTCTTAACCAGAAAGAAGCTTGCTCCAAATCACATCCACTCCAAACGGGTGGATATGAAAATGAAGAAAACCCAGACGAATAAAAAGTCTTTTCAGCCTACCAACACTCCAAAGCCGGCTCCCATTCAGGTTCCCAACAAGGAGGAGCGTAGGAGAGATAGCAGATGGAGCGACACTGACGCTTTATGGGGACCAGGAGGAGACGAGGACCTCACCCCGGCACCCGTGTTGGACGAAGACGTGGACTGGAGTCAGACTTTCCAGGTCCTTCACGTGGACCTGCAGGCCATGCGCCCCGACTGGATTAACTTGCACTGCAACATCTCGGGAAACCTGCTTCTGCACTCCAGTGACGCGCTGCCCGTTGTCACAGCTTTTATGGCTCAACTCAACAAGAACCACGGAGAGTGAGTGTCTCCTTGCTTACATTTACAATGTCGTCGTTTTCTGTCTAATTTGTGTTTGTTTGTGTGTGCGTGCAGCCTCTTCAAACTGGTGCGTGTGGTTAACGTGGAAAAGCATTTAGATGGCACCCGGGGCAGCCGCTACCTCCTGGAACTGCAGCTGAAGGACGCCCAGGGCCAACCGCTGCGCCTGTCGCACTACATCTACACCCCGATACGCCATCACCCGCGCAGCCAGGACCTGGACTTCCAGCGGCCTAAACCTCAGCTGGTGCTGTGCAACCCAATCGGCTTCCGCTGGAACCCCGTGGCCGTGATCCATTTCATCGTGCCGGGTATGGTACGCTTAGTTTGATGTGACCTCAAATTCTGGTTGTTGCATGAACGCAACTCGGTGAGAATTCCGTGCAAAACTGCAGGTTTGTCTATTATGAGGAAATTGTATTTGTATCTGGAAGAAAATGTTCTGCTCTGAATGACCTGGCCCATCAAGTTCCTTGAATCGTCGATGATCGAAATAAGGTGTATGTGGGCACTAAATGTCTCCGTGATGCTCGTATGCCTTCCTCAGTGAGAAACCAGGCTCGCTGGGTGCAGCTGCTCATCGACGACATGGCGGGCTTATTCAAGGCGACGGGCGACACCAACTTTAACCTCATCATCGTTGACTATAACAGCACCGATATGGATGTGAGAGCAGCCCTCAAGAGGTCCTCCCTGCCCAGGCAAAGTGATCTCATTTCAAAGTTCTGCCTGAGAGCGTTCATGGTGATGCTCTGCAGCTCTATATCACTGCAAAATATTGCTGCAATAATAGCCATACAGTGAAATTCCTCTACAAGGAAACCTACATGGGCGAAATTGCCCCCTGGTGTGAAAAAATCTTCATGCATTTACAGTGAAACTCCTCTACAATGAAACCTACATGGGCGAAATTACCCCATAGTGTGAAAAAATCTTCATGCAATAACACCATTTCCATTTTCCTGCCCCCATACAATGGAAAAAAACCCCCATTTGCGTTATACGAAATCTTTTTCTCTGCTCTCGTCTCTCGATGAGATTCACTACAACGAAGTCTAATCCAACAGCGACCTCTACTGCTTCGTTGGGAAATGGCAACAGCAACCACCACACTGGTTTAGACATGCGCAGTAGTCCAGGAAGTATTTGTTATTGTTAGTTTCAGATGCAGCAAGAACGTTGCATTGCTAAAATGGCTACAAAATGGACCTTTGGATGTCAAGCAGCTAAGACAAGAAGAGCTCTGACGCTGCAAGAGGGTAAAAGTGATCAAAATGAAAGACGGAGCAAGCAAACTAAAAGACATTATCCAAGAAATTGATGTAAGTGAAAGTGAATGCTGATTGTAAATTTCGCAGATTCTTTCCCTTTTTTTCTTTCTAGACTGACTATATAAAGTGTCAAATAAGTTTATGCTCATACTTATGCACAATTGGAATAAAAATAAAGCGTACACATCCGGTTGTGTGTGTGTGTGTGTGTGTGTGTGTGTGTGTGTGTGTGTGTGTGTGTGTGTGTGTGTGTGTGTGTGTGTGTGTGTGTGTGTGTGTGTGTGTACATCTGAGATCAAATTTGCTACAGTGAAAACCCCCTGTTGTGAAACATTTCTTGCTGCAAACATGATTTCGTTGTAGAGGAGTTTCACTGTATTTATAATGTAAAAGCCCTCTTGACCTTGTTTGTATTTTAATGGTGCTTAGATAGCGTTATGTCAGTATTTTTCGAGGGTGTACTTTGTCTGGAAATCCTTTCGTACCACCGCTGTAGATCATGCTAACAATGTGTCCGGTGTCACACCATGACAGTCTGTGGGTTTTTTTTCAGGTACCAGTATGTGAAGCTGAGTGGCAACTTTGAGCGCTCCGCTGGTCTCCAAGCAGGCGTCAACCTGATAGATGTGAGTGGCCGTGCCCGAGCTCTTGAACCAAAAAATCATCTCTGTTTGAACATTGTTCTTTTTGCCTTTTCCCCTGCCTTCAGGACGACCACAGCATTGTGTTTCTTTGCGACCTCCACATCCATTTCCCTCCCTCCATCATGGATAGCATTCGGAAACACTGTGTAGAGGGATTCATGGCTTTTGCGCCCGTGCTTATGAGGCTGGACTGCGGGGCAACTCCATTGGAAGGCAGAGGTATGAGTAGAGCAAGAAAAAAAGCCTGAGATGTACTGTGAGTGCAGTACGACACTGTGCTCTGTGTGACAGGTTATTGGGAGGTTCACGGCTTTGGATTACTGGGCATCTATAAGTCTGATCTGGATGCGGTGGGAGGAATGAACACCAAAGAGTTCACCGACCGCTGGGGAGGGGAAGACTGGGAGCTCCTCGACCGGTTTGTTCAAGTTTACTGTAATATAAATACACTAGGGTTGCCGTGACACCAACTTGTTGACTTTGATATTATACCTGCACAGAGTGCCTCAATACCGGTTCTGAAACGATACCGAGGCCAAATTAAAGCATCAGTACAAAGCAGCCAAATTAATCGGCGACAATTCAACAATTCAAATTCTTTGTATCTGTATTCATTTTAAAAAATGACTAAGGATACAAATTAGAAATACATATGGTATAGTTGAAAATCTAGATACACTTTTTGAATAATTGAAGACTAAACATTTTTAAACACTAACAATAATTTTCCGTACATCCAGTGGTGGACAAAAGTCTCAGGCCAAGAAAAGATTTGTTGTTTATTATTTCAGCTGTCAGGCAGTATAAAATCTCATTGAAGAAATATTCAACAGATTTATAATTCTATATTTACCGATGGATAAGCCCACGCCAATGTCATTTTAAAAGTTTTGAGAAGGTCAAATTAAATTCAAATTGTAAAGGGCATAATGCATTTTAGGTTAGGTGAATAGACCCAAATTTTCTAAGGAATGTAAGAAAAAAAAAGTATCCCACAGACACACACACACACTCTCTCTCTCTTTTTCCCCTTTTGTTCTCATTGCTGCAGGATCCTCCAGGCCGGACTAGAGGTGGAGCGGATCCACCTGCGCAACTTCTTCCACCACTACCACTCTAAGCGTGGCATGTGGAACCATCGCATGTCATCCGGTCCAAGCTGACCCCGGTCACAAAACCTATTCGAGGACCGCCCAGAGCACTTTAACAGCTGGAGCCTGCTGCTTTCCAATTTTTGTGACTACTGATCAGCACAACAGCGTGACCTGGGAAGGTCATTGCCATGGCGATGGTACTGATAACATCAGAGTTGTTTCCATTGGATGTACGACAGAGGAAGGTACGAGCCAACATAGGTTCAACTCAGTATGCAAGCGCATAAATGCCTGTGTAGTGTATGTCACCGTCGGCAATATACTTTACCGGACGCAACACTCCATGTATAAATACACATCAATGTCTTAAATCTTTCACGTTAGTCTCAACTGGAAAAGTTGGGGGGGGGGTCTGTGAAATGGTCAATTTTTGTCAGCAGATGGTGTACGTGATGATTTAAATCATGGAAAACTTAACTTATTGTTGCCTTTTTTTAAAGTGCATACCTCAATGTATCTGTTTGAGGTGTGCGCATCAGTCTTAACTTTTGCTTTATTCAAAATAATAGTACAATAGTAATATTGTGTCGTATTAGCCAAAGATGATCTGGACGTTAAAAAGTAGGCAAAAAACTCAGTACCGGTAATTTTATTTCTTTTGGGAAATGTAGCAAGCATAATTCAACACTTAATACGATTTTCATTCCCAGTGGAGGAAAAAGTGGTAATTGCTCCTTTATTATATGAGCTGAGCCATGTGTCTTCATGTGTCTGCGTTTTCTGATTGTACAGAATTTTTTCAGAATAAACTTGCTTGGGGTACAGTGGAATTATTTCAACCGAGTGCAGCACAGTCATGTTCCATGGTGGCATTGACTCGGTACTGCATTCATTGTGTAAAATCCATTATTTGACGCATTTCTTATGCATTGAAGGATTCATTGCAGAATTTTCTTTTAATTTACTTTGTTATTGTCATTATTATTTCCAAAGGATATATGTTACTTGCAATGTTCCTCTCGACTTTTGTACAATGTGAGAGTCTTTTCTCAGGGTCTGTTTTCATTCACACTGTCTTGACACATTTCACAATTAAATTTATCAAAAAGAATGTCCTGGTTGCGTTCGTTTGATTTCATTTACAGTGATTTCATGTAATGTGCCCTTCTGATAAGATAAGATAAACCCTTTATTAGTCTCGCTATGGAGAAATTCCCAATTCACAGCAGCAAAATTATGAAAGGAAGAAGTAGAACAACAAAATAAAGGATCCAGCTGCTGGAAAGGCAGTTGGGTTGTTTGGAGGTTGGTTGAGGGATCATCTATTAATTTTTATGCAATGACATCACCTTGATACGTCGACATCTCTCATTCGAATGCAGCATATCTGTCCACAAATTAAAGTGACCGCATTAAGTGATGTTGAAGATCAATTGTTTACGTGGATGTGTGTGTGTGTGTGTGTGTGTGTGTGTGTGTGTGTGTGTGTGTGTGTGTGTCAATTGTGCATTTCGATATTATAAATGCTTTGTTTTCTTATTTGTAAACGATGGAAATTTTACGGAACCCCTAAGGGAACATGGAAGGAGGAAAAAAGTGGAGATCCCTCGCAAAGTTTTGCATTCCCTCACAATGATTGCGAGATATCTCAAATTTCTTAATGCACGTCGATGTACTTCCGGGTCAGTTTGGCTGACGTAGACTGTTGTGTGCGGCTGATTGAGAGATGACACGACTTCCGGGAAGGAGATACTCAAGGTGGAGGACTTAGAACACTTGTTGCGATCAAGAGATGTCCCTCACGTGGGCAACACGCTCACTTTCCCGACTGTTAATTTTTGTTAATAGGTCACTTTAGTGCAAACCGTTTACCTTTTTGAGTGGTAAGAAAATCATTATATAAATGAGTATTAGCATTATTATTATTTGTCGTTGTTGTAGGAATTAGTAACACAGACATCCAAATGCTGCGAGGAACTAACTTGGCAGGGAAAGTGAAGCTAGAATTTCTATCTACCGGTACTTTACCTGTACTGTTAATGCTCTTATAATAATAACGTTATGCAACACAATTTAAAAAGGACAACACATTTGATCTACGATAATAAAACGTTGGTTTGTCAAAGCATTATTAGTGAAACCAAGTTTTCATTCTTGGTTACTGACTTGATGCACAATGACTGAACCAAGTTGGATGCTGAATAGTATTCCCGCATACCGGTGCAAACATCCAATTGGGCTTTCACGCACTTGCCCGAAAAGATGACTGCATATTTGTCATTCCTGACTTTCGTCAGTAGGTGGCGTCTTGTGTTTTAAAAAACGGAACTGTGTTAGAATGATTTAGAACTAACTTTATTAACATTTACAATTATGTGTTAATGGTGCGATGACCGTAGCTCCTTGACGTCTTGACGACGGCCGCGTGTAATTTGTTTCGCGTGTGTGTCGGCTCGCATGTCATGACCTACATGTGTAGTTAATTCACGTGGCCCCTAGATGGTGCCATTACCCTGCCTTTGTTATGTGATTCCTTGGTTGCATCCAGGAATATCTGAATGTTGTAACATTGGAGTTGAAGCTAATTTCTCATATTTGTAGACTCGACTCATCCCTTCATCTAATCATTCCTACTCATCCCTCGCAGTCATTCCTAGTCATCCCTCTTCAGTCCTCCCAAGTGTCCCTCCTCAGCCCTGCTCATCATCCCTCACAATCATCTCAACGAACATCACCCCCGCCCCCCGATTGTTTGCATTTTCCTGTATTCACTGCAACATCTTCAGTAAAAAACACACCCCGAGTCCTGTCTCTTCGTACCTGTGCTCTGACTGGCACACCGTCTGGTTTACAGTTTACCCCCTTAAACGAATCACCCCTAACGCCTCCCCAACAAAAAGCGTCCCATCGAATACATGCACGTCAGTGGTTTGTATTTTAAAAAATGTGACAAAGTCATTTCTTGGCTACCGAACAACAATAAGGTCACCCACGGAGAATAAAAACTCTCAGAAAAGCGCCACGAAGCGTTCTCAAGAGGAGATAAAGAATAAAACGGTTATTCTACATCAAGTTCATCTGTGTTGGGATTGTATGATTGCCTTTTACGACAGAGCCAGTAGGGGGCAATATAGGTCTACTTTTGTTTCACAGTGAGTGACGTGGTCAGCCCTATAAAAGGGAAACGCCTTTTTCCATTCCTTCTGTTCAATAAAACACGCCAATACATGGCTGATGGAAACACCTCGCTCAACTTGTCATTCTTGGATGCTAGGCAGAAGGACGCCAATCTGCACGTGCTGTGAAGCAATTCTGCTAACAGGTTATGGGCCCAGGCCAGCAGACACGGGAATCCTGAAAGTTTGACAAGAGGTGTGCGGCGCTAACAAGACGGTGGTAAGCTACCACGTGAAGCTAGATAGCGGAGAGCGCAAAATGGCGAACGTAACGAAGACAAAATGGCCCACTTTCGATGGAAGGGCAGAAGAGTATGAACTCTGGGAAGAAAGAATGCTATGTTGCATGCATAGTGTTGGATTGAAGGAGACTCTTTTGAATGAGCCTGTTGGGCACCAGTCAGCAGACGAGCAAGCGAGGACAACAAGTTGAACGCGGACGCTTATTGCGCGCTGGCGCCATTACTGGACAATGTAAGTTTGAGTCTCATTTTCAGAGATACCAAAGACAATGGTCGTGAAAGCCTGAAAGTACTGAGAGAGCACTACATCGGAAAAAGTAGGCCACGCATTGTCTCCATGTACATTACACTGACGTCATTGAAGAAAGCGGACACAGAGACTATAACTGAGTATATTATAAGGCGGAACAAATCATTACAGCACTCAAGGGCGCAGGCGAGGCACCAAGTGAAGAGTTAATTATGGCGATGGTTATGAGAGGTCTACCGGAAAAATACAAGCCATTTACACTGATGGTCACTCATGGCCCAACTGACATGAAGCTAGCAGAGTTCAAAGCCAAACTGAGAAACTTTGAAGCTTCAGAGGATTCCGCACCGGCTGCAGAGGAAACTGAGGAGAGAGTACTTAAAGCCAAATTTGTGTCAAAGAAAAAGAGCGACCCCCCGACAGATCTGACGTGCTGGAGGTGTGGCGAAAAAGGACATCGGAAGGATGAATGTTCGAAGAAGACCTGGTGCAGTTCCTGCAAAGCTCAAGCCACGCAGACAAAGCATGTAGGAAGAAAGAGAGGGGCTCTCGGTGTGCTCGTGCTCAAGGTGGCGGTGGCCATGGATCAAATCGCAGGCAAAGCCATGAGCAAGCAGCTGAAGGAGGAGACTACAGTTTTCAAGCAGAGACTGTGTTTGCCAGCAGTTCAGCAGAGCAACAACCTATCCAAGGGCTTATGGTGGACACAGGCGCATCATCTCATATCATCAACGAAAGGAGCAGATTCAAGACCTTCGACAACTCATTCAAGCCGGAGCGGCACAGCATGGAGTTGGCGGATGGGAAACGCACTTTCGGGTTGGCTCAAGGCAGAGGAGACGCGCAGGTGTGCCTCAAGGACAGCAGCGGACGGAGATGTTCAGTGACATTAAAGAAAGCACTTTATATTCCCTCCTTTCCTCAAGCAATATTTTCAGTGAAGTGTGCCACTGCCAGCGGTGCCAAGGTCATCTTCAAGGAAGGTAAAGACAGTCTTGTGGTACCTGACGGCAAAACGTTTGACATTCATGTGTACAAACGAATGTATTATCTACAAACTGAATGTGATGAAAGTGATGTGTGTAATGTCAGTCATGACGTACAAACATGGCACGAAATCATGGGCCACTGCAATTACGATGACATTCTTCGGTTACAGGGTGTGACAGTGGGTATGCACATCAAAGGTGACAAACGTAGACCTGACAAAGAATGTACTGTATGCATTGAAGGCAAGTTTGCCCAGACGAGAAATAGAGATGCAGTCGAGAAAGTGAACACCCCACTTGACTTGGTTACAACTGACTTAGCCGGACCGGTGAGCAATGGATCTATTGACGGTTTCAAATACATGCAGTCTTTCACAGATGTATGTACAGGGGCGGTTTTACTTACTTTCTCAAATCAAAAGTGATGTAGTACAAGCAACAGAAAAGTTTTTTATGGATGTAGCGCCTTACGGCACTGTAAAATGTATTCGGTCTGACAACGGAACCGAATTCACAAGCAGAGAGTTTCAGACACTATTGAGAAAGAATAAAATCAAGCATGAAACGTCCTGTCCCTATTCCCCACACCAGAATGGGATTTCAGAGAGGAGGGACGCACTCTTTTGAGATGGCAAGATGTAAGCTTATTGATAGCAATTTACCCAAAAGTCTTTGGCACTATGCGGTCCAAGAAGCTGCCTACACTAGAAACAGATGCTTTAATAAGCACACGGGTACTACCCCCTACACAGCACTAACCGGCAAGAAATGTGATTTATCAAAAATGCACAAATTCGGATCAGAGTGCTATGCCTATCAACAAGCTAGAGGTAAATTTGATCCAAGAGGTGAAAAAGGGTTCTTTGTAGGACACGACAAGGGAAGCCCTGCTTTTCTAGTTTATTACCCCTGTAAAGGAAAAGTACAAAAGCACAGATTAGTGAAATTTATCACAAAGACAACTTGTGAGAGTATAACCCAGACACAAGAGGTTGGCCAAGACTCCATTGCAGATGTTGAGATGGGTGGAGCACCACAGCTGAGTACCCTGAACAGAGACATGGAAACAGAAGTGTCACAGTCACCAGAGGATGTTGGCGAGAAGCACCCTCGAGTGACGCCACAACCCTCAAGGTATCCCAAAAGAGAGCGTAAACCCCCGAGTTACCTCTCTGATTATATTCAAGATGGTAGTAGTGACGAAGACGGCACGCTCACTAGCGTAGATTACTGCTACAGAGTAGTTTGTGGTATACCATTGACCTTCAAGGAGGCCATGGCATCCACTGAGTCAAGAAAATGGAAACAGGCAATGGATGAAGAGATGAAGTCCTTTGAAGAAAACCAGACATTTACCCTGACTAGCCTACCAGAAGGCAGGAAAACAGTGGGAGGTAGATGGGTTTATTCAATCAAGGAGAACAGTGAAGGACATGACCAATATAAAGCAAGGTTTGTTGCTAAAGGCTATAGTCAGAGGGCAGGCATAGACTATGGTGAGACCTTCTCACCCACGGCAAATGTGACAAGTGTGAGAGTGGTCATGCAGAAGGCAGCCGAGGAAAATCTGATATTACATCAAATGGACGTAAAACGGCCTACCTGCATGCACCCATTGACCGGAAATTTACATGGAACAGCCCGAGGGTTATGAAAAAGTAGGAGCAAAGTTGGTGTGTAAACTACAGAAGTCTATTTACGGTTTGAAACAGTCGGGCCGCAATTGGAATGAAATGCTTCACAAATGTTTGACTGACAATGGCTTTACACAGAACCCGGCTGACCATTGTGTCTACACAAGAGAGTCTACAAAGACAGGAAAAATCATCATTGTTATTTGGGTTGATGACCTCATCGTCGCAGCCACTAACAGTGAGAGTCTAAAACAGGTGAAAACTATGCTTTCCAGTCAATTTAAGATGAAAGACCTCGGCAGGCTAAAACACTTTCTGGGCATAGAATTCAGCCAATCTGATCACTGTGTGAAAATGTCACAAGAAAAGTATGTGGGAAAGATTTTGCAACGTTTTGACATGCAAGATTGTAAAACAAGGGAGACTCCTTGTGACCAAAAGGTAAATTTTTCTGAGGATTCACCTCGGATGACTGATTTGAAGAAATACAGAGAAGCTGTGGGTAGCCTTATTTACCTGGCTACATGTACACGTCCTGATTTATGTTTTGTGGTAAGCAAACTGTCCCAACATTTTGCTAATCCGACAAACGAACATTGGATCACGGTGAAACATGTTTTACGCTACCTGAGGGGTACAGCAGACAAACAACTTTGTTTCCGAAAGAGTACTGAAGGACTTGGCCTCCGGGCATACAGTGATGCCGACTGGGGAACGGATCCAATGAACAGATGTAGTATGAGTGGCTACTGTGTGAGGTTGTGTGAGACAAGCGCATTGATTTCGTGGAAAACCAAGAAACAACCCACAGTTGCCCTATCGACATGTGAAGCAGAGTATGTGGCTCTGGCTCTGACGATACAAGAATGTATCTACTTGGAACAACTTCTGAAGGGTATAGACACCTATGTGTACAAGAAAACAATTGTTTTTGAAGATAACCAAGGAACAATTGCACTTGTCAAAAACCCTGTTTGCAGACAACGCTGTAAACACGTGGATATAAAGTATCATTTCATTAGGTCCACTGTAAAAGATGAAAAGGTCACTCTTATTTACTGTACCACAGAGGATATGGTGGCGATGTTATGACCAAACCTGTTTCCAAATCAAAGTTAATTAAATTCATAAAGGCTATGTTCGCCACGTAGAAAACTCAATATGTGGCGTTCACTGTTTGTATGTTACTTTGATTGCATTTACATGTACATACATATTTTTTGTTGCACAGTGTAATAGTCACTCATAAGTGGGAGTGTTGGGATTGTATGATTGCCTTTTACGACAGAGCCAGTAGGGGGCAATATAGGTCTACTTTTGTTTCACAGTGAGTGACGTGGTCAGCCCTATAAAAGGGAAACGCCTTTTTCCATTCCTTCTGTTCAATAAAACACGCCAATACATGGCTGATGGAAACACCTCGCTCAACTTGTCATTCTTGGATGCTAGGCAGAAGGACGCCAATCTGCACGTGCTGTGAAGCAATTCTGCTAACAATCTGATATGGAATAAATCGTGGGGAAAAAAACGAATCTTGGTTATCCCGCAACCAAACCAGGTTTTCGACATACTAGGGCACCCCGGGGATCCAACCAGAGTGCGACATTCGATCTGAACGAGGGAAGTCTGTGTCACGTTCCTGTTTTTGGCCTGGCCAGCAGGTGGCAGCCTGAGCGGATTTTCTGGTTGCACACCTGCTGCCAATCTATCAATCAAGGGACTCGGTATTTAAGGACCCTTCTTCTGTCAACTGGTTGTCGGAGTAGTGTTTATGCCTTGCTGCGTCCTCGCGCATAGACCTTTTTGTCGATAGACCTCGTCGGGTTTTCGCTTTTGAACTCTTGGTACCATTGGTTTTGTAAGTATGGTTTTAGTTTTGTGATTCGGCTTTTGCTTGTGTGTATTTTGATACATTATTTTTCGTTTGTATTCTCGGTTCTTGCCCCCCTCCCTGCCTTTTGTGCAAGCGCTTTTTGTGAATCATCTTTGTGCTCTCTGGTCCCTGTTTTGACCAGTGCTTTATGTTATTACTTTGTCGGATGCTGGTTTGTCAAAGAGGGGAAGCTCAATTTTGGCTGACATTTATACGTGAATTCTACTCTAGCTCCGTTCCTTTTCCAGAAAATGATCTGTGACCCTGTCATACCAACAAGGCATCTTTTCCCGGTACTTAGTGTCCTACAACTACAGGAACTACAATAAAACTCGCCAGAAATAAAAGATTAATTTGTCGCTAGTTGTTTGTTTACAACAAGGAGTGTCGCTGGGATGATTAGGAGAAGTCTCCAGACAGCTCAACTCAGAACACAATGCGAATTGAAAAATTGCTCACACGGATGCCTACACTAAAAGGTCGGTGATTGGCTCATTTCGATGTCAATCGAACTGGCACACAGGCTCAGACAGATCATCCAGTCTGATGCAGAAAAGCCTGGCGTCCGGTACCCTCCCACTGCCGTCCAGTCCCAGAGACGACGAGCGTACGTTGGCGGGACAAAAACCAACTTGTAACCAATGACTCGTCTCCGTTCAACGCATTGGGACAACCTACGCTGAACTCTCGAGACGCTGGGCGTCCAGGCAATAGACGCTCTGCGGACGCTCGGCGTCCACCGTTTAAAGCACAGCGAAGCTGCGGGAACGAATGAGAAGGGAGTCACGTCGTAACCATTAAGAAGCTGATTCGGAACAAAAGTTGAGCTTGTTGTAGCGTATATTTAGTCAATGACATGTACACACAATGACATTTACATTCATATATTTGATCACTTATTTGACATTTTAGGGGAAGCCGAGCTTCCCTTGCAGTCAGAGAGCAATCGCCACTGGTCGGTGCGATTTTTGTACGTTAAAACATTTTTGCTACGGAGACCTTGTTTGGTGTCTACACTTTTGGGGATCCAAAACTTGTTTTGCTTTTGTCCGAAACGTGACAGTCTGGTTGGATAGCTGGGGTGCTGTTGTGACCCCAAGACCTGGTCTGGTTGAGGGATAACTAAACTTATTTCTTTGAATGTGTTTGAAATGTTGGGCGAAGAGGTCAATGTCGGAATCCAGGTCAACGTGACAGTTTTCAGAGGCTTTTTATTTTGAAATGCGACATCAGATCCGAATGAAGTTAGTCTGATTGGACGCCGAGGGGCGCTCCAGTTTCCTATAGACCTGGTCTGAATGAGGGGTAACGAAAATTATTTTTTTAATCTTATTTTGAAATAAGGCGACGAGGTGAAAATGTCATATTTCAGAAGCATTTTGTTTAGAAATGGAACATCAAATCTGAAGGCCGGTACTCTGATTGGATGCCCGGGGTGCCTTAGTGCAGGGGTCGGCAACCCAAAATGTTGAAAGAGTCATATTGGACCCAAAAAAACAAATGGCTGGAGCCGCAAAAAATTAAAAGCCTTGAAAAAATAAAAATAAAGTGTGTGTGTGTGTAGGAGTGCCCAACTTTTTTGAATAATCTATTTTTCGATCAACCAGCCTCCCGTTACCGCGCACACACACACTGCCATAACGAGCAACAACCATAACGGCGGCTAAAATGAACGAGGCATGGGACGCACTTTTGCAGCGTATTAACTATCGTAGCTCACGTGCACCGTTTAAAACTGCTTCTCTCGGCTCTCCAGACTTCCATTCATTGCCAGTATGAGTTTCAATGTTTGCAAACATTGTCTCCAAGATGGCGCGCATCTGACACTGTTGACTTAAAGATTTAGTAAACATGTACTGCGAAAGACTTTGTCTCAAATATGTAAAGTATAAATACTGTTTACATATACCGTACATATACATAGAGGGAGGACATTTCATCTGCGCTGTACAGCACATTTGACAAAGTTGTACTTGATACTTGATATTTTAATCATACTGGTACTCACAAACCCTTACACAAAAATTCCTAGGGGGGCGGGGTGGTGGGGCAAACCCGACTTCACGGCTGGTCTCGGTCCCCATTAACTGCAATAAACGAGGGATCACTGCATAATCCAAACAACTGACGTGCATACGGAAGACGATTAGGGCCAATGAATTTAAAAAAAAAAAAGGTTGGCAAGATTCTGACTTTTATCTCAGAATTCTGACTTCAAAGTGAGAATTCTGATTTTAATCTTCCGTATGTGCAATCATGAGTTGAAATGCTTTTATTTTGAAGGTGGCCAACTCCGCTCGCTGGGGGCAGAGTACCATAAAGCACATTATTGATCATCGCTGTGGCGGCTCATTTGACTTAAATTTTGCGAGTGGAGGCTAGTTTGACTGCAGTCGCACACACTGGACAATCTGGTGGCCGGTCGTAGCGCGCACATTTGCCGGGGAGAGAAGCACCGGCGACAAACTGGGATCCAGGGACGGTCCCTTTCCACCAGCGACGCCATCCAACAGCAAAGCTGATGAATGACCCCCGTTTAGCTGTCAGCTGAGTGCCGGGATGATAACCACGTTTTCCCCGGTGAAGAAACTGCGGAGGAAGGGCAAATGTGTGCTGTTCGGGGCCATTCTGGTCATCGCGGCGATTGTCGTTTTGTTCGAAGCGCGGTGGGGCACCGGTAAGTTTGGCAACTTCGGAAAAGGTTTTAACTATTGTTGACATTCAATTTTACTTTTAAGGACAGTCGAATAATGAGCCAAACACGCATATTTACTATGATAACTACTGCGTTACGTCAGAGCCTTCGTAAGGACGCCCCCTCCGCCACGGCGGACAGCAAAATAACAATTTGCACCTGTTGAAACTGTTGAAACTCCTGAAAAGCATGTCGCCCTGTTTGGATTTATTGAAGGGATTATCTCCTGAAATGGTTTTATCTTGCTGTGCGGTCAGCTATACAAAGAGACAAGGTTGTAAACCAAACTCAGCTTTTTATCACATACCCGCTGTTGAAGATAAAAGACATTGATGGGTATCAGCAATCAACCGGAAGGACTGGCAGCCCTCAAAAGTATTTGAAGGTTTGCAGCCATCCTTTTTCACAGGGTTAGTAGATCATATTTCCTCTCTTTTACTCATAATCATTAACCCATTTAATCCCACCGGTCACATTTGTGAAGGACAACAATGATTTAATTTACAGGGCTCTAAATTTTTTTTTATTACTGATTACTTAAGAGGGCTACCAATGACACCTGATTTTGACTTTTAAATGTTTGGGAAAATGTTGGGATTGAATGGTTAAATTACTGCACGATGCTCGCAAACTTTGCTTTAATGCCCATTTTTATGTTTTTTTCTATTGAATTGAATTTGGAACCCAGTAAATTCGAGGTCAGCGGTGAACATTGTTGGATATTCTGAACTCCGCAAATTTTATATGTGCATTCACCAAATTAGGTCTGTTATTGACAAATCTAATCAAATAAAATGTTGACCAATTTTTGTGGTCAATGTAACCACATTTAATCTAATGGCACAATTCAAGGAAACGTCCAAAAAGGTCAAAAGTGGTCATTTACCAGGAAAGTCAATGATTCTGTTCATTTAAATTTGAGAGGATGAATAATGCCAAAACAGCATCTGAAATAGTGGGCTGCGTAGAGCGTAAAGAGCATTGTTGCCCTGACTTGCCCTTTGAGTTTGAGCTATAAAAGTTTGCACAGTGCAGATTTTACAATGCGTTGTAATTTCTAATTATATGGTCGGAAACAAATTCCCCCTGTTGCTGAACCTAGGTTATAAAATACAGTACTGTATTGTGACTAATACAACAAAGTTTCAGTCAGATATAAATCAAAATATATTTTTACGTCATATCCTTGTCATTTTTTTCCATCAGTAAAATTACTTTGCAAATTAGGGGGAAAAATGAATTGAAATTGCAAATCTGATTAGAGAGCGAGGTAGGGTAGAGGGAGAGAGAACTGATAATTTATCTTATGTAGGTCAGTGTCGGCAAAGATATTTGGCTCCACACAGAACTCTGGAGTGAAATATGTAATCAAATTCATTTAAAATGGTGAGGATTCATTTTAACACTCTTTTTGGTGAGACTGTTTTAACTTTGGCCAGTTTTGTGGAAACCGTCTGGGGGCTTTATAAGTTTGGGTCACTTCAGATACAGGGGTTTAGGATGGAAAAGTAGTACAGGTGATGCATTGTTTGGAGTGTTCTTTAAAAAAAATAGAAAAGATGAAGACAAATACCAAGATATTGAACAAAATATCTGCAAAAAAAAAAGAAAAATATAAGGCAAAAATATCAAAACATTGGTCACTGTTAATAATAAAAAAAAGGGGGCTGTCACTGTAACATGTGCTTCTGTCTTCATGCTCTTCTTTGCTGTCTTCTACATTTTGCTTGACCGATGCCTGACGTAATTAGCAAAGTACAATCTCTCTGGGCCTTGTGCGGTCGAGGAAGGCGCCAGATGGAGGTAAAAGTACTCTGATCCACCACGCTAGCATTATGCGTTTCACCAAAGGTGGCCCTGTGCTCCAAACCCCCGTGGGTATGATTGTGTCTGCCTCTGCGAGAATAACAGCCTTCATTTTACAAAGCCTTGAAAGCACTGTTTCCTTGGTCGTGTCTCAGCTACACCAAATTGTGGGAATTGAAAGATGATGGGAGTGTTTTTTTTTTTTTACATGACATAATATATTTATTATACACCTTAGTGTTTGACTGACGAGGGTAAGCGCTTAAGAAAATCAGTGCATGGCTGGACTTGATCAAAGTACCAGTCTAGAATTCATCCAAAATTATTGGGTCCAAAAAAACACAGCCGATTTCCTTCCTTTCCCTTTTTTGTGCGAACTGAAATGATATCCCATATTCATGCAATTTTGTGTCGAGCAATTCATCGAAAGCAAAGTGCGGTCTATTTTTAGACACCCTTTTTGAACTTCTTTCACTGGTTCTTGCTTGTTCCATTGCAGATGACCACAGGAGCTGGAGGAATGCCATGTTTGGCCAGAGGGTAAGCCCGGAAAATGTGGCGGTCACCGAAAATGTGTGTGCGTGCGCCTGTATGCATGTCCACATGTGTGTCTGCATTTCAGCTTGCCTGTGTGGAATATAAGGTGATGGAAACCAAAATGTATCAAACTATGAAGGCAGTGACATTAATGAAGTGTGTGTTCCAGGTTGGAGTGGGCCATCCACTGGAGGATTCTGAATTTATGCCGCAAGCCTGGAAACCAGAGGTGTGCATGTGTGTGTCACTGACGTGTGTTTGTGTCAGTGTTTTGTGTGTGTGTGTGTGTGGTGTAGGTTTCCTCTTTAATTTCGTCTGTTGTACTCATGACAATGAGCTAACTCTTGAAGTAAACTGCCTGGATATGTCCAGGTCCCATTTTTTTTTTTCTTTAGGATGCTCAGTTAGCGTCATCGTTGTTCACCTGAAGAAATAAATTCAATTGGGGTTTCTGTTTTGCCGAAGTAGGTCAGAAGTTTGCTTGATGAGTGATTGATAAAGCTCTCTTCTCTCAGTATAAAGGCCGGGCCAATTTGCACGTGTTTGAGGACTGGTGCGGCAGCTCCACGGACAGGCTACGTCGCAACCTGCACTACCCGCTGTACCCTCACGTGAGTGCGAGCATGCAACTGCTACACTCTCACTCGTTGGATGTACGGCGTCATTTACCACTCTGTTGTATTATTGTCAGTGCTCCACAACACACGTGCTGTTCAATATTGAGTGACTTCTGCCAAACCCATGCTCACAGTTGTTTGCAGACTGGGGACATTCCACATCCATATGCGAGAACCTCATTTCTCATCACCTGAGATCCTGACCGCCTTTCCTCTTGCAGTCAAGGACCACAGTGCACAAGCTCGCCGTCTCTCCGCAGTGGACCAACTACGGGCTCCGGATCTTCGGTTATCTGCATCCTTACACCGACGGTACAACAACTTTGCTTTTTTTTTTTTTGCCGTCGTTGTATTAAAGGCTCAGAGACATTGACATTGTTGAAGGATTATAAATTGTAATTTGCCTTGTGTTACCGTGCTGCCTCCTCTTGCGCGATTGTTAAACGACCGGTACGTATGATGACGCTGCGTTCCATGAGCAGTTCAGTACTCAGGAAGAGCGTGCAGGTTCGTGGTGTCGTGGTGTCTTCGCCGAAGGTCGTTCCCTGGTATCCTTCGCGCTAGTTTGCGCGTCTGTTTGACACTTCGAAGTGAATCGAGGACGAGACGTGTGCTTCGGCCGACATTTTGCGCTATTCTTATCGGCCACTAGAGGGCTCCATAGACCATCTTAACGTCCCAGTACAATTGAGTGTGCATAATTGTATTTGGCCAACCAAGCCGTTTAAATACTGTTTACGTTCATTGTATTTCTTTTATATAGTTTGTACAACATTTGTATACCTTGAGAATTATTCTGCGTGTCTGTTTAAGATGTCTAATATCTAGTTGAATGTTGTACATGCCTTAAATGATGTCATTCGACATTCCAGACTCTGCACCTTCTGCACAACTGCCCTCTGCACTTCTGTACCTCTGCCTTCCTACAATCTACCATCAAGTTTCCTATAATCTACATATGCCTTCTGCACTTGCCTTTGCCCCCCTGCCTTCCACCTCTGACCATCACCTACAATATGTCTTCCATCTCCCAAACCTGCCGTCTAACACCTATTAAAGAGCCTTACCTCAAGATACCAGCCTCCTGTATTCTGACCGATACACCATCCTGTACCCTATAAACCCCAAACTGATCCAGCCTGATTATCCTCCCCAACAGTCATGAAGCTTACTTCATGGCAGCATCTTGATTTCTTTGCTATCCTCAGGAGAGTTTGTGTTCGCCCTGAGCTCTGACGATAACTCAGAATTCTGGCTCAGCACGGATGAGTCTCCCTCCAATCTGCGGTTACTCGCCTGGGTTGGAAAGGTACAAACGTTTGCTGTCGTCATTGAAAAGAAAGAAAAAGAGGGCTTCTCTATTATTTCCTGTCTTTTCAGACTGGGTCTGAGTGGACAGCCACAGGCGAGTTTGAGAAGTATGCCAGTCAGATCTCCAAAGCAACGCAGTGAGTCCATTTTGTGAGCTACCTGTTTACCAAAATATTTATGAGGCCCTGTACTGAATTTTGCTGGGGAGGCTTGAGTGCTGTATCATTTCAAGGAGACAGGACCACTCCTAAACAGGCAGAGTTCAACAAAATAACTCGTTCATAAAAAAATTAATCAATCCGTGGGTTATTTGGATGAATCTCACAGATGTAAGACACCTGAAATTGTGACTCTCAACCAGTGACTCAATAAAGGTGGGGAGACACTGATATACAAAAAGCATCTACCGGTAAATATTTCATCAATAAATAATACCAAGAAACACAAAAAATTGAATGCAGTGTATACAGTACTGTAGTGGTGCTTGTTAAAGTGCTGTAACAAGTTTTTTAAAAAACAGCCTCAAATTTACTGTAAGTCAACTTTTGGATGCCCTTGTTGCTCGTGTCACGGAATGTTTAGTCATCATGTGGTTGGCTGAAACCTGCTGGAAGAGTTTGTTGGTTACACATATCAAGATGCTTGGGTTGCACCGTTTGCAACATTGTGTCTCATAGACGTGAAGGTGGCCACCTTTGCTCTGTGTCCTCTTTTCAGCTATGAAGACGTGATACGATGAGTCATGGCACAAATATGGGAAATTATGAGCCATTGTGATACATGTACGGTGGAGGAAATTATTATGATCGGATCCCCTGCTGAGTTTGTAAGTTTGCTCACTTTGAAAGAAATGAACAGTCTCTCATGTATATGCTTGTTCGTTAATTCTGGCCGTAGGTTGTGTGCAGGTCAAAAATGGGTAAAAACACAATTGCAAAGTATCCGTTTTTGGAGTGAAATGGGGACTTGATCCCCCAGCAAAATCAGTGAGTACTTAGTGGAGAAATGCTTGTTGGCAAGCGCGGCAATGAGACTATTCTCATCGTTGGGTACCAGAATTGCATGCAGCTCAGGAGAGATTGTCGCTCATTTATCTTTTTGGAACATGAGTTTTCTGCACCCTCCACAGTTTTTTGTTTTTATTTTGGTTTGCAGTCTGGCCATTTGAATTATGCCATTTGACTTTTGCTCTTGGCGAACGATGTTCTGCCTTTTACTATTATCAATAAAAATCAGGTCTGAGACTTTGCATTTCTTTCGGCAAACCTAAAAAATTCAGCAGGAAATAAAATAATGACTTCCCCTCCACTCTCTGTGAAAACAAACACAGCACATCAATTTAAACGTACAATCAAATTGTGACATTCAAGGGTTAACGATTGCATGTTTCTGCTAAAATATGATACGGGTACTTCTGCTTTCCAGGCTTTCTGCTCATCGGAGGTACTTTTTCGAAGTGATCCACAAGCAGAATGACAGAGGCACTGACCATGTGGAAGTGGCTGTAAGTACCTCAATAGTACCTCTTATTATATATATAGTGCCCCAAAAAAATCCCAAGTTTTTTTTTTTTAATGTGAGCATTCAAGTGGACACTATACCCAAACTGTATTTGTTTATTTTGCCACAGTGGAAGCTGTTGGATGAGGATTCCAGGTTTATGGTCATCGAGTCCAAGTACATCTCTCTCTATGTCAGTAAGTATCATGCACATTGAGGTCATAATACACAAAACCCCACCATCAGATTCCTTTGAGCAAGTCGATCCCATTTTCAATAGAGCTTGTCTTCATGAGGGTCACACATGAGCTGGAGCCTATCGCAGCTGACTTTGTCGTTGTCATTGTGCGGCTCGTCAAGTTCCCACAATTCTGCGCAATTAGCCTTGTTCTTGAAAAGGGTTGCACGCCAGGCATTGTCTTGCCCTCTTGAACATAAGGCCCGAGGGCCAGATCTGGCCCGCCACATCATTATATGTGGCCCGCCAAAGTAGATTATGTGTGTCGACTTGATGATCATTTCTAAAATATGTACCGAAATGTCAAATTGTCAGGTGTAATAATAACATGGAGATTTTGCGATCATTTTCGGACCCTGTTAAACTCACTTGAACAATAAGTGAACAAACAACAAACATATCGTTGACTGATTTCAAAACCAGTATAATCCATCAATTTGTTATGTACAAGTAATAATACGATGTAATGATTAAACATCAATTCGGCCCTCCGAATTGACGTAACTCAAAAGTGGCCCGCGACAAAAATGAGTTTGACACCCTTGCTCTAGAATTCTAGTTAACAACCTGGTCGAAAATTCCACAGCCAACTCTACTTGATGCTTCCATACCTCCAAAGGTATGACTTGTCATTTTTCATCCTTTTTTAGCACCCGTCTTTCTTCTTCCTTCCCAATCATTGTTATTTACTGGTCCCCAACACCCTTCCTCGACTTTTCCTTCTGTCTCATTTTCACCAATCACCAACTGCTCAAAGTATCATTTACATCTGTCTAGCACACGACTTGCATCGGGCAACAAAATTCAATTTCTATCACCCTAACCTGCTGTACACCTGTTCATTCTCATGTCTGGCCAGCCTGTACAGATGTTTCTCATCTTTGCTGTCAAACGTGGCATACATGTTATCGTATGCTTCTTAATGTCCCACTTTTGTTTTTCACCAACTCTTTTCCTTGTATGCTTTCCTGCACGTTCTGCTTTCACCACCAAAATCTCCTTTTCCCCTTTTCCTACCAGAAGACATTCCAAGCACTCTCCTGCCAGTCTCTCGGATCACCTTGGCTGTAGAGGTCCAGTCTTCTGGAAGCTCCTCCTGCCCACCGACAATCCAATAATAATCCTGTCACACACTGGCTCATGATCCACAAAAAATTCACCTGTAAGCTTCTGCTTATTTTTTTACCACCCTGTGCCTTCTTCCCACAGATGAATCAGCACTGCTAATGAACGACGTTGCGCACATCCCTCAGACGGCCGCGAGCCACCGACGTCGCGCTTCACGGAACCATGCCGCCGCCACGATAGACCTGCTGCGGGAAGACCCCCGAGACGCTCTCCATCAAGGTGCGAGACTGTTTCAGAGACTCGAAGGTTTCTTCCCTTTCTCCCTTCACTGACATCAGTGTGCCATGTTTGTCGCCAGTGCCTTTGATCGACGACAGTTTCCTGCAAGGCATTCTGCCCAGCTGCCAATACAAGCCCAGCTACACCATCAAAGACTTCCCCCTTACTCGATACCAAGGACTCCAGTTTGTATGTATCGCGACCGTATTTTCACGAGGCTCCGTTTGCACAGCCAGACTACATTTGTATTTGAATGCGTGAGGGCAGAGGTCCCCAACCTTTTTTGCCCCACGGACCGGTTTCACGTCAGACAATATTTTCAGGGACCAGCCTGAAAGGGCCGACTGGATAGATACAACAATATAATATGATATGGCCTGCATGAAAAGTGTGGTATTTTCGAAACAATCATAATAAACACGAATCATGACACGAGGAAGGTCCTATCTGGTCGCTACATTCTCTGGTCGCTATGGTAACATTTTAACGTGCCTTCATAATAAGATACGCCGTAAATAAAAAGTGCATGAAAAATACGGCTCACTATCGCCGCTTATTATGCAGAGTTCACCTGCGTCAAGAATGACATACGGTAGACGGATATAACATAGAATTCGGTAATTTTTCAAAATAAATCTTTCCGATTCCGAAATGAATAAAACAGAAGAAATGTAAGTTACAGTATTTATACTTTCTGTGCGATGACTGGTCCGTGGCCCGGCGGTTGGGAACCCCTGCGCTAGGGGGTGAGCACTGTGGGTATTAATATGATTAATGCCTCTTCATTACTCGACATTCTTATTATAGTAAAGATGAAAAAAATTCATATGGCTCTTCTACAGCGTCTCATTCACTTCTTGCATCTGTACCCAATGTTGTGGCCACTGACAGTATGACTCCCCAGGTCCACATGTCCTACGTATATCCCAACGACTACACTCGACTGACACACATGGAGGGAGCGGACAGCTGCTTCTACCCAGAGAACCCCAACCACATGAAGATGTGAGTAAATGTCTACTTTTCTTTGTAGACTGAAATCATTTCGCTTTGACAGTTTAGCTTTTATTTCCTGAGCAGAAGTATTGGAACAGATAAACCGATTTCATAGATTTGCGTGAGGGTTCAGATTGAATTTTTTTGTTCCAATACCTTCATCAAAGCTGCGACCCATCGCTATTAGCAAACTTTTTCCCAACATGTTCCAATTCTCTTGCTCCTTTGAAAAATAGGCGGGTTGCAAATATTGTAAGTTACTCAATTGTGCATCAGATCCAAATACTAAACAAAAATGTTGATCTCTTGCTCCATCTTATGATGTTAAACCTCAATGTTTTCAAGTCAAGAAAAGGATTATGACAGAGAATTTCACGAGAGATGGAAAGGGATGTGTACTGTGTACTGTACATTTAAACGTGCAACTTCTTCTAGGGCTGGAGTTTCTCGATATATGAGACTAGATCCACCTGATGAGCTGGAAAAGAATAACACACCCATTGGTATTTTTTTTTCTGATAAAAATTCTGTACTGATGGTACATTTTCTTTTTTTTCAAATAGTTTTCTAAAATAATGTTTTTAATTTGTTTTCTTTTTCCTGTCTGCCTTTTCGGGGAACCAGGAAGAGACAAGGCCCTCACCTCGGCACACGTGGTTGACAAAAAGGTGGACTGGAGTCAGACTTTCCAGGTCCTTCACGTGGACCTGCATGCTAAGCGCTCCGACCGGATTAATTTGCGCTGCAACATCTCGGGAAACCTGCTGCTGCACTCCAGTGACGCGCTGCCCTTTGTCACAGCTTTTATGGCTCAACTCAACAAGAACCACGGAGAGTGAGTGTCTCCTTGCTTACATTTATAATGTCGTCGTTTTCTGTCTAATTTGTGTTTGTTTGTGTGTGCGTGCAGCCTCTTCAAACTGGTGCGTGTGGTTAACGTGGAAAAGCATTTAGATGGCGCCCGGGGCAGCCGCTACCTCCTGGAACTGCAGCTGAAGGACGCCCAGGGCCAACCGCTGCGCTTGTCACACTACATCTACACCCCGATACACCGTAACCTGCGCAGCCAGGACCTGGACTCCCAGCGGCCTAAAACTCAGCTGGTGCTGTGCAACCCAATCGGCTTCCGCTGGAACCCCGTGGCCGTGATCCATTTCATCGTGCCGGGTATGGTACGCTTAGTTTGAGGTGACCTCAAATTTTGGTTGTTGCATGAACGTAAATCGGTGGGAATTCCGTGCAAAACTGCAGGTTTGTCTATTATGATGAATTTGTATCTGGAAGAAAATGTTCTGCTCTGAATGACCTGGCCCATCAAGTTCCTTGAATCGTCGATCGAAATAAGGTGTATGTGGGCACTAAATGTCTCCGTGATGCTCGTATGCCTTCCTCAGTGAGAAACCAGGCTCGCTGGGTGCAGCTGCTCATCGACGACATGGCGGGCTTGTTCAAGGCGACGGGCGACACCAACTTTAACCTCATCATCGTTGACTATAACAGCACCGATATGGATGTGAGAGCAGCCCTCAAGAGGTCCTCCCTGCCCAGGCAAAGTGATCTCATTTCAAAGTTCTGCCTGAGAGCGTTCATGGTGATGCTCTACAGCTCGATATCACTGCAAACTATTGCTGCAATAGCCATATTTATAATGTAAAAGCCCTCTTGACCTTGTTTGTATTTTAATGGTGGTTAGATGGCGTTATGTCAGTATTTTTCGAGGGTGTACTTTGTCTGGAAATCCTTTCGTACCACCGCTTTAGATCATGCTAACAATGTGTCCGGTGAGCGTATCCTCACACCATGACAGTCTGTGGGGTTTTTTCCAGGTCCCAGTATGTGAAGCTGAGTGGCAACTTTGAGCGCTCCGCTGGTCTCCAAGCAGGCGTCAACCTGATAGATGTGAGCGGCCGTGCCCGAGCTCTTGAACCAAAGAATCATCTTTGTTTGAATGTTGTTCTTTTTGCCTTTTCCCCTGCCTTCAGGACGACCACAGCATTGTGTTTCTTTGTGACCTCCACATCCATTTCCCTCCCTCCATCATGGATAGCATTCGGAAACACTGTGTAGAGGGATTCATGGCTTTGCGCCCGTGCTTATAAGGCTGCTGCGGGCAACTATTGGAAGGCAGAGGTATGAGTAGAGCAAGAAAAAAAGCCTGAGATGTACTGTGAGTGCAGTAAGACACTGTGCTCTGTGTGACAGGTTATTGGGAGGTTTACGGCTTTGGATTACTGGGCATCTATAAGTCTGATCTGGATGCGGTGGGAGGAATGAACACCAAAGAGTTCACCGACCGCTGGGGAGGGGAAGACTGGGAGCTCCTCGACCGGTTTGTTCAAGTTTACTGTAATATAAATACACTAGGGTTGCCGTGACACCAACTTGTTGACTTTGATATTATACCTGCACAGAGTGCCTCAATACCGGTTCTGAAACGATACCGAGGCCAAATTAAAGCATCAGTACAAAGCAGCCAAATTAATCGGCGACAATTCAACAATTCAAATTCTTTGTATCTGTATTAATTTAAAAATGACTACGGATATAAATTAGAAATACATATGGTAAAGTTGAAAATCTAGATACATTTTGAAACACTTTTTGAATAATTGAAGACTAAACATTTTTAAACACGAACAATAATTTTGTGTACAAAAGTCTCAGACCATAAAAAAATTGTTTATTTCAGCTGTCAGTTAGTATAAAATGTCATTGAAGAAATATTCAAAGTATTTATAATTCTACATTTACCGATGGATAAAATGGATAAGCCCGCGTCAATGTCATTTTAAAAGTTTAGAGAAGGTCAAATTAAATTCAAATTGTAACGTGCATCATGCATTTTAGGTTCGATTAATAGACCCAAATTTTGTAAGTTGTGTCATGAAAAATAATAACAATACCCCCCCCCCCCCCCACACACACACACACACACACACACATACACACATATACAATCACTCTCTTTCTCCCCTTTTGGTCTCATTGCTGCAGGATCCTCAAGGCCGGACTAGAGGTGGAGCGGATCCACCTGCGCAACTTCTTCCACCACTACCACTCCAAGCGCGGCATGTGGAACCATCACATATCATCCGGTCCAAGCTAACCCGGTCAAAACCTATACGAGGACCGCCCAGAGCACTTTAACAGCCTGCTGCTTTCCAATTTTCATTACTACTAATCAGCACAACAGGGTGGCACAGAGTGACCAGTAAAAGTCATCGCCATGTCGAGAGTTGTTTCCATTGGATGTACGACAGAGGAAGGTACGAGCCAACATAGGTTCAACTCAGTATGCAAGCGCGTAAATGCCTGTGTAGTGTATGTCGCCGTCGGCAATATACTCTACCGGACGCAACACTCCATGTATAAATACGCATAAATGTCTTAAATCTTAAATTCATGTTCGTCTCAACTGGAAAAGGTGGGGGGGGGGTCTGTGAAATGGTCTATTTTTGTCAGCAGATGGTGTACGTGATGATTTAAATTATGGAAAACTTAACTTATTGTTGCCTTTTTTTTAAAGTGCATACCTCAATGTATCTGTTTGAGGTGTGCGCATCAGTCTTAACTTTTGCTGTATTCAAAATAATAGTACAATAGTAATATTGTGTCATATTAGCCAAAGATGATCTGGATGTTAAAAAGTAGGCAAAAAACTCAGTACCGGTAATTTTATTTCTTTTGGGAAATGTAGCAAGCATAATTCAACACTTAATACGATTTTCATTCACAGTGGAAGACCAAGTGGTAATTGCTCCTTTATGATGTGAGCTGAGCCATGTGTCTTCATGTGTCTGCGTTTTCTGATTGTACAGATTTTTTTCGGAATAAACTTGTTTGGGGTACAGTGGAATTATTTCAACTGAGTGCAGCACAGTCATGTTCCATGGTGGGATTGACTCTGTACTGCATTCATTGTGTAAAATCCATTATTTGACGCATTCATTATATATTGAAGGATTCATTGCAGAATTTTATTTTGCTTTTAATTTACTTTGTTATTGTCATTATTATTTCCAAAGGATATATATTACTTGCAATGTTCCTCTCGACTTTTGTACAATGTGAGTCTTCTCTCAGGGTCTGTTTTCAATCAGATTTCAAAAGCATTTTTTGGACTTTTCTTTCTCTCCCCAGTTACTGAGGCTCGCGCCTAGGATGTCCTCTAAGTGGTTCTGCCATTTGGTCTGGCTTCCATTCGAGCGATTCAAAGGCTCAGCCCGCTCCTTAATTTAGTTTCCGCTCGAGGTTTACAATTTTAGGTCTCGCGTGATTACAGCACCTTGCCATTTTCCGTTTGCGTCCTGCTCAAGGCCATTCCTTCACTAATAAATACTGTATAGCCATTAGAATGCAAACATTTGTTGTCTCTGCTGTTTTTCTTCCTGTATAATATATAATGTATAATTTGATCTATGATAATAAAACACTGGTTTGTCAAAGCATTATTGGTGAAAATAAACTTTCATTCTTGGTTACTGACTTGATCCACAATCACTGAACCAAATTGGATGCTGAATAGTTTTCCGGCATCCCTGTACATTGTTTGCAGCAATTTTAAAGTCATGTCATGGTAAACATTTTGTTCTGATTAAATGTGCAACCAATGCAGATTAGGATTCAACTTCAGTAATAGTATAAGATTGTTTTGAATTTTACCTCGGATGCATTTTGGAGCAAATAGGTTCATTCATTGCTAGGAAACACAATGTTTTTAACCTTTTTGAAAGAGCAAAATGACTTCACTTCGGTTTTACTGCAATCCAACATCACAAAAATTGCAACAGGTGGCACTCCTATGTCACTGTCAGACGAGTGTCCATGATCCAGTACTGTACATTTCTGTGCACATCATTTGTGTCAAGGTGAGATCCATCTGCAATCAACTGCGAACGTTCTCCCGCCATGTTGGTGACACATAAAGGAGTTTCACTGCGTTCATCCAGTTGACATGTTGGATTTTTTTCTTTTGTGCAAATCTAGATTATAAGCAGCTTCAAAGGAAATGGCAGCACATTTAGTATTTTGATGTAGTTTTTAAATTATAACATAACATACCGTTATTATTATGTAGCCGGGTCTTTGGACAGACTGGTTACACAAATAAATTTTTATGTGGGTTTTATTCCCGACTGGACAATGAAAAATTGTACAGCATTAAGAGAAAAGACTGAGATGTTAACTGAATTTTAAAAGAGTTCGAAAAGGGATCTAAGAGATCAAAGAACAGTATCTAACAGATGTTTTGATCTAGTGTGGCTCTTAAAGTGACAGTGCTACGTTTGTTAGACAAGGCAGCCTTCACTACACAATCCCAAGTACGGTTCACCTGGTTACATTCTCCCCTGCTACAAGTCAACGTCCTCGGTGACTTATCCTATACCACCCATCTTGTGAAGATCGAAGTATAGTGGACCACCCCTGCTAAAATCTGGGAGAATATATCCTGACTTAACGAGATGGCATTGCATGCTGATACAGGGAAATTGAACAGATTCTTGTGTTTCCCTCCTGCAGTTTTCCTCTGACTTTTGCATAGGGCAGAACTGAGTACAGCTACGGTTCACCTGGTTACAATTATAAAGCATTAACAGTTCAGGTAGAGTTGATAAAAATTATCGCTTCACTTTTTCTGCCCAATTTGTTCCCCACTGCATTTGGATGTCTGTGTTTTTGTAATTACAGGTACTACTACAACAACAAAACGTTTTTTCCTCCCATGTCCCCTTAGGGGCTCCGTAGATTGGTGTCGTCTTTACTGAAAAGGTATCTTTACGAGTGACCGCGAAGGCAACACTGTCCAAACCTCATTCATCAATGGGCGTTATCGTTACCACACTAGCTTCTAGTTACCTTGTCCGATATGCGCTTAGCTCGGACGTAAAGTAAAACAATACTACTAAAATTGTCTTTTGACGTCATAGCGTCTGGCGTGCATCCAATTTTGCATTAACGTCGTCCTGCTTGTTGCATTTAGCACTTGCACACCCCGTGTTATGGGAGCCAAACGGACACTGTGGTCTCGGGAGCGACGGGCTGTCACCTACAATGTCCGGGAGAACCGAACCCTCCGCGGCTCTTTGACGAGCTAATTGTGGCTGTAGTAGGTCCGAGGTAAGGACGAACCGTCTTTTACAGATTATGTTCGGTGCTTATTTATTGTACGTGGTAGCACTTTGCTGAAACATGGCCGTTCGGGGTACAGGAGTTAAGTAGCTTTCTTAGTTAGCATGGGTAGGCTAAAGCCATTTAGCTGGCCATGGCTTTCTTCAACTAAATTACCCGCTACATTGTATGTGAGTCGAAAGCGTTTTCGAAAGAGGTAAAGTGTCCTCATTGGATTTACCCGGAGTGAGTTTTTGTTTTGTGGTGTTGTCCAAAACAAATGTCATTCAAGGACTACTGCAGGTGTCATATACAGTGGGTCCTCGGCTTGCGACGCAGTCTCCGGCGTAACCAGAATTTTACGTAAATCGAAGGCACCGGGGTATCAATATAGTTTGGTATGATACGATTTTATGCTTGCGAAATGAAGTCAATTACAGTTTCAAAATTAACAACTTCCTCTTGTTATTAACTAAAATCGCCTATTTACAGTAATTATATGTGTCCTAACTTATAATTACAGTAAATATTTGTCTGGAAATACCAAATCTCTAATCTATGCTTATTGCTAACACAATGTAATAGTAAGGTAATAGCTACAGTAAGGATCAGATGTATGAAAACGTGTCAAGAACATAAATTTAAAACAGCACAATAAAAACCTGTATTAACGTTATCGGAGCATGCCATCTTGTGACCTCGTGACTACATACTCCAACCCCCCAGGAAACTAGCTCATTGCGCAATTTGTAACTTCAAAATGTTGTAGTTTCAGTGAATATTTGTCTTAAAAAACACGGTAAGGGAATAAAAATAAAACAAAACAAGAAAACAAAAATGGTAAATACTGCTCTGAGTGCACCGTGTTGACATTTTCTTACAATGCACATCATTTGCAACCTCGAAATGTCATATCTCTGGGCTAGCGTAAACTGAGGAACCCCTGTTGTTACATAGATATGCCAACCCCCTTGAATACTAATGTAATTTCTTCGCAGATCAACCTAAATTTGAATCATGCCTGGGAAACTAAAAGCAAAAATTGTGGCCGGCCGCCACTTGCCTATCATGGACAGAGCCAGTGAGCTTACAGATGCTTTTGTAGAGGTAAGTAAAAAGTCCTTTGCCATTCAAGTAGTAATTTTTCTCTGAAGAAGCAATTCTAATGTGCTTTTATAACATGTCTCTGAGATACTTTTGTCAAAATACCCCAAGTATCAAGAATGACACCCTTTTTTAGCTTCTCTGAGCTCACCACATTTTGTCTCATGAAATGAGCAACTGAGCACCCTCCTCCCTGATCTGTGGCTTTTGTTACCCATAACAGCCTGCGGGTGAGCAACTACTATTTGTAGAAGTACTGTAGTGTGAAAGGGGGGGAAACAAGTGCCCATTTAGAGTGGTCATTTAGACTTCAGATCTGTGCATCACATGACTGGGGATGTCTGGTCTCTCAAAATTCAGAATCAGAATCAGATTCATCTTTATTGGCCAAGTATTCAGATTTGTTAGCTCATGCAGACACTTTTTGTAAATAGATAACAAAGATCCAAATATTTGTGTACAACCAATTAAAAAACTAAAAAGTGACATTTGTCCCCTTTCAAGCTTGCCAGGTTTGTATTTACTCCAACTGAAAAATGACATCATTTCATCTCTTTGCCATGCAGGTCAAGTTTGGAAACATAACCTTCAAAACAGACGTCTGCCCCAAATCTCTCAATCCACAGTGGAACTCAGAATGGTTCAAATTTGAGGTCAAATGCCTAAGAAGAGCTGCTCCTTTCAACAGCTCCTGTGTTATTGTGTATTGAATTGTGTATTCCGTAGTGGAGCCTTCAAATGCTTCTGTCGACGTGTAGGTTGATGATGAGGACTTGCAGGATGAGCCGCTGCAGATCACCGTGTTGGACCACGACACATACAGCGCAAACGACGCCATCGGGAAGGTTTACATCGACATCGACCCGCTGCTGTGCAGTGAGGCCGCTTCCGTCATCTCCGGCTGGTTTCCCATCTATGACACCATTCACGGTACTCGAAGAGCATATACGTGTAATTCAACATGCCTCTCTCCCACTTATCTCATATCTCTGTGTTATTTTTTGTCAGGTATCCGTGGAGAGATTAATGTCCTGATCAAAGTAGAGCTCTTCAATGACTTGAACCGCTTCAGACAATCCTCCTGTGGAGTCAAGTTTTTCTGCAGTGTGTTTTGCCTCAATCTTACAATACTGCTCAGAAAATAATACAGTGAAACCTCTGAAGGACCAACATAATCGTTTTCAGCATGGCTGAGCGATTTATAAAAAGTACCATAAACAAAAAAAGTACCAACATTCCAAAATTCTACCCAACAAGCGTGGCATAAATTACAACAAAAAATGCAACCGAATCTGTGGTTTTACCACTTCATCTTTTCAAGTTATGGGAAACATTGATATAAATAATAATAAAAAACATGGAACAAACTTCTAAACATTGAACTTATCTGGATATGATGTGAATAAATAATAAATATACACAGAAATAAAAAGGTTACAGCAGGGCTTGAGTAATCATTTGGGGACTTGAAACCTCTCACCTGTGAGGCAGCTGTACTAGCCGCTAACTCAACTTGCCTCTCTCAATTTTGAGCCCTTCAAGGGTTTTAGATTTTAGAGACTTCACTGTATTCAGGGATTTGTGTGCACACGTAGAGACGGCCTGGCCGCCCATGTTCTAATTATCATCCATTGAATGAAAAAGTTGGGTAAAGGAGAGAAATAATGTGTGTCCCTATCACTTGTGCATGGCAGCCACTTCCATACCACGCTATTACCGGGCGGCGATGGTCCACGGCTTTGTGGAGGAGCTTGTGGTGAACGAAGATCCCGAATACCAATGGATTGACCGCATCAGAACCCCTCGAGCATCCAATGAAGCCCGCCAGAGGCTCATTTCGCTCATGTCCGGTAGGGAAACAAATGTGATCCCCATTTGTAGACCAGTGTTTCCCAAGGCACAAAAGTGCCCGCGCAGGTTAATACTTTGAACTTGGAACATTTTAAATTTGGAATGGTTTGAATTGGTCAAAAAATGTAGAAATGGCATGTACATTTTGGCTTTTGAAATTTAGAATATCAATTGCAGTAGATAGAACCTGAAAATTTTAAAGTTGAAATGTTTGAATCGGTCAAATAATTTACAAATTAATGACAAGAAACAAAAACATCAACAAAAAATAAATAAATGTTCCAGCAGAATCTGATTTCAGATGGTTGTTTCTTTCTTGATTTAAACACATTGTTATTAACACCTGCATGTTGCTGTAGGAGAGCTACAGAGGAAGATCGGACTCAAAGTGCTTGAGATGGGAGGGAATGCAGTGGTGGGCTACTTGCAGTGTTTCGACTTGGAGGGAGAGTCGGGCCTGGTGGTGCGGGCCATAGGTACCGCCTGCACTCTGGACAAAATCACCTCCGGAGGTGCGCCCGCCACTGCCATCGCCAATGCCAACACACACATGCATCCCAGCACAGCTCCTGCTTCCAACGCCTGCAATTCCCCTTCCAAGGACGGAAAGGAGTGAGTAGCAATCCAGCATGTTGAATAAATGCAAGTGTGCCACATTTGGGGATGATAATGAGCATGCGAGGGAGAATGTGCAGAAAAAAATGCCTGTCTTCCTTTGTGTGTGTGCTTCGCTATTAGTCACCTGTATTGCGTTGTGCGACAGCACACAGCATCCTGAGACACACACGTGCAGTCTACAAACATACACCCTGAAAATTTTACCTTCCCTAATCCGTCTGCTCGCACATACATGTAGCTTGCTTGCTCTCAGCTCTGCATGCGCTTGTGACATGTCTCATACCGTTCACAAAAATTACCGTTTCTGGGGGAAATTTGAACTTAAAAGGTGCATTTAACATTTACACGTAAAGTTCATTTAATCGTTTCTGAACTTTAATGACACATCTTGACATCTTGTTAGCCCTGTTGTGTTTTGCATCCCTCTCGTGCATGTGGCTCACATGGCTTGGAGAGAGCAAATTTGTCCCTTTTCCACCCTCTCTCTGTCTGTTGAGATGATCTGTTGTTGGTTGCTGTGTGCATTTCTTTCCTTCTTTCCTCCTCTCTGGCTGCACCAGGACTGATCCGATTCTTACTGTGTGTGGCCATCACAACTGGTCGTTCTCTCTCTCGTTCTCGTTCTCTTTCTCTCTCTCTTCTCCTCCTGTGTGTCGTGCTCCTCCTGGACCCAGGTCTCCCTTAGCCCATGGATGCCGCTCCACCCACAACAGCCCAGTGCATTCGGCGTGCAGCGCACAGAGACTGTCCCAGAACTTCTCTGTCTCTGTGCCCACACTCATCTTCTCTGGTATGCAGAGGCAGGGAAGGAAGGAAGTCAGTTTAGTCGGGTCGAAACTGTTTTTTAAAAATGTGTGACGAGGAAAACGTCGCCTGTGTGCTATTATTCAATGCCAAGACGAAATGACAAGCTGTTAGATTAACTGATGTCAACATTGCAGTTGCAAACTCTTCTCCTCGTCATTTTAATTGTGCCAAATGACTTGTGATTGACAACTTTATGATTGCCCTTCAGCATTTCAATTCATGACATTATCAGAGTTTGTGGCTCAGCCCAACTCAGTGTTGACCACACACACACACACACACACACACGTAAGGATTTGCCAGCATATAGTATTAGCTGTCTACCGTATTTTTTAGACCACTTGAAATTCTTTAATATTCTCAAATTGACAGTGCACCTTGTAATCCGTTGCCTCTTATGTATGGATGATGGCTTTTCAGTTCGTCATCTTTACACTTTTACTTTGACACATCTGATCGCTAGCAGGCGTACTTCCGTTTGTGATAATGGAACCTGAACTACTTCCTGCTTAGGTCTCTATGAATCATGGGAAATGTTGTCCTCTTTGCCGAAGACGGCAGCCCGACCAAATGCGAGCTGATCGTTCCTGGTGGCGTGTTTCCGGTGTTACAATGTAGGACAATATATTTGCGGTCTGTCGGGCCGAGAGATCAGCGACAGAGCCATCTTACAACAGCTGCCGATTTGGCTATTGATTGCAAAAGAGAGAAATTGCTCGAGAACGGCCCAATTGTCGCTCTGTGTGCACCTTGCTTGAGGAGACACCTAATCTTCTGTGATGTTAATACGTACTCTAGGTTGTTTAAATGCTTGATAAAGAAGACATTCAAGACTGGATAACTTCATATCTTGCTTCCTGCCGCATGGTTCAGTCAGTTTAGGGGCCTTTATTATTGTGCTACAGTGTATCATACCCAGGGCTGTTTGTAATAGTTTTGCAGCAATGGTGGTTATAATTGTCTTAATTTAGGCCTGTCAGTGTGCTGCAGTTGTTAAACCTCCATCATAATATTAAATGCACTGTTATGTTGCGGGTCAACCTGACCCATTTAAATGTACAGTATGAAGCCTTTCCAGTATTCATTTAAAAATACAGTTTTAACCTGTATTTTTCTTATTCAAATCTTCATTGAAACGTGACCTGTGAGAGGTAAATAACACCCCCCCAAACGTTCATTGAAATGCAATATAAACCATGTTATGGTTTATTGCGGCCGTATGAGGAGCGTTAAGTAAAAGGGAATTGTTTTGATACAGCCCTCAAGAGTCCCAAGAGAAGTGTTGACCTGTGCTTCACTCCACAGGGACACATGCTTCAGAACATCCTACTTGTGTTTGGATTGCTTTTTAATTTGTTTTGTGTGTCTTTTGATCTTTCTGTATCTTTGTCCTACGTTTGCTATTCACACTTGCTTTGTTTCTTTTTTTCTTTTTGTTCTCCAACCATGTGTAGCACCTCAAGCACACCTCCTGCAAGAACAAACATTTTCCACTCATTCGCACTCACACATGCAGGGTGAGGCTGTGACTGATTGGGGGTGTGTCTTTGTGTGTGTGTGTGTGTGTTTGTGTCATATTCTCCCACCAGGCCGGTATTTGGTGAGGACCTTCCCTCGTCATCCGGCCCGCTCACCCCTTTCAGAGCCCTCCCCAGCAATCCCTTCTCTCCTGCCCCCTTCTCTCCCCCCCAAGCCAGCCGCCAGTCCTCATCATCAGACACAGACCTCAGTTTGACGCCCAAGACGGGTAAGCACTTGAGGCATCACCCCCATCAATTTGTATAACACCCCCCCCCCTCCTTTTCCACCCCCACACCACTCCACCACTACACTGAGGTGCTTCTCTGGTGTTTTTCCATGTTTAGTTTATTTCTTATTCTTATGATCATTTTTTTTTTTGCATCTTATTCTGTCATGTGGTCCATAACCTGTGGTGAAAACACACGAGATGTATGTGCATTAGTTTTGTTTTTTTATTGTTGTGATGTTTTCAATGAAGCACAGTGTCTCTTGAGTAAATTAAAACCTTTGTTACAAGGGTAGTTCCAAGTGTACTGTAGACAGACCGCTCGCTCTTGCTCCTTTTCCACTGCAAAGTACTACCTGGTCGGCCCATTGCTTTTCCATCGGTACTGCTTACAGTAGCCTGACGTGGCAAAAGTACTCACACTCTATACTTAGGTAGAAGTCTGGAAAAATACACAAATGCTGGTAGAAGTACTTTTGTTGAAGTATTGATTCAACTAGTTAAATTTAAAAAGAAAAAACCCCTACAGGCTCTAAAATGTACTCCACTACAAAAGTAAAAATGAACCTGTTTTGACAGTTGAGCTCGACTGTTTTCTTCCCACAAACTAAAGGACGGGAAGATGCTGATGTATTCAACAGCCAGTCTCCATTCATACCTTCTGTTGTCAACTCATCACTGACTGACGTCAACGCAGCAGTAATAGGCAACTTTTACTCCGGTGTAACACCGGGGCTGCCCTCCATAGAGCGTTCACACGTACAAAGTTATACCGGTGTAGCCCTGAAAACAGCTTAAACTGGAGCATATTTAACCCTGCTCAGGAGGTGGTTTAAAAATTTGCTCAGGAGTAAATGCTAGTTTGCGGGGCAGCACCGATATAAAATGGGACGTGTGAACGCGACAAATGTCACAATTACAGTCAATAATTGTAAACTTTAAAAAAATATTTCAGGCCATGACTGTCAAACAAACCAACAAAATAATGAATCATGGTCGGAACTGAGCGTGTCCTCTTGTACCGCGTGATCACTTATTACAGATTCTTAGCTCCCTGCACGAACTAGTTAATTACGAGCCGTTTACAACCTCGACCGTCAGTTTCATTGTAAACAGTGGACCACCTAAAGAACTAAGCAGAGCAAGGCCAAACTGAAGCAGGCAGGGGAAAAGTGACCGTAAGATATCCGCCTCCATCTTAATCCTCATCTCCTCACCTCCTGAACTTCTTTCCTCCCCGTTGGCTCCTGACTTGGTGCTTGTCAGAGGAGCCTCAGTCCGTCAGGCGCAGGCTGGGCATCTTCCTCTGCCCCAGCTCCCCTGTCCTCTCCGCATCTTTCTCTGGCTCAGCGTGCGGGGGTGTCTCTGGGTCCACCCCGAGAAATACCACCCTACCCCCTCCTTCTTCCACCCACTCTGACTCTGCCCTTCTGAGAAAGAGTGTGTCCTTCACGGAGGACTTTCTGCTGCCCTCCGGTACAGCTTGGCTGCCGTGTGTCGTTTATGTCACGGAATTGGAATAACAACACAAGTGCAAGTGACATCCGTCCACTCACCATTAACTCCGCAAGCGTTGTCTAACAGTCCCTGCCCATGTTAGTGTGGCATGAGATCATCCCGTGTGCCTTTGGAAATTATGCCGTCTCACTTATTTGGTCAAAAGAAAATTGTCATTTACTACTAAGTTACAGATGTGGTTGTTTTTAAAGGGCTTTATAAACAAACTTGAGTGAAGAATAACATTTTTTTGTTCATTTGTCTACGCCAGCCATGAATAGTTATAGGCAGAACAATGAAATGCCCTTCCACTAGAATGCCGAAGATAAAATTAACCTGTGTATTCATCTTTTGCCAGTTAGGCAAATCTGAATCTTAGCTTTGTGTTTGACTAAACTGGCCCGATTTCATATTAAGTGAGTAAATTGAAATGTCAGTATATGTAATTTTTTGACATTTTTGCTTGACACGTGTGCTGTGAGATATTTGCACCCACGCTGATATATTTAGCTGTAGGGTGAAATTACCTAAAATGCACTGTAATATTCACAAGTACACCTTTTTTCGAACAATCCTTTTTATTGAGCATTTACATCATACAGACATGTACAGTTACATATTTCTATACTGTACACATCTACACAAACAGGAAAAACGGTTCGCACAATGATGGCTGTATTTGACACATTATTAGTGCGAACAAGCCATCAGATTAGCTAAACTTAATTTGATGTTCTCTAAACTGTTGACTTAGAATGTCCAACTGTTGCATTTTTTCCCCTACTTTTTTTTTTCCATAAGTTTCTAACAAATAGCTGAACTGGAAATTCACAGCAGTTGCCACATTTTTTGTGAGTAGTGTATGTACCTTGACTCAATAACTTATTGAAACAAACAATTACAGTATCCCAATTTATGTAGCATTACTCCCCCCCTCCCTCACCCCTCCCTTGTTCTTTTACTTTAAGGCTAGTTAGTACAGGCTTGTACGAGGGCCAAAGGAGCTGGTTTCCTTAATTGTGTGTGAAACATGGTTGCTTTGACTTGTCCTAACATTTACATCACGCTTTTGTTCACGTAATCTCGGAACTGGTTCTCGAGTGACGTGAGACTCTCTCTTCTGGTGACCAGGAATGGGCAGCGGGGGCAGCGCCGGCAAGGAGGCAGGACCCCTGAAAACGCTGCTCAGACAACAGACGCAGACGGCTCTGGAGCAGAGGGTACGTTGATCCATCACAATTACAAATACATTAAAAATGGTTTGACTTAGCATGCATACATTTGTGTAATAATTGAAGCAACTCAAGATGTGATTTACTCTCAAATTTCTTTTTTGGGAGGGGGTGGGGTGTGCAAGAGCAAACATTGTTCTCTTCTCTGTTCCCTCAATGACCTGTGTGCTTCACAGGGAGCATCCTCCTCTGCGTTGTATTTAAATGCCGGGGTATGTCGAATCGAGTCGATCTCTTATCTATCCATATCCCCGCGTAACCCTTTGACAAGCTGACGGCCACCCCCACCGATTCTGCCCTTCACTCTGAAAAGACTCGGGTGGAGGGCTGGACAGGATGTTGTGTGGCCTCCAGGTTTGAAAGGGTGCGCGACTGTGTTCTGGACTCCCATCCCAACCATCATCAAACTTTTCCTCCTCCTTCTTGACTCCTCCCCCAGGACAGGAATGACCACACTCATCTCATTCTTGCCTAGCTCAGAACCTGGACGGGCTGTCGTCATATTCAGTGTTCCATGTTCCATGCTGGATTAGAAGAGAGCAAAACATTAATTGTTCTACTAATCCTGTTTGCCCATGACACATATTCATAACATGCACTTTTACGTTTGGTTTCTTTGGCCAATTGTAATCAGCACTGCAACATAGAATGAATACCAAGAGGCTAAGTGTCTGCCCAGGTGTTATGCATGGATTTGCATAATTTGTCTGACTTTAGACAATATAGAATTATAGCTTCACTTGATCAACCATTTACTTCAGTCTCTTCCAGATCTACTTGAAATGCCATACAGGTTTGGAGCAAGTAGATATTTTGCATGTTGGCACATTCCTAACCTAAACTGACATATCCAGTACGGTTTAGGTTTCCGTCTTCTACGAGTTTACCCATTTAGAATCAGTTCAATTGAAGACGTTGCTTTTGGATGTCAAATTGAACTTTTCCATCCTAAACCTGAGGTTATTTATTATACCTGCACAACCTGCCAAGATCAAATAAAAGAGCTGTATCAAAAAGATCTGTCTCAACTTAATAATGCCAAGTTTTGGATGAATTTGACTGTATATTAAATTGATTTGGTTGTACTTTGCTTTGGATCGAGCCGCACTGTACCGTATTCTGACTCTTGTCTCTCAGCTCAAGCATTTTAGGCTGGATTTGCACTGCATAATATAAGTAACCCAATTGTTATTTTATTTAGCTTGTAAATAGCACAATTCAGATGTGCTACATTGCAGCCTAAGCAGAAACAAAGGCATGGAATTAGATAGCGGCAGATCGAAATCAGGCTTCTTCTTGGTGATTATCTCATTTTTTTATTGGATAAATATAAAAAAAGCTCAAATTGGTTGAACCTCACTGATGCATGATTGATGTCATCAGATTCAAAATACACTGCTGAATGACGTCAACGCACCCACATCTGCCCAAATAACAATACAATTATTGATGTTGGCCAGTGAAGTAATATGGATGATATGGATGAGTCAGCCGGGGCCCATCTGAAGGCTGTGCCCTGCTTATTATGTCTTATTAATTTATTCATTGTTTACTTCTGAGTTGTCACTGCCCAGTGTTAATGCTGGTGGAGTTACTTATTTGTTTTGCTTGTTCTTTGCTTGTTCTTCCGTCATATTGATATCAGATATTTGTCATTTGAAATGCACTTGAATTTAGACAGCCCAAAAACATGACACAGCCATTAAATCAAAATTGAGCGCTTGGGCCTGCAGTCTAAAAGCAGTCGAAGGAAAAGAAAAAGTGTGCTGCAGTGTACGTCTGCAACTCTGGGAAGTCCCGCATAACCAAACTGATTAGCCTATTATTGAACTTTGATACAGTTGTTTTATTGTATCACATTAGCGATGCAAGTAGATCATGTTTTTTTGTTGTTGTTTTTTGCACAACTGGTATTTCTCTTGTCTCCAGGAGTTCCCGTTTTTCACGTTGACGTCTTTCCCACCTGCCTTTCTGCTGCACGTGGGCGGAGTTGTCAGCGCTCGCTCAGTCAAACTGCTGGACCGCATACACAACCCCGGTTAGTTCCTGAACACAACCAATTGTGGTCTAGTGAGCCAAAAACATTGTTTGACTTTCACTGAGTCAGTATCTAGTCTTGTCTTTGTTGAACAGCTTTTTTTTGTTCCCCCCCCATGTGTAAATTTCTACTTGTTTGGTTACTCTAAAGTCACAGCATCATAGTCTTGTAGTTGATACAAATGCTTTCAGTCACAGAGCGATGCTGTTAGTTAGCAACATTCCAGGCAACAACGGCAAGCATCCACTGTACATGTTTAATGGATAAGGCCACTGTCACCTTGTGTATTGTTTAACTGGCTGTTGATGTGACATATGACAGCTCGATGTGTGTGCCATCGCCTGCCGTGTTACAGTGTGTGTGATGATCCTTAAGCGTTGAGGCACTCTACTGTTAAGTGGTGCATGGCTCCAGTCTGTTGCCTGCTGCTGCTGCTTCTGTGTGGTGTTTTTGGCTGCAGCCGGCACTGGGCGAGCTGCCAGATTATCTTCGTAACACTCGGGTGCTTCATCAGGTACACCTGCTCAATCTAATGAGATCCAATATGAGTGCCATAATCAAGAAATCGTTTCCTCACAAAGATAATTGGAAGCCAAAGTACTGCATTCGCAGTGTTCCCCCACGATATCACACTTGGTTTGCTCCCCGGATGTATCATGTTTTTTGTTTTTTTGTAATTCCAAGAAAATTAGTAGCCAAGCAACAGAGCTGGCAGATGACTTTGGTACGGACAAAATGTCACCACCTCAAAAAAATATATATATACATCAAAAAACGTATTATGCGTAATTTAGGGATTACCCAAACCTCTACTTAATTACTCGAATGCTCTCGCGTGTGGGGAAAGAAGTGCCACAGTCACATATGCACTGATTAGCCGTTTATTGAACTCTGTTGAGCTGCTTAACGTCACAGCTATCACCTAATGTAATTGAAAATTAGGTTGTCACAACTTTAAGTGTACGTATTGGTTTCCCAATTGGATGTGATTTGATTTTGCCGGTGTACCAAATAAGATGTGCAATGTGTCTATTCGTCACAGCATTTAGAGTTTTCCAATCAAATTACTGTATAAGATTCACCTCAATAGTCATCACGGGAAGCCCAACAGAGCAATTTGAATTTTTCTTTAGTCTTAAATGCTCTTGTGGTTGTGAATGTGGAAGGCTGGGTTCGGACAACTATTTGGTCACAGGGTCAGTGCGAAATTGATTGTCTTGTGAAATAAGTGCTAAGAATATTTTCTATACTTAGAATGACGAAATCTTTTAAAAATTTGATTTGATTGTTCTTTCTGTATCGAATTATCCTTTTACTATACAACTGCACGTGGCCATGTTTTCATTGTTTTTTGCAAATAGACGTTATGAACTGATTTTTTTCATTTTGAACTGAACTGACCGTGTATGCAGTTTGGAAGGCCAGTTGATGCCATTTTAACTCTTGAGATGTTGGAATATCTTTTGTTTGTTTGGTCAGCAGGACACAATACAGGAAAGCCTTTGATTGTCATTCATAAGTTTACTTTTATTGATATTGTAAGGTCAGTTTGTACCTGGAGACAAAAACGTTCTCTTTCTATCCTGTTATTTTTGCAATGAATGCATAGTAAGTGTGAAGTAGAGCTGTCTGTTTAATTTCTACGAGTATAAATGGAGTGCTGCTGTTGTGTTGTTAGACTGTCTCTTCTCTTTTTCTCTCTTTCTCTCTTTCCTGTACTAATGGTCTGATCTGGCCCAGCCTTGGGTAACACGCGCTCGTACAAACTGCTAGACTGGAATAGTGTCACGGCAGGTATTCCCCCACCCCTTTTACTGCTCTCACCCACGGGAGTTTTGGCAGCTCAGTGATGTGGAGGCTAGTTTGGTTGTCAATTTTAAATCCAGTTGTCCTCCTGAACAAGTCAGTTCTTGCCCTGCATAAAACTCAGTGAGCTGTCATCTCCTCGCTCTTTATCTGTGTGAATGCGTGTGAATGGGTGTATGTGTAGAGCTGATTCGAGCATGCGCTGTGCTCTCACCCCCTCCCAGCCTGGCCTGATAATTTCCCCCCGCACCCATTCCAACCATCCGGCTGGCTCATCGTGCTGCAGCTCTCCCTTAATGTTGTCCTGGATCTGTTCTAATGCTTCCTCCTTCTGCATTGTGCCCCCCTCACTCTCCTCGTTGAGGTTTCGGAGGTTGACAAATAACCACTGACCAGGCATGTGAACTCCTAAGTAACTGGGCCGTATTCATGTGGCGACAAGGGAGGAGCAGATGGTTGAAGGGAAAAGTGCAGATTTAGGAAAATTGGAAAAACAAGGGGTGATTGGGATGCAAAGAAAGACGTGTGCTTTGGGGGATAATAAGTTTAATTACCATGGACCCTGGTGGATGAATATGGCCCGCCTCTGCTTATGAACTTGCAAGTCTGTGCCTGCGTGACAGTTTGCTTTTGGTTTGCAGGAAGCCGCTTGTGGGCTCGATGCCTGACATTCAGTCATCGGCCTTCACTTTCTTCACTTCATCTTTGATTTTTTTCCCTGCTCCCTCTCATGGATCTATTCCAATAATCCTGAGTTTTATCCCACTCAGCATGTGGACCAGTGGGGTGCGACTCAATACTCTGTTGTAGCTCCCTTTACGTGAATCAGAACGTCCAACTATTACAAGCATCATCAACATTTAAGAGCTATAACTGCCTCATGAGACTATTGAAACACACCCATTCATGATGAAGGCTTGATTATAATTTATGGATAGAATGTTCATCAGCCTGAATTCTCCTGATTTAGCCACACAAAATCTCCTTTCCTGCAATGTGGGCTGAGAGAATGCAGAGCAAGGCAATATGAATGATTAGCCAACATTTTATACATAGAGAAGAGGTCCTCTGTTTACGATTGACTTCTGTTGCTTTGGTCACAACATAACCCCAATATGTACGGAAGGTGGGACGGGCCGTTAGTCCATAACCAGCTCTTGTGCCGCGTGACCACATATTGTAATGCTGCGTGCTGTTCCTAATCTTGAAATGTCATTAACCGAGGACCCCGTATAAGCCTTCATCATGACCATTGTCATTGTCACCTTTTTCTACAAAATGATGAACATTCATTTTGTCCCGCTTTGAAAACAGTGGTACTCCACAAATAACCAGAAAATACGAGTCGCCTGTTTATTTTCTGGTGCTGCGAGTAAATAAATTGAGACCATACCAGAGAGATGTGTGTCAAATACCATGTTGGCATGTTTGCTTTTTGACAGTCAGGTTTAGTGTGTCTTGTAGATAACAAAGTCTCATGAATGATCCAGTCAGTGGTAATGTTTCGTGTTTTGCTGATTGAGGCGCCGTGTTTTTTTTTCCAGATGAGCCAGAAACCCGCGACGCCTGGTGGGAGGAGATACGACAAGAGATCAAGTCTCATGCCAAAGCTCTTGGTTGCCATGCTGTCGTGGGGTATAGCGAGAGTACCAGCATCTGGTATGGACTGTATAATCATCCCAAGTAAAATGGTTGTTTTTCTGGATGTATGCCTCTATTTTTTTTTACCCTCACTTTCTTTCCTTTTCCATCTCTGTCACGCCACCAAATGCAGCGAAGAGGTATGCATCCTGTCTGCGTCCGGCACGGCAGCCATCTTGAATCCTCGCTATATGCGTGAGGGCTGCTTGGACGTCGCAAGCATGGACCACAGGTGCTTTTGATCCCCAGTTTGTCATGTCCACTCTGCACAATCTAATGTTGGCTAATGCGATGGCTGGTGGAATACAATCGGAAACAAGAGGAAAAGGCTTACATATTTGTCACCTGTGAAATATATGAACAAACGGAGTGTTAAAAAAAAAAATCTTCAAGTCAAATCTAACTAGGCATGAAATTGGATGATTGATGAGGTACTGTCTATAAAATGTATCTGCTCTGTGTGTGAATTCACTTGTATAGTCTAACAACAAATTGTCACCTTCACCAGATTTGAGGAGCCGTCTCCCTCGAGTTGCGGCTTCTGTCACATACCGTACGATGAGTTCAACATGCCCTTTCCCGCCCAGCTCACCTACTGCTACCTGTGCAGACGACAAAAGGTCTCAAAGTACATTTCAGTTGTTTCACGGTGTTGAAATAAAATTGATTCCTTAGTTAGGGCCTGAGCACTATCACTTGAGTCACTGTGTTTATTAAGACTTCCAAAGAATTGGTTGCCTATTTGGGACCCTCAACATGCTTGTGTCTTTTATTGTAATTATCTTTTTGCTAGGTACCCGATGTTCTGTTCACAACAATCGACCTGCCATCTGATGCTGCCGTCACGGGGAAAGGCTGTCTCATTCAGGCCAGGTATGATACCTCCCAGCAGGCTGGAAGCAAGCACATCCATCCTTCACTTGAGTCAATGCAAGTAAACAGCAGTGTTTGTTACCTCGCAGACTATGCCGTCTGAAGAAGCGAGCTCAGGGGGAGGTGAATGCCACGGCCATCTCCAACCTGCTTCCATTTATGGAATACGAACTGCACACTCAGTTGATGAACAAGCTGAAGCTACGCAGCATGAACGCCCTGTTTGGCCTTCACATACAGATCAGCGTCGGCGAGAACATGCTGCTGGGTCTGGCCGTAGGTTCACTTTTTAATCAAATACAGTCACTTCCGTCTTGAATAGTCTCGGTTCACTAAACAGCTATTGATAGTTTTATGAAAAATTGTCTTCCAATATTAGCTGTAAAATTTGCCCATTGGATGGGTTTCATCCAAAGCAATCATAGTATTGTTTTGGCGCCACCGCGTGGTATTGTGGTGTCAAGGAAGTTTATTGAAGATAAACTGAGATATACCTGCACATACATACATTTAGACATAAGGAGTGCTTTGTCACCATCCTGTGACATCTAAAGGCAATCCAAAACATTTTTGGTGCCATTTGTGGGGTTTGGCTTGTCACGGCAGTTTTTGGCCTCGATCCCCGCAATTCTTAATAATTTTTATTCCCCTCTGAAACCAGTCCCCAGCCATTTGGTGAAACATATCAGCGGAAGACATTACATGAGACTCTTAAGTGCATGTACATGGGTAATTGTGGTGCATTTTTTAAAATAATCAAATAATCAAAAGATATTTCTTTTGAGGCGTTTTGTTCTGAGATGAGTTTTAAACGATAACTGTTCTAGGATCATGCTTTTTTGCATTTTCAACAATTAACATAAGAGGTTGTCTGTCACTCTGTTTTTCACTCTTCGTAGCAGTGCCCTGTCCACCTTTTTTAAAATGTATTTATTAAAAGTGTCTATGTGTTCAGTCTGCCACAGGAGTGTATCTGACCGCCCTCCCTACACCAGGAGGCATTCAGATCGCAGGGAAGACTCCGGGCGACCTGAGCAATGAGCACCACATGTTGACCATCCAGAAGAGGATCAACGACACCATCGCAAAAAACAAAGAGCTCTATCAGATCACGCCGCCGGTGAGATGCACTACACTCGCTCAGAGAGCCATTGATCTCTGCTTTATACACCTTATTTTTCATAGTAGCTCTTTAATATATTAATAATATATATGGTACATTATGATGTCGGTTTGCGGATGCCCGTGTGTCCCTTTTGGATGTTCTATTCTACATTTCATACTAAAGCTGGTGTTTAATAACCATATTTGGCACAAATTCTTCATTTGAGCGGAATCTGAGCTAATTCTTCACTCTGAATTAGGTTGTATGTTCAAAGCCGACTGGAACATCCAGTGCCTTGTGGAATTTGGGGCATGGCTAGAATTCAACACTGCAGCTCCCCCTGGATAAATTTGACAGAAACATTGTCCATAATCTTTTGTGGCCTCTAGTCTTCATACATTGCTCTACAGTCCGTCATCTGTTGTCTCTGTTCTCTGTACGTCCTGAAAAACTGACCCCCTTTTATTTCTCTCTGGTCATTAAAGAAATTATTTACCCTGGACCCTGAGGTGCTCAGCGACATAAACATGGTACTGATCGCTGTGCGACACGGCAACGCATGACAAATGCTTCACTCTTGTTTATCATAGCCTCTACCAACACTTCACCCCTTTGTGAGAGACGTTTAACTTGGGGCCTGGGGAGGGACGAATGACATTCGGGAGCGGGCTACATGTAACCCACCTCAGCTGCGTCTTGGGGCACCAGCTTGAGACATTGTGACTCATTGTATTTGTTCATTATGACCATCTTCCCTGCCCATTCATCCATTCATCGTGTGTGTGTGTGTGTGTGTGTGTGTGTGTGTGTGTGTGTGTGTGTGTGTGTGTGTGTGTGTGTGTGTGTGTGTGTGTGTGTGTGTGTGTGTGTGTGTGTGTGTCTGTGTGTGTGTGTCTGTGTGTGTGCGCGCGCGCGCTACTCCAGATCTATTTTCAAATTAACACCAGTGGCGTGGTGACTGATGGTGGTATGTGAACGAGCATGTGGTGTGTTATTAACATAGTCCCTCTACTGATGGAGGTGGGGGGGGGGGGGGGGGTGCAGTGGTGTCCTACTACATAAATTACATAAATTACTCATACCAGCTTGGCTGTTTTGTCCTTTTTTTGTTTTTGCTTATTTCATAGGAGCTGACAGAGGAAGTAGTGGGTTCTCCCATCCCGGAGCCCAGACCACGAAATAGGCTGTTCCGCTCCCACTCAGAAAGCTCAGACGAACTTTCAGAACTGGACCTGTCTCACGGCAAGAAGGATGCTTTTGTCCTGGAGGTGTGTGCGTTGGTATGAAAGTGAGGTGATTGGTGTTAAGGGCTTGACTAAGTTATAGTTGTACTGTATTTTGCTGCTGATCAGGGGTGAGCAAAGTATGGTCTGAGAGCCATTAGCGCACATATTTTAATGACCCATTTTTTAAAAGAGTAAAAGAGCTAATTTAATGATACAAATATTACAGGACTTTTGATTCATTTGAAAAAAAATTGGGAGGGGTAAAAATCAAGAGCGCTTTTTTATTTATTTATTTTTTAAATTAAATAAATGTTTTTTTAAATAACTCTTGATTTTTAGATTTCCAACAAAAATGACGTTTTTAATTGTTTTTTTAAATCAAGCATCCGCTAATATAGCACAGAAATGAATGTATTCATTTGGTGTTAATTTAATTTTAAAATGTTTAAAATCCATTTTGATAAGAGCATTTAAATGGATTGTTTACTTTGATATATTTTAATTTCAGGATTTATAATAAACATTTTTTCATGTTTATTATATTGTATTTGTATTATTTATATGTGTATTATTTATAATAAACATTTTTTCATGTTTATTATAAATCCTGAAATTAAAATATATTAAAGTAAACAATCCATTTAAATGCTCTTATCAATTTATGAATTCATTTTAATTAAACAATTTACAAATGAACAAATAAAAACATGGCAATTAAACATTGGACATTCTTTTGCAAACTTAGCTATGAATAACCTGGACCATCTGTTCAAAACAAACAAAAAGAAACCAAAACAAAGATACAAAAAAGTCAAATATGGTCCTTGAAATTCATCCACCCCTTCTATAGATTGATGACACCGATGCCGTGGAAGATATTCACTCCCTACTCACGGATGCCCCGCCTCCCACGGGTATGTGACCCGAGTCATCATTAGAATGCACCTTTTGATCCTTAATCCCCTGCTCACGTCATTTTTTTTCCTTTAGGTTTCCACAGCTGCAACACTGAGGTCATGCCTGGGATTTACAACTGGACTTCGGGAATACAGGTCTCTCGGCGCAATGCTCCATCCAACATGTGTAGTTGCAAAGCATGAATTGACAAATACAATGTGTGTACCTTACTTTAGTGCGCTACACACACGAGATGAACAAAATTTGAAACCATTCAATTGTAACTTGTGATTTCTATTTCCCAGATGTTTACATCAGTGAGGGTGCTAAGGTTGAGTAATGTCAATCTCACCAATCAAGGCCTGAACAAAATCTTCACTGACCTGTGTGAGAACCTGCTGAAGGTGCGTGTATGACAAATACAGGTGGCACATTGAAGCTTTGTTTGCATTTAGATTTTTCTCACGAGGCACAAGAGTAAATGAAATAAAATCTCTTTTGGGGACAAACTGTTGCCATGAGAAAATCTTGAAGTGATACTTAAACATTCGCAACTGTTGTGTAAAATGAGACATAAAAGCAATTCAGTCTGGGTTTTAAATGAAGACCTACCAAAAAGTCATTTCTGTTGGTCGATTTTTACAAATGCTCATTCAAGTGTAAAAATAAGCTCATCACTGTAAAATGTCAAAATATTTTTTTTAACTGTTTATTTCTTGACAACAAGTGGCAAAGCTTATGTTCAATTTGTTGTGTTTATTTCAGAGTTTGTACTTCAAGTTGCGCTCTATGATCCCCTGCTGCATTTGTCATCTCAACTTCACCGTAGCAGTGCCGGAAGAAGAACTCATCCAGGTAAGTGAATATCCTTGACGCATATTTACACCTGCAAATCCTCTTTTCACACTTGCACTGAGTTGTCCGTCTGCTTGGCAGGTTGCCGTGACGGCGGTCGCCATGACGTTCGACAAGGACCAGACCCAGGAGAAGCTAGCGGACAGGCCCATCACCAAAGGTAGGTCCCACTTTGTGGGTGCAAGGATCACTTGTTGGTCAATCATGTAAGTTTGCCTTTAATTTCAAGTACACATAGGAAACAGTACAATGCTGATACCACTAATTAGCTAATGAAGATTTTTGGGCTTTTGGCTTCATTTTTTTTTTTTTTTGCATACGGCCCATCAGGGAACCCAGGCTAGCTATAAGCCGCTCAAATGGTGTAAATGGTAAATAGGCTGTCACTTACATCGTGCTTTTCTACTTCGGGCACTCACCTACTGATGACGCAGCATCAGGAGCAACTGGGGGTTCAGTCTCTTGCTCAAAGACACTTGGACATGGTCCCCCGGGCAAAGATCGAACCGCCAACCCCTGGGTTGAGAAACAACCACTCTGTGTCACCTCATGTCACCCCATTGCGATATCAACACTTGAATGTTCAAGTAATATGTGTGTTTCAGGGTGCAGTGAGACTGAAGAGCAGCTGCAATTCCCCTTAGAGCTCTGCGTCGACTCCCCTTCCGCCAACACGCAGCCGCCGTCAAAAACCTCAGGTAGGATCAAGCTTTCTTCTCAAGATTAACCTCACGCAGCCCTTTTTTCACTAACAGGCTTCGTCACCCATTTCATCCGCTAACACCTCAGGTACAGTCTCCTTAGTCACTCCGGCTGCAAAACTCTGCCAAAATCAGCTGGTTATTGTGCAGACGGAAGGTAAATGGTCAGTGATGTCACGTTGCAGAGTTTGGTCTCATCTGTTGTGAAACTAGTGCATAATAGTGTCATGTCGTCTGATGCAAATCTGTTTTAGATTGAGCACAATCAGGGTGGATTTACATTGCTCGGTTCAAGTGAGACGATTCAGATTTTTGTTGTTGTTGTTGTTGTCCTGCAGTGGCTCATAAAGAGAAAAAGAAAAAAAAAACAACGCATGGAGTCAGATACCTTAACATTAGAATCCGGTTGGAAATACAGTCCAAATACACTGCATTACAAAGTCTAAATATCTGATCGTCGAGATTTGTCGATCACCGAATAGGCAAAATAATTTTCGATGGTGGACAATTGAGTAATATGAAGAGTCAGTCCAGGCCACGCCCAACTCGAGCGACTATGTCACCTTTATGATATAATTGTTTACTCCTATGTTGTCACTGACGGCTTTAAAATATACATGTATATAGAGGAAAATCTGACATTGACATTAAAACATAACCTGCAGTGTATATCCAGCCCTGGAACATGAATGGACATACACTCCTTGCGTATTCAACCCAAAGGAAGACTTTGATGTTTGTGTGTCTGCCCACAGGTGTCCCAATAAGTAGTGCTGTGTCATCCAGAGGTAAGCCCCACCCCCAATGCACTTTCATAAGTATCCACCCCGTACCCGACCTACGTCCTACCAAAACTACAACACAGGTTCATTTTTTTTGACTGACCATCCTAATGTCTCGGACAGAAATATCCCACATGGCTCCAGACCTCATCCACTTGTGTTCTTTTTCTGTTCTTCTTTTTGTTTTTGTTTTTATGTTGTTGTTGTTTTTTTTTCTTTGTTGTCTTTTGTGTGGTTGTGGGTTTTGTGTGTGTGTGTGTGTTCTCTCCAGCTACCTCCGTTGATTACGGTTCCTTTGCAGACAGATGCAGCACCTGGCTAGAGCTGCTTAGGCTGAAAGCTCACACCATAAGACGAGGATCAGTTAAGACAAGTAGGAGGACACAGTCTCGATCACACTTTGCTGGTCACGCGCGAAGATACAAAGCGCACACATACACAAGAATACACTCGCACATGTCATACAAACATCCATGCATACTTCAGTGCGGTGAAGCAGTAGGAATTAAATTGCAGCTTCCTGTTGGATAGTGTAGAAGTGTTTAAGGCGCTGTCCCTCATTGGGATTTATCCAGTCAGCAGTTGGAGTTGTGATTTGTTTCCCAATGCAAAGTTTTCCTTTCCAGATATTACCGCGTTCGATCTCGGTCAAAATATTAAGGAAAGTTGCACTCTCAGGCCACAATTTTAGGCACACTTGCACACTCTGAGACATACAGATAGCAAGTGAAATTCACTGTCATGTTTGTTACCTGAAATAGTGATGCCTCATCACTGGGCACAGTTTTTGGCCCCCAAAAAATCAAGAAAACCGAAATGGTGAATGAAAGACAGTTGCACAGTACGATATAGTTCTCGGTCTTTGCAATTTTCCCAATTATCGTCAAGCTTGTACAATGTACAGTGCTGTGAAAAAGTATATTTTCCCCCTTCCTGATTTCTGTGTTCGTTGCATATTTATCACACACAAAGGTTTCAGTTAATCAAACCAATTTTAATATCACACATAGACTACCCAAGGAAATATAAAATGCAGCTTCTGAATGATAATATCATTAAGAAGGGGGGAAGAACAATTTTAATGTGAAAAAGCAATTGCTCACAATGTTTTTTTTTTGTTTGTTTTTTTTTGCTTGATTGACACAAGCCATATCACCTAAATTCGCCCTTTCGCGTGCTGGCTTTTGCATTATCCTTGTGCCTGTCTCAGTTCACAGCTGTCTACATTCGTTTCGCATCGCGCCAGGTCCGAAAGAGTTGTCACCTTGTCGTTTCCCTGACACAAGTTAACGTACATCACAGCTGTTCCCAGGTCTGCGTGTCTGTCTGCAGACACTGTAAACTGTCTTGTCCGCCTGTCAAGCATGGAAAGTGATTGTCTGACCACCCGCACCATCCACATGACTGCATGTGTTTTAATAGTCACATGTCCACACACCTTTTTGTTTGTGACATCAGATGTTTCATGAATGCCAAAATTAAATTAGGTTTGGCGAAAACCGCATTTCCTGCTTCAAAACATTATGTTCTATGCAGCCCCACCAGTCTTAACACCATAGTCTGATTAATTTATTCATAATATATTGCTGTCAACTGAAATCACAGTACCTTAGGGCTCTTAGTAAAATGTAATGATAAATAAGTAACTTTTTTATCTGCTTAGAGAGATTATCATTTTTTTTTAATGCCACTATGTAATCTACACACTTTTCTACGCAATTATGCAATGTTGTCATCACGCAACAGTAACCTCAGTCGGCAACAAATAGAGCTTCCATTCGCAACATCCCTTGCAAATGAGCTTTTTGCGGTCTGTGAACCTTCAGTCTCATCACTGGAGCGCTCCAGTCCGCTGACCGAGAGCCGGTCCCGCTCGCTGCGCTCCAACCGCTGCTCGTTTGGAGGAAGCTCGGTCACGGTGGTGAAGATGACACCACTTTCCTTTCTCCCCGGTACACGTGTGGTAAAATACTTGGGGATCATCAACATGTTCTTCATTCGAGAGACCACGTCCTTAAGAGAGGTACGGCCAAAATGACTTGACTCCTCCCGCCCCCGAAAAATAAAGGTGGCTACAGAGCTAGTCTTGTGTGTTCTCCACCTTTACAGGAAGGCGGCGTGAGCGGCTTCCTCCATTCGTTCGTTGCAGAGGTGTTTGCCATGGTTCGCGCCCACGTTGCAGCTTTGGGGGGAAATGCCGTTGTGTCTTACAGCATGAAGGAATGTGTGTTGATGGAAAATCCCAATAAGAACCAGGTACACACTCACACACAAAGACAATATGGAAAATGTACTTCTTAATTTATTGTTTGAAATATAGTGCTGTCAAAAGGATGAACACAAGAGGGCGAAAAGGCACATGAGCAATACACAAATACTACAGTACATACAGTGATTACATTTCATAAACCTAGTTTATTTCATTATATTTTTAATAATGTTTTGCTATAATCCTGTGCTATTTTTTGTAATTAAAAACATGACCCCAAAAAATTAATAATTGGGGGGGGTGGATAGTTGCTAGAGATTAATTGCATGTGACATGAGTAAATACAGGTAGTTACAAACTGGCTCACAGAACAAATTAGTCTGATGGCAAAGTACTGCTGTACCGTCGGACTTGTTTCAGTGTTATAATCCACCCATTTGTGTTTGTCACACAGGCTCAGTGTCTCATCAATGTGAGTGGCGATGCCGTCATCTGCGTGCGGGAATTGGATCAGGAGCCCGCGTCATCTGCAACAAGCCTGGGACAAGCGTGCACGAGCGGAATGGAAGGGTCCACATGACATCTGCCATCACTCAACTGCAACAGTCTAGCCGTCCAAATGAGAGCAAGCTTCGGTTGCCTTAACTCGGTCAAATATCCCAAAGTTCAGATGCTGCTTTTGAGAAGCAACACATGCGCACAAAAGAAAATGACAAATACTGACATGGATTTTTGTCACATGAGTATTTCCACCACAATTGTTAATAATAACAGCAAAAGAAGAAGCATCTATTTTTTGCCTGCTAGTATCGTTCGGGTTTGCTTACCAGCTATGACAAATGACAATTTTTAACGTCTAAAATGATTTAAAATGTTAAAATCCCCACATGATGATGGGGGGGGGGGGACACTCATTGTGTTCTTCATACCCTTATGGTATGTATTGTACTCCAGATGACACCACACACGATATCTGACCAACGCTCGTCTCCTTACCCAATCCAGATATGTGTAATTAGTACCAAGTTTGACCTGGGAAGGGACAGCATGGTGCCACAGGGCATCCACACTGCCCAAAGAGAATTTGCAATTGTTAAAATGGCACAGGTTTAATTTGAACATTTTTCATATCTGATCATTTTCCGAGCAGATCTGGGAGAAAGAAACCCACTTAACATACCCCGCACAACAGGATAATCGTTCAGAATAAATTTTTTCGAGACAACGAATTACATTGGTCAACACATTTTTAATCCGAGATGGAACAAAACTTTTTTGCGCTGATGCCCTTTTTTTTTCACTCACACACATAAGAAGAATTTAACACAATATATAATATAGAAATATCCATCTGTCCATCCATTTTCGAATCCGCTTATCCTCACGAGGGTCACGGGCATGGTGTTTAATATTTAGGAATTAAGGGTTAGATTTTTTTTTTTCTGAAACGTCATCATGGCTATAAATTACAACTCGTCCAGTCAAACTTAAAAACCAAAAATGAAAATATCTCAAAAACCTGATTAGATAGAAAAAAGGAGACATATTTTTTAAAATCAGCTTTAAAAATAAATATAGGGACACAGAGCCAACTGATTATAATTAGGTGTTGACCAGTGTCATCAAGCCTTTGCTGAAATTTGCTCAAAACACCCAAATTATCAAATATTTTTCCAAGGTATCCAGAATAAAAATGTGTCAAACAAATAAATTGTGTTATTTATTCTTATTATAAATGACATAATGTGGAGCTGGAAAACTCACTCAGGGTAATATTTTAGAGACCTCTGATAATCAGACCTTGGATCATTAAAACAACAAAAAAACTCACATTTCTCAATTATTTGATATATGTATACGGGCTTCAGTCATTGATACAAGGGACTATATAATATTTCTAATTTGCACAGATTTCATTTTGTGTTTTTAATTATTGACAATTATGAGGAGGTATTTGAAAGCAACAGTCATCAGCATGCACAAATTTGCCAAGTCCATTTAGGACTGTCTTTATTAAACCTGTTCCAGTACAGTATTGCTCCCAGTGAGCATCACCTACCACAATTCTTGAGTGTCATAGAATCAGGTCACAGCCCGGTCCTATCCAATTTGTTTGCTGTGATTTATACAGCTATGGTTTTACCGCCCCCAAAAAAGAAAAAACGTTAAAAATTGTATATACCGTATTCAAAGAAATCATGGCTTTTTATTCGAGGTCAAACGTCGTTGCTCATTTTACATTGTTGCTGTTTTCATGTTTATTCCGAGTCCTAATCCTGCTACTGATTTTTGTTTGTTTGTTGTTCATGATGTCCAGTGCTAGAAATGTTTTTTTTTTTCATAGTAAGCTGTAAATGTTGCTTTCTAATAATTTTTGGGAGGGGGATTATTTTTTGTAAGTGCAATAAATGCATGTTTGGAATTAGTGGTACTATAAATCTTTATTTTTTTTTTGTTTGTTTTTGCGACAAAGAGGCCGTGCATGATTTCCCGTGTTTGTGTCCAAACTTGAATGTGCTAGACGCATGTACACCAAATTTTTATCGCCATGAATTTATAATGCTTGCCGAAGACTTGCACAATAAACTCAGTTAAACAAAAATGTGACTGTGATGGCATCTATGATCATTAAAACTAAACAACCAAAACCACATTATAACGGTTATCTTGGTCGGTAATGGGTTCATTTTTTTGCCGAACTGTTTCAAAAGTCGCAACCTCAGTCAAAATATTAGAATAGAAGATAGATAAGAAGAGAACGAGGCGATACACTTCCATTTCGACGTAATCCGAGTGTACGAGTCATAACGGCCGTATTCGGATAACAACGCTAACGCAGAATTAAAGTCCTGATTGCCGTGAATGATGAATATAAAACAACCAAATTGGTTAAAAATTCGGGTGTTGATTTCCTAACGTCAAAGCCGCGTATATCGGGATGCTCTTAAATGCAATCTTCGAGACGGAACGCTTCCCCCTATTTTGATGAAAATTGTATCCGATATATACAAGCTAAATTTGTATTAATCTCAAATAAAAACATTCGTAATACAGATAAAACAGCAAATAAAATGATCATAATCATTGGGTTGGGGTTGTTGCCTGTTATTTGCCGACTGAACTTGAACTATTATTATGGTCCTCTCGCGACATTTTGTCATTTTCTCGTGAGGACTCAAGCGCTTGAGCAAAGAACGCTCCGCGCCTGTGAGTGTCGCTAGTGAGTCACTCATCATAAACGAAAGTACAGTATTGTTGAAGGTGGGTCCAGAAAGTTGACCAAGCAGAGGAAACCCGGGCTGCCTGTCGACAGCTGCTTCGCCTCCTATCAAGGCAGGCTACTCGAACGTCCCACGGTTGCTGGGTCGTCCCGCCCATCTTCAAGATCACTCCCAAACATGGGGGAAATCATTTTGCCACGGCGCATGTTCCTCTGGTGCATGGCGGTCCTGTATTTGATTGCATTTGTGTCTCTTTACATGCAAATTCCAGGTAAGACAACTTTCTGGGGGAGGATAAGATTGACGTACTGACGTACTTGGCTTTTCCGAGCTATTAATTGAGTTAGTTCAGAACGTTGCACAGCGGCGTACGTGGCTCGTGAGGGTTCTGGAATACTCCCCATCTTTTAAAAGTGAGGCTAACAGAACATTCGTCGAAACGCGCAAAATAATCTGCGGATAGATACCTGAGTACGATTTCAACTACATTACCCACAATTCCCAGTTCACTACACAGGTAGGTTCGAGGTAGGAAATATGCGGATACAATCGGGTTAGTCATGTCTTACACGTTATTGAACACGAATGAGTGGTGATTGAGGGAATCTGCCAAGGCCAGTACCTGTATTCATATTTTAACGACCTCAAATGTACACATCAAATCCATTGAAATTGGGAGTTTGTGGTAAACGTACATAAAAACAGAATACCTGTACAGCATCTACAATCAAGTCAAGTACAACTTTATTGTCAAATGCGTTGTATGTGCAACATACAGCACAGATGAAATGTCTTCCCTCTCAACCAGACAACAAGAGGAGCCGCTGCCGGTGCCCGCGCCGCAATCAAAAGAACGGTTAACATAAAATGACAAAATAGTACAACACAACACATAAGACACAGACAGCTGTGCAACCTTAACCACTTTTCCTGCATACACTTTGTTGTTTGAAGCAGTTATATACGAAAGAGGAGCAACTCAAAGTGTCCTTTTCACCAGTGGCTCAAAGACGTCATGCTCAAAATGCGCACACGTGATTTCCAACTAATTTCCACCTATTGAATATACTACAACAAACACTTACAAGCCTGCTAAGCTAAATTCACAGTATGTTTTGGTGAAGGCAAACTAGCTCGATTTTTACGAACAACGGTGAGACAAATCACACAAAATGAATTTCGTGTTTTTCTTAAATCATTTTTGGGTGGTGTTTTTGTAGGTCTCTATGGCAACGAGGGTCTACTCCCTGCTCGTAAGCAGCTGCGCTTTACCGGCAAGCCTCTGGGCGAGCAGCTGCTGGCCTCGCCCACCCTGCTGTGGCTGAGCCCCCACCTGGGCCTTGACACGCAGTCGGCAATGGAGTTGCTGTGCCTGGTGGGGGCGGCGCTCAGCCTGGCCGCCACGCTGGTGTCGGCGCTGCGGGACAGCGTGGTCTTCTTCTGTCTCTGGGCCTTGTACTTGTCCATGTACCAGGTATTGTTGACACACTGCTGGAGATGATGATGATGATGATGATGATGTGTGTGGTGTCGATCTCACTTTGTTTCTGTGGCAGGTGGGGCAGGTTTTCCTCTATTTCCAATGGTGAGTGGTCAACGCTCATAAAATGACAGAATCCCACACAACTTCTTTTGATGGCTTTATACTTTTACATGACCGAAATAGATTAGAAGTGTTGTATTTTTCTGTGGAATAGCACACTCACGTCAGGAATAACATTGGTTATTCTGCCCTCCCTGAACCTACTGCACAAGCAACACGGTGCATTCATGGTGCTTAATTGCTCTGCCCTAAAATGTGGATATTTTCCCGCAGCACATCTGATTTCTCATGAGTCTCACAATGGTTGAGAATCACTGTTGTAAACCCCAGACGAAGCACTCTCTCTCTTTATTTACTTACCCCCCTCCAGGGACAACCTTCTTCTGGAGGCGGGCTTCCTCTGCATCCTTGTGGCTCCAATGACGCTCATTAGGGGCTCTCGAGCGGTCTACGAGCATGACCGCATTACATTTTGGCTGGTCCGGTGGCTGCTCTTTCGCCTCATGTTTGCCTCTGGAGTGGTGAAACTCACCTCACGCTGTCCTACTTGGTGGGGCTTAACCGGTATGTCACCTCTTGCCAGTCATACCTGAGATCACTTTCGAACTGTGAAAACAATTATTTTATCATAAACATCAGTAGGAATAGAGAAAGATGAAAACATAATATTTTGTGTAGACAAACTCTGCAGTGATTGACATCAATATTAAGAGGCAGAAGCTGGTGTCGGGTTGGCTGGTTGGTTCAGTGTGAGTGTCTGGGAGATGAGCGTAGCCTACATCAGCTCTTTCAAGTATTCATTTTATATGAGTGTTTCGCTGTTTTTGCCATTAAATGAACAGCCAAAAATCGTACATCGCATTAACCACATTAAAAATATTTGTATCAACCAGCGATGACCTACCACTACGAGACCCAGTGTATTCCCACCCCGCTGGCTTGGTTTGCCCACCAGTTGCCCGTGTGGTGGCAGAAGCTGAGCGTGGTGGGCGCCTTCGTCATCGAGATCGCCGTACCGCTGCTTTTCTTCTGTCCTCTGCGCAGACTGCGACTCGGCGCTTTCTACTTGCAGGTGAGCTGCGCCACGTGTCTTATCTTGAGCACACATGCCTGAAGTCATTTTTCCATGTCATTTCAATGATTTATATACTGTGTCGTTTTTTTCATTTTTACGTGCAGGTTCTGCTGCAAGTGCTGATCGTTTTGTCGGGCAATTACAACTTCTTTAACCTTCTGACCATGGCCCTTTGTTTGTCCTTGCTGGACGACCGGCACGTACGCTCGTGGCTGCGCACGTCAGAACACGCCAAACACAAAAGTGAGTCAGACCATTAACCCTGAATAGTAAATAATACCCCTAGTTTGTTTTAATGGACAAGGAATTTTTTTTTTAAGTTGGGAAACTTTTTTTTTTTTAATTCTGTAAGGGACAACACTGAATTGCAAAATACTACAAAAAAGTTTACCTCAAAATACAAAAAGAAAAGTTCGCCTCAGTTCAACCAGGTCTATTTTATGCAGTATTTATGCTAGTAATATCACAGCTTTATTACCAAGATTTCCGAGCATTTTCTCGCAATGTTGAAATATTTTCATAATATCAAAATTAAAATATTTTGATTTTCCTCAAAGTATATCTTATAAAATGTAAGCTGCAGTTGGTTTTTTTCACCTACTTTTTCTTGATGGTAATTTTCTACTATTAAGACTTCATTTTTATTCTCGTGTTTTTTCCCTCACATTATTCTTTAATTTATGACAGTGGTTCTTAACCTTGTTAGACGTACCAAAACCAACCAGTTCATATGAACGTTCACTGAACCCTTAATTAGTGAAAAATAAAATATGATTTTTTACTAATTCAAGACATAAAAAAACACATTTATTAAAAACAGAAAAATGTAAATCAAATTACATGGCATAAGTATAATTTTTTTTTAATTCTATGACGTACTATCATGACAGTCACACGGTGACTACTGAGTGAACTAAATTCCTCGCAGCACTGATTGGACAAGCAATGTCATGTGATCATCTGCAGCCAGCGATGGCCAAGCAGGCGTGTCATAACTAATGCAGAACTTTGTTCTTGTCAATTTTTGGCTTTGACATTATTTTGTGTGACCCTAATACTTCTTCATACATTTTATCCTCCATTCAGAGTCCAAACTGCGGTCCTGGCTGTGTAACATTTTGGAACTCACTATCTTGTCTCTGATTATCTTTGGCGCAATCGTGTGTTTTGACCTGAAAGTCGACACGACAGCAAGAGCCATCACTTCCAAAATGGGTACTGTGAATATCGGAGGTCTTTTATTGTACTCGTACCAAATTCTTATTTATTTACTTCAAAATAACTCTTTCAGCATTCACCTTCCACCACTTTAGCCACTTTCTGAAGAGTGTCACATTCCCATGCGTGTGGATCGGTGTTCTCTCCCTCACTTGGGAGATTCTTGGAGCCATGTACAGGTAGCACTTCTTTTGTTTGTTCTTATGTCACTGTTTATTGTGACTTGTTGTGATGTTGCAAAACAAATTTTCTTCCCAGGTGTGCGTGTGTCTCTGGTTTTCTGAGGAGGTTGTGGTCTACTCTCCAATGGACGGCATTTGCTGCTGCTGCGGCCACCATGTTCACCATCAGCCTGGTGAGTCGAACTTCATGCCGGCGATAACTGCCAACATGCAGGCACTGCGTCATTAAAAGTATTGGGACACGCACGCGTTCTATCACACTAAAGTCATCCAAGTGTGGAGCTTGCTCTGCTGGATCGCCCTGATTTGCTGGCTTACTTCGAATAACTGAATATGTGTCTGTCTACTGGCAAGGATTTTCTATGCCATTATTATTTCTTTTTTACATTTATTTTACAGATGCCATTCACCTACATAGAATATGACTCAAATTCCAAACTGTGGCCCGGCGTCCGTCAAGTCTACAATCTTGTGGATAACTACCAGCTGGTTAACTCGTATGGGTTGTTCCGAAGGATGACTGGCGTGGGTGGGCGGCCCGAGGTCGTCATAGAGGGAAGTCACGACGGCGTCACTTGGACGGTGAGAAAAGTGCCCTATATAGGGAGGTTGGCATTTTCCAATGCTGTTTATGTAAGTTTCACTTGTTATCCGCCGTTAGCTCATTATGCCCTTAAATGTGTCCCTCACAACACGGATGGACAAAGTGCTTTGTTTGTCTTAATTCTGCAAAATACATTCATCTTCTGAAAACATAATGGTAGTAATGGGTCTCCCAGCTGATTTTGATCCAGGGCATTCTAGTTATGAGTAAGCAATGACATCATGGCAAGCGAGAGTCGTATTTAAAAGAAAACGCAACTATCTTCTCCTCTACATAAACACCATAAAGTTGTACCTTGACTTACAAGTGCTCCAACTAAAGAACTTTTGAGTAAGGATCCGTCGCTTTGTTATTTTTTAATAAATTTTTTTACATTGTTTTTTGCTTTTTGTTGTGATCCAAATTTGGATTTTCAAGTGAGCTGGATTTCTGCCACTAGATGGCGGCAGTGTACTTCACCACATCCAGCCACGCATGGTTAAAATTCTGACATAACACCGAAGCAGACGGCATCTTTGATTTGCAATTTTATTTCACTGTAATTGTATGATTTATGTTTAACTTTAATTTTGTGAATATGAGGAGGACTGAAATAGACATTGACAACTTGATTTGAACATAAGCTTCAACCATGCATTTTTTTCAAGTTCAAAATGCTGTTCACTGATTTAACATCAGCAACACACTATCGATTACAAACATACGGTACTGTAGCCCAAATCTGTTCTTGTGTCTCGTTTTTTTTTTCCATGCAGGAAATCGACTTTATGTATAAACCTGGCAACCTGAGCACTCCGCCCCCCATGGTGACGCCTCACCAGCCCCGCTTGGACTGGCAGATGTGGTTCGCCGCCCTCGGGAGTTCCTCGCAGGCGCCGTGGTTCACCAGCCTCATGTACCGACTGCTGCAGGGCAAGATGGACGGTAAGGACAGTTCTGAAAACTTGCGGGGAGATGCTGGGGTTAATTGAAAACTCTGCCATCTAGTGGAAGTGCATTTAATTGTTCTGCCTGTCAAAAATGTGTTTTGATTACTTTCAGTAAATAAAAAAATAATATCACACCGCTGAAATGATAGTGGGTAATTTCCCCCAGCTCAATGTTTGGGAGTCACTGGTATAGAGGCTAGCAGTGATTGTGCATTTCCTGTCTTTCATGGCCGGCATGTTATTTGTCTTGTACAGTCATTGAGCTGATCCAGGCGGATGTCACTCGTTACCCTTTCCACCAGAAGCCCCCGACCTATGTACGAGCGCACCGCTACAGATATTGGTTTACGGAACCCAAAGAGGACGGGTTAGTAGTACTCACACTGCCACTCTCCTCGACTTTTAAACCACAAAAGAAGCAAATTGAGTATGATTTCTGAAATAATGTTGCCATTTGATTTACAGGCGATCAATTGTGCAATTTTTTCTTCCACAATTTAAAACCATCCCCAGCTGTATCGATAATGTATTACGCTTTTTTACCTTGTTGGAATCGGCCTGTTTTGCTGGTTATTGGTCACCCACCCTGATCTATTGAGGGGTTACTACTTTTGTTACTATGACGACTAGGATCCGAGCGCCATTTGGGCTACCGGTATTTGTTGAGTCCTGAGTTGAAAATAGCGAATCCCAATTGCCACATTCAAACGAGCCTCCGAAAAGAAAAGAAGTATATTCACTCAGGAATTGGCACAGTGTCGCCCACTTTGACATATTTTGATAATATGTACAGTTGTTTAACCATTGCTTGAAAATGTCTGATCTTCACCCAGCCTAGCTCTCAAGTCATGTGCAATGGAACTCTGTGTGTGGGTGGGATAATGTAAACGAATCCCACTATTGCATCACAATATGGTAAAATTAATAAAACACATTTGGGGTAATCGGCAGCTTTTAATAAAAGTTTTCTTGATGAATTTTGCAATTGGCAGCCACTCCGTTTTCTTAAAAGCATTTGAAAGTAACATATACGAGAGCGAGAGAGATTTAAGATTTATTTAACCAGGCTAGTTGCATTGAGATCAAAGATCTCTTTTCCAACCCTGACCAATGGCAACAAGACAGTTTCAAAATCAAACGCAAGCTCACACGGATCATATTGAACAACAGGTTGAGTCATGAGAAAATGAATAACACACTGCTGCCTCTGTACAGATCATACCCCCAGACGTGGTGGAGGAGGGTCTACAGTGATGAATTTTTTCCTGTGGTGCATCTGGGCCACCCGTTCCTCGAGGGCATGCTGACTCAACATGGACTCAAGGCACTTAAAACACACACGCGCACAAACACACACACTGCATACAGTCACTCAGTGCAGGGAGGAGGGCTGCATTTGGCGCTTGAGGATTTACCCCCCGACCTAACCCACCTCTTAATGCTGCCACCATAATGTCAAAAATGATAGAAACCTTTAATAGTATACAAAACTCACAAAACGTATCCACCTAAATCTAGAGAAGTTGAGAATCAATATTTATCTAAGACATAACAAAAACATTAAACCTTGATCTCAAATCAATGTAAATGTAGTAGCTTCTGATGTTTAGGCAGGCATAGAAGGCACCTTTTAATGAAACCTTGTGTGACGCATGTTCTTGCACTTTCTAACGGCATTTCAATTAGTTTCAAAGGGGTAAAAAAAAAAAAAGATGCTGCCTTACTTCCGTCTAAACATTGTTGTATTAATAACAACTTTGCAGGAAAAGGCACCACCACGCCGCAAGTTGAACTCCGCCATAGCCCGGGCGGTGCAGTGGGTGCGCGCCCAGGTGTCGGGATTCCCTGCCCCTGTGCTCATCTGGACCCTGGTTGGTTGCAGCGCCACCTTGTGCCTGCTGCTGGCATTGCCCAGGAAACAAAAGCACGTCACGGGCAATTCCGATCAGAAAGACACTCCACCCAACGCAAAAAAGACGATGGATGAGGATGACGAAGCTCGTAAGGAGGAAGAGGAGCGTGGGAGTGAAAACGAGGGTGAGGTTGAGGAGGATGGTGATGAGAAAGATGGAGAGGGGGTCACCACTGATGATGAAGAGGAGGAAAAAGTAGAGTCGGAAGTGGAAGAACAGTGATGAAAAAGGGGCTGATGTTACCAAATTGAGCAAAGAGGTATGTGTGTGTATATATTTGTAGTTTCTGTTTTGGCTCTATGGTGTACATGTTCATATGGGTGATTTACTTATATTTGGGGAAAACACTCACTTGTCAGCAACCGACACGAACCCCGAAGTTGCATTTTTTTTCTATTCGTGGGTCAAGTTGTCAATGCAGCACTTTTTTTCCATAAACAAATGCCTTTTATTTGTGTACACAACACAATTTTTTTAAAAGAAAATACAGTATTGAAATCCAATAAATGATTGTCCTGAAAGTCATTTTCATCCAAGCACTCATTCATATCTTTCACAAAAAAACTTTGTACAGCTACTACATATTGGAAATTCGTAATGGGCTGTTTGGTGGTAAATGAATAGCTCTCGTGGCGCTATTTCACCATTTCAGTATCCCGGGACAGTATTTGTCCATCAGTGACTGGTAGTATGGACACAGCTTCTTCACGTCAGGCAGCTCAGCTACTTTTGTGTAGAGATCGAATTTGCTGCAGGGAACACACGCAAATACAAATGTACAGTTAAGGTCAAAGTTATTAGCTCTGATAGAAATTTTGACATTTATGTAAATACCGCACAATGTTGACAATCGTAATTTATATGGTAAATTATGTAATATGGATGTGAATTATACAATCACACTAATAAAACATTGTTATTACTCAATATTACCCTTTAAAATAAATGACCTACAGATTATTTGATTTTGTTCATTAATAGCCAATCAATATATGCCAAAACTGTTTAGAAATGCGGCCAAATCTCTCCGGTAACAGTCCAGGCTAAATTCAGCTCCTCCCAAACATTCAAGGATGTTAGTCGACATACTTCCGTGACAACTTTTCAACTAACCAATGGTTTGGTGGCATCTTTGGGCATTAGCGAAAGAACATAAAAACTGGCTTATGTTAACTAGTCCTGTTAAATAAAGTAACATTTTCCATACACTCACTTTTTTTTGTATTAAATCTCATTTAAAAATGACCTGGCCCATATGCCTGTTTTCAAATTTTAAACGTGGCCCTTGAACGCAGCATTAAACAGGAGGGAGTTATTAATTTGTTTAAAAAATAATAATAATAAATTTTAAACCAGGATAGTGGTATACATGTTTTGCAGTCAAAAAGTACCGGTTGCATTTTTGTTTTTCAGCTGTTGACTTTGTTCTTGTGAACCTAAACTAAAAACTGTTCGTCTCATAGTCATCATGTCATAATAGGAATTATTTTATTTCTTGATTTTGACCTAAACTGTATGTGTAAACAGTGGACTTGGAGAGACTATTCAAACTAATTGTGCGCCACTCACTTAAATTCGTTAACCCAAGGCAGCATTCGCAGGTCTTTGTCGTTGCACAGGTACATGTAGTCACCTCGGGAGTGCCAAGGGTAGAAGGAATGGTAGCGGATCATGTTGAGGCCCTGCGCGGACGGCACCCAGATCATATTGAGTCAGCATGTGACCTCGAGGGAAGATGACTCAACGAAGGAGCTTACTGCACTCACCTCCTCGGGGATGCTGCACTTGTTGAACTGGAGAACGCGGTAAAGGTACTCTGAGGCACACAAGACATGAAGTAGACTTTTTACTGTATATTTACTGTAATTATATCAGTCAAATCAAGTTAAGTGCACAAGAAACATCATCATACTAATATGAAATGCTACGACGAATTAAGAGCGTGCAACTTATCTCGGGAGACAACGGTATTGTTTTTTGGGTGGTTGGCGGCTAAAAGAAGGGTTGGGGTCTCCTTTTTACCGCTATAAATTAACTTGATTGAACTTTTAGGTTTTCAATGGCAACCTTTTAAAAAAAACTCGAGAGCCAGGCAATTTAGAGCATTGTGACTGTTCCAAGACTAACAGAATACAGTATTGTGTGTGTTATGTAAACGCAAACGACAAAATGAAAGATTAGACTGTTCTTCAATCGCACAGAAAAAGTTAGTTTCTACTCAACACCACTAAAAACACGGATTGGTTTCACTCAATTCACGTATTTTGCATGAAAAGCGTTTTGTGAAGATATTTTTGATGCTAATCATTTTTTGCTTTTGTGACACGTCAAACATCTGAGCTCATCTAAAACAGATTCAATGCTGCCACCTGCTGGCCATATTCATTAATTTTACTTTCACAGCTAAATTATCAAACCACAGTTGACCAACACTTTGCCCATTCAAAAAACAAAACAAAAAAACACTTCACGGCGATTAACATCCACAATGCTCCTTGTGAGGATTCCTGTTGACATTTTACGTCAATGCGGCTCAAAGAGATAAATTCCAGGAACTAAATATTTCAGGAATGTAAGGTGTAATTTCAGGTTTAGATTACAAATCTAGATATTATTACCGTACTGTGAAATACCAAAGTAAAATAGTATGATATTGTTCATTGTTTTATTTAGAATGTTTAAATATACGAATTTTTAATCAAATATGTCACACTGGCTACGTACAACCACAATAATAAAGATTGTTTATTTAAGCTTTGATGTATTTGTAAAGGCAGAACTCTCTCTGAAGTGATAAAAAACATACTTTGAATAAATATACTCACCATCATGACCCCAGGACAAAAGCACATTGTCAAGCCCGCAATTTGGTTTGTAGATTCCATATTTAGAGCTGACGAAAACAATGCATGAAAAGTATGTCAACTTTAACAAAATGGTAAGTCTCCTGTTAAAAAGGAAGACATTTTGCAATTAAATACAAAATTGCTGTACTTCACTTGCACCATCAGTTTTCTCTTAAGAAAAAATGGGCCCTTCAAACCTTGACAACCAATCATGCGTTTAAGTGTCAGCTTTAACGGGCGAATATCTACTTGTAGCTGGGATTTGTGTCGTCCGGGTTATCCTGGAAGGTGCTGTCTCGGAACACAATGGAGTTTTGAAACGCGCAGCCCACGGGGAATGTGTCACCAACCACGGCCCACTGTGTATTTTCCATGCACACAGAGAACATTGCGGGTCAATTTTGAGAATATCCTCATCATTTTCTAAAGCAAAATGTAGCCTGTGTAACATGAACGTACGCATGCTTCATTCTTAATGTTTCAGAGCAAATGTGGTAGAGATGCAGACAGTTCTGAGGATTTTAGTGCTCCCTCTTGAAGATTGTTGCCAATGCCCCCCACCCCCACCCCCACCACAAAAAGTACAGTACACACATTTATAGCATGTGCAAGGGTCACAGTTTCACAATTCCCAAGAAAAACATTTAGGGTATTTTGATTGCTGTCATATGTCAAATGGGTCAAATTTGACCCGAACAGTAGGTAAGGATTTATAAAAATTGTAATCACGTCTTACCTGCGGTTCCCCCCACAGCGCCATGACCTTCCCAACATCATGAATCAGACCCACTAGCTGGAACCAGTCTGAAAAAAAAAAAGACATTCAAGGCATACATAAATCAGTCTCCATTCACAATGGTGAGTACCCTGTGGCATTTATTTAATCAACTGTTGTTTATTTGATTGGAGGTGTCCATTTGTCTCTTATTGTTAACCGTCACATTTTGATGAATTTGAACATGAAGCTGTTTGTAGCCGCGCACCTTTGTCTGGGTGCTCGTTGCGGATGCCCTCGGCCGTCTGGAAGGCATGGAAGGAGTTGGGAAAGTCCACGTCTGGATCAGACTCGTCCACCAGCTGGTCCAGAGACATGACGGCGTCCATCATGGACATTTCGGCGTGGCTGCAGCCGCTCCATTCCAAGTGCTGCGGGGAAGGCCCAAAGGTATCGGAACCTTTGATTTATTTCTGTTCTAGTCTTCATAACTCTTCTTGCGATGCTGTCTGAATGTCACAATTGCACAGTCATGGCTTGATTTTTGCACCAAACAGTGGAACCTCTAAAACTCAAAATGCCCAAGCGAGGGCTAGGAACTTTAAAAAAAAAAAAAAAAAGTACATTGCGGCACTCTTAAGTAAAGGTCCACTAGTTGTAAGCAAATCAAAAAGACAGTATTGTTGGATGAAAAGAAGAGCATTAGCAAACAGCAACAACACCCTGCAGTAGATGAGGAGGGGCGAGCAGTTGCTCATTTGCATGACACAACCAATGTCCAAGCTTGGTGACTCACTTGGTAATCGATCAATCAAAAAAAAACAAATCTCAGAACATGGATTCAGAGAATGTGTGTTGGTGGTGTGCACTTTCACCTTTCGCTTGACAAAGTCCACATTCTGGTTAGTGTGCATCAGCTTGTATGTGTTGTACACATGCTCGGCAACACTCCCCGTCTGAAATGTGTGAACGCAACGAGGTTGCAAACTTGTCAGTAACATGCAGCACATTTCAAGTGTACAGCAACTGAGATTTCAATTCCGAAAAATGACATGAACAATGACATTTTTGAAATGCCATCTGTATTGGAGCTTAGTTTGTTTGGGGTTTTTGGGCAGGGAATATACGACAGCTCTTTTAAATCGATTTGTGCTGGTGTACCCAATGAAATGCCCAGCGAGTAGCAAAATGCAATGTACTGTAAAAAAAAAATTGGTCAATGTATTCCTTCACATTCATACAGAAAGGTCCAAGTAATAATAACTAACAGTGGAAAACGAACGTTACGACTGTAGAGTAACTACATTTTTTTTTTTTTTTGGGCAGCTAACAAAAACCCAAACCGTCTCAAGAAATGATAATACACAAAGAAATATATTTGTTATTTAATGTCAAAACTACCGGTTCGGTAGGTAGGAATTCTGGACTGAAAATGGCCCTCTATGTTTCTAATCTTGTACAATCATTAAATCTGTTCAATTTCGAGCTTGGTACATGAACGTAACACATTGACAACATTGTGTTTCCAAATGTCTAATTTGTTGAACTTGCCTCAAAGTTTCGGAAATCTTTCCTTTCGGATTTAGGTGTCAGGTTTGGCTCATAAGCCAGATATGGGTCTGGACCCTGCAGGTATAAAAAAAAAAGAATTTAGATTTACATAACATACGCTAGATTATTTTTTTATATATTTATTTTGGTATTTTTTACTGAACAAGCCCACTTACCAAGTTAATGACGCTCATGCTTGTAGATGACAAGTTATTGTTGTTGTCGCGCCAATTTATATGTTGCGTCCGCTTGTGTCCGGTCACAGATTAACCAGACTTCAGTGAATCTAACGGGATGTCTGTGCTCAACCTTGACCTTGCGTGTGTTTATGTAATCCTGCCCACGTTACCTTGTTTTTACCCGTCGAGAAGCGCTCGGTTATTATTTTCCATTTGAAAGTCTGACTTTACACGCCGAGCAGCAACAACAACAAAACCCCTTTTTGTTGACCACCCACAGACGCATACGTACAGAGACTCCAAAACAAAATCAGCCCAGAAAAAAAAATGGATAAGATAGGATCAAACGCAGGCCCGAGAAGGGGCTTCATTTCACTCGCACCAGAGCAACTCACTCCAGTGGCCATTTATCACAGTAGAGAAGACCTGGCCTCCTTCTGGCGAACTGTGGCCCTTGGGTTTGATTCAAAACCCGAGAAAGTGTTCACTTGAAACATCCGCTTCATTTGGGAAGGCGTCAAAGTTAAGAGAAAATCTTTCAGCGTGTTGGATGTTCTAAATATTTAATGTTGAATTCAAATTGAGTGGTTAATTTCACTTCATCAGGATGACGAATTGCAGGTTTTTACACGTAGACTGCTGCTCGCTGGACACCGAGGCACACCTGCAAAATTCTGCTTATCAAAAACAGGTAAACACGTTTTATAAATGATAAACGATTTGCCCCCTTTTGAAATTCTTTTGGTTTTTTTTTAATGTTTCAGCACTAAATTGTTTAAGATCATCAAATGGCAACATCGATGACAAAACATAAAATGCCGTTTTTAAATGGCAGTTTTATTTGTTGTTTTTTATTTAAAGGAAACGGCAAACCAGGCAATCTTTTTAACATTTTGAATTTGTTTATTTATTTATGAATTTATGTAAAATCTATTTAAAATAAATATTTTTCCCAAAAAATAAACAATAAAATAAAAAAATCTGATTGACTGTGATGATTCTGTTTTTGTTCAGATTAGATTTAGTTTGGTTTCCTCGTGCTTTCGTCATTCCCCGTCAGGTTTGGTTTCTCTCTGTTCTTGTCATTCAGGTCCCTTGTGTTAACCAATCACCTTCTTCAACCCTTTGTGTGTTGTCCAGGTGTTCCTTGTTTTCTCGTCACTTTGGTTGTATTTGGTTCCCGGGTTAATTGCGACACAAAAAAAGGTTAACAAATGTGATGCCAATAGCTTCGAACTTTCCTCCTGTGTGTGTGTGTGTGTGTGTGTGTGTGTGTGTGTGTGTGTGTGTGTGTGTGTGTGTGTGTGAGCTGCGAGTGAATATGGCGTGTATGAGGGACTGAGTGTGAGTGACTTAAGGTGTGTTTCCCCATGTCTTGACCCAATTATGAATGTTGCTATTATCAATTTTAAAGCAATAGCATTGTACCTCAAAACAAGATGTTGAAACCAAAACGAACACACACACACACACACACACACACACACACACACACACACACAGGGTTTACTTGTGTTTATTACATAATGCTAGCGCTGTATAAAAAAAAAAAGAACATCTTTCGTAACAGGAATACTCAATACGAGAATCAATACAGTGCTTGCCTTGTAACTTTTCACCTCAAATATCACTTGAATAATCCACCATGCTTAAATTAAAAGAGAACAAAAGCAGACAGTGTTCAGGCCTGGAAAATTATTCAGTTAAAGCAAAAAAGGAAGCCTGCAGTAAAAAGGTTTTACATTGGATATTCCATTCTCTTTTGATGAGTTGTCAGTGAACGGATGGTACTTTTGGCGGCTTGCGCGGCTTGTTGTTAGAAAGTCAAAGGCACAATTTGAGGTTCAACTAACTAATCTAAAAGGACAAAATGTCAAATTGAGCAATACCTCCTCCGAGCATGAAAACCGTTGTGACCGCAGTTATTTAGTTACCGCAGTTGTCACATGAGCCAAGGAAGAACAATTTCGAATCAAGTAGAATAATCATCTGATGCAATTTTTTTTTCCCAATCTGGAGAGCACTTTTGTGCTCAAAGGCCACATTTGATTTCTAAAATGGACAAGTAGGCAAGGTCATGCGTAAATGAGGTTAACGGAATAATTTCTTTCATAATCTGGATCTTTTATGAATGAATTAATCAATTAGCCTTGAATGGTCATTTTAACAGGCGGCACTGTGGCTGACTGGTTAGCACGTCGCTCTCGCAGTGCAGAGATGCAGGGTTCAATGTGGAGTTTGCCTGTTTTCCCCCTGCCTGCGTGGGTTTTCTCCGGGTACTCCTGGTTTCCTTCCACATTCCAAAAACATCCGTGGCAGATTATTGAAACACTCTTTTAAGTTGTAATAATTGGTGTGAGCGGGAATATTTTTTCGTCTATGTGTGCCCTACGATTGGCTGGCAACCAGTTCAGGGTGTACCCTGCCTACCGCCCGAAGACAGGGTCCACCCCGAACTGGTCGCCAGCCATTCGCTGTCAATGCACATGTCTAACTGTTTAATGTTTCAATACAGGTTGCCTCAGGTTTAATACGTGAATGGACCATTACATTTCCAAGGGTGTACACTTCTATGCCTTTCTGTGACTCCTTCGGTCTTTTTGTAGCAACCTGCTGATGAGACTAAACTCAATGTCCATCCAAGAACATCCTAAGAAGGCTGTTTAAAATTCTCATAGAATCGGGATTTGTATCGACCGATGATCAAACGGCAGTTGTGAATTTTGCCATTCAGTTTCTTGTTGGAGAACAACAAATTCCGCATCAAGTACCGATAAGCTGCACAGTTGGACATGTGCATTGAAGAGTTTTGAGGTCAAATTAAGGTCACCTAAAATGGACAGCAGGTCTATGATGACGAATGAAATCCCAAACAGACAAACTGCAAGTCTCAGCCGTAGCTATGAGGACTACGAGGGTCGATGGGGGAGGAGTCATGCCTGCCTCTGCGTCCAATCAGCTGATAGAGGCGATGGCTGAGGTTCTGCACCTGACAGGTGCCCAGGACACAGCCCGCCCTCATCATCTGCCCGTGGGTCCTTCGACTTTTGGCGTGGCGACGTCCTCGGGATCTACCCCGTGCGCTTGGCCATGCTTCCTGCTCCATTTCAAACCACCTCGGCGAGGGTTCCTTCATTCTGAGGACCCGCCAGATAAAACGATTCTCTGCCAGGGTGACGGTGTCATCGAGGGCGATGGCGTAATTGGACGTAGGCGGTGCCATGTGTTTGAAACATTTGGATGGTCTGGGAAACACAAAAGAACGTTTTGTTCAATTTGGTTGTGCCAAAAACAACCCCGCACGGGTCACTTGATAGTGGCATGTGAAAAGTTTTAAAATATATCATCCCGCAACACCGGCTTCAGCCATCAATACAACGTTCGGAAGGCATGTCTTTCAAAATAAAATGCATGAAAACATCGCAAGGACTCATACTAAAAAATGAACAGGAGGTCAGCCATTTTGGGCAAATTCCACAGCTCGTCCCGTTTTTTCGCTACGCCCCAGTCTTTTTCTTCTCAATCATTTTAACAATACTTCTTTGACACCAATTATGACATTCATATATATATAAGCCAGGCTTGGGCACCAACTTGTGGCCTCTTAGGGAGTTCGAGAAAAACCACAAGAATATTTCGGTCAGTTTTTGAGCAAATAGCTGAGGATGTCCCACAAAAAAAAAAACAAGAAAAAATAGTACCAGTAAACTGTGAAAAGGCAGAGGTTTCACCGCAAACCGCATTAACGTCTTCCTCTCAATTTATGACACTCAACTGAATTTTTGCTTCATCATCTTCACGAGTCCTGCGGCTGTTTCATCAAAGGTTGAAGTATTTGACCCAAATCAAACTTGTGGACCTTGTGGTCTATGGCGCCATTTCCAAGATTCGATCGTTCCAGTTAATCAACAATGGAATTAGAGGGTTGCGCAAGAAGCCCCCCTCCACCCCTAAAAATGTCTGTTAAAAGGCTCGACCACTTACTCTGAAGTGGGATTTTTCAAGTACTTTTCTTCTCACCTCGCTGCTGCCTCGCCTATCATCACAATACCCCAATACACTTTACTTTTTCTTTTCCCATTCCAAAGCATTTCTGGATTTCACAGTGGTGACCAGGAATGACAGATTTTCAGGCTCAAATGAATAGCAGTTTTGAGTGTTACTGTCTTGCAACTATTCATCTGTTTACTGAATCAAGCTAAGTACTTAATGAGCCGCCATTTCCTATAGTGTGACTCTGAGTGACCCCCTTTTTTTTTGACAGATGTGGACATCACAATTGCGATAATTTAAATAACACTCAAATACATAGCGTCCATTACTTGGCAGTGGTCTGTGTCAAGTGCTACGATTTCTGAGCGCCGGTTAGACTACATGAAGATACAATGGTGCCAAAGCCAAAATCTAAGCAGAGGTGCAGTGTTGTTGGATGCACGGGTGAGTATTGTAGCAATCTAGCATGTTGATCCGAACATGATAAATTGCTTCAGAACGCTGTTATCGACGTGGAGGTGGTATTTGTATTTGGCAATTTGTCCACTGCATGTCCCACATAAACCGATCTGCACACCAAGTGAAACGTATACTTTCAAAGGTGTTGAAGTGCTGCCTTTATGAGTGAAAATACAATCCGTGCTTTGACTGTCTTTTTTTGGCACTTGCCTTCTTCATCAGACTCTGGGATGCCACTTCTACAAGCAAGTGGAGTAAGATAGCTCCACCCCTTGTTGTCAAGATAACAAAATCCATACTCTGTGTCATGAGCAGAGCTGCTCAATGTAAAAATTGTGATAGTCAAGTACAGAAAAAAATATATATATATATATATATATATATATATATATATATATATATATATATATATATATATATATATATATATATATAGTTTTATCTAGCCCACACACTTTAAAACACACCCTAAACGTATTAAAAACCGATTAAAACAGATACTTTTATCAGTTGCTCTTGTGAAGCAAGTTTACTGTAAAAATGAGAATTAAACACTGTATATTGAAACACCAAAACAACCCCCAAATTTCACTCCACTTCCTGGTAATGCTTCATCCTGTCACAGTCCTTAATCCTTTGTTCTTAAAGAAGATATTTCCATGTTTTACTTTCTTTTTTGGGGGGCCTCTCCTGTGGTTGTTGCCAGTGACAGTATTGTGTTAAATCCGTCACGCTCACTTTCATCCTCCTCTTTCCCACCAGCCGCTGTTCTTCAGTGGACCCCCTGCTGTGCAAACTTTTATGAAGCTCGTTTTTTCCCCTTATGTAATAGCTTGAGAACATGGTCTCACTGTGCAACAAAAAATAATAATAAAACAGGAACAGATTTTTCTAGTCATAAATATTTTCCTTTTCAAAGAAATTACATTATTACATATTGATTACAGTCACATAAAAAAAAAAAACGCGTAATCTACCTCATCTCACTAGGGGGCTTTTTGACGGCGAGACGGCACCGCAATGAAACACGTGTCCTGATCCCAAATCCCGCTAAATCACCCTCACCTCCATCTCACCTCTGGGCCGCTGAAAGGAGTGACCTCATTCCTCATTCTCACAACTTTGCTGTACTCCACTGCAACGCCTGAGAAGCTATTGTGACCATGTCACGAAAACTGTTGATTACATCCCCATAAGCCATTTTTGTTGACATTATAACACAAGTCCTGTAATGCCCTAAGATGTGGGCAAGGAGAGCCACAGTTGTGATGCACTTTTAGCCGTTTACCGAACAGGAACAAAAGTCAAATACAAAATGAGGTCACACACAAGGAGCTGTTGTCAGCCGCAACTCCCAGACGGTCATGCGCAGAGTTGCTAACTGGCCAATCTGACTCTAGCTTCTGATGTCACTAGGCGATGCTCCTTACAGGCACACATCCAACATGAATGCTACAGTACATACTGTACTGTCATTAAACTTAAAAAATTTTTTTTTTTTTTTTACAAAGCAATGCTATTTGCCTTTTTCAAAAACATGTAATCAAAATGTTCGTGTTGTTTAGTTTTGTTGTGTGTGTGTGTGTGTGTGTGTGTGTGTATATATGTATGTAACAAAACACCCATAAAATAAAAAACGATTGAGAGACAAAAAGTACATCATTCAATCTCAAATGTGTCTCCTTTTCATAAATCCATCCATACTATACTGTATTACTAGATATACTGTATTTTGAGATCGCTACATTTTAAATGTTTTGTTCCACATATCTATCTATCTATCTATCTATCTATCTATCTATCTATCTATCTATCTATCTATCTATCTATCTATCTATCTATCTCTATCTAAAGTGACATCAGTAGACCTCTCGAAGTCTATTTGTCTATTTTAAATTAAACCTACAGGTGAACGAATGCCTGATCATAAATGCTTATAAAATATATTTTATAATATATATTATACAGTACGCGAACTGTACTACACTATAGGTTTTCATGCATTTAATTTTTTAATGTAACGATGCTCTTAGTTCATGCACGAAAAACAAAAGATAACTAAAACACCAAGAAAATAATCATTCTCAAATAGCTGCTCCCCTCACAAAAATATAGAAAAGGCACAATTGGGGAAACGATTTTTGGGGTCCTAATTTAACCTAGGTATCGTTTACTAGACCGGTACTTTTTATTTGTTTGTTTCTTTGTTTTTGTCATTCAGGTTACTCAAAATACATGTATGAATAGAAGAGCTATTAAAACACAACGATATAACAGTGGTTCTTATTTGCTCGTGGTTACGTTCTACGTCACAGCTAGGCGCGCACTTAAATGGTGCAATTGTCTTCAACAAAGCTGCCTCTCAAGCGCCTTTTTAGTAGCTACGGTATGAGCTGAAAAGTTTTACCTGTGTCTGGTACCCTGGACATTCTGGCTCAACTGCGCCCGAGTTTGGGTTTCCAGGGGCAGGAGGCCGAAGAGAAGACACGTCCACGCCGGCAGCAGCGCACACATGACGGCTCAACAGAGTCACAAGAGCCCCTTTATCACACAGGAGGAAGGTGCGTTTAACACGGGTTGTGATGATAAAACAACCGCAGTTGTCCCCGGGTGGCTTCTAACTTGGGGAATTTCTTGTGTTAAATAGAGTGACTTCTCAGTCGATGAGAAGTGCTCTTTTGAGAGGGAGCAGCTGGAATCATTTGGGTTTCTTGCTTCGAAAGTATGATTGAGGAGGGAGCAAGAGGATGAGGAGTGAGGACCAGAGGAGGAGGCAGGCTTACTGTGTCCTACAATCCCTTGAACAACACCTGTACAGGCTTAGCACAACACTGGGCTCATATAATGAACCGTGCATTGCGGTGAGTTGAATAGCATTTGAAAGATGAACAACATGCATATACTGTCGAATTTAAAAGTTTCATATTAAATGCCAATCTAAAATTGTGTACGTTGGAAACGTTTCATGGGCATTAACATGGGTAAACCACTTTTGCCACCTTTATACCAAAATTATTTGAAAGGAGTGAAATGGTGTCGAGATAGAACTTGACCCATATACACATGAACTAGTCAATCCAACATGTGAGCTGATACTGGCGACAATAATAAAATCGCTGGGAGAGCAGCAAGCAAGAGTTTTGAATAGGGATATACTGATATTTAGCATTTTAACGAATGTCGCTATTGAGTTTAAAAAGTGTTGTCAGCATAGAATTGCCTTGCTGGAACTAACTGTCCACCCTATGTTTGATGTCTTCGGGCCTCCAAACGTTCAGCCCGAGAAGGTGAAAATGACTCTATAAAATGCATATAAAATGGGAGTATTGGAGACGAGTTGATTCCCAGCCATAGTCTCCTGTTCAGTGCTTTAGTACCAAACGGAGGACACGGGTGACGAGCTAAGACTGTGAAGCAGATTTAGAAGGGCGTCCTGTACTCGACGAAAGTGGTTTCAGCCTTTAAGTAAACTACTGAATTGTGGGGTGTCTGTGACTCAGCACTTTGGAGCATTACACTCTTAATCTCACTTTCCAATGCCATTAGCCTCAACTCAGGCTTAATATGTGCCCCCAAAACTCATCCAACAAAATCTCAGAGCAGTGTGCTTACATGTTTGTGTACCTTACTCTTTGCTTCGGATGACTGATTCCAAACAGCAATTATTCTGAGATGTTGGTCCTCTTCTGATTAGTTTGTATTTTCTAACAATCACCCCCACAAGCCCCAGAGCAAACATTGGAAATGTAAATAATTTGTTCTGGTTGAAACTACCACAAAACTGAATCCCATAGATCAAGTTAAAATGTTCTTTGCAATAATCATTCTTACATGTATTCTCATGATTATTGTGTTTGTGCAATATAATTTTATGATGAATCCACGTATTTTCAGGTATCCAATGAGGTGGACATTTTATGCAGTATCGCCCCCTGTTGCCAATCGAAATAGACCTCAACGGGACCAAACCCCACAAAAAACAGTCGAGCTGTGGCATCATAGTTGGGCATCGTATTGGAGATCATAGGCAAAAAAGATTAGCATTACTTTCATTTTAGGCTCATTAGGGGAGCGATGGAAAAAAAAAATAATGGGCTAATTTTTGCAACTTTCTAAGACATTGCTATGTCTAAATTGCGTGTTTACGCCGCTGTTGTGGCTTTGTGCCTTCAGATGACGAGCTACACTGGGACGCCAGTGCCAGCGCCTAGAACAGAAATAACTGCTTTAAATGCAAAATGGTGTACGCAACGAGTCTCGGGATTGACTGTCAACTACACCCGCAAAATACTGATGACAAGGTAACCTACGAGGTGGGTCTCTTCACCTTAATGCTATTTTACACCCAACACAACTTTGTGGCGAACATTCCCTTGTGTCTTTTTCTAGTTTTCTGTTTTCTTTTGTTGTTGCAATAGGTGTCATTTTTTATTCTATGGTCAGCCTGTTTTCCATCGCTGGTAGCATTCTTCAATGCAGGATTGCAAACATACACAGGACTGTACTGTAAAGAAGATACCTCATAGTATATACATTGTTGCCAGGAGGCGGCGCCGTTTGACCAATAATGAGCACGCTGCTCCCACGATCCCAAAACTATGCGGCTAGATTCATTGAAGACTATAAAATACATGCAGGTGAATTGATTGTTTTTATTTTGCCTGTGATTGACTGGTTGACCGGGTTAGGGTGTACCCCGCCTATTCCCCAAGTCAGTTGTAATGGGATCCAATTCACCCGTGAGCCTAATGACAACAAACCCGATAGAAAATGGATGGATGGATGGATGACCATTTTGACAGGCATTTAAACAGGCAAAAGAGTTATACACGTATTATTTATTTTTCAAACACAAATGTTTCTGGCACAAGAATGCATACAAACACAAGTTAAGTCATTCCATACATTATTCAGCGGAGGATATACTGTGTGTGTATCATGCAGTCTTGACAATGTTATATCATACTTTATGGAGGGTGTACATGTTTAACACGATTGCAGGTTCAACTCGATTGTCACTTAAGTCCTTAAATCCCGTGCGTTTTTTCTTTCAATTAAATAATGGTTTGGCTTTTTCATGACCAGATCACAAGGCAAACTCTACACGACGAGAGCCAGATACTGTTGACCAAAGCACGGCTTTCAAAGTAATCCTTGATATCATTTCTTGTCATAGGTTCCTCCCTGCAATCCCAGCGCCAAGATAAGGTCCTGCAGTGGTTCAGTGTCCTCGGCATCCAGCAGCGCGTGCTGCCGGCAGAAGAGCGTGAGGTGCGTGAAGAGAGTATTGAGGTGCGCGTGCAGGCCCAGCGCATGCGTCTGCCTGAAGTGGGACCAGTAGATATGGGCCAGAGTCCTGAACAGCAACAAAAACACCTTCTGCACCAGAAAGATGAAGCCGGTGGGAAAGACCGAGCCTGAAATTGAAAGGTAAACGCTTGACAGGGACTTTGGGCAAATTCCCCGATGCCGTGCATGCCAACATTCATTGAGCCAAGACACATGTTACTTGAAAGAAATCTCATGGCACACCACCAAACAAAACCGTCAGAGTATAAATACTGTAATAATAATGCTCTTGTCTCACTTTACTCACCAAAGTAATTACTCGGTGGAATCTGGGCCTGTTTAGTTGAACACAAAGCTATTATGATCTCAAACATTGACGCAATGCTCTGCCCACATAATAAATAGCTCAGCCAACATGACGTCGGCAAAAAGGTTTTATGATTTATCATCTTCCCCATCTGTCTTTGATGCTTGGTTACGATTGGGGCTCATCATAGGAGTTCATTCAAACCCTGGAATTCACCCAAATTGGCACCTTCAGACCAAAATGTGTGTGTGTGTGTGTGTGTGTGTGTGTGTGTGTGTGTGTGTGTGTGTGTGTGTGTGTGTGTGTGTGTGTGTGTGTATATGTGTGTATATATTGGGACACTCCCAATCCCTATGTATAAGTATATGTGTGTGTGTGTGTGTGTGTGTGTGTGTGTATATATATATATATATATATATATATATATATATATATATATATATATATATATATATATATATATATATATATATATATATATATATATATATATATATATATATATATATATATATATATATATATATATATATTTGGGAATGTCCCAATATAGAGTTCCATATTTTACCACACTATTTCGTGTCAATTGGCGTAACATATTTTGTGGGGGTATTTTTTTGTTTCACTTTCGAGGGGGCACCACTGATTGAGTTTTGGGAGGTCAAAACCCCTAAAATTCAAATAGCACCTAAAAAGGCAATGAGCAGTGCAGTGAAAGTTGCTGTGTACGTTCAGGACTTGTACCTGCTTTTGTGGGGAATACTTCTTCATCCGTAAGTAGGTCCTGAATGTAGGACATGGCATAGTCGAAGTACAAAGGAGCTGAGCATTTCAGCTTCCTGCCATGGTCATCAGTCCAAACATAAACTCTAAGGATAGAAAGCAAGATCAGTCAAAGGGACAAATTTCGGAAAATGGATGGCTTATCCAAATAAAGTAGGTGGGTCTCTGGACTGCTTGGACACAAAGTGAAATTAATCAAGTAAATTTTGTGAACGACCTATTTCCCAAGTTATGTCTTGGAGCAAGCCGAATGGTAACATCACAATTCAGTCAGTACAGAACTATAAATTGCACTGGAGTATAAAGTGCATTTTTGGGGGTGGGGAAATGTATCTGTAATTTACAAAAAAACGAAACCAAGAACATTATCGCTTGGACTCTCACCCCAAACCTCCCCAAATTCTTCAATAGGCAGCGATACACCACCAAAAACATTTTCCCTGAAAAATTGGATTTACCTCCCTCAAATTATTTTTAAATATTCTTCTTCTTTTTTTTTTTTAATCTGTGATGAGATAAATCCATAGGTGCCTAACCATGTGTATGCAGGGCTCCACTGTATAATTATTATTATTACTATTTCTGTTATCATCATATTATGGCATTTCAAAAATAACAAAGAATTGCAAATAGGTGAGTTTTTTTAAACAAAAGAGCTGGGGGGTCGGTTCCACAGAAAGGGAAAAAAAAAATCTAAAAAGCGGACAGAAAATAGAGCGAGGTTTTATTGTATGTCTCTTTAAAATTTTCTATAAAGCTTCACTGGGTTTTACCTTTTTATATGGTGGCAGCAACAGCAGCAGTACGCATAAAACACACATGACTTTGAAAGGTTCACCTCACATAATAACGACACCATAAATAACCATATTATCTGACAACTCCATTTCACAGTGCGGTGCCCCATTAACTCACGTGTCGCCCGGTCCACAGGCGGTCGGGCAGGTGCTGGGAGTGCAGAACTCCGACAGTGCGCTGGAGAACAGGTTTATGTGCTTGAAAAATGACACGGCTGTGGAGAGGGGGGGGGGAATGAAACGGCACATCGTCTTCAGTGGCTGAAAATGAAGCGTTACTCACTGTTGCTGGCCAACCACTCGGCCTTGTCCACACCGGGCGGGAGCGACGTGAGTGCGCGCATGTCCATGAGGTTGATGTGCTGGCACGCGTACTCCTGATGGAGGTACGGACGCGTCTCCAGGATGTTGTTGTTGATCCCCCTGTGAAGATGAGCAACAGAGAACATTGTGAATGACAAGAAAACGTGCTGTTTGATCGCTATCTAGCGGATGTAACAATTTAGATTGCTGGAATTGCTGGGATTCTTCGCCTAAGATATGTCACATGTTTGTGTTGCTAGGCAGAGTTCACGCAGGGCTCAATCTCCCAAAGTCTTAATTTCACAATTGAATGGCAAGTGACGAGGCGTGTTACACCGACACTGTCGGTTAAGTACCAAATGCATCGGCGCTGTGCAATGAAAAGTATTAACAGTGCTACCTTGACTTCCGAGTGCCTCAACTTACAAGTTTCCAGAGTTATTAGCCATCACTTAGTATATAGATTTATATTGGCTATATTTTTTATTTTATATAGCAGCGGTCAGCAGATATGACATCACTATTTGGCTCCAGCGGTTGCCGTCTACAATAAATCAGGGTATCACTGTATCATTGAATTTTGTGAAAGACATTTCTTGTGTTTCAGCCCCCCCAAAATGTGCTGAACTTAAAGACCTCCAACAATAGTGTCAACAAAATGGTACAGTACATTTATGCAAAAGGGACAGGCAACTCTGGCAACTGTACATTTCATTGATTGATTGGGCATTCCCCCCATAGTCAATCAATGAATTGTTGTGTTATAACCCACATGCTATGTTGATTTCATTGGTACACTCAAACTATTCATGGATGAACGTATGTGACCGTCAATAGGTTTAAACCATCAACATAAAAAAAAAAAAAATCAGCTTGACATCGTTTGGTCAACAATTTCCGCAATGACTAAAATTGTTCATTCAGTCTTTTCTCATAGGAAGTAGCTATACTGTAAAATAGACATTTGTGTGTCACTACCAGGTCCATATATTTAATCCATTAAAAATATTTTTAAAATTTACATTTACAATAAACAGAAAATAAGGCAAGCAGCAGAGTTTTAGATAAATATGTCTATTTTTAATTTTTAAAATAATTATTGCAATATTTTTTGGACTGGTCAATTTGACAGGCACTACATAGCACATGGTTTGAGTGTCATCTTTAACCCTTTCATGCACCAATAATGATAACCTGTAACCTGATAACCACTGTAGTAACCGCTGTCCCTGAAAGGGTTAATTGACCCTTAAAAAATATATTGTTCAATAATTTGAATAGAATTTATTCTGTTGGCTTCATTTTTTTTTCTTCTTAAAAAAATAAATAAATCCAGAACTACTTATAAAGAGTATTCTGTATGATTCGACAGAGAGTTAAGTCATGTTTACCCTTGAAGACAACGAATTCCTAAGAGACTGTGATTATTAGTTTAATATCCATCCGTCCATTTTTTTAATGCCCTTGTCCATATTTGGGTTGCAGGTGAGCTGGAGCATGCATGCTTTTGGGTTGGAAGGAGGGTGGAAGGAAGTCAGACTAACAGCAGAAAACCCACGCAAGAATGGGAGAACATAAAACTCTACAGATGACGAGAATCGACCCTGGAGCCCTCAGAAGTGCGAGGCAGATGTGCTCACCACGGCTTCACCGTGCTGCCACCATCATGTTAAATTCAACAGACGCACTCAATGCTTCAGGTAGGTCGTCCCTCTTTTAGTCATGCTGCACACTTGACATTTGATCTAATTAAACAAAAAAACAAAAAAGTTGCGTCACAAAAGAGGGCAAACCTGGGATTTCTTGACTGTGAGGCAGATGTGCAAACGATCAGTCCACCATGCCCATTTTGGGACCCCTTCGTGGAAATTCCCCCAAAGAACTATGCTACTTGGTAGAAGGAAATGGAGCGAACATCCTGTCCTGCCTGGACTTCTTTGCCTTCAACCCCTTTGAGGCCTCAGGGCCTTTCGTGGTGTACCGCGCACAAACACACAATGCACCCACAGCTGGTGTGTTTGTGCATAAACACACGCAAGTGGAGGTGACGCGTGTTTACCTTTTGCCTGCTGTCCTGTCGCCAGGGTTGGAATCAACACCATGTATTCAAAGAGCAAACATTTGCACAGTAACTTCAGCTCCCTGCTTTCGCTTCGCCCTACTCGTCTGCCGGAGGAATCCACTGATGCCATCACGCAAATATGCGATGCACACATAAGCTCTTATCTGGAGAGCATTCCTGCTTCTTTCTTTTTTTTAATGAAGAAAATGTAAAAGCACAACTTACAGTTTGCCATCGCAGACGTCGGGAGGTGCGTTGCTGTCCCCTTTGGTGGCGGTGGGGTAACTATGGCAACCCCCCATGGCGGAGAGCTAAGAGTAGAGCCAGCCCCTATTTTCCATCCCGAGCACACTAATACGCATGCACTTTTACGCACAACATATGCTAACACAAGTTATGGATAAACACAGCTGGAAAGCACCCCCCCTTTTTTTGACAACTTTGTTAGCTTTGAGGGGGGTCAAGAAGAAAAAAAATAGTCCCAGGAGTTGACGATCGTTTCCAGCTGTCTGACTCCAGTCGTGTGCGCATGAGCGTTGTTTCTGTGTGTGTGAGTGAGTGAGTGAGTGTGTCTTCTTTGTCTGGAGTCCCACGCCCCACAAGCGCCCGCCTCCTAAAGCTCTGAGCGGACAGGCAGGTTTCTCCAACACTAGTTGAAATACGCAACTCAACTCCACCCCTTCGCCTTCCATAATGATTGTGTTGTGTGTGTGTGTGTGTGTGTGTGTGTGTGTGTGTGTGTGTGTGTGTGTGTGTGAACAGATGCACATGACAAAGTAAAAGTGACTGAAAAGAGAGGGTGGACAAACATGTCCAGAGCAATGAGTGTTGTTTGTAAAACTTGATCCGATGATGGCAGCATGTACTTGTGGTTTGCAGACCTGACTCACAGTTCTGCCGTTGAGTTCAACATCAAAAGCAAATACCACAGTAGCACAAGTTTACAAAACATTTTTTGGGGAAAAAAAGAAAAAATATGCCCCAAAACTCAGTTCAAACCTTCCTCGTGCAAATATCAGCAGGCACATCAAGGATTGGCTGCTCAGTAAAATGGAAAAAAAAGCAATTACTTAAATATCAGTTACATATGCTCATTAAAGCATTTCCTGCCCATGACCTGTTAGCAAGGCTAGGTGAAGATCTTAAGATTTTCAAGCGACCACCAGGCTGCGCATGTCAAATCCAAAAGATAAGAGCTGCAGTATTAGGAGCACAGATCAACTTCTGATTAGCGACATACAATTGATTGTCCACATTCACTTTTGACTGTGGGATCAACAGGTGGCGCATTCCCTTGTTGTCATGGTAACACAAGCCAGACTCCGCATTGGCTCCGCCGTGGAGCAGAGCAGTTGCTCATTTGCGTGAGATGGGACCATCCCCTCAAAACAGGCCGAATTCAGCATGCCGTGTAGACATGAGTGTAATTCCCCGCCCACAACTTGGTAGCTCGGCTGGGCCAAGAGCCTTCATTTGCAAGTGAGCGGGACCCACTTTTCAATTCTGAATATATGGATAGCCCCTCGAACGGAGCAGCCATTTCATTTTCACGGGCGACTGACATTGAACATAAAACACACAATCTCTCCAGCTAAAACCACATCGAACAACCACGACACAATGGAACAGGAGACAGTTGAAGTCGGTACAGCAGACGCAATCTTGCTATTGGCCTAAGAGTAGAGAGAAGGCGGGGGGAGAGGGGTGCGGGGGCAGCGATCGACCCTCAACACAGGCTAATTTTAGCGAGGCCAAAAAAATAAAAAAGGATAATGTGCGACACCTGGAAACTGTTTTAAATTGTTTTGCAAAAAAATAAGGGGGCAGTATGTAAGCACGTCTCATTCCATTTGTCTGTATACAGGTTAAAAATATTCAAAATAATTGAGTAGACTTTCGCACTTTCTGTGGGAAATCAAGTGCCATCCAAGCAGCTGTCGATAGTGTGGAACAAGAAGCTCTGTAATCTATTAGTTCACCTGCCCTCAAGGAAAACATATTTGAGTCTGCTGTTCTTGTAGTGCTTTGTGTCCATGCGTGTCGCAGTAGGCCTCACATACACTGACTCACATTTCTTCTGACATATTTATTCAGTTTGTACAGGTATATGAATTTACAAGCTAAAGTGACAACGAGTAACGGACACATTGCTTCCCCCCAAAATAAAATAAATAAATAACACCAGCTTCAGTTTGTGACCAAAAAAGAAAGGCATTTTACAACAGTTTTGTTTTCTACCGCAAACACACACACACACACACACACACACACACACACACACACACACACACACACACACACACACACACACACACACACACACACACACACACACACAGTCACGTCGACAAAGCAACCTCCTGCACTGTTTGACATATTCAGTGGTTAAAAAGCCCTGTTTTCCTTCTCCCTGAATCCTGATTTCTTTGTGCACTTCACACGTGGAACAAGCAAACGCGTCACATTCATTTTGGAAAAAAATACGACAAAACCAAACAGAACAAAACCAAAAAAAAATCACACCACTGCTTTGGATTTTAATGGGTGCCAAAAGCGAGGCTGGAACTACTCAAAGGCTTTGGCAGAAAGCAAAGCGTATTCTAACGTGTGTCCTGTAAATAACATGAGCACCATTCAACAATGTAATAAAGCCTTCACCAAAAGCGCTTGTGAATCAGATTCAGATCAGCCCAAATGATTCTACTTGTCCATTTTCCATCACGCTTGTCTTTATATGGGAGCCTATCCCAGCTGATGTTGAGCGAAAGGCAGCATACACCCTGTCTTGGTCACCAGCCAATCTTAGAGGGGAATATAGACAAGCAACCAGTTGCATCTTCAATGAACCTAACGCGCATTTGCAAGCACGGGAGAACACGCAAACTCCAAACAGGGGGATCCTAAGCCGAGATTTGAACCCTGAACCCCAGAACTGTGCCACAAGTGCACTACCAGCAAATAAATCCACAGAGCCAATGAGTAACCAGGGTCACCAGCAGCCCTGAAACAAGTGGAAAGACAAACAAAAATCTTATCCTGAATAAACGCATTTTACTCTCCGGAGTGGTACAAACAAAGATCCCTGGCCACTGTGCGAGGAATTCTGCTTGGAACAAGCCATTTTTATTTTGTCATTGACATCATATGAGTAACAACATGGCAATGGCTATGCAACAGATTTGATTTTCCAGCAGATTGCCTAATGTGCTACGTTATTACCCCAATGACATGGAAGACGACACATACACGCGCAAACTGTCCTCTGGAACTGCTGCTGGAATACCAAAACATCATTATTGCCTCATTTCAACAGCACGCTCATACACATACAACACACATTCAGTTTCTCCATCTTTTGTTCCAAAAATAGATATGATTATACGTGTATATTATACATTTAGATTATGTTTATTACCAAGAGTAGCCACAATCTAATACAGGTGCAAATATCACAATAGTTCACTGACAGCTTCTGAGGAGGAGGGGGGTGGGGGATGAATGGGAACATGCACATCTGTGTGTCTTTTGGAGTTTTTTTTTTAATACAGTGTGTGTATGTGTGTGTGTGTTTTACACAAATGTGCTTTCTTTTGATATCGGGCATACCTCTAACTCAGACCTGAGAGTAACCTCTGCACCTCAGACAGCGTTCTCACACTCACACACACGCATTTAAACTTGAGCAGTGACACGCATGATTTCTAATAGGCCCAGTTGGGCATGATGTTGAAAATATTTGTCACCATATCCTTGATATGTACTTTAAGGTCCATGCGCATACACTCTTGATCTCGCGAGTAGCATATTACAGCACACTAGTAAACCAACTAGCGCGCACTAATAGAACGATATAAGTCACTTTTTTTCCTATGACCTTCAGTTTGATATCAAGGATAAGGAATAAATGCTTCTCCAGCTTTCCATCCACATGACATGTTGAATTTCTGAAATGAAAAATTAGTTTTGCTGGGAGACTCAGACCAGGCTCCAATTCATGTGAAAGATAAGCCCCCCTCCCTGACTGTTGTTTTTGTTTTGGGCAGATCATTTTAATGTGTAACCTCATTTGGCTTTTGGTCATGCTTCCCGAGCAATGAATTCAGACGTGCCACTGGGCTGGCAAACATGGCCGCTGAGAGAAATCATAGAAAGGCGTGGCTGTGCGTGGAAGGGTCATCGTTGAGAATGATGATGTGGTTAGGCCGGTCCGTTGGCGGGGGGCCGCTTCTCTCTGTAAAATAATATCAAAAAGGGACAGATTTGCAATTAGGTTGACTGTGACGGGAAGCAGGAAAAACAGCATTGGGCTCGGAGGTGTGTGACAAAGAGCATGTTGAAGCGCAGGAGAACAATGGAGAGAATGGAAGCGGGCCACAATTGTTCGCTTTCTCTCCTCTAAAAAGAAACATTCTGAGCATGCGTGACATTTCCTCATATAGTGGCGCTGGAGCCATTCCTTAATTAATTTGGATGCCTCCTTTTTGCTTCCTCGGGACAGCTGACTGGAATTCCCTGCATTGTGTTCTGGAGCAGACGTTTTTAGTACAACAGCGCACCTGACGAGTGGATCTGCCGTCTGTAAAGCTGATGTTTATGGGAGAATTTAAAGAGTGCACTCTTTGCAGTTGAGTAAATAAATGCCCCCCCCAGCCATTTTGAAATACCATAGCTCTTTAAATGCCTGTTATTCTTGGCACTCTAGTAAACCAATACCTCCAGCCCGTATATGAGGAAATAGGGTGTTGAATATCTCATCCCTTATACTGTACATGCCTTGTTCTCTCTGGAGTTAAGTAAACAAACGCCCCCAGATCCAACTTGAGAAAATTCCTCTATTACCGTGTGTTAAAAGTACACAGACACTACTTACTGTGTGACAGCAGCAGGCTGCTGGGTGGGACTGGTCTTCGTTGGACTGGGACAGTCTCCGTGTTTCCTTCCAGATTCCGCATCCGGCTCATTTCCTTCCCCTTTGTCCTCTGCTGTCTTCTCTGCGTGACTTCAAAACAAAGCAAACTGTGTTCTTGCCAAGGAAGGAAATAGAGAATGAAGTGAGCTCCCAAAGGGAAGAAAACAAACAGTTGTCGCAGGTCCTGGTTAAAAGCTCACGGCGGTTATCTGCTCTTGACGGTTTGCCCCCCCGCCCGCAGCCCAAACAAAGATCAATTTGTGCATGCTTGTCAAGGGGGTGTGGTATTTGTTAGTAAACTGCGTGCTAATGCGTTGACTTGGATTGAAAAGATTTTTGTTCCAAGCATGCAGTGTGGGCAAAACTTCCCCACTTGCTCTCTGCACAGGGAAGACACCAGTTGGGTTTTTAATAGAAAACGATACACTGGATATGTCATTATTGCAAACATCTGTGCCACACATGTGAGGCCACAGACACTCCTTTTGCTATTCGTGGATCTGCTAAAGCCCGACTGGTGTTGAGAATAGGGACCAGCTAAGCTAATGTAAGGGTATGTAGTAGGTTAGTGCAGTCCATTGATGAATTAGTCTTGATTGTCGCATCCATCCTTGCTCAAGGCAACAAGCAAAACACACGTGCCGTCTTTTGTTATGAACGGCATTTGCTTTGTCATACAAACTTCAGGAAATCATCACACGCTTCACATACCGTCTAGTGGCTGGTCTGAATACTCTGAGGGTGGGGGGAGGGGGCGAAACAGGTGGGAAGAGACAGGTGGGGGTGATATCAAAACAGCAAGAAAGGGAGAGCGAGGCACAGGGAAAAAGCTTTGAGGGATGAAAAGGGGCGGGGCGATCTTTGTGAGAAGCAGAGAAACAGTAGGTCATAGATATTTTGCAGTAGTAGTTATCTGCAAAAAGTTGTTTTCAGAGGCTATTTGTAATGTAAATGAAGTGTAAGAAAATACTTGAAATAAATATTCTTACACCACCCACCAAACTCATAACCAGGCCAGGCTGATTCTTCGATGTTATCGATTAATCCCAGTTGAATTGTCAGTTGCTGGTGCTGAACGTTGTCTCACCAACACATAACAGTGTGAGAGAGCTTAGCTCTTACAATATGGATGAACCGAGCCATGCAGTTTGATGGCAGATTTTGTATGATAAAGAGTACAGAAAATCGGTCTATTGAGAACGCGTACCTGCTGAAGACGGCGCGCTCGTTTTTGGCGTCCACAGTGAGCCGGATGGTCTCCTTGCCATCACCCGTGTTGATGGTCTCCGTGTGGGTGGACGCACCCCCCGTCTTACTCTCATCTTCGTCAGTGTCGGAGCTGCTGGAGGAGGAGCTGTCCGAAGCCACCAGGGGGGCTTTCCTCACCCCGCATATGCTCCACACGCAGGCTGCAGGGAAAAGATTAGATAGTCCAATTTATTGAGCCTGGATGGATTCACTTCACTTTTAAACTTTTTATTTTTGTGTTGGAAAAACAGTCGGCCACATCTTACGATTCTGGCTCGGCTTGGTGCTAAGGTCCGAGTCCACAGGTGAGCTGCATCGGGGGCCTGTTTCAGAACTGGGTATATATAAATAACATGTCAAAAACTTGAGAGAGGGAGAGCACAACAGACACACTGCAACCATTTTGAGAAGTCGGGTAAAAGTCTGGGAGGTCACATTCCTCGCATTCCCGGCTCTAAATTTAATTTCCGACATGATCCAAACATTCAGCGGGTGACACCTTAGACTAGCAAGAGAAAAAAAAAAGCACACCGACCTCCAGTGATCCCCCAATTATTGCGGGGTTCCAGACACACCCATGAAACTTTGCTATAGGGACCACATAAAACACTAATTTATTTGAATACTCCTTCCGCACACTGAACATATTAACACTCTTCAATTTCAAACACAACAAAATGTACTGTAAACATATAATGTATATACTATATGTATGAAAAAATATTGTGTGTATTGTATTATCTATACAATACATGCGTGTACTTTTAAGAGTGGGGGGGTAGCGTGTTATGTCAGCGAGTCAACGTGTGTGTATCTGGCCATGGCTGTGGCTGACAGCAACCTATGCGCAAGTGTGTTGCAAGAGGCTCTCCTTTCCCACAAGTGAGGGCATTATAGTAAGTAGTATACTGTACAACCAATACTGAAATTTAAAATTTTTAAAAAAATATTACAATTTAAAAATGCAATATAGCGAAGGAACACTATCTTATTGTTACATTGGGACCATGCACACCCCACTTAGCCATTAATTAATTTACACGGACTCTTCTGGATGAGATGCCTGTAGTTCTGTACTGGGGAATAAATTCACTGAGCATGTTTTGTGGTTTCTCTTTTGGAATGTCGCCCTGGCCTTGGTCTGCCCCTCATAAATGCCACTAACTGCACGTTGCTATAGTTTGACACTGAATTTAGGGGTTTGCTTCTTTTCAAGTTGTGCGGTCAATGAGCGGAAACAAAACTATCATGGTGGTTAGAGACATTCACTGTAAAATATTCAGCTACGATAGTATTGCTGGCTATGGGCGGGCATTTTGTGGGCTCACCAACAGAAAGGCTGGAAATCTGTAAACTTGGCCCAGCCCTTCTCGTCTGTCTCGGTGGCGGCAGGCTGGGGACTGTCCCAGGCTGCAAAGCCGACGCCTGCCGCGGGAGCCTTTGAGTTGACCTCCCCAAAGTCTGCAATCCAGCCGGAGTCTGGGGAACAAAGTACACGAGGCACTTACTCAAGACCTGTCATTCCCTCAGAGCGACCGAAACAATGGTATGATGTTCACACGCTATCTCTCACTCTTTGTGGTCTCTGCCTGACTGGAGAAAGGGTCGATGTCACCTTTCAGCTCCTCTCCTTCATCAGAGTCTGAGCTTGCCGCTTTGTCAGAAGTGGCCGACGCATCGCACGCCTTACTCGAGGCTTGGCTTTGGGCTACCGGCGACCCACCGAACCTTGATGGAGTAGATCAAATCAGCATTGATATATCATGACACCAACGGTGTCTTGCAAACGGATGCAAACCTGTTCCTGGACTTGGTTTGTGTTGCATAGTTGAATTCTTTTTCCTCCCAGATGTCCTCTTCGTCATCATCAAAGGCTTGAATCCTCTCCTTGGCACAAGCGTCAAACGAAGCCATATTGGCCTGCAAAGTATATGTGTCACTGTCAAAGGTTCAAGCTAGTAGATGGAAAATAGGATTGTATTTACATTGCAGGTCCATCTGCCCTATTCCTATTTATATACAGGACTACCTTACCTACAAAGTTGATTTTTTTTTTTCCCTTGACCAAGCTAGTGACTAAATTTACTTTGACGGTAGTGTATCAAATCAATTTTCTCTATTGAAATAAACTGAAATGTCAATTATCCATTCCACAAGCCAAAAACAAATATTTGTTTTGTAATAAAGAACAACAACACCATATTGTATAAAAACAGACTAAACTATAATAATAATAATCGGCGTGATTCTTAAACTCACACTGTCCTGGCCCACATCAATGTTGATATTGATCTCTGCAATTCGATTAAATGTTGCCCTACAATGAGAAAAGGATTCGCTGAGTAAGCATAGTGAGGTCAGGGCCAAGTAGCAAATGCACGCCCACTGTAGTACACACACCCAATGCCGTCGTCGTGATCAGTGAACTCATCGTCGTTGAAACCAAACTGATCCACAAAGTTTGCCGTCATCTGTTGAATTTGGTAGTCCGAAAAAGCCTGAAGCATACATACGAATACAGTTTGCTTAGAAAGCATCCTAGCAGACACTCGTTACATTTCACGTCCGGGCTAAAACCTGCTGGAGCGTCAGTTCTTTTGGGAAGGGGCTCTCCATGTCATCTTCCGAGGAAGGCCGTGGATTACCGCTGCCGACCTAAAACGCACAAACACAACAATGAGAGTTTATACGATCAAAAGATAGGTTATGTATTGCACGTATGTACCAGATCTATGGTGTTTCTCTTGTTGGTCTCTGAAAGTGTCTGGTTCACAAAAGTCTCCCAGCGCCCTCTGCAGTCAACCGGTAGCTCTACACAACAAAACCAACAAACCGCATTATACAGAGCCAGGCAGGCCATGGAGGGGGCAAAAAATTACTCATAAGATGCACAGTTCTAATTTGTGCCCACAAAGTGAGTGTAATGTGTGAAGAAAATAATAATGATGATGATAATCATTTGTGGACAGTTTGGTTAGTAAATCAAGTGCATCTTTTCTAGAGGGTCAGGCAGACAGTATCACGATTCTCTTTTTCTGGTCAAGTTGTGCTCCAATTTGCTTACCCGGATGCCCAAATTGTTCAGGAATGTTATTAAATCCACAAATTCACATGAATGTTATACCTATTTCATGGCATCAAATGTATATATTGTGGCCATGAACTAGCATAGGTGCACACAATACACAGTAAGTGATAGTCAAGTAGTGATGGAGTGAATGTAAATGAATTATTGCCTAACACATACCGCTGATGAGATTACTAATCTGGGTGTGAACCGGGCCTTTCTCCAGATTGTGGACAATTGTGTTGGCAATCCTGGTCAGATGCCCCATGTAGCCTCTCCTCATTCCACCTTCTGACCTAAAAGCAATTTCCGCCCTTAGATCATCCCATACAGTAGTAAACAGCCCGATAACCTCAATTAGTCTTACTGGGTTTTATCATTCTCTTCCCAGGCCAGTAGAATTCTCTGAACGAGGCGGCAATGCTGAAACAACTTAAAAAAACAAATTGGGTGACCAATTGTCAAGACAACAGCATCGAGTTTCCATGTTAAAGTTACCTACATGAGTCACCAATAAATTATGTGCAGTATTGTCTTGGGTGCCTACGACCTCCGTCAAAACCTGCTCCTGCGACATGTCCTGAGGAGGCTTGGCGTCGTCTTGGGAAAGGAGCCCTGGTTGAAGTCTCATTTCGTGAGCACAGGGCCTCAGGATGGCTGCCACGCAGAGCTCCACTTGGAGGTGCAGGAAGTTGTTCCACGTGTACTTGAAGAACGAGTTCTGAAAGTACAATGGGGTCCTTTTGGAACAACAGCGTACATTGAAAAGTGCGGGTTGGCCTCACCAAAAGCAGGTCCATTGTATTGAGTCGGCAGAGTTCCTGCGCTATGACCGCATGGCTGGCGGAGCTGGTGTAGAGCAGGGAGGCCACTAGTCTGGCTACGTGTAGCCGCGTGTTCCCCAAAGGTTCCTCCAGCACACCCAAAGTGGTCCGCATAGGATTTCGCTAGATGAGGTAAAGAGACCAAAGTGACTGTGCTGCTCTCATGAACCCCTCCAAACCTGTTCATGAGTCAGTCTTATTTACATACTTTGGGAGGCTCGAGAAGTAGCTGGTGGAAATGAAGCAAGTGTGGCTGAATGGCCAAAAGGATGCTGCTGTTAATGTTGTAACTTCTCTCAAACCCCTGAGTGTCCATGACACCATCCACGCTGCCCATAACCCCCCCCAAAAAACACATACACAAATTGACAGGAGCTTCAAATGGAGAGCTTGGGCAATTTCACACCAACAGAAAGACACAAAGGTTTAATAAAAGCAAGAAAAGTTGGCAACTCACACAGGCCTCCTGATTTCTAGCAGAGTGAGCAGAACCTGAATCCCATTGACGATGCAGCTCTCAATCCTGTCTCCGGAGAACATGTTCCGTAGCAGCTGCTCCACACACTCCTGCCTGCAGGAGAGAGACATCCATCAACTTTGGGTGCAAGAGCATGATTAGGAGGAGCGTGTGTGTCGGTGTGTCGTACGATTCCAGCACGGTCAGCAACGGGTCAGGCTGGGACATCTCCTGAAGCTGATTGGCCTGATCTCTGCTTAAACGAATGATGTCACACAAAGTCTGAGACGCGTTGGACTGCCTCTTGACAGAAATAACACACACCGACGTGGACTTTCAGTATTGTGAATATCGAAGCTATAGAGTGCTGATAGTGGTACCTTGACATACAAGTGTAACTCAATGATTTTGTATTTGTATGTTTGACTGTTTGTCTCACTCACTTAATGACTGACAGTGCATTGCCGACTGTGGCTCTCCTTTCCCACATGCAAGGATATTATATTAATTGGCTACATTTTCTTTCACAAGTCATTCAAGATGCAACATATCCGAAGTTTGCTTGTCACGTAATTAAAACTCGAATTGACCAAGGCGTGGCTCGAAAAACTTGCATGTTGGGGCACTTGGAAGTCAAGGTACCAATGTATTCAATTCAAACAGGGGTTCCTATAGAGTCACTGCAAAATGACAAGAATGTGCATGTACCTCTTCATCCATCTCCGGATGAATGATTTCGACAAGTCTCTGGGCCAGCTTTTCTTCATTTAGCCACTGTAAACAATGAACAGAGAATATTATAGCGGAAAATGTGAGTGTGTTCAAAATTGCGTAAACTATGCATATATTTGTCTCCTACAGCGAGAGTCTCTAGTCGAAGAGGGGGCGGCTCCACACAGCTGATAAGCCGAAGCAGGATATCCATCATGGCTGACGTGTCAATGTGCTTTAGAACCAAAGAGAGAAATCCCTCCTTCCGCCGCAGGAAACTAATCACCTGATCACAACAGAACAGAGACACCAACGTCACAAAGTCGTGCAAGTGTAAGTTGCAAAACACACTCGATACACTGCACGACCGGTACAGTGGACAATGACTGACATCGAAATTTGCGAGTGTTGCTTTTTTTCATTGACTAAAATTATGACTATGACTAAAAATAAATAAATAAATAAATATAACATTGGAAACTGAGTAGAACATCACCACTGCCAATTGCTTTTAGTCAGCTCTAAGTTAAAAGGTCATTTAAACCAGTACTAGTAGAATACATGAAGGTTTCAAGGATGGCAATTGAACATAGAACAGATTATTTATATCATTTACTATTGGGAAATGTATTTTGAATCATGAACAAATCTTAGGTAGCAGGTTCCACTGCACAGAACAGCGGGTTAGTCAATCTCTGAATACATCGAAAGCTGGGACAATTAGGTACTGTGAACCTTGGACAAATGGGAATGAATCATGTTTCATCTCTCATAGGTTATGCATGACTTGGTGGGTGCTACCTGCTCAGTTTTTCGTGCGATGAGATTCCCAATGGTCTTGCTGAAGAAGGACGACAGTAATGGGTTCAAAGGGGAGGGTTGCTCCAGGAAGGCATAAAGGGTTTCCAGGAGAGGCTCCTCATTGCCCAGCTTGTCGTTGATCACGCCGACATCACTTGTCAACAACTCACAAGCGATATTTGAATACCTGTGAATGAACAACACACACCTGTTTGTAACATGGAAAGCGGAAACATGATTTGACTGAGTTGGACAGAATTTGCCTATGTAACCATTAACACTACTGGGAATGACACTGTGTTGCAACAGCAACGTATTAAGCTAAAAGGGGAGATATTATTCAAATTATTCTGATTCTGAAATTGACATTTTGTTACTTGTACTGTATACGAATAGTGGGCTCTCCAGAGTGCCTATCCACCAATCAGGTTTAAAATGACCAAAGCTCGAAAATCTGTCGTGAGATGCCTATATGTGAAAATGGGTCTTTGTGAGTGAGCAGAGTTTCTCCGCACATGACTTAACAGGTAGACTGCTCAAGGTTCCAGAGCAGCTTTCAAGCGACATCAAAACACTATCATGTAAAGACCATAAGGTACACAGAGCTGCACTGACAACTGTAACATTTTTGGACACATGAAAGGGGTTGCAGTACCTCAGTTGGTGGCAACATATTCAAAGCTCGCCCACGACTCAGATTGTCTCACAACAATGACCAAGTAAACTGGTAACTCCTAAATCGGGGCACTCTTAAGTCAAGCTACTGTATTTTACTTCCATGGCACATACTTGAATCGCTTGGTCTCCTCTATCCCAGCAGGAGGCTCTGTAGTAATCTTGCGAACTAGTTCCTGCATGCACTGGTCCTGGCACAGGAACAGGAGGAGTCTTAACAGAAGTTACAAAGAAAAGTGAGTTGAGTCAGCGGGATGCCAACAATGGAGCCAACAGAGATGTCACAATAATGACCTTCGGTTCTGAGCCTTGCACTCCTGCAACACGTCGTCCTCGTCCATGAGCTCAGCAAGTGTGACATCCTCCTTGTCCAGTAACGCCTCCAGGTGAGAAGCTGTGTGTAGGTCAAATTTCCAAAACATGGCTGACGTCCACAGCGATGTGTGCTCTTAGCTGTATGAAGAGAATTTGGCATTTTGATTGGTGCTATAAAAAAACTTCAGACTTGTGGAAACTAATGATTGACGAACATTGAGTGACCTGAAAAATAATGTATTTATTTTTCTCCTCAATAATGTGCTTTAATATGGTCGTCTATCTTAAATGTAAGGATTGCATTTTAATTTCTGGAGGTGTAAATTAGGGGCTTGGAAAAGAACAATTTTTGTCTAATAATAACACATGTTATTGACATTCTTGATCATTACATCGTCTTCACAGGCTAGTTATTTCTATCTTCTCTGCTTCTTACACTCAAGTCTCTTTGCGGACCACCAGTAGACTTCATCAGTTGCCTGTTGATTCAATATTGCTGCCGTCAAGGATTATGGGTAAAAAACATTTGTAAAGGTTGGTCCGAGCAACCTATGGCGTTGCTATGGTATTTCTCTCCTGTAAAATATTGTGTCTAGCTCCACCAATGTAAAGTCATCAGCAGAGACAGTAGTTTAAGAGTGTTAAGTATTGACTGTTTCGTGATACAATGCTTGAGCAAAATATAAAAATGTTATACAGTCCTTAATTGTAAAAAAAAAATTTGGCAAAAGTCACTAGAGCCGACTTGTTCAAAAAGAGCGTCACTCATCATGTAACGCACCCATAACACCCATGACAGCAAATTTTTAATTGCCATTGATTTAATACACTGCGCGTGAAGTTTGTTTTTCTTCCGTTGACAACACATTCCCAAGAGAGTTTCCACTAGCGACCGAAGCGTTCATCTCATACCGTGACAGTCAAGGAAAGATAAATGTTTTACATATTATATCCCGAAGCTATTTAAGAAGCGGTGCTATATGTGACGAGCTAGCTAGCTGACCTCCTCGGTCAGCCTCCTCGGGCTCTGCGTCACCAATTTCCACTTGACTTTCTTTCCAAATAGATATATGTAGATGTTTTTTTTTAATATGACAAACGAAGCTTACATTTCAGTCGGCATTGTCCCCGGTCATCATGTAAGATCGGGCTGTGAGGTCACCCGCAGCGGCCCATAGCGGGGCTCTTCTATTCCAATTGTGGCGTATGTTAGCTTCACGCTTGCAGTGTCCTTCGGTCACCATCCATTCGCCGTGTGCGCGCTGGTCTTGGAGACGCTGTCGACCACACCGACACAGGCCGAAATTAACTTCAACGGTCGGGCGACGACGACCGGTGGTGTCACCGATCAAAATGGCGGAGAAGATAAAACGTAGTCCATAAATTCGGCTGTCCGTCAAACCGTGCAACCATCAGCCTGGTGACATTTTGACGGCGTGCAGGGGACGCTGTCAGCAGTTAGAGATATTCAAGAGGATGTAAAATAACAACTACGGTGTCGCGTGATAATTCACCTCAACACAAGGAAAATTACAGATAGGTTCGGACCGAAATATTTCACAATGCCAAGCCGTGATTATTCCACTTGGTTTCTAAAGATACTGTGGTGATGACCTTAGGGAGTGTCATTCAATTTTCACAATTTCAGACGAAGAGTTGAGGGGCACGTGCAAAATAAAAGTGGAGCTCCACGGACCAGTTTCACCTCAAGCAGGGGTGTCAAAATCATTTTTGTCGTGGGCCACATTATAGTCAACGTTTCCCTTGACAGGCCGTTATGACTGTCAAGCCATATAAAGAAGTCAAGAAAATTGGTGTATTCAATTATAGTTTAAGTGACAGTGATGAGGGGGTTGGTAACGATGCTTACATGCTCACAATATATTTTATTACACATGAGAATTTAAAAGTTGGCAACATTTTAGCAAGGCCCCCGTGTACTTGAGTTTGACATCCACACATGAGAATTTAAAAGTTTGCAACATTTTAGCAAGCCCCCGGGTACTTGAGTTTGACATCTATCTATCTATCTAATCTATCTTTTATGCTCGTTTTATAAATTGAAGTACAGTGCTGTAGTTATGTTGGGTGTACGTCTTTAGGGGCGTGGTCAAGTGGATGACATCGAGTTGACAAAAAGTCACTTTACATTAATTAAAGATTCCAATTTGCCCATAGGTATCAATCTAGGTGTGGGTGGTAGTTTATTTTTTATGTGCCCTGCAATTGGGTGGCCCAGGGGTGCCCTCCTTTTATTGCCAGAAAGTCACTTTTTTTAAGACTAAATTGGCCATAGGTTTGAATGTTAGTGTGAACTCCTGTTTGTCGTCATGTGTTGTCCAACAAGCACCTGCTGCTTCAGGATTATCTCAATCAATAAAGAAATAAATAAAGGGAGATTTGACCAATACATACGTAGGTTGAGAAAATAATGAACAAATATAAATATCAAATACATTGCTGCAGGTCTTAAGTGGGGCAACACAAATTTCTGACGAGGCTACAGCATCCCCTACCCCCGGTATAGCGTCATCCCTTCTTTGGAAGGTAGGCCTACGCCAGCTTCTTCCCACATTCTAAAACATGCATGTTAGGTTAATTAAAATTATCTAAATTGCACCAAGGGGTAAATGTGAGCTGAAAGCTTGTGTGCCTTGCGATGTTGGGGGTCGGCAGAGGCTCACCTGCCAGTCGAATAAGAATAAGTGCTATAGAAAATGGAAATGGTCAAAAAGGGGGGAAAAAGAAAACCAGAGATCAGGTTGTCGTTATGTAGAGTTTTTTTTTATATTTACCTCTTCTACAAATGAACAGGCCAATGTGTCCATATTCAAAATCAAAAGTGGCCTGCCCACCCGTAGTGTATATTGGTCTTCATACAAACAAAATTGGTCTCTGCATTCGAGCGTCACAAAGAGCGTCATGGTACGTAAGGCTAATAATAAAACCTGATAATGGCCCCGTGTGAAGTTCTAGAAGCCCCCTCCGCCCGCCCCCTAGAAATGCGACTGCTCTGGTTTGGGGGCGTCTACGTCAGACGGGGGACTTTGTGTGCGAATCTGGCAACCCTGGACGATCCCAGCCGGCTTAGCTTGTTTTCTTCCTCACTCATTTGAACGTCCGTAGGAGGTAGCCGGCTCCCAAGCATCATGTCGAAAGTCGCGGACACGAAGCTCTACGACATCCTCGGCGTCTCACCATCGGCCTCCGAAAATGAACTGAAAAAGGTGAGGACGTTGCAAAGTGACAATGGTGAACTAGCGATGTGGGACACCTGTAAAATGGGCCTAGACTAGAATCTGCTTACCCAACATGAGCTCGGTGGCTAACTCTCTAAATGGCTTGTCGACTAAACGACAAAAACTGAAGCAAACTGCACGGCTTCACCTACGGTGACGGTGGGAGACATTCCTGCTTGTTATCCAGGGAATGTGTCACATTCAGACACTTAAAAAAATGTGTCTGCCGAACGTTAAAAGGAAACTCAAGTGACCACGAGTGTCGTAGCTCACCGGATATTAGACGATACATTTCAGGAAATAGTCGTCGCCATGTAGTCAAGTAAACGAAGTGTAAATTGAATATAGTAATACAATGGGCATTGCTTTGTGGCCCCACATTTCGACATTTTGTGTCGATCGCGTTTCCATGCTTCGTGCGGCAAAATTTCGATTTATCTTAAAATAATCCCAATGTGAATGTATGTTAACGATTATTGTTTAATAATCTTTTAACTCGATCCCCTAATGTCATGTATCTCACATCTATTGGAATTGTCATAGAAAATGGAAGGAATTCAGTTTATTTTCCTTTAAAGTAAAGAAAGTTCATTTAAAATTAAGCTGGTCATACCGCCTGATGTTCTAATCATGACATTGTAGATTCTTAACTGCCATGAATCAGTTGATTATTTCACAAGATATACTGTTTTGATGTCGTACTATCAGAAGAGTAGTTTATTGAACAAGTTAAGCACATGAGATGAAATTTCAAGATGGCTGGAGGTGTCAAAGGCAGCAATGCTCCTGCTGGTGCCCTGATGTTTTTGACAGCATCCCATGACTTGATGCCTTCAACCTTTTAGAAACATAGCAGGAACCTGACTGAGATCAGTGATCTGGTTAGTTCTTTCTTGTAGGCTATTAGCAACTTCTGTGTCAACCTTGTTTTACAGGCCTACCGCAAATTGGCTAAAGAGTACCATCCCGACAAGAACCCGGATGCTGGAGACAAGGTATGATACACTTGGTGGTTTTATATGAAAGAAAAAATGTTGGGGCACCAACCACTTTGACGGGCTACATATGAATCCCATTTGAAATAAGAGGACTGCAAATTTTATGTTTTAAGATGTGTAGGCATTTAATTGTCTGGACAATGTTGTATGTAACATTTTAAAATTCAAAACTGCCATCCAAGTGAGGGAAAAAAGGTCACTGTATGTTGTATAATTACAGCAACAAAAATGCTTGCTTACCCACAGGGCTCATGTATAGGGAACTGTAGCAAATCCTGTACTGTATCGTCATTCATTATGGTTTACACATTCCTAACTCATAGAAGTGTAAATACGCATTGGATGTTGTATAGTAAAACATTGTTAGCTCATTTTACGGTGTACATTCTGCTGTAAATGTATTGATTGTGTAGTGGTACAGTCGCCTGACTTGTGTGCTGGCAGCGTGGGATCGTAAACATGTAAAGATTAAAGAGTATTGGGCCTAAAATTGAACCTCGGGGAACCCCACATTTAATTTCATGGACTCCGAAGGAACAAGTATACATACTTCAAGAACTTTAAGAAACAGCTGTCTGCGATAGGAATAAAACCAATATAATATTTGTGTTGGTCGTTTTTCTTTTTATACTAAAAAATGGGAGTTCAATAACAGAACAGAGACTAATACCCACTGGAAGAAACAGCTCAGAAAAAATAATTTTGTCTTTTGGTAGCACATTACATATTCTTTTGTCCTGTTTGACATTCAAAATAATAGGCTTTGTTGTGTTTTTAAATTAAAGGATTAAAGTTTCATATGAGGTTTTTGTGTGTCGCTAAAGCTCTGACATGGCAACTAACAAACAAAAATGTGCGTGTGTGTCTGTGTGTGTGTTTCATTATGTCACCCAGTTTAAAGAAATCAGTTTTGCATATGAAGTACTGACAACCCCGGAGAAGAAAGAGCTTTACGACCGCTATGGAGAACAAGGGCTACGAGAGGGCGGAGGTGGCGGGCCTGGCATGGATGATATCTTCTCTCACATTTTCGGTGGAGGACTCTTCGGGTTCATGGGGGGACAGGGCAGAGGACGCAACGGAGGACGGAGGCGAGGCGAAGACATGGTGCACCCTCTGAAGTAATTGAGACCTTTAAAAAGGGACACATTATGAAAAAATGACTTTTTAATTGCTTGTATATAAAATAGTTGGGTCTCTGCAGTGCCAGTGCATACATCAAGTATGAAATTACACAATTACATAAATCTTATGTGAGATGTCTTATTTCCTAAAATATGTTTTAGAGAGCCATGAATTTGTTGGGATGTGGGCAAACTGGGCGTCTAATTTACACAATTCCAACACCACCATACCCCATTCATGCACCTGCACAGTTTCTCTACCCATGACTTGCAAGCTGGTCTAAGATCTGCCATTTTCCCAAATGTGAATGACATATTGCATACTAAGAGTGTTTTTTTTCTCCCCTGCCATAGAGTTTCACTTGAAGACCTCTACAATGGTAAAACTACCAAACTCCAGCTCAGCAAGAATGTCCTTTGTGGTACCTGCAATGGGTGAGTCTCTTTTGAGTCTTTTGTACTGTTACAGTACAGTACACTGCATGGACAGTGCTGACATTCTGCCATTTGCTATCCAGTCAGGGGGGCAAGGCGGGCGCAGTGCAAAAGTGTGTGGCATGCAGAGGACTAGGTATGAGGGTGGTGATTAGACAACTGGCCCCTGGTATGGTCCAACAGGTGCAGTCAGTCTGTACAGACTGCAAAGGAGAGGGTAATGTGACTGCAAGCAATTCACACACTTTCATGTGGGGGATCAAGTACTAATCATCCCAAATATTGGTCCGCTTGTTGTGTTTGTGCAGGCGAGGTCATCAGTGAGAAAGATCGCTGTAAAAAGTGCGAAGGTCATAAGGTGAGTAAGGAAACAAAGCTGCTAGAGGTGCACGTGGACAAAGGCATGAGACATGGACAGAAGATCACCTTCACTGGGGAAGCTGACCAGGCGCCGGGTGTGGAACCTGGGGACATTGTCCTGGTCCTACAGGAGAAAGAACATGACGTAGGAAAAGATTAACACTTACATGATACATTTATGAGGTCATCATTTGAGTCGAGGCTCAGATTTTATTCATTTTATTCTCCATCTCAGGAATTCCGCCGGGAAGGCAATGACCTTCGCATGGTGCAGCGCATTGGCCTGGTCGAGGCTCTGTGTGGCTTTCAGATGACTCTTTCGCATCTGGATGGACGGCAGCTGCTTGTCAAGTACCCACCCGGAAAGGTCATAGAGCCAGGTACACATACCTAATTACCAGTACTCCGGAACCTGAGAGTGCCTCAACTTCCAAGTTCAGAGCTACTCCCTGATTGATTGATTGATTGATTGATTTTAATTGCACAGCTGTATCAATTTTGGGGGGTCCGCAGATTAACATTAGTTCTGGATAAGTGACACATACTTGAATGTTCACAACATATGTCGACAACAGACGGAAGAGTTTTGTGTTTGACCATATGTTGTACACAACTGTGTGTGTGTGTTGTGTGCTCGTACACTAACAGTCTTGTTTTGCTCTATCTTTCGCTGTCTCTTCAGGCTGCATTCGTGTGGTTAAGGGAGAGGGAATGCCACAGTACAGAAACCCCTTTGAGAAGGGAGACCTCTACATCAAGTTTGATGTGCAGTTCCCCGAGAACAACTGGATTAGCACCGAAAAGCTGAACGTGAGTCACGTTAGTCAGACCCGTTGTAAAAGCACCAACGCTGATAACGCTCACTCATCACTCTTCCAGGAGCTGGAGTGCCTGCTTCCGAGCCGCGCCGAGGATCCCCTCATTTCCGCCGACGCTGAGGAAGTGGAACTGACGGATTTCGATAGGAGTCAAGGGTCGGGCGGGGGCGCCAGGAGAGAAGCCTATAATGACAGCTCCGATGAGGAGGGCGGCCATCACGGCCCGGGGGTGCAGTGCGCACACCAATAGAGAAGACGTTGATGCGTTTTTACATGCATCATTCCTCCAGCTCCACTATTACATCATTATTCAAGACTTGACACACACATGCACATTTCTCTCCTGTCACGGAGACACACCCAACACACACACTTCGCACCCTCCTCAGTTCTATGGTGCCCATAAGAGATGCTGGAGTTGGGGTATCTTTTTGTGTTTAATGGACAGTAGTGCTCAGCAAAGCCTCAGGCCAAAACTTGACTCAGACCTCAGTTTCGGCTGTTTACTCTGACAAACAGCGATCAGTCTAGCGTTAAAAATAAAAAAATAAGTGAATAATGTTGACTAGTGTACATGGTTTAGTGTAATCTTTCTCACACACAAAGCATGCTGCTTAGTTGCTGATGACGTACAACCTGGGTCCACACACACACCGCTGACATTAAGCCTGAAGATTCCACACAGCCTCAGCCATGATTTTCCCAAATGGTCCCAAGTGCTGTCACCTTGTTTGAAAATAACAAAAGTCTTGATTTGTAGTACCTACCTTTTTGAAGTTTTGTTTCAGTGTTTCTTGAGACCACTCAACCTAATCTGTGAACTGTGTGTGTGGGTGTGTAATGCAGTGGCCCGCCAAGTCGGAGCTGCTTTGGAATGTTCCGGCTTTCTCGGGTGATCGCTACCGCTGCCTTGTAAAAGCTGTATAATGTGAACGGATGCTGTCAAACTGTTGAATGTTTGCCAAGAAATCTCCCACACACAAGTCGACAGCTCCCGACTCATTTCACAAGGGCAAAAGACCGTACATATCCGAATTATTTGGAAAAAAACCAAACTTGCGTTACTACAAGATTTACCCCTCCCCAAACCTTATCGCCAGCCCTTTTGTTGCGTTAATGAAACAGCGCCTTCTATCATACCAATCTTTCAGCGGCCAACTGTTTATGCGATAAAGACTTGATGGCGCTTCTGTGTGTACATCTGGTCGCAGACTACAGGAAGTTGTCATTGATTAAGTGGTATTACTGTTAATGCTCATGTTTGTCCAGGTAATTAAACTGTATAATAAACAATCTGCAAGTCCACCCGTTTACGTACGAAGAGTTTAATTTTCAAATGAGGGCAGTACACAGTGCCTCACATTGTGCTTCTCGCCACTCATTCTAAGCCGTTGTCTTGGTCCAACCTGTCTTCAGTTCCTCTGCTTTGGAGATGCACTGGAGCCAGAAGTTCCTTGAAGCCGGCGGTGTTCCTTCAGAAAAGAAAAAAAAAAAAACACAAAATGTGAACGTTTAGAAAACGTGAGATATTTGTCCAGGGGAAATTTTAGGTTGAAACTAATTCACTGTAACCCATCACAAAGAGGACTTGAAATATCCACTACCGGTAATTGAAGCGGGTCCATTCATGGTTGAATATACAATTTTGTCATTCAGCTTGCTAGGGAACAACAAATTATGCATAACCCAAACTGTGCAACTTGTACTGTACATACCTTTTTCTTCTGGACTGCATGATAAAAGAGCGTTCCCTTTTGAGCTGCTCCAGTTGTTCTCTGACCAGCGTCTTCTGCTGACTCTTTTCCTCATGAACAGCGAATGCATTGATTTGCCATGTTTTGTCATTTGTAATTGCAAATAACAAACAACTTTACTTGTGGCATGTCTTTACTGAGGTGCCTCATCCTCTCTCTGTGCTTAGGCCCAAATACATCCTCATCTGCCTTCCTGCTCTGGATGATGGACAAACGTTCCTGGACCTAAAGCAAGAAAGGTCCGCATTATCATCATCATCATCATCCTCCTTAATCATCCCATTGACATCTCTCTTACCCTCAGCTGCTGTCTGTCTCTGTCCCTCTGCTGCTTTCTCTCCACTCGGCGGTGCACGTCCACCAGCTTCCGCATGGTCTTCTCTCTCTCCACCGCAGACATCGGTTCTCCCGGTCGGGCGCCCTCCCTCGTTGCCGATCTCTCGCTGAGGCTGCAGTGGCCCTTCAGTGAAACGGGAGGACAAGTTACGAAAGTGAAATCAACCAAAGGTAAAGTTGGTGTCTTTATCCAAGTTGTACAAAGATGTGAAATTATAAAACGATTATGTATATAAAACCTTATGGTGGTGTCATAATCCCAAAATTAAACCGTCACTAAAAGGCTAACTATTTAACCTCCCAGACACATTGCTTCAAAGTAGCAATGTACCTTTAAGAGAACCAACGACTAAAAGTGCTCTAAGTCATCTTAGTGTTTCTTTGGCTGGATGCCTGGAGTCAAACCTGCCTCAAATCTATTTTTATTCCTCTGCTTTCAACACGTGAGACATACTGTAGCCTGTGCGGCGGGCTCAGAAGCTCGAAGCTCCTTCACCATGTCGCTGTCCTCGTCAGTTGTCTTCCTATCCCGCGAGTCAGCCGAGGTCTGCTGTCCACACACAAGCTTTGTGTGCAGGTCGTTTCCTTTGTCGGATTCCTCCGAGTTGAGCTATAGTGAATCCAAAAAAGGACCCGAATGACAAGCGGCAGTATTTCATGGCGTATGTGTGACATGATTTATATGAGTACCTCCACTGGGCCGCGGTGTTGCTCTGCAAGTTGAGCTTGGCTTATCACTCTTTCTCGGCTTTCTCTGGCTGCGTGTTCGGGTGTGCCGCCCTCGCCGCAGGGCTGCACTTGGACATCAACAGCGTGTGTTGCATCCCCATCTTGTCCTGTGCTGCCCTCAAGCCGTGTGCTCCAAGCCAGAGTTATTAGCGAGTCCTGATCCTCCAAGTTCTTCGTCTCGTTGTCTTGTTCCTCATCATCGGGTCCTCCTCCGTCAACTTTACTGGATGTATCTGGAACACACAAAATCTCCAAATAGGGCAGACCTCTCAGGGTCACGCCACAGTCTGGAAGGAGTAAATGTATATCACTCACGGGACACTTTATGATATGCACCTCAATCAAAATATCTGTCTTTGCAATCAGAACTGCAAAGTACAATGAACAAACCCAACACTGACTGGAAACGGAACCTTAGCCCAAACCCGAATTTGAAATTGCATCAATTGCAGTTTCCGTTGTTTTGGTGGTACCTGCGCAGATACCCTGTTTATCAGCTACGTCCTCGGATTGGACTCCATCAGGTCGTGCGCCGATCGTATCAGCTGCTGTCTGAGATTCAAGCAACCCGGTGGTGAAGTTCTGGGCCTCTGCAGGTCCACGAGACTGATGCGGAACTTGCCCCTGGCCGCTCAGATTAGCGTGTGAAGTAGATGAAGAGGCATCTGGATTGAAGAGTTGCAGCAGGTTGGTGTGCAGGTGTCGTGCGTGGACTTTGGACTGGTACTCTTGTCTCAGCTTTTGGAGATGCTCATTCTTAAACCAAGTCAAATTCTTGTGTCACTTTCGTGTGACCGGATTTGATGACATCATCGCTCACATTACCTCATCCAACAGTGCCCTAAGGAATGAAGATGTATCCCTCTCCTGGATCTCCAGGAGGTCAACCAAGAGGACCAAGGCGGCCCGTTCTAGTTGCTCTTCGGTCCACTCCGTAGGGGGGCTGCTGATGTCACAGTCGGATTGATTCTCACCGCTGGAGCAAATTTGTTGCAGCCTTTTTATGCAACCTATTAGGCAAAGAAGACTTTTATTTTCCAGGCGTGAGGTCCGCAAACCAGTTTAAAGTAATAATATGAAGACAATACTTGTTTTAAGACAATCTGAGGGAGCCGGTCTTTGCACATCCTCCAAAGTGACTCCATGCAACAGGCGGACCAGCTGCTTCCTCTCCTGCTGCTGAGTCAGCACCAATAACGGCAGCAATGACTGCAGTTGGAGTTAAAGGATTCTATTTAGGATGTAACTAGGACTAGTTGGTATATTCACACCACATCTTTTGGATTACGTTCCTAAGCCAAAACCCAAATGCTCAAGCCTAACCCAATACACCCCCCCACCCCCACCCCCGGTCAAAAACAAAACACTGCCCCAAAATCTTAATGCTGTCCAACATTGGGCAGCACCTGCTGTGATAATCGTAAGTCGTCGTCATCTTTCATATGCCCAAGTATGTCGTCATCAGCGCGTAGTAATGCGGCAGCCCGCTCTTCTCTGCACGGACTGTGAACTTGTGGCCTGCAAAGACACAAAATCAACTTGTGTCATGTTGATATTGCAATTGTTGCACCTCACCATTTGTGCCAGGATTGTCTGATGGCCAAATATGCACCGTAGGCTGTTTTTTCTCTTTGAGCTCCAAGTGTTGCTGAGCGAATGTACAAACACAACAGTCTCAAGCTCTCCTCGTCCAGCCTACAAAGGCACAAGAAGCAAGACTGAATCAGTGAAAAATGTCTAAAAGGTTGAGGTGTTGTTTGTACCTCTCCACTAAGGCTGTTAGTTCTTCCCTCTCTTGTCGTCGACACGCATTCAATTTATACAAGAGAGAAACTGCAGTGAAGCACTCTTTTCTGGACTCTGGACAAACTCTGGAGGACAAAAATGATTGAGTTTACTGGTTTCAATTACATTCCAACATTGGTTGATGATAACAAGAAAAAGAAGTCATAATTCTTGGAGGAACAAATGCATACAATTGTATACAGGCCTGGCCCACAAATAGTCTAAAATCATTAATACAGTTGAGGCCCAATCAATGCATGCACCTCAAAATTCTTCAAAAATGCGGATAAACTGCAAATCAATTCCATTAAAAAAAAAGGTGTTGGATTCAAACACCCCACCCACAAATATAATTTAAAAATGCCTTTTTTTTTTTTTAATCTCAGGGAGTCCACTGTTTTACAGATTTAGTAACACTGGCGAGAGTGGGGGCAAAAAGATTTAAAATTAATGTCAGATTTGCGATGCCATTCTAGTTGTATTGCAGTTGCTATTTTGCTGCGAAAAGTGAACCTGTATATCGTGAACGCTCCCGGCAGCTCGGCCAAAGCGACCATGTCGTCGGACGCCAAAGCTTCCTCTGCGAGCTCCTCAAGCCAAAGCTCTTCCTGGTGACGTCGCCATGGCGACAGAGCCTCCCACGCATGCATGCCTGTGTCATCACCGCCGCCACCCAAAAAAAGTGGAGTTCCAAATTGTGAGGGTGGAGGGAAAAAATGGCTTGTATAAAATGTTGTCCTTACTGTGGTGTTTCTGCAGCATGTCATCATAAAGCAAACGGGTCACCGCGTCGTATTTGACTTCGTTGAAGAGGAGCACGTCTGAAGAGGACACCAAGCCCCAAACTTCACCTCTGACCCCTGGCGTTTGAACTTTCCAGGGGCAGGCCAGTATGCTTTGCACGCCTTCTGTCACCAGTCTGAACACACACACACACACACACACACACACACACACGCATCCACGCACATGCATTAATTTTAGATGGTCTTGTTAAGGACCACTTGTCCTCACAAGGGTCGCAGGGGGTGCTGGAGCGTATCCCAGTCGTCTTCGGGCAATAGGCAAGGCACACCCTGAACTGGTTGGCAGCCAATCGCAGGGCACACAGAGACGAACAAACATTCGTGCTTACATGGGGGTAACATACATTGGGGGAGGGATTACATTTTCACAGTTTTGATTGACACAGTTTTGTTTGTTGATATTAAATGTGTTGACTTTATTGCTGTAGTTTGCACGGCACCCTGCTGTGTGCTGTTGCTAATATTTTGATTCTCTTACCTGGCCCAGCTCTGTCGAGCTGCCTTGTGGAGTTGCCACACTCCTCTCGTGTTTTCTTTCGCTCGTGTCTGTGTCGAAGAGCAACATACGTGAATGTGGATGATACATAATACACCACATTGCTCAATAAATATGATTAATATTCTATAAAGTAGCATACCTGTGTGGTTCGGTGTGGGCACTTGAGCACAGGGGCATCAGCGACGGCTGGAGTCTCGCATAAATGCAGCTCCTCCAGATGGCCTGCATTGAGCAGCTGCACTTCCCAGCATAACTGAACACATTCACAAGTGCCCCATCAAGATTATTGCTTGGTCGCATTTTTTTTATTTTGTGCTTCAAGCCAAACTTTGAGTTGAGCAAGCTTCACATATGCAGGCGGTTCAAAACACACAAATACAAAAATGAGAACACTGGTAAGCCACATCTGTATGCTTGTTGAAAGAAGGAATTAACCACTAAATCAAGATAGCATTGTGTTTACCTTTTCCTTTTTCTCCTTCATCCGCTTCATTTCTATGAGAACATCCAAAATACGCTCACCAACGCACGACCCCTCACTATCACCTTCTGAAAGCTAATAAGATCCAAGTTTATGTTACGCAATAAGCCTAATATGTATTTTTTTTTCTTTCACTTTTAAATGCAATTTAGCGTATTGGTTCTCACCTTTTCACGGCCGTGCGCACTTCATCCTCGGTGCAGGCGTCACGAAACACTTTGCAGTAGAGGCGACTCGCATCCTCGCAGGAGAATTTGTCTCCTTCGCTCACGCCCGCCGACTGATGCACAGCAGCCATGCACACTCGCAAACGGCAAGATGGAACCTCATGAAATGAGTCCCAATAAAAGACTTTCTTACCTGCTGCATGGTGCGCCACCTGCAGGCCTATGAATTATACAAGCTGTTGCTATGGTTACCGCAGTCACCAAGAGGACAAGGAGGAGGATCAAGTGACACAGAGTATTCAAAAGTGGACTCTTCACAATTTTACAGGCAAGAACCTTCATGACAACTAGAAGTCATTTTAGGGATAAAAAAAAAATACATGTACATGCAGAAGGAAGGGCATCATTGAAGGATTAAAAACAGCCCGTACCCAACCTAAAATGTACAAATAATTCAGGGGGGATTAAAAATAGGTTGCGCCTAAGAAGAATAACAACACAAGCAAATATATTTTTGAAATCACCGTCAAAAATACACAAAGGGACACAAAGCCATCTCTGATTAAAATTTGTTGCTGACCCATGTCATTTTAAAAATCCAGATAGACATTAGGCATTGGTAGTAGTTTTATGAGCTTTATTCATTCCCCCCGAAAAACCTGAGATAATGTGACAATGTAGAAATGTGTTTATTTAAAAAAAAAAAACGAGAAGTGAACTTGGTCTATATAAATAGCACTGCATAGTCAGTCACTGTTGAATGTAGGGAGCACGGTGGAATTAGTGGTTGGCGTGTCACCCTCACAGTTTGAAGGTTCGGGGTTTTGCATTTTGCCTCTGGCACTGGACTTTCTGGCTTTCTCCTGCAAAACATGCATGTTGGCTTCATATCATGTGTAGCTGTGAATGGTTTGTTGTCTGTAGGAGCTTTGTGATTGGCTGGCAAACCAATCAAGAGTGCAACCCCACTTCTCGTCCGAATCTCAGCCGGGCCATCTCCAGCTTACCGACGACCCAAGTGAGGACGGACGTGCGCTATCGTGAATGGATTGATGACTGCGGCCTTTTGTGGCGGACGACGCGTCACGACTGGTTGCCGTGGATGATCTTGGGGCACTTGCTGGGATGGATGCAGTAGTTGTTGTGCAGCACCAGGCCGGCGGGGCACTGGCAGCCGGGCACGCAGGGCTTGAAGCAGTGGCTCTCTAGCACCCCCAGTGGCGCGCCCACATTCAGGCAGGTGACGGCGCACGGTGGTCCGCACTCGTCAAACACGAAGCCCCTCTCCACCGGGCACCTCACCGCTGGGGGCGTCAGGAAACTATTCATTATTCATTCATTCATACCTTGTTTATCAGAATTAATGTATTGCTTGTGTTTGTTTAAAAAAAAAATACATCTGGAATCGCAATATTCAGAGCAGCGTACCACGTTTTTGCTGCCCCCAGCCTTTTCTTGGATAAAAAAAAGAGTTTTCCTTCCCACGTGCCGACAACCAACAAGTCCACAGTCTCCAAATTCAGGGCAGCGCAAAGCAGTGTTGCAGAAAAGTGAAGACCGTGGAGTCATTAAGTAGTTTTTCGGCCTGTGGTAAGGAAACAAGAGGAGACTAAGGGCTCTTCCACGACCAAAACTGAAGACTCCACAGTATCCATTTTGCTGTAAAATAGGAGTGTCTCGTATGGAATGTGAAATACTCTGTGGTAAGAATTTTTTTTGTAGAGACAGAAGATGAAAAATGAAGCACTGCAAAAAAGCGGAGACTGTGGAGTAGTTTGTTTTGACATTGAAGTGGTTGACAATGCTGCATTTTCACACTGCCCTCAGTCTCCTCTCGGATAAGACTGTCCCAATCACATGGCAAGACGTAAATACACCGGACCCCATTTTCCCTCCTTTTGCTCTGCTTTTGGAAAGCCAAGCCTTGCGACTCACCGCACAGTGAGGGTCCCCTCCACTGCAGGACAACGCCGGCCTCCCGACACTGTCCGGCGTAGGCCTCCAGGGCGTCGCACAGACACTCATCGGTGTTGGCCCCACAGGCACACAGGTCGTAGACGCAAGCGGCGTACCAGGCCTCAGGGGGCACCACGCGGTGGCATGGCCTGAACGCCGCCGTCTTGAGGACCTTACAGCGGGTGTTGGCGCTTTTGCGGGCGTGATAGCCCGCCTCCCTGCAGGGGTCCACATCCTCGCCCGGGCGGCAGGTTGCCAGGGAGTGACTTCCGTTTGTCACCTGGGTGACACAGTCATGCATGCATTTGTTGGCGAACTTTGATGGCACGTACGCAGACAGAATCATGCATGTTGCATTTCTTGTTTATGTTATTTTGCAGAATAATCTTTTTGGACGAAATAAAGGAAAATAAGCCTGAGCTGTTTACTGGTCCGCATTCTACAATGTGGGGAAAACCGTGAAGATTTGGAATGTGCTGAAATTGGAATCACGTCAATTGGATAGACTACATGGAAGGACGTGCGTGTCAAAGTGTTAGGAATAAAAAAATAATACATAGAATAACACGAACAAATAATTTGCGTCAATCCAGAAGTCATAATTTACAGAAAAAATAACCCTATCTTCTTAGAATTAGTAAACAGGAAAAAAAAGATGGACATGGACAGCTCTCTGGTTTTGTGTTGTTGACATTGCTAACTACAATAATTTTGGATGTTGAAAAAGTCTTTTTTTGTTTTGTTTACCCTCCAGCTGTTGCCGAAGTCGGCTTCGGACAGGCTTATCTGTCCGCTGGGCATGCCGAGGTCATCCTGGTGGTAGTTGTTGAAGTTTCCACAGAGGCCGCAGGTGAGTCCCTTGTAGGAGCCCGGAACGCTCACCTCCAGGTGGGAACGGCCGTTCCACTGGACCTGGACGGGAGGGCGCTATGAATACTTTGTAATTCGCCGCCAAATAGAACAAGAGCAGACCTTGAGCCCAATGTTGCTATTGAGCAAGATGGTGTTGCCCTTCCGTTCCAAGTAGATGTAGGGCTCTCGGAGGAACGGCAACGTCACTGTCTCGTCGTCTACCTGAGGAACGCAATTGGGCAAATGAATCATGAACGTTATTTTTTTCCGTAATCACCCAGCCATGGTGTGAACTGTTTTATAACGTGAAAAAAATGCATGATTATGTCTCCTCTGTAAGGTTGAAGGCATTGTGTTCCTGTTTTTGTCCCCCCCCCCCCCCCCACAGACCTTTACAAGCCAGTCCTGCAGCAGCTGCACCGTGACATCACCGATGAAGACGGTCACCTCTTTGGTCCACGACACCCCTTGACGGCCGCGGTCCTCATTCGTGGCGTGGATACTTTGAAAAACAGAAGGAAAGGGCGTCATCTAAGTCTCACTGCTTTTTCCCCCCGTTGCCACGGCGACCTTCTGACCTGAAGTCTCCGCCGTGGCAGTCCTGCGCCAGGACGTAGGTGCACGTCCCCTGAAAGTGAAGCATGCGCCCGTCGAAGGTGCGGTAGTGAGGGTCGCCGAACGCAATGCACGTGGCCGGCCGGGGGATGCAGTGAGGGCAGCACAAGCCTGGTACCACCGATGGCATCTCATCCTAACACCCACACACACAATGAAGTCAGGCATGGCTGTTGGTCCGCAACCAAACCTCAGGAATAGCGAGGCTTCACTTGCCGGTGGGTACTGACCGTATTGCAGCTGAGGGGAGGGCAGCGTTCACTGTGACAGTGCACCTCTCCAGCCACACAAGTGCAGCCGGTGCATTCGTCCACCTGCCATTGCTCGTGGGCCTGGTACACCGTGCCCTGGTGCACACATGACACGGCCCAGTCTACAACACACACAGAAACACACATTGTGACATTCCGCAAAAAAAAAAAATAAAAACTCTCAAGATGGCTGCTTGTGCTACCTTGACATTCATGGCAGCATTTCCCTGCAACTTTCACTTGTTTCTGACCATCAGGGCAGGGCGCGGATGAACACTCCTCAATGCTGCACTCAATGTAACCCAACTAAACAACATCATACACACACACACACAAATGTGTTGAAAAAAAAAATCCAGAATTTTTGCAACCCTATGCAAGGTACGACTTACGTTACAGGTGCAAGTGACACAATTGTCGTCGCTGTCCGTCCAGCTGCTGCCGCTCGCCACTCGTCGATTCTGACCCTCGATCACACAATCTGCACGGGAAGCAGGAAGTCAGCGAAATTTGAAACACCCTCTTTGACAAAAGGAGAGATGGAGCAGGATTGCAATCACGTCACCTTTACACACGGGGCAGCACGAGTCCGGAGGGGTGAACTGCTCACTGGGAGGACAAGTCAGTGGGAGGCAGCCTCGATGCAGGCATGTCCATGTTTGATCCTATACAACACGCACACACACACACACGCTGCAAAACAAGGTCAAAATGTGCACATTTTGTGTCGTGTTGTGTTACCCTGCAATGGCAGGTGAAACAGGGGTCGTCTGTAGCCAGGACCTCATTGCCGATCAGTGTAGAAGTGCAGTTACTCAGAGGCTCTGGACACACACAAACACGTTTCTTGCAACCGCATTTCAATATCAAGTGTTTATTAATTAATAGTGCCGTTTGTGTATGACGACTACTGACGTGCGCAGACAGGACAGCAGGCGTCGGGTCCAGAGAACAAGATGTTGTTCTTGGGACAGTCCACCAGACTAGGACACTGTTTGCGGTAACATCGCAGATGCTGCTCTCCGTCTGGCATCACCTGAATTTTACACACATAATACACACGCGGCTTGCATTACTTCTTAGTTCTTCCAGTTCAGGGGTGTCAAACTCATTTTTGTTGTGGGCCACATTTTAGTTACCGTTTCCCTTGGAGGGCCGTTATGACTGAAACCATATAAAAAATAATAATAATAACAGATTATTCAACTATTATTTAAGTTACTGTTATGAGGAGTTTGGTCACAAGAAAATACTTATTTATTACATATGAGAATGTTTACATTTGGTAGAGATTTTAGGAAGGATCATGGAAGTTGACATGTTTGATTTGCCTTTGCCTTGAATGGTCATTTATATGCAAGCGATCCCTCTGCATTGGAAGCAAAATTACAGCATGTGGTTGCTTTTCGTTTGCTTCCAAGCCTTTGTTGTTGGGTGGGGATAGTGGATCTTTCATTCTTCCAATGAAAAATGTATTATGAGAGATGAAATACATGAAGAGCACACATTTCACACATATGCACATATTTTGTCCATATTTGAGATATCATCTTTTTCATATTGTACATCTGGTTAGGAAACACGTGGAGTCACCCCCCCACCCCCACCCCCCGCACCCCCCCAAAAAAGCACTAATGCAAAATTGTGGCACCTTCCAACTTGTAAGTTGAATTGGAGAGTGATAAAAAAAAATCTCCATGTTATTCCTACCTCACAGGTGCAGACCTGGCAGGGGTCTCCAGCCGGATGGAAGCTGTCTCCTGGGCCATACACCTTGCCCTCAAACACGCAGTCTCCGCAAAAAAAACAAAACAACCAAACAAACAAAAATCACATGACACAATCAAACAAGATGGCGGCCCATCGCCACTGGGTTGTCCTACCGGCACACATGGGGCAGCACTCCCCGGGCACCTTGATGAAGTTGCTGCATGGGGACAGGCAACGGATTTCTGAGCATGTTGTCACGCTGCCCACGCACATGCAGCTGCGGCACTGGGACGAGTCGGCAAACCAGCTGCTTCCTTCCGCGTACTCGACTCCGTCGTACATGCAACCTGGCAACACACAGTCGTGTCACAGCTAACGCTAATTCTACATTAGCATGTTAATTGACTGCTAGCATTACCACAGGGGATAATAATAATAATAATAATAATACATTTTATATACATTTTATTTATAAGCGCCTCTCAAGACACCCAAGGACACTTTACAATAACAAAAAACACAAATGTTTATAAAATGAAGTTTCTGGTATGTACTAGTCAATGCCCGTAATTGTTTTTGCTGTGTGTTTAGCTTTAGCCAAAATCAAGATCACAACTGAATTTTCCAGCCCTATTTGATTATTGTATATAAATGTGAATACATTTTTCAAGGTATTTGTGCGCATTTTTCTGACCGCTTTTTACTTTTACTCTCCACTTTTGAAAGCGGATATCTGTACTTTCTACTCATTACTTTGTCAAAACAGGCTCATATTTGTCCTTGGCTAGTTCCCACCGCTTGTGTGTTGGCGACCACGTGCTGGCGTTTACCTCTGCAGCGAGGACAGCAGGCCGCCGGCTCAGTCAGCTGATGCATGCAAGCCAACTTGGGGCACTGTGGAGACGCACACTGCACCTCGCCAGCCTGGAACATATCCAATATGTCATCCCATGAAAATTTCAACCACTTAAATTGAGGGAAAGGATGACGATTCCCACCTGGCAGGTACATGTGGAGCAGTGGTTTGAGGTCAGGGTCCATTTCTGCCCATCGCGGTATTCTTGCCCATCCAGCGTACATCCTTACAACACACAGTTTGCATAATTTATAACGGATGACAATGTTTCTATTAGAGTTTGAGAAGAAGGCACCGTGATGGTGCTCTTGGAACTGCTGTTTGGTATTTTGTCTTTCATAGAATTGATTTTAAAAAATTCCTATTCGATTTTGGGATCCTTGAGACTTCTTTTACATGTCATGTTATGGTCATTGTTCGCTACTGCTATTGTGTGACTTTGGGGCAGCATTTCACTTTACAATGCCTTGTCTTTTATATCATGACAGTTGAACTCCATCGGCCTCCAGTGCGTAGCGTACCTGTGCACTCAGGGCAGCACTGTCCCGGCATGGTGACGGCTCGGCTGCAGGGCGCTGGCGGGCACGCGAGGGGCACGCAAGTGACCGTGCCCCTCACGCAAGTGCAACGCTGGCAAGGCTCGGAAGAGGGCGCAAAGGCCAGGCCGTGGGAGCGGACCAGGCCCTCGTACAGGCAGGAGTCGCACACGGGACAGCAGGCCTCCGAAGGGACGGGGTGGGAACACCGCACGGGACAAGGTCTCCTCTGACAGCTCACCACCTCCTCCTTCAGGATGCCGGGACAAGCATGTATTCAATTTCCTTGAGGTCCAGTTTAAGGTCCATGTACCCGAGTAGGACAACTGAGCCAAAAGCAGCGTTCCGAGTGAGAACATGTTACTAGTACGACACAGTCACTCTACTAGTGCACTGTATTCACTTACTAGTGAGGACAAAGAGTAAACTAGTAACCTGGATAAGGAATACATGCTTAAATGGGTTTTCATCCAGGGCAACAGGTTCGGGGGTTTCTTGTAAGAGGACTGACCAGACAGGAGCAGGAGGAGCAAGGGTCAGAGGGCGACGGGAAGGTGGAGCCAGATTGATATTCCCTCCCGTGATGCCGACACGTTCCCGTGCAGATGGGGCAGCACTCGCCTGGCGGAGTGACGGGATGCAAGCAGGTGGTGCTCGGGCACAACACGTGTGAGCACACCACGGCGCCATTCTGCACATGTACAGTATGAATTTGGGTGCACACAAAGAAAAAAAACTGAACTGGTACTCAAAAAGGTAAAAACAAACGTTTCTTAAGGGTTCAATGCAAATGTATTGTACTTCAAAGTTCAATACAATTGAACTGTACTGCACAACTGTACTGCACAACTGTAATGCGCGGCACATGAAAAGTAACAAATGTACTTCGCTGGATTGAAATGATGAAAATGAAGTTGTATTCGTCGTGACAAAACTCCAGAGTGCTTGGTACCAACCAGACAGGAGCAGAGCTGACAACCATCTGTTGGATGAGGGAATCGTTCCCCGTTGAAACAGTTCCGCCCTTCAAAGTGACACCCGTCGCAAACGCCGCACGCGCATCCGTCCACCGCAGGATGAGAGCAGGACACGGCGGGACATCGTTTCTGCGTACAAGCCACCTCGCCCCTCTGAGAGGAACCACAACGTGCACGGGCACCGTTGAGTGTGTTGGTTGTGTATCGTGATGGTGATTGTTGGTACTCACTGAGCATGTGCACTCCTGACAGCTGCTCTCTCCTCCTGCCAAGATCTGCCCGTCGATGTAATCCACCCCTTGGTAGTGGCAACCTGTCATTATTAGAAGAAATAATTATTATTAAATTATTAGCAGAAATAATAGGATCGACTATAAATTGTATCAATAATATATTAAATGAATTTGTAATTGGAAATAAAAGAAAATAAATTAAAAAAGGCTAATATTCAATATAAAAAAATTAAATAAAAAGGTAAAAAATATATATTAATATTAATACTGTACATGAAAAAAAACCTTGATCCATCAATAAGACATAAATAAAAGAAAATTGAATTACCATAGAATTAAGCATTTTTTTTATGTTTTTTGTAAACAAACACAATGCCACGGTCAAACACAATGCCTCCCACCATCATAAGGGCCGTTCACACGGGCAGATTTATTCCGGACTTACTGCGCAACTGCTCCTCTCGAGCGTTCATACGTGCAACTTTGTTCCAGACTAGTGCCCGAAAACAGCTTGTTCCGGACCAAATTTAAACCACCTCAGGGAGGTGGTTTAAAAATTTGGTCCGGAACAAATGCTCGTTTGCGAAGCAGTACCGAAGCAAATGTGCGCGTATGAACGCAACTGGGTTAAATTTGCTCCAGAGCAAATGCTCGCTTGCAAGGGTGGGGGGGAGCCTCGCTGCGCATGAGAAGAGTTGATTACGTACGGCGAGAATGCGTTGCTTTCGTGCTCTGTCGGACTTCCGTCAGGTTTTTGTTTAGTAACGACACAAGACATGGCTGCTAAAAGTAGCAAAGCACCTCTTGGGTTATACCATCTCAACTAGAACGGGGGGGTTAGTCCCCAAACGTCATCTTTCCTTTTGTAGGAGACTGGACTGTCTCGGAGTTGTTTGTGTAGTTTGTTCCTTTGTTGTGTGTTCACAACCCCCCGCCCTCCATAGAATTTATTTTGTGATTTCATCTCTTGATTTTTGTGTTTGGCGCATTAAATGTTTGCTTTTCTGAGTGTCAATGAACTCATCGTTGATTTACGTTTTCGGGGGCGGTCACTCTCTAGCAGAAGGCACGGAGACACAGAAGGAGAAGGACGTGCCTGTACAGTAGTTGCTTGAGTTGTGTATACGTTTTAAAAAGAACAAACACGACAGCTCATTTGTTTTCTGTCGTTTTGCTCCGCAGCAGAAACTGCCCGTATGAACGCAAGTGGAGCTGTGCCGGAGCTGTGACGCTCAGCGGTTTTGTACGTGTGAACGCTCCACAAAATTTGTTCCGGTGTAAAAATATGTCGCAACAAAATACTCCGGAGCAGCGCCGAAATAAATCTGCCCGTGTGAACAGGGCTATAGATAGCTTCCAAGTTCTTATTTCATATTGATCAAATGTATTCCAGTGTCGCCCTGAAGTTCAGTACAATTACGTGTTACTCACTACACTATCAACGATTTAATTTGACACTACATGGCAATGTCGTGAGCAAGCACTTAAAGGTGCTTTTTCACGGTCATTTCTCATACACAATAACGCAACGTATGGGGCCAAAGGACGACTTACCGTCACACACGGGACAACCGCACGTGTTTGTGACCGGGTGAGGGCACAACGTCACGGGACACGACTTTTTCACACAACGCACAGTGCCAGTCTGAAAACAAACGCAGACATTTTATAGTGTGTGAAGTTGTCAAGGCAAGGTTTGTGTATATGTGTGTGTAAATGTGTGTGTGTGTGTCAGTGTGCTACCTGGCAGGTGCACTCGGAGCAAGGATTCCCCGGGTCAGGAATGGATTGTCCATTAGCCAGCACCGTTCCAGTGTAAAAGCAGCCTGACAAATGAAGACAAATATTTTGACCCTGTGGTCACAAAAGAAGCATTTCTCCGCCAAATGCAAAATAGAGTTCACTTCTCAGAATAATATAAGCTCACTCGCCGAAGATTTTTTTTCCTCATAACTTGACAAAGGAAAAAAAAATTAAACTACTGAAAATAGAAAAATAAATAAATCTTGTAATATTTCTATATGCTTGTATTTTTTATTCATAAAAATTATTTTACATGTTAAAATATGTTTTCTTCCTATTTGGAATGTTATTATTCTGTTATCACCCGAAAATCAATTTATCCATCCATGATTTGAATCACTTTATCCTCAATAGGGTCACAGGTTCATCTGAAAATGTTGTTTTAATTCTTGTCCTATTTTTAAAAAGAAACAGGAAATAAAAATCACAATATTACAAGAATAATTTTTTTTTAAGATTTTGACCTTTCCCTATCATAAATTTGAACTTCATATTTTTAAAATGGGGATATTTCATAGAATTGTTTTATTTTTTTAAATATTACATTAGGTTTTTTTTTGGTCTAAATTTACATTTGTTTTAACCTCTCTTCGTGAAAAATCAAGACTATTTTTGTCATAGTAATTCGTTTTTCTCCAGTCTTTTTTAAAATTATATTTTATTATGTTTATTTTATTTTTTTTACGGTTGTTAATAATATGATACCTTGTACAATGTTTACCACCCAAAAAAACCCTCGTAACTATATGAAGACTTCATTCCGGTCAACTGAAATCGTAACTTCACACGGTCTTGCTCCAACTCACGTTCACACTCCGCACAGCATTGTCCGGGTGCTTTGTACGGGTGGCGGCAGTCTCCGTGGCAAGGCAACTTGGTGCAGACCACTTCGCCCGCATAGCAGTAGCACACGACGCAGGGGTCCTTGTCGTCAGCAAACTCAGTGCCGTCGCCATGTTCCTTCCCGTTATACAAGCAGGCTGCCCAAAGCAGACAATGAAATACGTTAAGTTACCTCCGAAAGCCCAGTTTGATCCCCACCGTTTTGTGAGCGCTTGCTCAAGTTTTCCTTACCGTCACAGGACTTGCAGCAGTGCCGCTGCACAGGGTGCTTACAGTTGCTCGGGGGGCAGCGCTTTTTCTCGCACCTGACGGAGCCCTCGTGGCACACGCAGGCGGCGCACGGGTCCGAGGCGTCGTCCCACATCTCCCCGTTGGCTCGCTCTCGACCTTCGTACAGGCAGCCTGTCGGAAATAGAGATGGCCTTTGTGCTCAGGGGCCACGATGTATTTTCAAATTGGACAGATGGTACAGGTCACTCATAAATGAAGTATTAAAAAAATAAATAAAGTTAACGTGCAGATGTAAATCAATTAATCCATCCATCCAATTTGATTTGTGTAACCAACCTGGCCAGCCAGTAACACATGAATGCAAATATTTATGAATTAAGGGTGGATTTTTTTTCAAGAACGTTGTAGCGCTAAATTATAATCGGTGGTAAAATCCGTATCGTGCAAACGTTTATGGGTCAGGCTTCAGAACAAAAATAAGAGCATATCTCAAAAACCTGATATGCATTTTTTTAAATCAGCGTTAAAAATACATTAAGTTACACATTTACCATCTCTGATTAAAATTTCCTGCGGACTGGTGTAGTTATCAAAGGACTTAATTAAATGAATAAAGGATGTTAAATGAAAGCGTTTCAGAGAAAAAGAAGCAAATAAATAATTGCAACAAATATTACAGCAGTCCTGATAACATAAATGCTCGGTGGGCCAAATTAAAGCAAGGACTAAGCCATTGTAGCCCGTGGGCCATACTTTGTCCACCCTGCCTGAAAAACACTATCAATACAAAACATGACGATAGCCCCTCCCCCGCGCCCGTCATACCTTGACAGGTGCGGCAGCAATCCCGCGTGACAGGATGGGAGCACGAGTCGAAGGGGCACGGCTTCCTCTGGCAGTGGACGGTGCCATTGGCACAGGAGCACAATTGGCAGCGGTCCGAAGGCGAGTAGAAGCGCTCGCCGTGTCGGTACGTTTGGACGTCCAACTCGCAATCCAGAGGGGGCGCTGCAGCCAAAACAAGCCACATATGACGCAATACAAAAAAAAAAACTATATCTCCAAGTGGGCTTTTTGGACAATCGCGCTAGCTTTCAATAGGACTTTCTAAATCCAAATTGTGCTTTTGCTTGCGCTTCCTCACCAGGACACTGAGGGCAGCAGTCTCCAGGCAACACGTGCGGGTTGGAGCACGACAGGGGTGGGCACCTCTTCATAAGACATTGGACGTTTCCATTCTGCAGGAGACAAAATGACTTCCCAAATTACTGTACACCTTAATTTAATTTCGTACTTACACAGGTGAACTTCCAAAGTCAAATGCCCAGACAGTGGAGTTCAAATTTTTTCTCTCAAAATTCAAACTAAGGGGCCTTAGCAAATGAATGACATATGGACCCCTTTTTTTGTTGCTGCTTGTTTAGTAGAATGTTAACCGCATTCAAAAATAATATGTTTTTTTTCCCTCAGAACACAAATAAAATGTGATTTTAAAAATATTGAGAATTACAGAAAATTTTCATAGCTGCAGGCATTGAATATTTTTAGAATTGATTATTCTACTGATTGTCTCATCGATCATTCAAGCAATTGCATTTGCATTCTGAAACAATACAGTAGCAATACAAATTGGGCAGATATTTTTTTCTTCACTTAAGGTCCCCATCCTCACAATTTACTGTAGTATCTGCAACTTTGAATGTCAGTGGCTAGAAAATGCGGATTCTGGCTTGGTGCGTGATATGGGCGTGAGCGAATGAGAGGGTCGAGTTAGTTGGCTGCGGATGTGAATACTCACAATGCAGATGCAGGTCCTGCATGGGTCAGTGGGATGCGCAAACTGGTGACCGTTGGGATGCTCCTTCCCGGCATAGCTGCATCCTGAATGGCACAGATGGGCATTTTACGCTATTTTGCCGGTCCGTCCTCCGTCCGCGACCTGGGTACCCTTACGTCATCGTCCTTCCATCCTTATTCATATAATAATCTTTCCTATCCGTCTTTGTCCTTTTAAAGCGATTAAAGGGACGGACGAAAACCCACTCTCGTCCTTGCTTAGTTCGTCCTTTTTAAAAAACTTTTCGTCCTGCGTCCCACAAATGGGCGTACATCCGAGAATTTTCAGGAGCATGCTTGACAACGGGTCAGTCGGCGTGAGAGTGAGTGTGAGAGTCTTTAAGTAACGTGAGTGATGTTATGTGGACGGACGGCCATGCTCACCGTTGCAGTCGTTCCTGCAGCAGGCGCCCGAGAGAGGCGCGTTGCAGTGCGGCCGAGGGCACTGAGCCTGCCGGCAGTCGATTGCGCCGCTCGCGCACTTGCACTCCTCACACGCGCTGGTCGGGTTGGGGAAGGCCTGGCCGTCCACAAACACGTGATTCTCCAACAAGCAGTCTTGCCGAGTGATTGGAATCAAGAAGCAAAGACCACAGCAAAATGAGGCGATCGGGCAGGATCGCTTCTCACACAAGCTACTAAAAAGTATTATTTGAAAACACGATCTAACGAAACACTCTCTCTCACACACTACTGAAAAATTGGGACAGTCATTAGCAAACAACTACTGAAGTGCTCTCACACAACAAACAAAAAGATCTCTCACATCCACTGCTAAAACGCTCTCACCTACCATTAAAGAACCCTGAGCAACTGAAAGACTCACACAAATTAACATCGTCTCACACGCTATTGAACACTACTGAAACACTCTCATATACGCTACTGAACTGCTCTCATGCATCTACTTTTTACATTTTCACACATTGATGAAACATATTCACATTCAACTGAAATGCTGTCGTTCAATACTAAAACTCCTTCACTTTATCTACTCAAAACTTTATTTCTTTGACGCACTACTGAAACACTCTCACATTACCAATGGAACACGCTCACATTCTACCAGAATGTTCTCGCGTAGACAACGGGAAATATAAGACACTCACACATGACCGAAGCACTCTCATACACTTTAGTGAAACCCTCTCACACATACTGGAATGCTATCGCACATAGACTGCTGAAACACTCATGAAATGCTCTCAGGCACTACTGAAAGATACCTGGACATTTAGGGCAGCACTCTCCGGGCACTGTGTATGGGTTACTGCAGTTGAGTGCTGGACAAGGTCTTCTCTCGCACTCCACAGTGCCGTGCTGCACGGGGGGAGATGGTGGTGGGGGTGTTGAGGGTCGCAGGGTGAGCAGGAAGGAGTGTGAATGGGAATGTGTCGGTGTCATGCTCACCAGGCAGGTGCAGATGTGACACGGCTGCTCGGGCGTCCCAAACGTCTGTCCGTTGCCGTAGATACGGCGATGATACGTGCAGCTGTCGCACGCCGCACAGCAGGAGCCTAACAAAGGAACGCACCACACACACACACGCACACACACGCACACACACGCACACACACACACACACGCGCGAGCTTCTTGCCTTTCAAGATTCCAACTTTATTCCACTATGATGATGACTTTCCCTTGTACTTTGTAATGCTTATCTTTTTTTTCAATATAGTATGGTTTTTGTTTTATTTTTAGAAATATTGTAATATTTTATATTGTCATATAATAATAATAATAATAATAATAATACATTTTATTTATGCAATAAAACAATAGTTATATTTTTTTCAGGTTTGTTCTTATGATACTTTTCTTTTTACATGAAATAATATGATTTGATTTTTAAATAAATTCATAATAACAATAATAATAATAATAATACATCTCATTCGTCTAAAAATATCACATTTTCATGACAATTTTAAAATTTTTTATATTAACTTCACTCTCAAAATTAGAGTATTGACTTTTTCTTTATATTATTCATATGTTTTCTTGCAAGAATGATTTATTTTAAATTTTCATTATTATTATTTCAGATTTATCATATTTTTCAGGGAGAATATTACACACATATATGTTTAGTTACCTGCGGTCTTGGTGGGATGCAAACAAGTGATGGGAGGGCAGTGGATGCGGGTGCACTGGGGGTCTCCATCCTCACACTTGCAGCTAGAGCACGGATCCTCGGGGTGCCGCTCGGAGCCGTCTTGGTATTCGGAGCCGTCCAGCACGCATTCTGCGTGGGGATTAAGATGATAACATCCATTCATTGCAGTGTGCTTAATAAAATGGCTACTAAGAGCGACTGAGGGCGGTTTTACCTTTGCAGAAGGGGCAGCAGCGATGCGGATCTCGTACGGGGTTGGAGCATCGCACAGGAGGGCACTTTTCTTCGTGGCAAACAACGTTGCCGCTCTGTAATGCGGTCAACGCACGTCACAGAGCCATGCGGAATTTCAAGGAATATAAAACGGCGGTTGTGTGAGGACTTGCCTTACACTTGCACTGCAGGCAGGGGCCACTTCCAGGCGGGACGAACGCTTTTCCGTCAGCGTACACCCGCCCCTCAAACTCGCACTCTGTCCGAGCAGACACGTCCAGAAAGTATTGAAACTATACTAAATTTTTCTTGAATATATTGTATACATGTTGTATCCCAAAAAATAAATAACTTGTTTCTGAACAGTACAAGAAAAAGAATCATGCAAATATTTGGACATTTTTCATGAAAATTGACAACAACAACAAAATTCTTGAATTTCATTTTTCATTGAAAAAAAATGATTTTTTTCAAAGGTTTAACAGAAAAATGGCCACTCTTTTCTTAAAAAATATGACTATTTCCTTGAAAACTACTCAAATCTTGAAACGGTAAAAAAAAAATCTTTTTTGAATAGGTACTTTTTTTTCATAAAAATTCTGAAATTTACCTGAAAAATAAAGTACATTTTTCTTGAAAATACATGGAGCTTTTAACTTAAAAATATACAGATTTTTTATAAAGTATATATTTTAATTTCTGGAAAAACTGTAAGCTCTTTCTTGCTCATGAACAACTTCTTGTCTCATAAACACTGAAAATAATTTGCTTTTTATATGCACATTTTAAAAACTAGATTATTTTTTTGAGAATACATCAATTATTGCTTTTGTCTTAGAAATATGACTTTATTTTCCTTAAAAGGTGATTTTCAAGGGCAAAAATCTTGAAAAATGTATATATATATATATATATATATATATATATAAGTATACATTTTTTCAAGATTTTTTGCCCTTGAAAATCACCTTTTAAAATTGTCACTTTCTATGTCTCTCTAACTTTATGATATATATATATATATATATATATATATATATATATATATATATATATATATATATATATATACAGAGAGAGAGAGAGATTAAAAGGAAAAAAATATATATATATATATATATATATATATATATATATAAGTATACATTTTTCAAGATTTTTGCTCTTGAAAATCACCTTTTTAAAATTGTCACTTTCTATGTCTCTCTAACTTTATGAAAATATGACTTTTTTAATATACCATTTTCTTTCTCAGAAATAGTTCAAAAAACACTCTTGAATATATATTTTACAAATGATCCATCCATCCATCCATTTTCTAATCCGCTTATCCTCACAAGGGTTGTGGGCATGCTGGAGCCGACGCCAGCCGTCTCGTTGCCAGCCAATGGCAGATTTTACAAATGATAAAACCTTTTTGTCCAAATAAAGAGAACAAACCATTGCACGTTGGACAACATTCTCCCTTGCGTTTCACAGGGTGGCTGCAACGTGCCGCAGGACACGACGCCTCCGTGCGCTCACAGGACACTTCACCTGCCTGACAAAAACACATGGACTGTTTGCATCACACTCACATCAACGTAATAGAAACTTGTGAAATAAAGTAAACCTTCAACACTATTAACTCAAAGTGCAACTCACAGAACAGCGGCACTCGACGCAAGGGTCATCCGTGGAGGGAAACTTTTGTCCATCCAGATACACTTGAGACTCGTACTCGCACTCATCACACCTGCGAGTCACATTAACATCGTGGACGCTTGTCATTGTTTAATAGAACCGATTGATTGATTCATGGGTAGTAGGCGTTACCGTGGGCAACAGTCTCCGGCGTGGTGCACCGGATTTGGACAAAACAAGGCAGGACACGGATGAGGTAAACATGCCACATTGCCATCCTGAAACATAACGTTAGTGTTGACTAAGCAGTCACGCTTGAAACATGTCACTTGATTTGCTGGACATACCACACATGAGCATTGCTCACAGCGATCTCCTGTCGGGATCACCGCTCCATTTGGGAAGTGGTGACCATTCACATCACAGCCTGGAAGACACAGCATTGCAGTCACGCAAACGCACGCACATTCACATGACAAGACACCGAGATTGTAATAGCTAACCAAAACTAATGAAAAAAAAATTATTTTGTTCATGAAATACACAAAAATGTTTTTAAACATAACCGAAATTACATTTGCGTTTATAAAGCTGACTTTGTTTTTGTCTTTGTCAGGTAATATCATACATGAGCTTTCATTTATTTCAATATTGCTGGACATCCAAAGCAATAGAAGAAAGTATGTGAATTGTTGTTTACTGCACTTTATTACACAGTACTTATGGAAGTTTTTTTTTTTTAATTTTGCACCCAACATGTATTCCAAATATGGGTAAAACAAACAAACAAATAAATAAATAAATAAATAAAACTAATACTAAAACCAATGACAAGTTCATTACAACGAAGCATTTTCATGGGAATAAAAAGTAGCAAATTAGGTCTCAAAGCTAATTAAAACAAACTGAATTTTAAAACACAACTGTTAGCTTAATTTAAAATCCCAAACTAATACAGCCCTGCAAGACACACACACACACACCTTCACACACTGGACAGCAGGAGTGGTGTGGAGGAGGCGCCGGGTTGGTACAGGGCAACGGTGGGCAAGGCGCCCTCTCGCAGCGAATGTCACCTCCCTGGGGCCAGAGCGCAACATGAAATTTCACTTCATGTTGTGGTTCATCTTTCTCTGCTAGCGACGTATGCTGACAGGCGGAATCATTTACTTTTGCTCCACCACGAACACACGCTATGTACGTTTGGGGCCATTTTTGTTTGGTGGTGTGTTGTGAGATTTTTCACAAGTAATAAAAGTTTGGGGAAAACTCACCAAACAGTGGCAGACATCACACGGGCTCTCAGCTGACCTCCATTTTGCTCCGTGGTCGTAACGCACGCCAGAGTGGATGCAGCCTGACCGCACAAATTCAATCTTGTGTTATCAAGCGAGATTTTTATTTTTAGTTTTTTAGTTACATAAAAAAAAAAAATCATACACAAACTTGAAAATATGGAACTCATTTACAACTCGTTAACATACGTTACATATTTTTGTCTCATACAATATAATAACATTATAAAATATATGATACCATATTCCCTTTTTTCTCTAAAATACAAGACCTTTAAAAAAAAACTTTTGCTACAATGTCCAAGGTCTTTCTCAAAATAATATTAATTATTTTCTTCAAGACATCGGATTGTTGTGGGGTGGGTTTATCTGAGCAAAGGTTGCCATCGCAATGTGTTACCTGTGCATCGCTGGCAGCACTCTCCAGGTTGGCTCTCCCTTCGGGTGCAGTCCAGCGGTGGGCACGCCACGCCTGAACAATCCCTCTCACCCCCCTGCGTTACATAAAACAAAAATCATTTCAGTTCTAAGTGTATTGAGACATAACATTATGATTTCTTTCTCAGACTATTGACTTAATTATGATTTCTTCCTTAAATCCAATTTATTGCTAATTTCAGATTGTCTTTTAATATTTCACTGGCATTATTAATATTTCATAGGCAATTAATTTGCAATTACATTTTTTTTCAAGTAATAGTTGTATTTTTGTCCCTGTCATGTTATTTTTCCAGTAATATTTTTTTCATTTCTTATATTATTAGTGTATTTCATTTTAATGGAAAATTAACTCCTTTTTTCCATTTATTTATAAAGTTCCTACATGTTTCTCATATCGTTACTTTATTCTACTGAAATTAATATTTTTTTCTTTAAAATATGCCACTTTTTTCCCTTCTGTTGAAATCACATCTCTTGTTTGGTAGTACTACAAAATTTGCGGATGTGGTGTCTGGTGTTGATGTCAGTGTTTCAAAAACTCACCCCACACGTTTTGGCGCTGTGGGACACGTTATGAACTCTTGTGTCGGGTGGCTCACAGTCTGAGGAGAACAAGCATCATGTTGGAGTTATACAGTAAGCCATGTGAGCATTTATTGATACCCTCGATGTCCAACTTAAGGTACTAGTGCACTCTTTGGCCTGAACAGTCTGACATATATTGCATGCCGTAAGGTCAATGAAATGTCACTAGTGAGGTAAAACTATGAACTCGTTGACTGTGCACCGAACTGCCTCACGAATGAGGACGAAGGGTGCACGAGTAGATGGTCATGATATAGAACAAATGCTCAATGGGCTTTCCTCGGGGGCCACACTTATCTGGAGGATTTCCTGTAGATCACATATCACACATAAGTGACATCAGTGCCTCTGTGGGAGTTTATCAAATGACTTTTGCTTGGCTTGGAGTTTTTGGGAGATAATGACTTTAATTGTGTGTGAGAGGGGCGGGAGTAGAGGTAGTAATCACAGAGAGAGGAAGACTATGGAGTGGCCTGAAGCCAACAAACATTTCCTCTAGCAAGCCGAGCGTGAATGAGATCAAAGTGTGTGTGTGTGTGTGTGTGTGTGTGTGAGTGAATGGAGTGCCCGCATCTGGAGTCTCATCAGGCCAACATGCACAAACAATTAATGGGGAGATGGAAGAGCAGGCAAAGGGAAATGATTATGTGAGGACCTTGTTCACACTGGAGAGGCCAAGTGGTAGACAGTGGCGCAAAAAACGGGGCAGGGGGCGGCCCTGAGCATTCGCCTGTGAGTGTTGGCGTGTGTCCCTCTCGTCGACTAAAAATGTATACTAGGCAACACAATGTATTTTGCTAGGTAATACTGTCCACCAGATGCATGTCGACTATAAATCTTGCATCCATTTTTAGGGGGCATAGTACATATCCCTGTGGGCGCCCCAGGCATCAACTGTGCATCACATGCCACTGGTGGCTTGGGAGTGGTTTGCGTGTCTGCATTCCGGTCGGGAGATCCGGGCTTGAATCTACTTGGTTGAGTGTACATGTTCTCCGGGCGGTTGCCCTCTATGCCCGTTTCAAAAACGTGCATGTTAGCTTCATTTAAGAATCTCCATAAGTGTCAATGAGATTGTGACATCAGTATTTGGACACCTGACTTATACAGAGAGTGAAAATGGAAGCAGGACGTTTGATTTCACCCCAAAGTTGTCTGATGGGGTCACTGTTGACTTCTGCACCAAATTCATCCAAGCATGTGTTTATGGAGCTTTACTGTGCCTACAAATGGCAACTTTTCTTCCACTTCTCCTAAATTGACACACCTATTGTACAGCCTGAGATTATTAGAGCATGAGCTGCTGAGGCCATATTCATAATAGAGGATTAGGCCCATCATTACTATGTAGGGGCATCTCTCTTCACACCCCTGTGCGCCCCCCCCCCCTCCCGATCCCATTTTAGAGTCCCTGTAAAGTCGCACAAGGCCAATAAAAACAAAAACTCCTGCACAAAAAAAACCCCGCACAAAAATGTATACTCGCTTGCCAGCTGTGAACTGTGAGTCATGACTGACAAGCACCAAATGTTTCTAATGGGATGAAACCAGATAGGCGACCAGTCAGTACACACGCCAACACAGTTGTCTCAGTCAAGACAACAGAGCCTGTGTTGATCCACGACCTTGACCATTGCTTCCTGTGTCATCTGCAACTTTGGTGACCTCCGTCGGAAAAAAAATCTTAAAATTGTGTTCTCCTAAATAACAAAAATAAATAAATAAATCTATATTTATAAAAGGGCTGTCAAAGGTAAAGCCTTGCAAATCAATGCTGCTGGATTATGGTGCCCAAGGGCAGAACTAAACTTGTGAGTGAGACGTTTTGAGAATTGAGAAGAATAAAAAAAGATGCCTCTAAAGTCAGTTTTGATCATTTTGTTCAACAGTTGTATTTTACAAGAGAATAATTGTGTTTAAGGATCAAAGAAAGATGGAAGAATCATCTTGAAATGCAAATATTCATTCTATTTGATGTTTTTACGTTAATTCCAAGATTTCACACGCTGCACATATACAGGTACCTCTGATGTTGGCTTGGCACGTGACTGTTCCAGCCGTGCATGTGCACACGGTGCTGATGTCGGTCTGCCAGCGTCGGCCGTTCTCAACCTCCGTGCCTTCCCACACACATGACCGCCGCACACACTCGCATCCCTCCAGGTGGCGCACCCGCGACTGCAGCTCCTCGTTCTGTCACAACATACATACTGTATTAAGGGTGTACAGTATTGGGTACAATGAACACACTACTGTACTGTTCAAATGATTGGGGTCACTTATAAATGTCCTTATTTTCAAAATAAAAGCACAAATGTATATATAGTATATATTGGTGGGGCACTGTCAGGGCCTTCAAGGCCTCCTCCGCTGGGCCAAAAATGATCAGAAGCATGGATCTACGTTGACAGCTTAGGTGAAAGTAGAACAATTCATTTTCAACTGACTTTTTTCTTCATTTCAAAACGCGTCTTAGTGTGTGTGTGTGTGTGTGTGTGTGTGTGTGTGTGTGTGTGTGTGTGTGTGTGTGTGTGTGTGTGTGTGTGTGTGTGTTTTGTCCAATCAGATTTCAGTACGCCTGGTCTTCACCTGAGCTTGGAACTGGTCAAGCATACGAGCCAGGTCCTCCAGCCGTCTCTCCAGCCTGCTCAGGCCCTCGTCCCCGTGGGCCTGCGAAACGGACTTCCCCCCTTGAGGGAGTCCCGGTGGGCCCAAGACCGCTCCCCTTTGCAGCTGCTCACTCTGGATGCTGTGTGTTAGATAATGAGCACTCTGGAGGGGCGCCCTGTGCTTCCTTTTGGCTTTACTGCTGTTGGAAGAAGCCTCGCGTTGCAGTTCTAAGCCGCTGACATTGTGTGAATCTGCACTGTGCTTGTGAGTGGATGCAGGCAGAGCATCTAGAAGAAGAAATAACAAGTAAGACATAGAGAATGCAGATATCCTTGTATTGCTTCGATAATGAAAAGCACATTTAGGTCTAGTATGTAAATATAGTGTTCAGTGGACCCCCGGCCCAAGGCCTTGGAAAGTTCCCAAGCCGAGTTAATGGACTTAAGTGTTTGCTTAGCGGGTGGCCGATGGCAAGACAAGATGTTAAAAATGTAAACAAGAGGCAGGAAATGACTGTCAGAGTGGCCTTCAGCGCACTGAAATTGTTAAATTGTCACGAAAGCATGCTGGCGCTCCACAATGTATTGTTGACCATACGCCAAAGGCGCATGTGCAGACATGCAGAACACAACAAAGACACATCACACGCAAAAAGGCGTTGTCGCATGTCTAACATAAGGACATATGGAAAGCACGTGTTTTTCTTTTAATAGATTTTTTTCTTTCAATCATTTTCAAGATTTAATCCAACAATTTTTTAAACCGATTTAATACGGTAATGTTTTTCTTCTGATTTGTTTTAACATGACATTTTCAATCTTCATCTGATTTTAAAATACATTTTTTCCAGATCTGCTTTTCAATTATATTTTTTAATTTACTCTGATATTTAATCAATTTTTTCTCAACATCTGTTTTTATTTTGACCAGTTTTTGAAAACCTAACTATCACACAGAAGACCACACGCATGCACGGATGCAGTTCATCTTTCATTTGAAACATAATCAGCCATTTGCACTCATATTTCTTTTTTTGCAGCAGTTGGAAATGTTTACCTGTTATGTTATCACAGTGCCAAGGACGTGTCTCGTAGGCCTTCATTGAGATCTCTGCTTTTTTTAACTGACCCTGCAAAGAAGTAAAACAAAACACATCACATGGAGGCACTTCACTCCCTTCATCTCCCTCCGTCTCCCTCTCTGATCTGACAATCAATCTTGAATAGTTTAAATGTATCCTTAATGGGCCACTTGACCCCTTTTTCCCATTGCTATGGAGAACTAATTTTAACGACACTGAAGTTTGCTTTCCTTATTCACTTTGCTTTGCGGCTGTTCAGTCCCAATCCTTTGGTTTGTAACTTTCTTGTTAAAGCATGTTCAAGCTTGTGGGCCACTCTTTTGATATCCTTTATACAGGATGCATCTACCAATGTGGTTGAACTTCGGGTAGAATTGGGGCATTTTTCCATCCTCCAGATCAAAGTCAGGAAAGCTCGATTACTACATGTCTCTAAATTATTATATATATTAAATGATTATCCTGAATGATTATCCTGCTGTGTGGGGTGTGTTGAGGTGGGCGGGTTGGGGGGTGTCAAGGTAAATCTCGAGTGTGCTAAAACTTACACTAAATTTGCTGTCTATTCTCCCTGGTGTGCTTCCCAGCGTGATAACAACATCTTGCGGTACTTCCAGCTCCAACTTTTGCTCTGGTTTGATGAGGACGACTTGTACGTCTTGACAGTCTACAAAATACACAAGCCTGTCTGGCTCCAGGCTGACGGCCAACCGCACCCATTCCCCTGAAGAGAAGGGGTTCCTTCCGGGTAAAAGAAAACCCTGGACGGCCCCTCCCGCCCGGTAGTCCACATGCAGAACATCGTCCAGGGTGGAGGAGGTAAGCTGGAGAAGAATGGATGATGACGACGTGGAGAGAGACAAAAGGGTGACGTTGGTGCGCTGCAGCTGCTGGCCCACAAAATACAGCCCCAAGCTTCCCTGGAGTTCAGAGCGCAGGATTCGGGAATACTGGGCGGGGAGCGTCAGGTGAGGCGCTCTTGGACGGATTCTGTACATGGCCCCCGTGGGACTGTGCAGTCTGGACACGCCGCTCTTTGGGTGGGATATGTGGAGAGCTGACAGCAGGTCAATCACTAAGGAAACACATACAACACTTGACATTATGCTGGAGCACTGACACGCTAACATAAGCAAGGTGAGGCATTATTTGCAATGGTTTTGGAGTCTGATTTATAACGGATGTAATGCAGGCTTATTGCAGGCTATTACAACGTTTATGGAATGCAACGTGAACACAGTATGACAGTGGGGCAGAAATAGCAATGGGAGATGGATGGATGGGTGGAGGTATGGCGGGAGGGACGGTTGGTTGGTTGGACTGATGGATGGAAGGATGTTGTATTTTTGGTTAGTTGGATGGATGGATGGATGGATGGATGGATGGACGATAGATGCACATTGAATATACTGTAATAGGGTGATGACTGAATTAAAAATATACAATAAAAGTATGTATCACTTATTTTACTTAAATAACATTTTATCTCAAATGATTCCACTCAGTTCTATTTGGCAGTTCTATTTGGCAGAAAGAAAGTAAAAAAGAAAGAATGAATGAAAATAAAGCAAACATTTCCAAACTATATTTGCAAACCATTATTTTGTATGAATTGAGAAAGTGTATCATATTGGGAGTACAGGTTGACATCACCAATACAATCCAACAACAATATATAAAATGCTTCTTCTAAATCGCATATCCTCATGTTTCATTTTTGTGTGATGTTTTTCAAATCCATGTTTAATTCATATGACCTCATGCCAAAAGTCAGAGTTAGCCCAAATGTTAAACGCATGTCATATCATACACTGAAGCGGAAGCAGATGGACAAGAACACACGAGTGATTAAAGTCAACTTTTTTCTTCTTCTTGATGGGTGTTTGGTGAGGAACAATTGTGGTCGTCTACTCTGATCGAGTTGAATATATTCCGGCAACTGTGCATGGCAAACTAAACTACGACCTGGAATAAAGTTGTAAGGATTATGAAATGCACTTACCATTGTCCTGATATGGAGCAGACCCTCCTTGTGCAGACACTGCCATCACCCACAGGATGTCCAACAACAACACTAGGACACTCTCCATTCTCTGCCCTATGATATCATTGAGTTTGGAGGTTCAACCAGAGAGCACGCAGAGAGCGTGGACATAAAACATCTGGATTCCCTCACAAGGCCACACAGCATACTTTGTTTCGCCGCTCCACTCCGCGCTCACTGTCACCTTCTGCCGTCTTCATTCTTCTTTTGCTTTTGAGAGGAATTGCAAGGTGAGCGGGAAGTCTTTGCACTTTCTCAATGGTTTTTTTTTCCACCCTCGTCTTCCCCCCTTGTTTTTTCCTTCGTTTTGTTGGGACACTCTCCACCCATCACGGGCAAGCAGTGTTGATTCTCATACACCCCCGCCTCCCTCCCTAACTCTCTCTCTCTCATTACTCTCTCTCTCTCTCCTCAATCCCCCTGGCTATCAGCTAAACCTGGTGTGGAGACTGGAGAGGAGCCATGATACCCAGTGGATAAGAAGCATGTGGGGGTCTTTCCACCCAAAGGAAATAATGCCAATAGAAATAATTTGTGGCAGAGTCAAAATGTCACCCGGGTGAAGTGTTCTATTGCAACAGGCAATACGCTGTAGCTAACCACTTGATTAACTTTGATTTTATTAACCTAAAATGCAAAATGGAGGTGAGAATCATGAAAAGAAATTGTGAACAAAAACCTTTCTTTCTGAAGCAGATGATGAGTTGCCAATTTGTCATAACTGCTGTAGTATAGCGCTAAAAACTGCTGAAAAAGACTTACTAGATGTCAGATTTTGTTTGCCATAAGTATCAGTGGCTGGTAACGGGAGTCTCAACAAGTACCGACACCTTCAAATAATGCTGGCATCGGCACGATACCTGATATTGCTACTCTAAATTGTGTGACAATTGTGTCTTGAAGAGGCTGATTGGGCACTTACTTTTAACGACACCCCTGATTTCTGGTGACATCTGGTGACCAGCTCTCATAATTGCACCTCACCTGTTGCCGGCTCGCCTGCTCAAACACAAGGAAAACATTAAGTTCATTGAGGCGCGTTGTTTGAATGCGGGCTTTGCGTTTTTAAAACCAAGATGACAACGGGGATATTTTTCCTCATGGCAATTGAACTGTCGCCACGACGACAAAAAACACATCTGCAGGAAAAGCAAAACAAAAAATAATTAAAATAAAGTGAGGCAGAAGCTCTTTGTGTGTGTGTGCGTGTGTGTGTGTGTGTGTGTGTGTGTGTGTGTGTGTATTAAGCTTCAGAAGATAAATGGCGGATGTTTGATAACTAATCCCTTGTCAGGCCTCGTTACTGCTTTGCCCGTGCCCTCGGTGAATTGTACACGAAACAAACTCTGAACGAGAATAATGACGATACAAGATGTAGCGCTACAGCTCTGATCACAAACTGCAATTGCAGACTGCTGAGCGCTAACAACTTCCGGTGACGTAATCACGTGCCACCGTAGGTTAATGATTTACCTGCTTTATTTTATTTTATTTTATTTTTAAAATATTTTTTCGTGAAAATTAGACTAATAGGATTATTAAGGTGCAGCGTACATTAACACAAAAATATATTACTAACATGTACAAAGACACACAAATGTTTTTTCTTCTTCTCCTCTACACCCCTCGCATACACTTGGGACCAGTCCTAGAGCTACCAGTCGATCAGGATCGACGTAATGGGCACCGCTGCTCTAAATTGTCCATATGTGTGATTGTGAGTGTGAATGGATGTTTCTTTGTATGCTCTGTGATTGGCTGGCGACCAGTTCAGGGTGTACCTTGCCAACAACATATTTTCACAAAAGAAGGAAATTAATTAACTATAAAAATCATCGTATCCAGACTAAGTCAGCATACTCCAGAATAAGATTGCATTTAAAAAAAAATAAGCTAATTTCTTTGCTCGTTAAATTTGATTGACAGCAAGTACAAATACAACTTTATTCTCACGAGATTATTCCCAATCAACCCAACAGAATAAATTTGTTTGCCTGAAAAAAAAGACCAACAGTCAAGCAGTAGAGCATGTAAGTAATTTTGAAATCAATTATTTAATATATATATAATCTGTTCTACATTTGTTTTAGATGCATAATTGTCATTATGATTTTGGTGGTCTTTGGAAAAAGTTCGCCGTTGCATTAACACATAACATCACAGCTCGATAGGCTACAAAAGGAATGTTTCATTTTTTAATAATCAACTGCAACCCGACTGCTGGGCCTCATTTGCATAACAATCAGTTGCCCAAGGTCAAACGGTGTCTTTTGAGCCAGACAAATCTCTTAAATTCACCGATAGCAACAGTCTGGCCCTCGATGTCAGCATCTTGCCGGCATCGTAATCTGATTGGCTCCATTTTACCCCCTGACCAGGTAAGCCCCACCCCCTGGAGGGCTTTATCCCCTGAGCTGACGTTTATCCCTAGATACACCCCGTAAGCTGCTGTCTGCTTTTTAACGTGCGTGGGCGGAGACGTTGGTTGGTCGAGTGCGTCTTCTCTTGCCACCTTTGTTTTGAAGTTGTTGGTCCAAAAGTGGCATTTGCTTGCATTTGTAAAGCAGCAATGTGTTTCCCATCCGGACAGCGAACATGGAGGCTGATGCACCCACCCCATAGGATTTGACAACAGCAGGTCAGTATGGGAAGCTGTTTGAACATTTTGAGATCTTCTTGACATCCATCTTAAACACAAATACACTCTTTGACAATTCTGTATTTTAGTACAGTGGTTATCAAACTTTGTTAAAAGTATCACCATCATGCAAATGATAAAAATACAGGTGTGTAGTAGACCTAAATGTTCATCTAAAGCGCAGCAGAGGATTTAGTCCTGAAAAGTATATTTAATTTTATTTTAGGCCACAGAAAAATTCTGCACCGTTTTAATATAAAGGGGCTTTTTTGCTGTTGTTGCTTGTTTTTTTTATTTTTGTTTTTTTATGAACCCATTGCACCCGAGGAAAAAGAACCGACCAGACAAAAAAGGCATAACTGACCAATCATTTGCCACACACTCACACACGCATAGTTGATCAAATGCACATGCCCACAGCTTCATGCTGACCTGTAAATTTGGGCTTCAGGAGCTTTGTTGAAGTTTTTTTTGTTTGATTTCTTTAGTTTCCACTAGTGGATACCTCTAAAAAGTAAAAAGATGCCAAGCCAGCATTTGCTAACAAGTGGGCATAAGAAGAAATAAAAGCAGAGCAACAGGACTTCTGCAATCTGAAGGCCCTGTCACACCTTGACGATTCAGCCAGCGTATGCCGACGTTCAGATTTTCCCTAAAACGCTGGCATACGCTGAATTATCGATTTTTTTTTTCAATTTTGGGCGTATACATAGCGCATTCATAACGGGCTGGACGTATACATAACGTATCAGTAAATTATATAGAACGTTTCGATAACTTATAGATAACTTATTCCAACGAATGCCTAGCGTGTTGCCGGCGTACACAACTTATGCCCAACGATAGTCTAATTTATGCATAGCGTGCAGCAGCGTATTGCCGACGATCACGTGACGTAGTCTATAAAAGGCTGGCGCCGACGTTTCAAGCCCCTGTCACACCTTGACGATTTAGCCAGCGTATGCCGACGTAGGAAAAATTTGGCAAATACGCTGGCGCACGTCGAATTAAGTTATGGGTAAGTTTTGTATACGTAACAGCACGCTGAAGCACGTTGGTATACGTCGAAATCGTCGAAATCGTCGAGAAATTTTAAGCATGCTTAAAATTTCTCGTCGTATGTCAGCGTATGGCTATACGTCCCGTATACGCAGGCCATAAGTAATAGGTAAGTTATGCGATCGTTGCACACGTTCAAACACGTTAAGTGTAGGTTACTCATAAGTATAACCATAACTTATTCGACGTACGCCAGCGTATTTGCCAAATTTTTCCTACGTCGGCATACGCTGGCTAAATCGTCAAGGTGTGACAGGGGCCTGAGAGGAATCAATGCAGCATTAGCAAAAATTATATTTGACAAAAGCCTTTACCGCCCATTTTATTTATTTACAATTTTTGATTGAATTTATATTCCAAAAAATAAAATATGCCTTCAAACTGATAAAAGTCTTCAATTATAATTTACAATGGATTTCAGGCATTTATTTACATTTGTTTGTGACACTTACTGCGAATGAGTCATGCCATCGAGGTAGCGGCTGTGGCCAATGTTAGCTACAATACAAACGCTAGCTTACTAATACTACCACTGTTTGTTGGAGATGGGCACCACTCACTGTGATCACAGGCACATACTTTCATGATTACATGTTACCATGACAGGCCATGTTTGAGAATCACATTCATGAACATCGCTGAGCTTTAGTCTGACTTGGTTGGGGTCCGGGGGGGGGATTTGTGAAGTGTGGGTACATTAAAATCTTGCTTGCTGGTTTAAAACTATAAACTTCCAGTAATGCTGCACTTAAATGTTGAGATAAGTAAATAACAATAAAACTGAATTGGAATGATGATTAAATTAAAATGTATAGCCCGTAAAAGGAAAATAAGATTGTACCAAATAATTATTTTTAAATAAACATCTCAAAAAGATTACATGTAAATGAACTCAAACCATAAATACAATCAAACTGTATTTGGTGGTGATTCTTTCATGAAACCAAGGATATCGAATAAATGGCTTTGATATCCATACATTTTCTAATCTGCTTATCCCACTTTGATATACTTGACATCGAATACTCTCCTGACTTTCCATTAGCTAATAGCAAGAAGACACCCTTTGGCCTGTTATTGTTTCTCAACCCTAATTTGCACCATTCAGCTACCTCGAAATCCTGAGGCCCCTCTGAGCTCAGGGATGGCTCCCATTGCCGGACTGAAGTGGACACTCATACTGATGCTATTCCTGCGTCTACATGCAGTTGCAGGTACATCACGCTAACCTCCATGAAGCCAAGGAGTGCTTTTTTTTCTCTGAACTTTCTCGTGTGCGATGCAGGGATGTCAGGATGGGGAGGTTGCTTGGATGGCCAGGACATCTATTCCAAAATGGCAGAAAACAGCCTCTGTGGAGAAGTGGTCGCTGACCTCATGGTGGACACCCCGGCCGAGGGGGTTGAGTGGAGACTAGACGGGAAAGACGCCGATTGGTTCTTCTTGGATGGAGGAGTCATACGTTTGAATTCATCACCTGAGAAAGTTCTTGACCGAGAGGTGTTTCCTGATAACTCTAAACGCATCTCGCTGTCAATGTTATCGACTTGAATGGCAAAACATGAAAGGATTAAATGTTACGGTGCCTCACAATCTCTCTGATCCTCCAGCCAGCCAACTGCTTGAAAGTCAAAGGGTCAACCAGCTTATCTGTCACTCTCGTCTTTCCCCAAATACACACCGAGATTTAAGTCTTGTTAATCATTTGAACAAGCAAGCTAGCGGCTAGCTGACATGTTTGTAACCTGTCCTACTCCTACTACATCACTAGCTTCCTCTGTTTCAGCTTCAGGGTCCTGTGCTGTTGGCGGAATTGTCATGCTATGAAGACGACGTGCTTCAGGTACACTCTTTACATCAAAAGAGCAGAGGTGGTAAAAGTACTGACTCTGTATTCGAGTACAAGTACTATATAATCATTATAAGTAAATATAGTGGTACTGGTTCATCCCTGGATTTAGCGGTAAACAGATTGTGAATTTGAAATTTACACGAATATAAAAATGTAAAAAGTAAAAACTTATTTTTACTGGCAGTTTTATACAACGGCTAGAAAACGTGACGATTCTATTTTGACCAAGTAGAAAGTTCTAAAGTGTCTTCAAATGAAAGAAATAACATTGAAAAGCTGTCATAACGAAAATTACAGAGACCTGAAAAACCTACATTCACTATAGTCACAAATTTGTGTCTGCTGCTGTCACTGCAGAGCGTTTCCAGGATCATAGTGGAGGTTCTCAACGAGAATGACAACTGGCCTGAGTTTACAGAAGACACCATCCGATCTGTTGTTATCAGCGAGGTAGGACACTCAGACATATTTTTCAAAAAAGGAAAAAAAAAACCCTGCACTTTTTAGTAATTAATCACATTACTGTGTTGTCCAGCTGACTCCGGTCGATACACTCGTGTTTACCGTCCTGGCAACTGATGCAGACAATGACCACATCATTTACTCCATTGACCAGTCATCCGTAAGTTGATCTACAAAGTAGAAGATAATACAGTGTATGATGATATACTGTATAATGTATGCTTATGTATTCTGCAGCCTGACGCAGACTACTTCAAAATCGATCTTCACAATAGTGGTGAGGTGATGCTCGCCAAAGCTCTCGACTATGAGACCAAAACTCAGCTCTTTCTCACCATCCTTGCGTCCGTAAGACCTCTTTTAATACAGATTTTTAATGCTGTCAGGGCAGCATGGTGGCCTTGTGGTTAGCACGTCTACGTTGGAGCTCGGAGTTTCAGGGTTCAAATCTCAAGTCTGGCCTTCCTGTATGAAGTTTGAATGTTTTGCACACACAAGCTTCAGTACTCAGCCTTCCTCCCACATTCCAAAAACATGCAAGTTAGCTTCATCGGAAACTCTAAATTGTCCATAGGTGGGAATTGATGAGTGACCACACCAAGGGGTGCCCCACCTCTTGCTCAAGGTCAGCTGGGATAGAGTCCAACTCACCTGCTACCCTAATGAGGACAAAGGATATGGGATTTTGATTAACGTAAAGACGCTGCTAATGTCTACCGATCACAAATGCCACTCTATGACAGGAAATGAACACGGCTGAGCATTTCAACACTAGCACCGACATCATGGTGGACGTCCAGGATGTAGATGACCAGTATCCTCAGTTCCTGCCCTGCACGCTCCTGTTTCAGGACCGTACCAATCGGATTTGCACCAGTCCAGTGTACACCGTCAATGTCACAGAAGGCAAAGAGGTTGGTTGTAGTCTGGATTCAGCCTGTTGCAACGTTGGCCTCGGGTGTAGTTTAGAAGTGAATAAACCTGTGGGATCAAAGGGAAACTGTCTGCAACAAACAGAAAGAGTCCATTATCCCCCGTGGATGTAAACCAGGAATTAACTCAAACAATCCTGGCCAGATGTGTATGTTTGTTGTTAGTTTCTCTGGTATGTTCCTCAGCCTTATCTATAGCTCATCTGTGTACCTTACTAAAAAAAAAACATGCTGTATGTCTTATTCTGATGCAGGACTTTGTACTGGATTTTTCTCCTGGTCCCATCCATGCAGTGGATGGAGACAGAGGACTCAGTGCCACAGTCAACTATGCCATACTCACAGGTGTGCAGTAAAAATAGTTCATGATCATCTTTTAACCCGAATTTTAACCATATTGTGGTGTTCGTGCCAGGAGACGACCACGGCCGTTTCCTGATGGACCGACTGACAGGAGAGGTGAGGTTCACCAGGGCGGTGAATGACAGACTCGCCACGCCAGCACTGCATCTTCAAGTCATGGTGAGATTGACTCAAATCATGTACTCAATAGCTATTGTACCATCCTTAGTGGCATCAACAAGATCAGAAGCTTTGATCTACATTCAGAAACTAAATTTGAATAATTGAGCAGTAAAATTGTTTTCACTTAATTAATGTATTCCCAACAGTTTTCTCTCTTAATTATGTTCTTCGTTAGGCTGCACTATTTCCAGTATATGTATATGTGGATGATTTTATTTATTTATTTATTTTAACGTTGTATGCTTTGCCTTTTAGTCTCGTATAATTTTCTATAATTATGACTTGATACTGGTGGCTGTGGTGGTAAGTAGTGGCTTAAGTCGATTATGTCACCACTTAAGGCCCAGGTACAAAATGTTTGGCCCGCCACTGAGTACTTCTCACTGGACTCATTCAGTATTCTGTAACACAGGCCTTTCAAGATGACGACCCCAGGAAGTACTCTGTTGCCACTGTGCTGGTCCGTGTGCTGGCGGTGAACCGTTTTCATCCAGTGTTCGACATGGCTGAATACCACGGCTTTGTGACAGCGGCGAAGAATCCCGCCTCCCTGGTTTATACCTACGGCAACAGGGCGTTGATGTTACATGTGCAGGATCAGGACTTCAAACATGTAGGTCCACCTACAAAGCATCCACAGTACGATGAAGTCCTTGGCCGTTGTTCAATTGTCTTCCCTATGCTGTCTTGCAGGGATTTAATCCGATGATCTACTTCACCTTCAGCCCCGCGTCCAATCACACGAGCATCTACAGGGTCACACAGGAGGGGCTCCTCATTGCCCGGGCCAATCAGCTCAGAGCAAGACAAAAGCACCTTCTGCACGTAAGCCCCAGCAACCAAAAACTGAATCATTGCATGTGTTGCTGTCCACTGAAAAATAGGTGTACAGTGGTGGTGGTGGTGGTGGAGGGTTAACAACTCGATACCTGGGTAAATTTGTAGGTTTTCTCACTTTCAAAGGAATTTATCATTTTTTAAACTCATTCACTCCCAAAGACGTTTTTAAACGTCTTTTCAGACTTGGTCTAGAATTGGCTTCTACTGAATGAGTTAACTCAAGTTAAGGATTGAGTAGGGAAACCTTCACTGGTAAGCATGGTGATTTGACATTTCTTGTAGTTGATCAGCAGGTTTACACACAGCTCAGGAGGTATTTTGACCCACACCTTCATACAAAACTCTCAAAATCCATTACGTTTCTTGGAAACTCCAACGCCACTGCAAGACCTGAACATGCTCCTTCTTGAGCAACTCATTTGGTGACCGAGCAGTATGCTTCATGCTGGAAGATCCATCCACAAACAATGCACCATAAGACAAAAAGTGTACACACATCAATATAGCAACAATATCAATACGTGGCAGGTAATGGCGAGAGACCGGGAGTCAGGTGACACCGTTGTTTCTACTGTGGTGGTGGAGGTATTATCCGAAAGCCAGTCAAGTGAGTAAGAACCCTCCTCAAATACCTCACAAAGTGAAACAACAAAAAATCTATGCAGGATCTGTATACGCTACATTACAGTCCCCCTGAGTGCACTGGTAGACGACCGTGTCATCAGTTGCACCCTAGGCAAAGCCTTGTTCCTCACCACGGCCTTCCTGACGGTGGTAGGCTGCGCCGTGATGCTGGTTCTGTGGCTCAAGAGGAAGCATAAGGGCCATCTGGACCCCCTGGAGAGAGGCTGCGTGGCCCAGGGCAAGCACCCCAATGTGGTGAGATGTCGGCACAATCGGGATCAGCTTAGAAAGCATGCAAGTGTTCTGTGTCCTGAACACGCTTGTTTTGTCCGCAGAGTCTTCGATGGTTCCAACTGGTGAGTTGTGAAGTACAGCTAAACTGTAGAGATAGTACCCTACAGTAAGCATCTACAAAAAAAGTACACACTAGTGTAATCCCCCAAAAATGAAATAAATGAATGGATGGATAGAAAGATGAATGGTTGGACAACTTGTGAAAGGATGGATGCAATTGACTGATGGTGGAAGAACTTCAGACACCCCGGCTCACCTCTTGACTGCTACGCCAGGTGAATCCGAGCAGTGGCACGGCACGTGCGGATGACGTCAGCTTCAGCAGTGAAGACTACGGAACTACAAACCCTTCATTCAGTTTCTCGGGCAAAGACTCTTCATCTTGCCAAGGGTCGATCCAGCCCAACAACAGCAACAACAACAACCCGACAGCTCTCCTTGACGCCACAATGAGCTTGGCTGAAGCAAAGTGTACCACCATCACATTCAGCAACAGTGTCGCCACCTCCACCAGAAACGTGTCTTGCTTGTCCACCTTCAGGCCAAACTCGGTGGACATCAACCCCGCTGAGCCCAAAGACAGCAGCTCGGATATGCCTCCACTGGATGCAGCTGGACCTTCCACTTGTCTCGACTCCCAAACAAACACCACCGAGGATTCTGTAGACACCCCCTCCAGCCCCTCGCCCTCATCTGCTAGCGTCCCCCGCAGCCAGACTCGGATCGCCGCAGCTGAGATCGAGAAACCTTTCAGCAAGCCTCACGCGGCGTCACCCCCTAACCCCGTGCAATCGCCTCAACTGCTCTCCCCCCGAGCCAAACAGACAAGCACGCCGCCGCCCACCCCCGAGCAGGCACCCTTGAAGGCCACGCTGGTCATGGTGGACGCGTCACCTGAACCTTCGGAGGACAGATGGAGCGAAGAGGAGGAACAGCCCTGCACGTCTCTGGACCAGCCAGAGCAACCAGAACACCAGGAGCAGGAAGAGCTTCCGCAAAACTCAGAGGATGACGATGGAATTTTGGGCGACGAAGACGCCGACAAGAACAGTGAGGGCGAACTAGAGGCGGATGAGGCTGAGCTACTAAGGGTAATGTCCCGGTGCAACCCCATGTTTATCACGTTCACCCAGTGATGGAGGAAATGGATACGCAGTGGACACAAGGGGCGCCTTAACCTAATAGTGAACACTCGCGATTCAAATTGTAGGAATTAATTAGCCTGTCCACACTTCAGACTTATCTTTCCTATTAAAGAGAATTTTCTAAATGAGGAATGACGACTGGCTGGTATTCTTTCTGCGCTCTGCATGCATTCTGCACCTTTACCTGGATCCGTATTGAATGTAACCAATCGCTTTGGTCTAGCCTTTCAAACTTAAAGTTTCACACAAATTACTTTTAAAATAATTTACCTTCACTAACAGAAATTGAAAAAAGTAAAATAACATAGTGGGCGGCCCGGTAGTCGAGTGGTTAGCACGTCGGTACGGTATGTAATAAACTGAAATAAAGGGTAGGGCATTTTTTTTTAAAGTGCCCTTAAAATGATCTAATTGCTTTGAACCCTTTATGACATTACCTTGATCTGCGAATGTAATAAAGCACTTCAACTTTTCACCTTTGTGACTCACATTCACTTTTGACTCTCTAGCAGGCTATCTCAGTCGCCGGACAATATTCACAAGAAACTGAGGACCGGCTCCCGATCATCAACTGTAATTAATATACAGAAAGACGAAAAGAGACTTCGTAGGTGAGAGAGAGAAAGAGATTACAGTGTGTAAGTTGAGTTAAAGTCAGAAAACGGTTAGAAAATTACCCACACAAAGGGAGAGAACGTTTAAAAGTTAAAATGGCCAGTATTATATTATACTAATCACTTAATTAAGTGTTAATGTTAAATGCCATTGTGAGACAAAACCAAGGTTTTGAACAATTAGTCACTCAAGTCTGAAATAAGATGACGGAAAGTCCCAACTGGTTAAGCTAGTGCTCAATTCTATTGCTGAGCAAAAGAGTTGGAAACTAGATCAAACTAAAACTGTTAAGTTGTTAATCAGAAAAGGGGGAATGTAAATGTTATTTTTCTGAAGGTAAGCAGCTTATTTGTCCACTCAATCTTTTGAAATGCAACCGACTTTTATTTTGTAAATGAGACTGCATTACACAGTTATGCATTTAATCCTATTTTGAATTCTAATTAAACTCGAAGACGCTTCAGGAAAGTGCAGTCATTAAAGCAAACATAACGGCAAAGAAAATAACAACACAATGACTCTGTGAGGGTGTGTTAACTTGTAGATCACAACTATATCAGCAGTCATACATCTGTTTAGGTCTGTGTTAACTTGACAATAATACATTCCAAAAGGTTCCAAATTGATTGGACTGAGGAATTGATTACAACAGTTACAACAGCTAGCCTACCTAACACCGTTCAGAAAAGCTAGGCTACTTAACACCAGTTACAACAGCTAGCCTACTTAAATACATGACAATAAACATCAACTATGATCTTCCAGACCTTTGCCTCAAGAAATATTCTTGATCTGGAACTTTTCTAAATTTTACTTGAAAACCCCTCTTATTTGTTTGTCGCCTATGATTAGCCCATGCTAACAATGAAACACAATGCGCCATCACCCACTGGCTGCGTCTACATTGTCAGGATGGAGTTGGGGCTCTTTTTAATGTGCTTTGCCCTCTGTGTGGCGTCCATCTCCGGCACTGCTACTACGGAGGATAACCGCGACGAACCGCCCAGTAAGCGAGAGCACAACGATGCAGAGAACTTTGACTACGACCACAAGGCCTTTCTGGGGCAGGAGGAGGCCAATACCTCTGACCAGCTCATTCCTAAGGAGAGCAAGGAGCGACTTGGGTAAGGTCGCTCTCCTAACTTCGGGGCCACGGATGAAACTACAAGCAGCACTGAGTACCATATCAATACCATGACAAAACACTAGTGGCTGCGAGCAGATTAGAACATAACATTGTCACCTCACCTTTGATGGATCATCTTGTGGAAAAAAGTACAAGAATCCCAAAACTGATTGGGGTAGGTCTTCTTTTCAACGTATTGCTTTCATGTTATCGGCAGCATGCTGGTGGACCATATCGATGAAGACAAGGACGGTTTCGTGACCATGGAGGAAATGAAGGAGTGGCTCACAGAAGTGCAGAGGAGGTGGATTTACAAGAACATTGATCGCCAACGGGAGATGTTCGACATCAATGGCGATGACTTGGTGTCATGGGAGGAGTACAAGGACATCACGTATAGAAGCATCATTGGTAAGAACCTTTAGCCGGAAGTTAAAAGTCAGGTACAAACGCCCCCAATGCTTAAGTTGCACATGTTTGACCGTAGATGCCAAAAACGAAGATGGCTTAAGCTACACCGAGATGATGGAGCGCGATGAGAGGAAGTTCAAGATAGCCGACCAGGACGGGGACCAAAATGCCAACAAAAAAGAGTTTGCGTCCTTCATTCATCCCGAGCATTTTGATCACATGGAAGACATCATGGTGCTCGTGAGTGATAAATTCACCCCACAGATAACCACTGTGACAATAGCTGTTTATTTATACTGCCCTGCTCTCTTCCCTGTAGGAAATGATGGAAGACATGGACAATAACGGAGATGGTGTCATTGACCTGGAAGAATACAGTGGTACTTTTTTTTTTCTTTTAATCAAATCAAAGTTGTCATTTTGGGGTCTTAAAACACATAAAGATTACAAAAATCTCACAGTACACTACTAAATGAAAACACAGTACAAATTAACACAGTACAGTATTATTTGAAGAAATAGTCACAACCGCTCAAACGTACCGCAAGTGTCCATTCGCTTCTTAGGGACAGTGAGATAGTGAGTTAGTGATAAGTGTTGGTCTGGGGAAACAGGACAACACGAGTAGACTCTGACCATGTTGGTGTGCACCTTCTCAGCCGACACATACAGGCATGTGGGCAAGCCGGAGCCGCAGTGGGTGAGGTTGGACAGAGAGCGTTTCACAGAGCTCCAGGACAAGAACAAGGACGGCAAGATGGACAAGCAGGAAATTCAAGACTGGATCTCAACCACTGAATACAACCAAGCCAAGGCCAAGGCAGAGTACCTGATCTTAGAGGCCGACGCAGACAAAGTAAGCCCTCGCGTCTCATTCATCCGGCAATATGGTCTTCAAAGAAATTTTAAATCTCACTTTCCATGAAATCTAATTTCTGTTGAGCCTAATTTCCGTTGAGTCGTCCCAATTCTCTAAACTTTTTTTTACACCAAGTGCGGTATAAAAAAAAAAAAGATACCATACTATCATGCTGAAGAACAATAAAATACACTAGATGCGCATACGAAAATGTATGTTTCGTGTAACTAAGCGAAAAACATTTTGCACAGTGTAAATAAACATTATCAGTGCGCTTGAATATAAGAAAATAAACTGCAGTTAATGCGTCTATTAAAATGTGTTGCACGCAAGAGTTCCCTTCCAAACGTACCTATAGTAAAAGTGAAATCCAACTGAGCTGTATTTCACACAAGAACTGTACTGGAATAAACTGCTAAAACCACTAACATTATGCAACGTCTCAACATTAAATTCAGTGGGGTTTTTTTGCGTCCCCATATATTATTCGTGGTATACTTACACCACAATCAAGAATCAAGGCAAAAATTGCATTTTTTAAAAGTAGCTTCTGTGTTCCCTTCTGGGATTTAATTTATGTTTGCAGATAGCATGTGTCGTCCCAACAATACAGGACATTAAAAAAAAAATCCTTGACATAATGTTATTTAATCTCTCCTTTAACTAGGATGGCCGCCTGACCAAGGCTGAGATCCTGGACAAGTACGACGTGTTTGTGGGCAGCCTAGCCACCGACTTTGGAGAAGTCCTCACCCAACACGATGAGCTGTAAATTTGTAGCTGTCCACAGATCGTTTCCTCTCAGTGGACTTTATTTAAGCAACATGACAAGTGGCAGCCATTTTTGTGGAATCTTGTAAAAAAAATATGTGGAACTTCAAATGCCTCTCCATACCCAATAAGTTAAGGAAAAACAATTCTAACATACATGAGTTACTCTACTGTCCATTTTGCTGTTATCACAAAGAATGTTGAGAAACTTTTTGCATTATTTGACACTGGTTGAATTTTGTGCGCCAAGGCAAATCCATTCAAACTAATTTTGTGTTTCATGTTCCTATAAATATCTTTGCTTGTCTTATATTATCACCACTTCATCATATTCAGTGACATACTTGTGTTTTTTTTTGGTTTGTGTTTTTTTTACAGGCTCATGGCAAAAGAAGCCTTTGTAAAGATTTAATTCTAAATGTTAATGCTAAATGTTGGTCTGAAAACCTATAGCTGATGGAATAAAAGTTACATTTTTTTGTGATTAAGAACATCTAAATTTTAAACACAATTCTTAATCTGCATTTTATTTTTAATGCATGCGGCTGTAGTTCTTTTGGGAAAGACGTGGAAAAGTTTGAGCTGTCTAGACCCCGTTTGGCTTCCAAGAGTTCCGTTTTTAAAAATGTATATTTTGTGAGACCTACTCGAAGAGAAATCTCAGGAACTTAAGCCAAGGCAGTGTTCTTTATTGTATTTACAGGTTATGCTAACAATGGTAATATTTTACACGGGACCTGTATGATTATGTAAGAATGATGTGCAATGAGATGCATTATAATTTACTTTTTTTTTCTTTTTATAGTTTAGCTTGGAGGTAGGAAGGTGTCTTGGATGCTTCTTGCAAAACGACCTACAATGTGGCAAAACAAATTGGTGGTGACTGTGTTCTAAATGACAAATTGAATATTTGATAGCAAAGCTAAATTTAGTTCTAGAGAATTTTTTTAGAATCGATCATCCTATTATCCCATCGAATAATCGGTCGGATGAATTTGCATCATATCAACATAGGCCACCATTCCGCGTCTTCGCTGCCGAATGGTTTCGGCGGTCCACGCAGCAACACACCTTTGTGCTTGTACCTGCACATTGGGTGATTTAACGGAAGGGACTCCTTTCAATGTGAATTATGCAAGCCTGCATTGCGTTTGGAGCAGAGAACAGTGACAAAGCAAAAGTAACTGCAAAGCCCGCATGAAAATGTTTCAGTGTCTTAAAAGGTGCCGGTCTGAGATCAAAGTGCATATGAACATCAAAAATATTTCATGAGAAATTCATCTGCAAAGTTGAGTTCCTTGTTAGAACCCGGGAACACGGGATGGACACAAAAACATGAGAAGGACTGAAGTGACTTAAATATCCTAGTCGGGATACGGTTTTACTTACATTACAGTGAAAAGAGGAAGAAAGTTGGTTAAAGCTGGATTTTCTATATTTTTTTGTCAAGAGACCCCTTTTTTGGTAACCATACAGAGGAGACAACTTCAATAAGAGCTGCACAAGATACTGAGGGGAACAAAATTGTTATTGCGATCATGGCACATGCGATGTAGAATCCAAGATGTGTAATTCAGCTGATCCAACTTTGACCAATCAGATGGAATGTGAAATGAGCATCGCCATCCTTTTGACATTTAACTTAGATAAGAATACTGCGCTTTCTTAATTTCCTGCATGAAACAAATGTAATTTATTGCGGTAGCAGTTGAATATCACAATATTGATAATTGCACTATGCAACACCCATATCGCACATTGCATGTTTTTCCAATAGCACTAACTTTAAATGTAAGCATGATCATGTATGGCATCTTGGAGTAAACTTAGTGCAGTATTTCGAGGCTGGGCCAAATGTCCTCTTTTTAAAAGTCAAATGGTTACGGTACCTTGGTATGTCTCCTAGGATTCCATAGAAAAAGAAAAACCCACATTTCAAGCAAATCTGAATGTTGCAAAATGTATTCATTAACAAGACTGAAAAGGGATGAAAGACTACACACTTTTATTAATTTGAACAAACATCAAGAAAATGTAACATTCAATGTAACACCCCCCCCCCCCCCCACCCTTCCCCTTTGTTCTGGACATGTGTAAAAGATTTAAGCCAACTAGCCATCGGCGAACGTTACATGTACTAGATCTGCCCCGACCGGCGTTACCGTGTGTCGTCTCCCGGGGGGGGAACAGAAACTGCTGGTGTGACAATTTAGAACATTTAGCAGCTCTCTAATTCTGCAAATGTGAGTTTTAGGGTCTGTATTTCTTTGTGCCACATGGGCGTTTTTCCCTCTCGTCCATTTTATCGTGGCCAAATAGCAAAGTTGCCAACAGCTTGTCTCCCCAATACCCAAAAACCCTAAGTCCCCTTAGCTGTATGTCTTATAAAACCTTACTTTAGACTAGTGCGTCTTGTGTTATCACTCATCCAATTGTACAGTTTATTTCAGCATGTGATGTACAATTGGATGAGTGATAACACAAGATGCACTAGTTTTGGGAGAAAAAGGTCAAACCTGTGTGAGTGACAACAGGAGCTACAGTATTTCCATATCATCTCAAATAGCTGTAGCATAATTCATTGTAATTCTATATAATTTAAATAAAGATCAATTTTTATTCAAATGTTTTCAATCACAAAAACTGTACTTGATCGTCAGCTCAGTTTGCAGACATATTTACAGTTAAATCCCTACAAAAGGCTACTTATGCAGTTAGCCAGTTTAAAAAAAAGCCCCCCCAAAAACGTGAGTATGATGGAAAAATAACAGTGGTTGTAAATGGTGGTGGTGATGATATAAGTAAGCACTGCAAAGGTATTTAGAGCGATGTGTTTGCAATGAAGAAAAGGCATTGTTTTTTTGACTTGGCACATAAAAAAAAAACTAAGTGTAAAACAACGCCAAGTAGTGGATGTCAGTGGTCAAAAAGACAAGAAAATGCACTGTCCATGCAAATACATACACAAAGCGATGATAGGACACAGCATCATTCGGTCCATAAATTTAGATCCCTTCAACTAAAAGTGAGCAAATGGCTCTTTTTTTTTTCCATTATCCAATGTAGCCCTTGTTACAAACACCCTAACAATAATGTCATTAAATGGGGCGGAGTTATTGTCCAGTGCATTGCAAAAAAAATATATTTCTAAACGCACCCACACTATTCTGCATGTGGTGACCTTTACTTATCACCATGAAAATCGTTTGATCCAAACAGGACCAAATAATTCTGCTTTGAAAAAGTAGTGTGTGTCCGTGCATGCGCATGACAGGAAACATTCAAGAAATTAAATAAATTAAATGACCTCATGGTGTGTGTTTATATATATATATATAAAAACAGATGTCCACTGTGAAAAGAAGTAATGAGGCATAGTGGACACGAAGTCTTTGTGGATGGTTTTAGATTTAGAACTCGTCATGCCGAGTGAGGGCCTCTCCAAAGTCGGTGGCTTGGCTGCCCACAAACAGGTCGTACTTGTCCACAATTTCAGCCTTTGTCAGGCGGCCATCCTAGTGAAAGGAAAGTTCAAATAAAATTACCATACGGAGAATGCTTTTTTTTCCAGCTTATGTAGTTCAAAACGCGCTGCCGGTGACGTGCATTGCATCTAATAACATTGGCTGCAAAGTTACATTATATAAGCTTATAACCACAGGGAGTGTGACCAAATTAGCCACTGTTCCAACTGTCTGGTGACATTTTCAAAAACGTGTCCAGGAGCTTTAATTACAGCTTAAAACGCAGGCTTTTTTTTTGGGGCTTGAATGTTTTGAGGGTTCTGCGTTTCATTCGATTATATTGTGATGTTAAACTGTTGAACATTAAAAATGTTAATTAAAAACATTAAGGAGCATTATATATTTCGTTTGACAAATAGGGACCGTCCCCAAGAGTAAACAGGTATTTTCACATCCTTGCCACAATGAAAATCTTTATTTCCATTACCTCTGTGGAAGTTGAGACTCGTCAATACCGGGAAAATACATTGTTTAAATAGAGGTCAATTGTATTTAACTGTTTTGACACATTTATTTCGCCGTGTTTTTCATTTAACTTGCAACATTTTTCATTTAGCTTTTGTGTTCAATTTTAATTCAATCATTTCTTTAAAGTTCAAACTGTGCAGAATATTACAGTGGCTAGATTTTGTGGAAAGAAATCTGAGATTTTAAGGCCATTATTAGCCCGTGCTACTGCAGAGAGGAAATATAAGACGCGGCGGCTTACTTTATCTGCGTCAGACTCGTGGACCAGGTGCTTGGCCTCTGCCTCTGCGTGGTCGTAGTCATTTGGCAAGATCCAGTCTCGTGTTTCCTCCTTGTCCATTTTGCCGTCCTTGTTTTTGTCCCGGAACTCGGTGAACTGTTCCCTCTCCGTCTTCACCCACTCGGGTTCCGCAGCGCCCGCCTCATGGTACATGTCACCTGGGAAGGTCAACAACATCTTGGTTAGGTTCTCCTTGTATTGTCTTGTTTCCCTGGACCGCCATTTGTATGTCCCGGACAAGCTAATGGAGAAAAGCTAATTTATTCAGAAGTATTCTCTCGCAACATCCGTCATCAATTGCAGTAACCACTGTAGCTGAAACGGTGAAGTAAATCCCGTGGATTTACCCAGAGTGACTATCTTCTTTCAGGCCCAAACATGACTTACCAATGTACTCTTCCAGGTCAATTAGACCATCTCCATTCTTGTCAATGTCTTCCATAGTTTCCTACAGGGAAGAAAAGAGGGCAGGGCAAGATAATTAAACAGCTGTTGCAGTGGTGTTACCCGCTTGGCCGATTTTATCACTTACAATCACCACAATGTCTTTCATGTGCTCAAACTCCTCGGGGTGAATGAAGGCAGTGAACTCTTCTTTGTTAGCCTCGTTGTCACCATCCTTATCAGCCAACTTGAACCTCCTTTCATCGCGCGCCATCATCTGTTTGTAGCTGAAGCCATCATCGGGTTCGGGGTAATCTGTGGTTAAAGGTGTGTGACTGAGTTTGGGCGGTGTTGCGGCTGACTGTTAAACCTGCGGCTGAAGGTTCATACCGAGAATGTACCCATACGTGGCATTCTTGTACTCCTCCCATGACACCATGCCATCCTGATTGAGGTCATGCGTCCTCCACTGGCGATCCACGTCCTCGTAGATCCACCTCTTCTGCGCATGTTTGATCCACTTTTTCATCTCTTCTATTGTGACAAAACCATCCTTGTCGTCATCAATGCGCTCCACAAGGATGCTGCGGACGTCAAAGCAAATTGGTGAAAAGCAGACCTACGCCGAGGAGAAAATATTGGCAAGTCACAATATTTGGTCATCCGACACAAGCAGGCACGGTTTGTTAACGCCATGCTTGCTGCTTTTCATTTGATTGCAAAACACTTTTAAGTTTAAGAATACACCAAAATAAATTACACAACTACAGTGGTAACTCAAGATAATACTACTGGGGAAAACCAAGCATCTTTGGAACATACTGTTTTTAGAACTTGGTAAAAAATAAATCGACAATGTCAACAAAGGCGAAAAGAAAATTGCAACTGTACTTCAATGATAACTATCTTATGCTACAACATAAGTGTTTGTGTGCGTTAACTGCATCAATGTGTGCATTGTTTGTTCTAAACCATTTCGTCGTGCATGCGGTGTGTGGCTTGATGCTGGTGTGTCAGTCAAGGAACACACAGGTTGCTGCAGAACTAGAATATAGGCGGCAATCATGAGGAAACGGTAATCATGAGGAAAGTGTGGACATAATTAAAGCCAATAATTGCTCCTATTCAGATAAATGGGCCGGCGAGGCGTGGACTGCTTGTACGGTTTTACCATGAGCCTCGCTATATTATCCACGGGTACATTTTAGATTATTCATTTGGTTAAGTATTGTGTGTGCTTCATTCGTTCCCTCCCTCTCCAAAATAATTGTCCTAGGCTGGTTTAACCTTTCCATCAATGCCAAACTTGAAAAGTGGTAGGTAGGCATGTGGTTGGATGGCCTAAAGCCGTGCAGGCAACACAAACATGGCAAGCCCATGTAAATGATATTATTATCTTGGGTGGCCATACCTTGATGACGGACTTAATTACTGCATAATTAGTGAGTACAATTTGTTCTGACTTGCAACCAAGTTCAGTTACATTGACACTAACGGTGTGGAAATCATCTGTTCGCAGCCACTTTCTTGGTGTTTTTCATGGTAATGATATGATACACTGTGATACAAAGTCCTACTTTCACTTTTTATATTTGGCACCAGTCTTCCACACATTTCTCAGCAACTCAACCAAATGGAATTTGCATCTTTGCTTTTCTAAGCCACTGTGAAAAATGTCCGCACATTATGAGAGAAACCTTACCCGAGTCGCTCCTTGCTCTCCTCAGGAGTGAGCTGGTCGAAGGTCTTGGCCTCCTCCTGGCCCAGGAAAGCTTCGTGATCATAGTCGAAGTTCGCTGTGTCGTCATGCTCCCTGTTGCTGAGAGGGTCATCGTGGTGTACGCGGTCTTTCTTCTCCATGGGCTTGCTGGTGGCGTACACCACGCAGAGGGCAAAGCACATTAAAAACGGCCGCAGCTCCATCCAGCCAAAGTAGATGCACCTGGAGAGGGTGAAATGGTGTATTATGTTACATTGTGAGCATGGGAAGGAAAAGACAAGTGGCAAGGGCGTGTCCTAATGACACTGTGAAACACTTCCACTCTAATTGGAGATATTCAATATCTTGAATTCATAGTATTGAAAAATAGTTGTTGTTTTTTTTTGCAGGAGTAGATGTGTTTGATGCCCATTTTAAAGCTTGTTTGGAGCCTCGGGTGACTTGAGATAAGACATGGCTTCATCACTTTGAGCCTGACTCCAAAAGTGGATCCACAAATGAAAAGAAAGTCAAACACAGCTCTGCTTCGAATGGGCATCCCACAACGACACTTTGAGCTATTTCATTCTGTGCCAAATCACTGCACGTTTCACCAAGCGGTTTTTCGTAAAGTCATTAATTCAGCTTTCTGTACTTGATAGTGATGGCACAACAGTAAATATCAGATTTTAGGTCAATCGCAGCAGGGGTTTGGGAGCTACCCTATGCTGAATGTTGACATATTCTGCAAAAAGGGGTATGGCCACTTCACTTTCAACCCTTATATTTAAGGAACTACTGGGTCATCATCAAACACAGCAAATTTCATTAAAATCAAAATATGCTAGTATATCATATTTTTTTTTCGAGTCGCCAATGCAGAAGACTGGCAATATCAAGTTACAAATAAGGGCAGCATAGCTATTTGTTTTTTATATAGATTACGTCCGGCGGGATGACGCTTTGATAACAATAATAACACATCAGAGCAGTTGGCAAATCCTGAAAAACACATACTGGTGAATAAGTGAACACGATTCCGTTCAGGAAAGAGTGAGGGTTATGTTCAAAACTGACTTAGTATTACAATCCACCGGCTAGCTTAGCGCAACAATTTTTACTCACAAATCTTACAACGTCTAATGCTAATTTAATTTCAAGGTTGTATATCAGTCATACAAATACTACTAGCGACGTTTGATTTCAATATTTGTGTTTAAAGCCCGAATTTACTCCAAGCACACTTACCGATGTCTTGAGACAACTTCGTCGATGTGGCTGTGTCGACTCAACTCCAGGAAACACACCCGTCCACTTCCGCTGGTCGAGTGCCGACGGACCAATGGCATTGCGAGGAGGCAGGTGGCATGTCGCTCGCTCATTGGTCCATATCCTGTGAGCATTGGTGATTGGATTGGCCGAAAACCGCCACGTCCTCAAAGGCAACGTTTTCCTCTCATTCAAATGATTTCCAACTACCTACAAGTGGAACGTGAAAAATGCTCATTAAATAACGTTTGAGATTTTGGAGAACTCTTGATTGTAATGGTTGGGTGTGAAATGTAAGAAATAATTATTTCATTTTTTGAAGAATAGAACCACTTTGGCTACTTTCATATTTTCTGGGGAAATCCTTGTGATTAATGACAAATTACAGATATATGTGAAAGGTTCAATTATCAACAAATATATTTCAGATTTCTTCTTGATGTCAATATTTCACTGTGACAGTGGACATGTTAAGCTTGAAAACATCCAACCAGACTCATATGATGAAATTTCTCAAACAATGTGTAAATATTTTGCAGGGATCCACCATTTTAGCCTCCAGCGAAAAAAGAAAATGCTAGTAGTAATGTCGTCAAACACATCAAAATAGTTCTTTAAGGGGCCGTTGCCCCAAATAGACAAGGACAGGTGCAAAGTGTTCAGTATGATAATGAAAATATATTATCAAAATGAATGGTTTATTAAATAACTTCAAATAATGATTCAGTTTCATTTAACCACTTAATACATGCTGGAGGTGGCAGAGCAGTATGCAGGACATGGCAAATTTAAGTACATCCAATGGGAAAAAAATGTATAAAATGAAGGAAATGCATTGAAAGAGACTGGCGTACTGGTATGTGTGCAAATGTTTGGCTACTTAATAATCAGTTATCATTATTCCATCACATTTTCAAGATAACTGAGTGAGTCTGTTGAGAACACCAAAGGCACACTATGCCTGGTACCAACTTCTTATTCAACCATAGTAACTGAACTGTCAACTTAGTAGGAAAACCAAACAAATATAAAGACACAAAAAATCTGGCACAGTGTGCAGGACGTGTACAATGGAAGCCTTGACTTCAGTCTAGTCCTTTTGGTCTTTGTTTGATCCATCAGTAAGCGTTTGTAATGACTATTGAGTTCTGGAATATTCCATGACCAAATACACTAAATTAAACTCCGTCAGATTCACACGATACTGACTCTATTTTTAACATTAATTTCTTAAGTTCATGAACAGAGGTCTTTTCTTCACTTGGATGATTGACAGCTTCTTCATCTCATCCCGCTGCCAGGTCTTCATCCTCCTTTTTTGTTTCTTCACTCGACTGACAGACTGTGTCTCCCTGCTTATCACCTTCGCCAGCTGGCGCAAAGGACCCCCCCCCAAAAAAAAGAAGTTAGTACAATGTAGGAGACATATTATTTGTAGTAAATAATCATTTGCATACCAATTCAGTGAAATAAATGATAATTCCTTGCTACACACCTGGTGATCTCTCACAACACAAAAGTGACGCGCCACAATGGTTGAGTCTCACTGGTTTAGAGTACACTCGTGTGATTTTGAAACCAGACAGGAGAGCTAACTCTTACCTGCATCGCTTTCATTTTCTTTTTTCTCACTGAGGAAGACCCGTTGCATCATGAGTTTCTTCACCGTGTGACACTTGTATTTGAGCTCAGGTTCACTGCCTTCTTTTCCTATAGACACACACAAACACAAAGCTCAAGCATGACTGTGACAAAAGCAGTGCCAGTAACCCTTTCGAGAAGACATGGAGCATGGAGACGTTACCTTTGCCTGGTCCCTCCTCAAAAAGAACGCATGTTCCCAGGGCATCTTGAAAAGGAAAGTGATCAGTAGTATCATAAAAAAAATAAATAAAAGAGCAAATACATTATGATTTCTTATTATATATGCTTTGCGATGTGCATTTTACATTCGCAATAACCTGTGAAGGGACAGTTTTATTTCAAAGAACAGTATCATGCCTGTGAGTGTAATAACTGATTTCAGTTGTGACCCTGACCCCAGTGAAGAGCAAAGTAACACCTGCATTTATCCGACTACAAGATGACTCCCATTTTTCTGATTCCAATCTGGCACTGTCTAGTAAGGTGTGAAGATCTACAAAAAGACTAATTAGTGTATTCGAGTGTTTTTTTACACATCTTGATCCATTTGGTTGATCCATTTGGCTGTCCTCTTTGCCAAATAACACAAGGCGCACGTTTTTTTTCTCTTCAAAAGACTTGTTTCCGGTATTCTCCGTGTCTCTGACTCATTTGTTTCCCACATTAGAGAAGCGTCTTACCTTCATATTCTCCTGCAAACACATACTGCCCCACTTGCATCATTGGCTGCTCACTGTCAATATCCTTTCAGACAAATGCAAATAAGATTCTGCTTTTAACAATCCTAGTGATGGACAACCGCTTTTTTGTTTTGTTTTAATGCCGTCGTAAAACACCACAACAGTCAAAACTAACCAGTATTTTGCAGGTGCCCCAAGACTTGAACATAGCATCATTATTTATGATTCCAGAGAGTTCGACAACAACGAGCTGCTCCTGGACACACATACACACATACATATCATCATCTATCAAAAAGGACTAATCTATGGTGCTGTGAAAAAGTATTTGCCCCCTTCCTCATTTAGGTGTTTATGTGTATTTGTTTTAATATGTCAAATAAGCGCAAAAAAACAAACAGCCGCATGTTAACCAATAACTGAACGTGCACTTCGCGGGCAAAGCTCATAGGACTGCTTTGGGCATGCACGTGTCGTAAAACCCCTTCAAACACTAATAAGGCTGGCCACAAAGCACTCATGTTTGGATAGTCCAAAAGCATTGATATACATTGATAATAGCACCTACCTCGTCTTCCCATTCGTCATCCATGTGTATTAAGTCGCGTTACCCACGCGAAGGTAGATGTTTTCTGCCCCGCGTCTGGATCAAAACATTGGCTCGATACTTCCGCGAATGTTACGGCGGCTGAAAAGGGTAGAGTCATTTAATGGAGTCTCTTGACCACTCGATGTCGCTGTGGTGCTTTTTACAGTTTTTTTCCTATTCACAAAACAGTAAAATGACATGCCGTGTGCGTGCGTGTGCGTGTGCGTGCGTGTGCGTGCGTGTGCGTGCGTGTGCGCGCGTGTGCGCGCGTGTGCGCGTCTGTGTGTTGTGTTTTGCAATTTGGGGCCATCAAACATTGCTATTGTTATTAATTAATATCTCTTTCAGTATTGGGGGAAATGAGCATTATTATTTTTGCAAAGGCATAATTTCACAATATAATGCAAAAAAAAGCCCAAGTTCACATTGCTGTTTTTGTACTTAACCGTGACATGTAAGACTCGAATACAAACGCACATTCAAAATATTTACTGTAAAAGAAAATAACTGTAATTTGACCAATGATCAATTCATGATGCTGTGGGCAACTGTCTTGTGCTCCTAAAGTGATTGACATATGAGCCTGTTGTGCAGCACAAATGCAGCTGTTGTGTGTGCATATATGTGTGTGAGTGTGTGTGCATGGACCTTTCTGGATGTGCTGCGCTCACACAACTTCTGGTAAGTCAAACTTTCTATAAACTATAGCTATAGCTTGCTTTGTTTAATCCAAATTTATCACAAGATATACATCATTCTTGCTTTTGGAGTTATGAAATTAAACGCTGGTGGGCGAGTGAGAAAAAGCCTATAAATAGAAAAAGTCTGGAAATCCCTTGTGCTTCTTGCCATCTATGACAACACTAACAGTGGACAATGTTTTAGGTACACGTAGTGGACAATGTTTTAGGTACACGTGCATAATACACAAAAAGCCAAAACGAATGCGGTCTCAAAAATTCTACTTTGATAAATTAGAGGTTTTGATTTATATTTGATTTGATTTGTTAGTGCTTGTAGTTATGACTGCAGCACACACTGAGAGTTCTGTGAAATCAGTATTACCTTTCTAAAAGGTAGATTGTCCAGATAGCTCAAGTGAAATTGACTCTTTATACTGTAATGAAGAAAGAACCAGGCTAGTCATCAACATATATGTCTTTGGGGACAATTTGTGATTCCAGGCATTGACAGGTATTGACAGCAATATTCCTTAATTACAAACCAACAGTCAGTGTCATAAAGGGAGAGGCAGGACCCTCACAAACACACACAATGGACAGCTGCAGCACAAACACGGAAACAGGAATTGTATTGGAACAGAATGGCTACTTGCTCCCAGCCTAACTGATTATGTCATTGGCAGAGTAACTCATACTATTTGTGTACAAACCCTTAAAAAGTAAAAAAAAAATCTCACGTTATCTCCACATCAAAGCCCAACATCATCTGTTTACTTTTTCCTCAACACCCTGTCTTGCATGTACCCACTTGGTTACCTTGCAAAGCTGTTTTTTTTCCTTCTTAATCCAAATATACACACGGCCCTCCTGTCTACCTTTGATCTAGGAAGCAGAGCAGGATGACTCTTCAGTGGACGGCAGTGGCCTTCTTTCTCTATGCAGAGATAGCCATCAATCTCATCTTGTGTGTCCCATTTATATCAGCACAGAGGTGGAGTATATACAGTAGCACAAAAATGAATATTTTGAATAAACATGAATTGTAGTACAGTTATTCCCAACCCATATCAGTGTGCTCCAAGTGATCAACAGGTGGGCAAAATGAAATTACAGTATACATATTCACCTAATTGGTCCAAAAATGTATTCATTTCCTAGAAATAATGTCCCACAGCCTTGTAGCAATTGATGACAGCCAAATCAAATGACAACTGAATATTCTTCCTCAGGGGCACTTTAAATAGTGATCTGCGTGTGCTGACTCCTGTTTACCCTGAGTTTGAATATAATTGGTTAATTTTAAACCCAGTCATAGGTCACACTATAAAGATTGGACCCGTTGCAGTCGATATAAAATTGATGTCCTGTTTTTGCAGATGGCGCTTGGTTTTCAGTTGGAAAATATGGACGTGGTTATCCCCTTACTGGAACAAGTGTTTCTTCACCATGATCATGGTTCTCATTGTTCTTTTCCTCGGTGAGCCACTGTTACTGCAAACTGGTCCAAGCTACCAATGTTACCAATTGATATTGACCGTAGTATTAATTGAGACTTGCCCACTCTCCGATCAAGGAATGTAATCAAGTGCACTGTTCTTTGTTACTCCACCAGTAGATTTTTCTGGTATCTGTACTTGAGTAATGTTCTGATGACTTTTTACTCAAACACCTTGCATTTGAAAACACAGTGGGTAATGTTACTTTCCCCCCATTACTTTGTCAAAATATGCTTTTAACTTTTTTCAACCCATTTTGGAGGACAGAGGGCTAAAATCACAGAGAGTTGAGATTTTGAAAAAAACAAACCACACGCTTCCGTACCGGTAAGATGTTTTTTTTCCACTTTATCATTGGCTAATATTGCTGTTTATTTATTAATTTTTGTATGTGTCACTTCACATTCTTAGAGGAAGACTACGGGAGCACGTCGTTTTGATAGCATGTCGAGGATTTTTTTTTTTCAGCACGAGCACTTTGCTAATGTAATTGTGTTAAGACATCAAAACTGGTCCATTTGATACTTTTCTTGAGACTTCAACTTCATTCAATTTTACTACATAGTTTGAGGAGAATACTTTTGCCACCTCTGCCACCCTCAGATGCAGCTCGTGAGGTGCACAAGTACTCAAGCCCTGAATCCATACAAGAGGTGAAGGTGAACTCCAGTCTCTTCGACCACCTTCACATGAGGCTCTTCAGAGCTCAGAGGAACCTCTACATCTCGGGCTTCTCACTCTTCCTGTGGCTGTTAGTCTTATAAATCATTCCCAATGCAAAGGTGATATAAGTTTGCAAAGCAGCTTAACCGTGCACTCATCTTCTGATAGCAGCTGAAGAAGACTTACATGCAGAAAAATGTGTCTGCGGAAGTGGCTTCTGAGCAGTTCATTTACTAGCCATAATACAACAATATAGTGGGATACCCCCCCAATCTCTTCATTTGCCATTTCTGTGTATTTCATGTTCCAGTGTCATGCGGCGGGTTATCATCTTGCTCAACCAGGTGGCTGTCGTGGCAGAGAATAATGCAGGTCTTCAAGCGCAGATGGAGAACGCTGCCAAAGCCGCCAACCAACATCAAGAGGACAACCGTGTACTCAAACAAGTCAGAAGAAATCATAGCTTCATGACAGCACTTTATATTGTAAAGTGTGACTTTGGTAAATGTATCCATTGATCCTTAGACTCTCTTAGATGAGGAAAAAGTCATTTCAGAAAAGAATCATCAGCTGAAGCTTGAAGTCGAGAGCCTGTCCAATCAGCTGAAGATGGCACAAGAGGGTGAGTATTCATTCTAGCCTCTTAGAGACACTTTCAGAACAACTTGTTCCCACAGCTTTGATAGTGAAGTGAACTGAGTAGCACAAAATATTTACCATGGAGTATTGCCAAAAATTAAATGTTACAGGTTTGATGTTGTATATGTTAGAACACACAATTAATTAAAACATAAGGGAAGCAATCAACTTACCTGATGGAAACGGTCATGTTGGTGTTTGTAGAGGCAGCCATAATATGCAGCGGTCCAAACCTCAAATGACACATTGAAATGAAATCGAGAGTTTTCCAATTCATCCATCCATTATCCAAACCGCAATATCCCCACGAGGGTTGGCAGGCAGTAGGCGGGGTAGAAATGGAAAAAAAATGCTGAATAAAAGCTAAAATGCCACAGTGGAGGGTGGAACACCCCAAAGCAACTAATTTTAAGTCCTGCTTGTGTGTGCAGCCGTTCACAAATCCCATGCTGAAGTGGAGACCATGAAAAGTCAGACCAAAAGTCTGGCCAAGGAGTACGATCGACTGCTGAGCGAGCATCATCAGCTCCAGGTAAATTAACATGGATGCATTCATGAAGATTATGCGTTCACTGACACTGATAATACTCTATTTGATCCACAGAATCTTCAGAGTGCTGCAGACAAAAAGATCCAATAAAATACATGGAAGGAACTGTCAATACTTCAAGGGGTCATATTTTGGAAAATGTATTCTCACTGTTTGTATATAAATAGTGGTAGCTTCAGATTGAGGTACCAGCTTGGTCATGGAATGAATTAAACTGAGAACTCAAGGTACCACAGTTGGTTTTGTTTACTGGAGTGCCTGACAACCCACCAAGTGTGAAATTAAACAACTAAGACAATTATTTGTTACTTGTCTCATTCAAAATAAATCCTGAAGCTCCAGAGCGACTTTCAAGTAATGGCCACAGTCCCAATATGGTTAACTTAGCCAGTGATGCTTTCACATCTGTGCCATTGATTTGTAGTCCTGGCACCAAAAGGGTGGAAATACAACCATGTTCTTCGCATGGTTCCTTCCAGGGTTAGGGCTACTGTACTGACCAACCGACCTATCTATCTATCTATCTATCTATCTATCTATCTATCTATCTATCTATCTATCTATCTATCTATCTATCTATCTATCTATCTATCTATCTATCTATCTATCTATCTATCTATCTATCTATCTATCTATCTATCTATCTATCTATCTATCTATCTATCTATCTATCTATCTATCTATCTATCTATCTATCTATCTATCTATCTATCTATCTATCTATCCATCCATCCATCCATCCATCCATCCATCCATCCATCCATCCATCCATCCATCCATGATACTGAAAACAAATATTGCCGCCCTTGCAGGTGAACGCGCAAGGAGCGCAGCACTCTTGCGTGTCTGGCGCGCGCACGCACGCTTACGCTCGCGCACTCTTCTTGCGTCGAGAGCGCGCCGCGACGGTGACAGTCGCCATTTTATTTTGAAAATCAAACTGCACTTGAAGGCGCCGCGACCCCCTTCCATTTCGCCCAAGTTTGTTTGGTGTGAACGAAGGAGGAATGAGCTACTGAATCATCATCGTCGAAGCACGGTGAGATTTGGACTAAATTCCTCCTGACAGGTCATTTTGTCGCGCGGGTTCAAGTTGATTTTAACGCGTACTGGAGCGATTTGAAATCAACGGGACGGCGGTTAGCCACCAGCGTCGGGGATGGACTATTTACTGGAAACCAGCTGTCATACATGATCAAAACGATCAAATTGCTGAGGTTGACAGTTGCTCGTGTTTAATTTCCGTATGTGATGCACCTGTATCTTGTACAAACTCCACTTTGATATTTAGTGCAATTAGAGTCGAGGTAGCATACATTTGTTGGATACAAGATGCTTGCATCTCAAGTGATTGCAGTTCCGTAGACTAGACGGGTCTCGTTGGAGATGAGCTAACAAGGCTAATGCTATCGTATGCCAATCCATAGGGATTGTTTCTATAGTTGTCTACCATTGTGTTAGTCAGGTTTTCTTGACCTAATTACGAATAAGATCCCAGATTGTACGGTTGTATATTAAAGAGTTATTTCATCAAAAGTTTGCAGCAAACAATGCTAACCCTGTTTTGGGCCTGGGATACTAGCACGGTTAGCTTCAGTATTAGTGTGAAAGACCGCTGGACTGTGCTTTACTCAACACTTTCTTATATGTACGACATTAATTGGCTTTATAAATGTCGGTGGCCGTTTTTGTCGTGGTGTTATGCTGCTAAATTAGTTAAACGAGCTCTTTAAGTAAATCTGCTAAAAGTCAGGTCACGTTATAATATGCTGTTAGCTTCGACGGCTACATATGCTCTATACACGACACTAGGAAACAAACCCAACTTCTAGAAATCTCGATTAAATGTTGAATTGAGCAGTCAACCGTCTCGAATTTATATCATATGTATGAAATTAGGACGCCAATTGGGCACTTAGATAATCAATTACAGCAGCATTTCGATTGCTTGTTTATGGCTCGCGGAGCATTTGCTCCCTCCATTCACTTGTCCTTTGTTTCATTGTGGTGTTTTTTTTTTTTTGCTTGATTGTTTTTGTCCCTGTGCGGGTTAGCGTCTCCACCTGTCTATTGTGTGACCGTTCGTATGTTTTTTGTTTGATGCGTACCTTTTAATTATGGGAAAAATAGAGGTGTGTTATCTGGAAGTAGTTGTCGGTTCTGCCTCTTGTTTTAGCTCAACCGAGGCCTACTGTGAACAATCTGCAGCCTCGTTTTGGGGGTTTAGTTCACGTGCTGAATTAGATAGCCACCAAACTTTGTGTCGTAGACCTCCAGATTCATGTACCTGACCTGTTAAATGTCACATTAATGTACGTTGAAATCTGCTAAATGGAACAATTTAAGCTGTCATGGCCAAAGGCCTCAAAAAGCCTGTCCTCTTTTGGCATGACAAGGAGTTGGTAAATACAGTACACGCTATTGGTGGCTGTTTCAGACCAAGATCCGGTGAGAAAAGTAATAGGTTTGCCAATAAGGCCTGCCTCTCACTGCAAAAAACAACAATGTTTGTAATTACCTATCATGATAATTTGAGCCCTAATCGTACCCATCCAAATGTTGATCATTTCATACCCTTTTGTAAACATTACCCTTGGAAATAAATAGCTTACTGATTATTTGGTTTAGTGGAGAAAATGCACCAGAAGGACACTTGTGTGACTGTCAGACTGTCACCGTTTGATAAAAAGACCCATTTTAAATTACTTTTACCCATATTATGGCATTTACTCAGGGATACATAGATCATCTAATTTTTAAATGTACAGTAGTGGTAATGGCTGCGTTGCTTCAGTTGGTTACTGTACCTTATGTAAAGCAACTAGCCGTTTGCAACTGATCAGCTGTTGACTTCCATCATTTCCTATATTAATCCGGACCTTTCTCAGCATCATCTTGAATGTTACCACCCTGCTTCCTCTGGTGTCGCCCCCCACAAGGAGCCTTACCTGTCTTCCTCTACTAGAACCTTTTGTCACATGTCTGTTCACTGTCAAATCAACCAGCTAACAGCCGGAGGCCAAGGCTATCTGCTGCCCAGCGAATGGCACCTTAGGAGGTGCTGGCCATTTGTATGGCATTCCAGAAAGAGCATGAAAATACCTGATTGAATGTGAATACAGTAGTTGTGTTTTGCAGCAAATTGTTTTTCTGTTATACAGAAAAATTATAAATCTGGAGTTTTTACTATGTACCTATTGACCAGTATGGAATCAATGAAGAATTCATAAACGTACTTGTTGTGTATCGCATATGTTATAGCCTCATTATTAATTTTTAAATCTCTTCTTTGCAGATGCTGAACCTTATTTTAAACTGAAGGACTCTACTTAGGACCGGGAGCCACTGACAGAAAACCTCATTTGGACGTCACCATTTTTTAACACCTTTTGGGGGGGGGGGAGAAAAAGTAACCTATCACTGAAGTGACAAAAGGGGAATAATGGTGATTTTGCGCCGTGCTCGGCCGCCTGCTTCCGCCCCAACCAGCAATGAATCTTGACTCGCTCTCGCTGGCTTTGTCTCAAATCAGCTATCTGGTGGACAATTTGACAAAGAAAAATTACAGAGCCAGCCAGCAAGAAATACAGCATGTGAGTGTTTTTAAAAGAAATACTTTGACATCAACAAGCATGTCGTCTGTGAAGGTGTAGCGTTAATAAATCGCTGGGCCTTTTTCCAGATTGTAAATCGTCACGGTCCTGAGGCAGACAGGCATCTACTTCGCTGTCTTTTCTCACATGTGGATTTTAGTGGCGATGGTAAAAGCAGCGGCAAGGATTTTCACCAGGTAATTTAAAAAAAATCAGAAACCATTGAATTTCTCCTATTTATGTCAGCCTGACACTAAATATTGCAAAGTGGAGTTATGGACACTCTCAAAAGAATAAAAAAAATATGGTACAAAATTTAAGTTATCATCTTGGAAATATCACATAGGGCACTTACGAGTCACTTTTTCAAGGTCGAAGTGGTAATATTGCAATAGTTAAATGAAACACTATTATTTTGGCACACCAAGATCACATTGATAGGAGTATGAGGAGTTTGAAATGTAAATGTTAACAAATGTGTGTGATGCTGTGGACAGCCTCCGACACGCATCACTGTCTTCATGAAGTCGTCCGCAATTACTTTGGGATCCCTGTTGGTATGGTATACTTCCATCCACAGTAGGAGTCCACTAAATCCAACAACGCAGACAATCATTTGCAATACAGTGTCTGAAAAGTGAATACAGTTGCTACGAAGCAAGACACATTTTGCATTTGAAAATATTCACGGCACACCACTGAGCAAAACGATTCATAAAAAAAACGTGGATATACAGATTAAACATCTGTCATCTGGTGGAAGAGGATTTGATTGTTATGCCTTTTAGCATACATGGTCGGCATAGATTTCGCAAATTTTTTTTTCGAGACATCTGACTGACTATTAAAATAGTCGTTTTAGGCCTGATGACAGCACCCTTAATTCATTCTCCTTTCACACACTTTGTGCAGATTGTGGCTATGGACATAGAATATGTTGTGCAGACTACTTTTTACCATCTCATTGATTCTTTTGACACCTTTCCCTTCGTTGTCCTTATATGCCTTTATTCTCTTTGCGGTCTCCCCGGCATGTTGTATTTCCAACTTGGCCAAGACACAGTTTCTGATCCAGGAGTGTGTGTCGCTGATATCAAAGCCCAACTTTATCTCGACTCTGTGCTACGCCATCGACAATCCCCTGCACTACCAAAAGGTACGGAGCAGTTTTTGGCGTAACACCACCTGAAATGACATTAATATACATAAAGCAATGCATAGTGTTTGTATAGTTTGTATACATTTTTTCTTGTCCTATTCAGTAGTAAATGAGAAATTGACATGAGTTTTATTTCAGAGTTTGAAACCATCTGCCCACTTATTCACTCAACTCAGTAAAGTTCTTAAGCTCAGCAAGGTTCAAGAGGTAAGCCACTCAATCCTACTGCTGCAATTAGTGGGCCAAAATAATAAGTAAAAAATGTATTCTGAAATGGGCGAACGTGCTTTTGAAAGTTCCTCGCAATCATTTACATTCTAGGTGATATTTGGCCTTGCACTGCTCAACTCCTGCAACACTGACCTCCGGGGATTTGGTAAGCAGTTCTCGATAGAGCTTGATTTAAAAGTGCTTTAAATTAAAAAAAAAAAAGTCATTCGTGTCCTGACTTTTTTCTTAAACTTCCACAGCTGCACAGTTCATAAAGCAGAAGCTTCCCGACCTCTTGCGGTCATACATTGACGCAGATCTCGGCGGAAATCAAGAAGGTGGCTTCCAGGACATCGCTATAGAGGTCTTGCACCTGCTGCTCTCCCATTTATTGTTTGGCCAGAAGGGAGCCAGTGGGGTCGGACAGGAGCAGATTGACGCCTTCTTGAAGACACTTTGCCGAGGTAAGTTGAATCCTGCGATATGGGACAGGTTTTTTTATTTAAAATGGTCAATGATGGGCCTTAAGTGGAGATTTACCCGGCAATCCACCTCTTAAAAATATAAATATCTATCAATGCAATGACAAAGTGGTGTCACTTTTCTATCAATGCAATGACAAAGTGACACCACTTTGTCATTGCATTGATAGAACCCATCAGTATAAGTGAGTTTTGTAGCACGTATCTGGCATACACATCATTTGGAGTAGCTCAGTATCAGTTTATATAATACAATGACAGAAACATATTTTAAGTACATCTTTCAAGAGATACTTTTATTACATGTACATGTATTGATGTGCCGATTGCTGCTGAGTAGGGGTGTAACAAAAAAGGAGTTGAATCTGAAAAATACCGTTTTGATTGAAAAGATGGGTGCATCAAATCATCGTTCCATTTAGATATATAAATCGAGTAACTTATCAAATCGTCCTTTTGTGACAGCTATAACTTGGAAAGAAATGCCACATCTACATTAACCTATTGACAAATTCATTCATTTTGTAAAATGCCGACAAGAAACTTTTTGCATCATACACTGTCTGACTTGTAACATACCGAATTCTAATCCCAATGAATCGAGCCGAATCGTTCCACTTTAAAATAAACAATTCTTGAATCGTATCTCACTCAATGCATTGAGATGTGTAGTGAATCGTCTTAAAGATAAACACACTCCTAGCACTGAGTGTTTTAGGAGCTGAATTTGGCTTTATTTGATCAGGAAAATCTGATCGTTTAAATAAATAGTTCCTCTGCTAATATTGTCTATTGCACTACTTATTCTGAAGGCCCTGGACAGATGAGCTTAGCAGTGATGTGGCAATATATAGATGCTGAAATCTGAATGGCTAATAAAATGTGCATCCAAGATAAATGATGCAAAGTGAAGATAATAGACTTCTGGGAATACTTTTTATTAAAATGTTATGAAAAAAGTTTTAGGCTGCAAATGTAGGTCAGTGCTTCTGATGGTGTTTCGGCTAACGGAGAAGGCCCACCACTGCGGATGGTAATATTGACTGTCATCTGTGTTTATGTTTCAGATTTCCCGCAGGAGCGCTGCCCTGTGGTGCTCGCACCACTGTTGTACCCTGAAAAACGGGACATTCTCATGGATAGGATCCTGCCTGACTCCGGGGAGTTAGCCAAGACCATAATGGAGAGTTCTCTTGCAGAATTCATGCAGGAAGTAGGCTATGGCTTCTGTGCCAGGTATTTTTGCTCTTGGCTTGAGTTGGTACCCAAGTTGTGTGCTCCCCTTTGTTGTCAGTACTGATCCGTTTGTCCTTTCTACTCAGTCTGGATGAGTGCAGAAACATAATCCTCCAGTATGGGGTGAGGGAGGTGACAGCCAGCCAGGTAGCCAGGGTCCTGGGCATGATGGCTCGTACCCACTCTGGCCTAACTGATGGTATCCCCCTACAGGTGAGTCAGTTGGTTGTATGCATTTTGCCTCCACAACATTTCTATCCGTTCAAGCATGATTTCCATCCTTTCTTAGTCAATCTCTGCACCTGGAAGTGGCATCTGGAGTGATGGGAAGGATAAGAATGACAGCTCACAAGCACACACGTGGAATGTTGAGGTGCTCATCGATGTGGTTAAGGAAGTGGTAAGTCAACACTCTTAGATACAATGCTTCGAATAAAGGTACATAACATTAAATTAGCGGTTTTATTTTGATTAATAACTGTGTCAGTCATTGAATTTAAAATAACTAATAAATGAAATAGCAATCAAACATGTTAAACATGAAACGGTACAATATCCTTTAATAGGGTTGAGTGATAGTTCAATATAATCTATCGTGATAGACACAGGATCAATATCGATAGAAAATCCCATCGATAAAATGTTCGATAGAGAAAAAAAAAAAATCAAACCCCGACTGCAGCATTTTGCATGTCCTAGTCAGCTTGCAGCCAACTCCAAACACTAAGAAGCAGCAGTTAAACCAACGCAAAAGAAACTGCTTATACCAACAATGGAAGAAGAATGCACACTAACCCAACCGATTAAACACCTGTGGATGGAGACGTGGTGTGCGAGTAAAGGAGTTCCCAGTATTTGACATGCTCTAGGGCCAGTGTTAGCCACATCCGACCCTTGACATCGCACTCATATAAAAATCAGACAAGTCAAATATGAAGACTATTTATTGCAATAATGAGAGGTTGTTGTTTTTCTGACTGTTGTTAATGTTTCACCTCCAGCCAATACTCACTTTGATCATGTCAATCCTGTAGAATCCAAACCTGAACTTCAAAGAGGTGACATACGAACTGGATCATGCAGGATTCCTAATCCGGGACAGTAAGGGCCTGCATATAGTTGTGTATGGCATTCAGCGGGGTTTGGGCATGGAGGTCTTTCCTGTTGATCTCATATATCGGCCATGGAAACACGCAGAAGGACAGGTAACATTACAGCAAGGTTAACTTGTGTAGTTTTACATGTCAAGTTTACCACGATATGGTTCATTTGTTGCCGACGTAATGGAGCTATCATATTAAATATGTAAAATGTTTGACGACCATTCTCCTACATTGTTGTTTTCCAGTTATCATTCATTCAGCACTCTCTTATGAGCCCCGAAGTGTTCTGCTTCGCTGAGTACCCTTGCCACACAGTAGCAATCGACATCCTTAAAGCACCACCGGAGGATGACAACAGGGAGATTGCAACATGGTATGGAATTGGTCCATTTTGAGACATTTGTCCTAATATCATGGAATGCACAAGCCACAAACTTAGTGCATACCACACATGTGCCTGAAACTTCTGAACTCATCAGGAAAAGTCTGGATTTGGTGGAAAGCCTGTTGAGGCTGTCAGAGGTTGGCCAGTACGAGCAGGTGAAGCAACTCTTCAGCTTCCCCATCAAGCACTGCCCGGATATGCTTGTTATGGCATTGCTGCAGATTTCCACCTCTTGGCATACACTGCGCCACGAGCTCATCTCCACCCTGATGCCAATATTTCTGGGCAACCACCCTAACTCTGCTATCATCCTGCACTATGCCTGGCATGGACAGGTTGGTCATAAAACGTATCTTGGTCAATTATTGTTACTGATACCTGATGTCCTGAAATCAAGATGTATAGTTATACTACTCGTCCCTTATCCTTTTGGCTCGTCTGGAATACAGTGAACCTCTATTTATCGCTGGGTGATAGGTTTAAGATCCACATGCAGTAGGTGAAAATCCACGCCGTTGACACCATAAAAAAATCGTTTTGCACTTCCCATTCACATAAAACGCACTTAAACTGCGCCCTTATTCAGTGATTGAACATTATTTCAGGAAGGCGATGTGTTGTTGGCGTCAGTAGCACCAGTTTGTGATGCTGATATAAATACAAACGGCCCAAACGCAGTTTGGACGATGAGTAAAGTCGGTCTGTCCGCGATGAAACGCTGCCGGGAACAACTCAAAATAAAACCATACCGAAGAATTGATGTCCATATTTTTTGGTAAGCCAATGTTTATTTTGAAATTGGCCTTCTCACCACATTGGCGGCGTGTTACTGCCATGAATAGCATGACCAATTGTTGCTGCGGTTAGCTTGACTTCTTCTCCCTCACAGTGTTCACGGAAATAAGAGGGTATTTGAGGCAGAACAAAATGCTGCACTTCTATCTATCTATCTTAAACGTTGTACTAAATCTGATTGCTTTTTTTTTCTTTTCAGGGACAGTCTCCTTCCATCCGTCAGTTAATTATGCATTCAATGGCTGAGTGGTATATGAGAGGTGAGCAGTATGACCAAGCCAAGTTGTCTCGCATCCTGGATGTGGCCCAAGACTTGAAGGTTTGTCAAAAAAACACCAAAAGCATTGAAACAGAGTATGGCACAATATTGTTTGTTTTTTATTCTAATACTATAAATACGTAAAAGCTTCCTTTTATTTAATGGAAGGCTAATGGATAGTTATGTTTGTGATTGTTTTGTAATGCCTAACCCACATGCCAGTAAGATTTTGTTTGTTCTGCAGTCTCTCTCAATGCTGCTGAATGGTACTCCGTTTGCCTTTGTTATTGACCTTGCTGCACTTGCCTCTCGCCGTGAATACCTCAAACTTGATAAATGGCTGACTGACAAAATTAGAGAGCACGGGGTATGTCTCTATGTAAATGTGTAAATGTCTCAAGCACACAAGTTGGAATCTATATGGAAGTATTTTTTTTTTTCCCCCTGAATCAGGAACCTTTTATCCAAGCTTGCGTCACATTCCTTAAGAGGCGATGCCCATCCATTATGGGGGGTTTGGCCCCAGACAAGGACCAGCCTAAAAGTTCTCAGTTGCCTCCAGAGACCTTAGCCACCATGCTGGCCTGTCTTCAGTCATGTGCTGGGTGAGGGCCTCCTGTAGTTGACAGTGTTTGGGCTTGCACTTTGCTTAAAATGGTTCTTTTTAGTGCAACATTTCCAACTGAAATTGTTGTTACCTATCCCTCAGGAGTGTTTCGCAAGAACTGTCGGAGACAATCCTGACCATGGTTGCCAACTGCAGCAACGTGATGAACAAAGCCCGGCAGCCACCACCTGGAGTCATGCCTAAAGGTCGGGCCCCCAGCACCAGCAGCCAGGATGCCATTTCCCCTGTTCAGGTATCTTAACTTTGACACATACGGTACATCTGTGGCACAACCATCACACTATACAAAATTGCTTTGTCACCTATCCGTACCGAGTAACGACATGTTATCCTGGCTCAATTTCCTTTTAACACTGTGTATGTTGATGAATAAGAATTCAGTCCAAATGCAAAGCCACACCAATTTTTCCCCCAAGAAGCTGCTTGTCAGCCAGTGTACAGGCTTTTAAAGTTATGAGAGATAAGTGTCCTTTTAAAAGGGAAGTCAGGTCCCACAAAAAATGTTTTTTTCCATCACAGATTTTCTCCTATCGTAGGTCGGTTTGGAATTTAACTCGCGCAGTGACGTAACGAGGGAAACACTGTTTTTGAAATAAAACTATTATACTGTATTAGCTGAACAACTTCCTGCCTCATTCTCAATCCAGCATCCCTTCTCTTGCTTCCATTAGACGGACCCTCTTACTGGCATGGGCTCATTGAACCTGGGCGGCACAGCCACCTCCCACACTCAGAGCATGCAGGGTTTCCCCACCTCCCTTAGTTCAGCTTTCAACAATCCCCAGTCGCCAGCAAAGGCATTCCCACCTCTCTCAAACACCAATCCAAGCACACCGTTTGGCGGTATTGGCAGCTTGTCCTCGCAGCTCCCTGGTATGGACTCTGGTACTGTGGTTTTTAAAGCGTTTTCCTTTAATATCAGCAATGGAAGTAATTTTCAGATTTTTAAACGTCACTAGGTTGACAGTTGGAGCAGATCATGAAATGAAATCTCTGATGTTTCTTTCCAGGTCCCTTAGGCTCAGGGATCGGCACTGGTATCGGTTCTAGTCTTGGAATGCCAGCAGTAAGCACTGATCCGTTCAGCACCAGAAAGATGAGCACACCGAGCCTGAACCCACCTACCTTCCAGCAGAGTAAGATGAAGGCCTGTAAGTGGCGGTGGTAGTGGTGTGACTGAGAGCCTCGCCCCGCGCTGCTCAGCACTGTATTTCCTCTGCAATTGTCACATTATTACTGCATTTGCAAACCTATATTTTAGAGGGCCATTATTTTGTTGACAAATGTCATATAAGAATAATCTGTCTTATGTTTTGGACATATCACCCCTGCCCCTGAAATGCCATTTAACCTTTCAAATATTTTGTAGAGGAAATACAGTCCAGTCTTCCATTCCTTGTCTGCTTCAGCTGACAGCCCCACTTTAGTTATTTTACTTTTTAATCCTTGTGAATCTGTAAGTGTACAGGTGCATCTCAGTAAATTAGACCGGAAAAGTTCATTCAGTAGTTCAAGTCAACAGGTGAAATCAGTGTTTAGATTCATTAAACGCATAGATGTTAAAGTATTTTAAAATAGAATGATGATCTCACAAAATTAGAATATGTAATCATGTAGACTACTTATGTTACAGTAATTCATGCAAAAGGAGCTACAACTTATTAACAATTTCAAATTTTAGTGATGCTTTTCAAGAAACCAAGGGGGACGAACGGTACACTTTTACTGATGGTGGCGTGGATAAGTGTTTAAGCAGCTCGGTTAGAGAGAGAGTGAGGGCCAGAGTCAGGTGTTTTTGAGATGGAAGTAAGAGACTGATTTGATGTGTGGCTGGAGCTTTATTTTATTATTTTTTTTAAACAAATGTACTGGATTAAAAGAAAAATTCAAGCCGCTGTAAAGTATGCACTTTTTAAAAACATTAAGTTTCCTGACTCTTGCGTATCACTGGGAGTCGGCGCACCATGAGTGGTGCTAGACCCACACTTCATAATATCATATATTGATATATTATAATTCATGTGCCTTTCAACACAAGACAAAATGACATGGCTTACGCGTTGCTTGTATGAAATCATTGCCCTCCTGTAAATTGTCTCAAGTCTGTACAATTCTCCTCCCAGCTGACCTTTCTCAGGTTTGGCCCGAGGCAAACCAGCACTTTAGCAAGGAGATAGATGATGAAGCCAACAGTTACTTCCAGCGCATCTACAACCACCCACCTCACCCGACGATGTCTGTTGATGAAGTAAGTAGCCAAATGTATTCTCTTGTGAATTGTGCGTTAAATACATTGAGTATGCTGGCTGTTGAGGTGTAACTTATTTGCCTGGACTATAACTGCAATGATTAACATGGATATAAGTCACAGCAAAACTATCATCCTCCAGGTTCTAGAGATGCTGCAGCGGTTCAAAGATTCCACCATTAAGAGGGAACGGGAAGTGTTCAATTGTATGCTTCGGAACTTGTTTGAGGAGTATCGCTTCTTCCCCCAATATCCAGACAAGGAGTTGCACATCACAGCCTGCCTGTTTGGTGGCATAATTGAAAAGGGTCTTGTCACCTACATGGCTCTCGGGCTTGCACTCAGATATGTGCTTGAAGCCTTAAGAAAACCGTATGGATCCAAAATGTATTACTTTGGAATTGCTGCCCTAGACCGATTCAAAAACAGGTATTGAAATTTATGCTTAATTAAACAGGTGTTTTTCTGTATGGCTAAAATGGTTAAATCCCATGTGATTTTTAGATTGAAGGACTACCCCCAGTATTGTCAACATCTTGCATCAATTGGTCATTTTTTGCAGTTCCCCCACCATTTACAAGAGGTAACCAGGTTTCCTTAATTTAGCTCAAAACATTTTAAAGTCCAGATGCTAGGGCTGAACGATTAATCGTATTTTTTGATTGAAAGCGTGATTCAGACAGTGTGACCACATGATCGCTAAAGTTATTTTTTTATTATTTTGTGGCACTCCTTATTGACCCAGAATCTGTTGTATTTACTATTATCTCACACACACTCCAAACTCATCAGTCAGAAGAGACAAGCTACTCGTGATGGCTCGTGCATACCCATCAGTTCCAAGCTGCTGCTTGTGAACTGGAGAGAACACTTCGCACTAATGCATTGCTCTGAGGCTCAAGCTACTACGAGCTGCGCATGCTAGCTGGCAGGGGTAAACATTATCCTCCCACGGTGCGGAATCTCTCGTTTAAGTAACTTAGAGAAGACTGTGTAGAACTGCTTTTCAGCAGAGTGCTATGAACAGCAAATTCGGAGGTAGGATAGCGAACAGTGACAGAATGCACACGCTTCTAAAAACCTGAAATAAATCAGTGACGTCAGCCAGGACACGTTTTTATTCTCAGGACTGCATGAGTAGCCCATAGTCTTTTTCCAAAAGTCGCAATTTAATCTGTTCTAATCGTTCAGCTCTATTAGATGCCCTTGCATTGTCTCCAGGGAGAGGCTACTGACAGATTAAATCCTACGCTCTGCATCTTCCAATATCCTGTGTGTGCAGTATATTGAGTATGGCCAACAGTCACGGGACCCCCCGGTGAAGATGCAAGGCTCCATCACCACCCCAGGGAGTCTGGCGCTGGCACAGGTTCAAGCCCAAACACAGCAGCCCGGTGTTCCAAAAGCACCACAACCGGGGCAGACGAGTACCCTTGTCACAACCACTACGACCACAACCACGGCCGCGAAGACCACGACCATCACAAGGCCAACACCCAGCAGCTTCAAAAAGGATGTGCCTGTGAGTTTGAACAGTGAAAAAGTGACCCCCCCACCACCATGCTTTAAACACATTTAGTTGTAAAACCAGAAACTTATAAAACACCCTTAAAGTATTAATTGCCTGTTACTCTCACTGACAAGAAATGGGAGATGATTATAACATAATTTGGAGGAAGTGAAAAGACTCAAGCGCACAATTCTTCAAATAACAGGTACAGCGTGCTTGCGTTAAGCTGTTTATTTGAAACTCCTGGTTGAAGTTTTCTGTAAAAATACATTTTTAACTCTAGTTTTAAACACCAAAATGTACAACCAAACCATATAATCGTATCTGACAGAAGTCCCCCTATTTTATGCCAAACACGATAAACGTAACAGAAATTAGCATGGATGTTAGGGTAATTATAAATCTTCAAACAGCTGCTACTTAACACACACACACACACGGGAAGCAGCAACACAGTATGCCATCATACTTGCCTGGTTTGTGGAAACCGTGAATTTTAAGTGGTCCTGTACGTATTAAACTAAAGGAACATCCACTTACGTTGTCTTTTCTGAAAGACCTCTATGCTGCCCTACAAGTTGTGGCACTCAGTTGTGTACCAAGACTTACGCCGCCTGACTTTAAAATTCGGACTTGCCTATATTCTGGAAAAACTCATGAATCTTCATTATAAAATGTGTAAGGTAAACTAAGCTGCACCTTGTATTCCTTCTCACAGCCCTCCATAAACACTACAAATATTGACACTCTACTGGTGGCCACTGACCAAACGGAAAGGATTGTAGAACCCCCAGAGAATGTCCAGGAGAAGATTGCTTTCATTTTCAATAACCTTTCTCAGTCAAACATGACACAAAAGGTAAATGGGGTGAAAATATCAGCTTGCCATTAAGCCTATGAAGAGAAGCTGTTCTAATCCTCTGTTTTAATTAGGTCGAGGAGTTGAAAGAGACTGTGAAGGAAGAGTTCATGCCGTGGGTGTCTCAATATCTGGTGATGAAGCGTGTCAGCATTGAGCCCAATTTCCATAGTCTCTACTCCAACTTTCTGGACACACTCAAGAATCCCGAGTTTGTCAAAATGGTCCTCACAGAGACGTACAGGAACATCAAGGTTGGATATTTGTGGGATCTCTACTGAAAATACTGTTTTGCTGCCTTCTCTAAAAGCTGCCTCCTGTTCTCCATTTAGGTTTTGTTGACATCTGACAAGGCTGCTGCCAATTTCTCTGATCGATCATTGCTTAAGAACCTGGGTCACTGGCTGGGGATGATTACACTGGCCAAAAACAAGCCTATTCTCTACACAGTAAGATGTGTTAACATCTTTGATCCCTTGATCACAGAGTTGGATTTTAAAATAACTTGATATTCCCCTTACCCCATTTATTTGAGATGGCTCAATGTTTCCTCCCATGACTTTTCCAGGATCTGGAAATAAAGTCGCTGCTACTGGAAGCTTATGTGAAAGGCCAACAGGAGCTACTTTATGTGGTTCCCTTTGTGGCCAAAGTTTTGGAGTCCAGCCTACGAAGCATGGTAAGCATCATGGATTGAGAAAGATCATCGCAGCCCAGGCCTGCAAATTTATGGTTTGTTTTCACTCTTGAAGGTTTTCAGGCCCCAGAATCCTTGGACCATGGCCATCATGAATGTTCTCGCAGAGCTACATCAGGAACATGACCTCAAGGTAATTTTGCTGGTATTGGAAGCCTAAAAAAACATTTGAGTAATTTTGAATCTTTAATATCATTGCACAAATAAATGTCTTGGACATTTTTGTGGCTGTTTTTTTGCAATGTTAATATTTTGTCTTAACATTAATTGGCAGCATCGCACTTAATCTGAAAACACTGAAGACAGGCTGACGTTTGCATTTAATTGCAGCTTAACCTGAAATTTGAGATTGAAGTTCTTTGTAAGAACTTGTCTCTGGACATCAATGACCTGAAGCCGGGGAACCTGTTGAAGGACAAAGACAAACTTAAGAGTCTTGAGGAGCAGCTGTCGGCACCAAAGAAAGAAGCAAAGCCTCCGGATGAAATGCTCCCAGTTTCCACATCAGGTCAATCTGCATTTCAACACAAGTTAATGTGTTATTGTAAAACATGTTTTCTGTTTGTCTGTATTTTTTCTTCTTTTTTCCCTGATATTAAATAGACTTTTTTTGTGACCAACAGGAGACTTTGTTCCGTTCTCAGCGCCGCCCTCCACTCCAGCTGCCACCACTGCTCCTTGCACAACCACGGGGCCCCCCACCCCACAGTTCAGTTATCACGACATCAATGTGTATGCCCTGGCAGGCCTGGCACCACACATTAACATAAATGCCAACGTAAGTATTGGTTGAATTGGGTCAAGCACACACCATTATTTTTTGAGCGGGGTTGGGAGGGGGGTTCCATTTTCCTCCCCGTATTTTGGTGTGGGTGTGTTTGAATGTTTATCAGTGTTTTTTGTATATTTTTGGGTGTTTAATTTAAATTATCCTTCATTATAGTATATTTTAAAATGGGGGGTTAATTCTCAACCACCCTGTATATTAAAGTCCAGATTGATTAAGGGAATTGCTCCAAATTTTCTTGATGTTCCCTCACTTTCTTTTTCTCTTTAGATCCCTCTTCTACAAGCCCATCCTCAGTTGAAGCAGTGTGTGAGGCAATCAGTTGAGCGTGCCGTCCAGGAGCTGGTGCACCCTGTGGTTGACCGCTCTATCAAAATCGCAATGACGACATGCGAGCAAATTATTCGGAAGGACTTTGCGCTAGATTCGGAGGAGTCCCGCATGCGTGTGGCGGCCCACCACATGATGAGGAACCTGACTGCCGGCATGGCCATGATCACCTGCCGGGAGCCCCTGCTTGTCAGCATTGCTGCTAATCTCAAGAACAGTTTTGCGGCTGCGCTGAGGGTAAACTTAGTTCTGCTGCTTCAGTCTGCCTTCTTTGACAAAGTACTCACAATTAAAAAAAAATTTTATTTTTTTTGGGGGGTCAGGCACCAACTCCCCAGCAGAGGGAAATGATGGAAGAGGCTGCAGCCAGGGTTTCTCAGGAGAACTGTGAACTAGCGTGTTGCTTTATTCAGAAGACAGCGGTAGAGAAGGCTGGCCCTGAAATGGACAAGAGGCTTGCCACGGTAAGGGCTCGGGAAGGTCACAGTCAAGCATCTGTGGCTTGCAGTTTTTTTTTCTTACTACCAACCACAAATTAATTCTACCTTTTTTTTTTCATCTGTGTATACATGGTGAGCCAAAAATTAGTATACAACGGAGCCCCGCTATTTGCAGGAGCAAAGGGAAGGAGCCCGACCGCAAATTTCTGCAAATGATTTAAAATGTCCTAAAAATGAATATATTTTCCAACTGCAATGCATATTTTACATTATAAATAGCCTACAACATATGATCCCAAAACATTTTTGGTCAACGTTCCAAATTCTTATGAAATTTCAAACATCGCTTTACCATGAAATTATATTATAGAGTTCACACAGCGAAGTGTAGATTATGAAAACAAATCTGAGTAGGGGCAAGGATGCGAAGGATTTTGGGTGTACACTCAAAATGCTTTTATTAAATTATATCTACAGTGTACATTGAAAAAGGATGGTTTCAATATCAAAGGGTCATGGTTTAAATTATTTTTTTTTAAAACATGATGGGAGACCTTAAAAGCTGGAGTGAGGCAGCTCCTCCCTCCTTATTTTGAGACATTTCTTGTCTCCTCCATCACTTGCTATTCTTTGTTTCCTTCATAATGTTTCCTTCCTTGTTTTCATACTTTTCTTCCCATAAGTTCATTAAAAAGTGATCTTACCTTTTGTCTATTTCTAATCGACTTGTATATCCCTTGTCATCCAGGAATTTGAGTTGAGGAAGCATGCACGTCAAGAAGGACGCCGTTACTGTGATCCAGTTGTTCTGACTTACCAGGCCGAACGTATGCCAGAGCAGATAAGACTAAAAGTAAATGTTCAACTGATGACTTAATTTTAATCGGAATTTAGTTATTCATCCACCTAATTCACCATTCATGTTCAATGTCTTTGTTTTTCAGGTGGGAGGAGTCGACCCCAAGCAGCTAGCAGTGTATGAGGAGTTTGCAAGGAATGTTCCTGGTTTCTTACCCAGTAACGATCTTTCTCAACCAACTGGTTTCCTTGCTCAACCAATGAAGGTATGTATTTCTGTTGTCAAGTAAACACACAAAATGCTCCTTAACGTCAAAAAGTCGTGTGATGGTTTCTTGCAATTATCTTTGTCATCAGCAACAAGCCTGGGCCACGGATGATGTTGCCCAAATCTATGACAAGTGCATGGCAGACTTGGAACAGCATCTTCACGCCATCCCTCAGGCGCTCTCCATGAATCCCCTGACCCAAGCCCTACGCAGCCTGCTGGAGGCTGTGGCATTGGCAAGAAACTCCAGGGACGGTATTGCAGCTCTTGGACTTCTGCAGAAGGTAAGACTTTAGGCTTTCTTTGGTAACAGAGGCAAGTTTTAAAAGTTCTCAACTTATGGCAGCAGATATGTTCCAGACCCACCTACAATGGGTGGAAATTCTTGGAGAGACTATACGTTTTATTTTTTTATGTGGTTTTAAGTGTTTCACACACTTTAAACATATTTTGACTTATTAAAACACACTTATGAAACACACATTGTAGAAATGTCAAGCATAAAATATCTAGTAGACAGTATTGATAAGTGCTGTGAAGACCCACATTTGGAATTCATGCACATGGTATGGAATTTCATTACGTGTGGTCCAACTTGTTTTCAGGTTTCACTTCTGGCATTTCAATCTACTCTGTCCTTTCCGAAGCATGTTCAGGAAGTGTTTTTAAAGGGCCTTTTTCTCCAATTTTTGGACAGTCATTGTTTGTTTTGTTTTTATTGAAGTTGGGGGGGGGGGAATCAAATAAAAAAAAAAAAATTAAATTGGGGATTTAGTTTTAAGACAATATCACAATTTCCAGCGTTAATGAATATTTTTTTCATTACCGTCACTATTACTGTAAATAGTTGTTAAATAGAATGATAATTTATGCATGTGCAGTCCAAGACTTAATACCAACAAAGTTACTTTTGACCAACCGGTGAAGCACACCAGCCAGCCTGTATTGGCACGCCATACCGTTAGCGCAGTCCGTTAATATTCTTGCAAAAACACGCTGATTGCAAGGGGCAGAGAAACTGTGGCCATTCATCTGGGATTTGTAGAACTATAGTTTACATGCATAACTTATGTCCTACTGTATCCCTACTGATAGCCAGAGGTGGCGCTTAAAGCACTGCATGATCATAAAAGTGCATGCGCAGGTATATACTGTGGGTTTCTCTGATATAACTGACATTTTCGTTCCAGACCAGTGGATGTGGTCCACAAAAATAAGCTACAATGCAGCAGGGCTCTGTTAGGTGAACCCTGACTATAACTGGGGGGAAACACTTTTCTGATCACCGGCCTGCTGAACCCATAGTTGTAATGTGGTGTGAACCTTGGATCTAGAATTCAATGTTGCTGAATACGATGTTTCCTCTCCTTTTGAAGGCTGTGGAAGGTCTACTGGATGCCACGAGCGGGGCTGATAATGACTTGCTTCTCCGGTATCGGGAGTGCCACCTGCTGGTCCTTAAAGCCCTCCAGGATGGGCGTGCATACGGACCGCAGTGGTGCAACAAACAGATCACCAGGTGAGTGTACAGTCATTTCAGTTTGGAAATACAGGAGATCCTTGTTACGACGGTTTTCTGTTGTTATGGCAAAGAATAGAAACAGAATTTATGCCCACCAAAATCTAACACAGTAAAGCACTTGTTTGTGTTTGATTGACAGGTGTCTAATTGAGTGCCGGGATGAGTACAAGTACAATGTTGAGGCGGTGGAGCTTTTGATCCGAAACCATCTTGTTAATATGCAGCAGTATGATCTACACCTGGCCCAGGTACAACAAACCTCCACATAGAATTGTCTGACTGCAAATGTCAAAGAGGCTGGACTAGGTCTTGATTTGGGATTCCAAAATCTTAAGGTAGCCACCCACCGCATGATGCTTCCGACTCTGACTAGGAACCAACCGTTGCAAAAAATGACAGTTGGACCCTCAGCCCGGGGCGCTCTTGCACAATGTGTGTCATGAGTCTCTATATCTTCTGAGGCTCCTCATACAATGTAGTACGATATCATTATTTTTAAAATCCATAAAGTGGACTGTCAGTCAAGGAAAACGCAGGTTGCTACAGAAAGAGGAGCTGCGTGAGAATTTAGACAAAAAAAGGTGAATTTCTTGAAAGGCAAGGCTCGCTCATATTCATTTGAATGTAACTGGTACAGTATATATGCTGGTCGCGTATACTATATTTTTACCATCAGCTTCACAATTTCATACACGGTACCTATGAAATTATAAATATGGTTAAGTACTGTTTTGAAACACGTGTACTGTACTTCTATCGCTTAGCGGTGCATTGCGTGTGGCTGTGTCTTGCTCATTAATAACCCGGCTTTTGAATTGCGGCAAAACCAGTGTGCGGTGCCCGTTAAAGTTAACAAATTGTTCCGTCATTGTTGGCTTTCAGTCGATGGAGAATGGACTTCACTACATGGCTGTGGCCTTTGCGATGCAGTTAGTGAAGCTGCTGCTGGTGGATGAGCGCAGTGTCAGTCATGTCACCGAAGCGGACCTCTTGCACACCATTGAGACTTTAATGAGGACCTGTGCACACTCTCGAGCAAATGCACCTGAAGGGTAAATGACACGGTTGGAATACAGTGAACCTGTTATGTTGCGGTTCGTCTTTCATGGCGCCACAAAATTACAAATTAATAAGGCGATTCATTTCATGTTGGCCTTTACATTATACAAGCAGGTCTGTATTTACCTGAGTTGAGTGCCTTCGTTGAATTTCAATGAATAGTGTAAAAGTTCGAGTCTCTTTCAGTGCCATACAGTACCACATTTTGTCATTTTAATATTAGTTGTTACCACAGAGCAGTGTAATATGCCAAAGTATCACTGTTTGCTCTATTTGTACATGTATGTATTGCTCCTCCATGTGCTAAAATAGTTGTATGAAGTTGTATAATTGATCTTACTCATCAGAAAAATTCTGTGGTTTGCTAAATATCCAGTTTGATTTTCTTCCCATATTTTGTCTATAATTTTTCTGTCATGGATTTTCAACCATCATTGGTGGGACTGAAATGTGTTCCCAGTGATAAAAGAGAGTCACTGTTTACATGTGTTTTAGAACATCTTGCTTTGTATTTTAAAATGTTCAATGTTTTTGACCAGGCTTCCACAGTTGATGGATGTTGTCCGCTCCAACTACGAGGCCATGATTGACCGGGCCCACGGTGGTCCAAACTTCATGATGCACTCTGGGATCTCCCAGGCTTCGGAGTACGACGATCCTCCCGGCTTACGGGAGAAGGCAGAGTATCTCTTGAGGGAATGGGTCAACCTGTACCACTCGGCTGCTGCGGGCCGGGACAGTACCAAAGCATTCTCTGCCTTTGTCGGCCAGGTATTCAGCAACTCTTTGAAAAGCAAAGATAAGCACTATTATGACTTTATAGTGTCTGACTTTTTACCACACAGATGCACCAGCAAGGTATTCTGAAGACGGACGACCTGATCACGCGTTTCTTCCGGTTGTGTACCGAGATGTGTGTGGAGATCAGTTACCGTGCACAGGCCGAACAGCAGCACAACCCAGCAGCCAGCGCAGCCATCATCAGAGCCAAGTGCTACCACAACCTGGACGCCTTTGTTCGACTCATAGCCCTGCTTGTCAAGCATTCTGGAGAAGCTTCCAACACTGTGACCAAGATCAACCTCCTCAACAAGGTACATTGCGTGTGTGTACATGTGGGGGCGTGGTCCTAAGTTTCCAATTGAGTTCTGTTCCAATGGCAGCAGCATAACCAAAGTTTTTTTTAAATCAAAATGGGGCTTAGGGTATGAATGGACTCAGGCAGTTAATTGCTTTCATCAAGTTCGGCACTATCCGAGTGTATCTTGTTGCGTGATCGTGTTATTCATACCACACTGCATACATGTATGCCTGTTCATAACCTCGTACGTCACTCATGTCATCAATTGAGGACCTCCCTGGATTCTGAATTTACACAGGAGCTTCATTGCGTAATGGGAGATAATCAATTTCTAGCTGGTGAACAAAATCTACCATGCGCTCCCCATAACTGCACCTTCTGCATTCCTCCATTAGGTGCTGGGAATCGTTGTTGGGGTTTTGATCCAGGATCATGATGTGCGTCAGACTGAATTCCAGCAGCTGCCCTACCACCGCATTTTCATCATGCTGCTTTTGGAGCTGAACGCCCCCGAGCACGTCCTGGAGACCATCAACTTCCAGACTCTCACCGCCTTCTGGTAAGACAGCCGTCTACCGCTGCCATAGCAGGAGGCTCTCTCGCTCTCTCTCATCTTTGGAAGATTGTTTTACTGAAATTGACCTTGCCTTCTTTCTTTTAAGCAACACCTTCCACATCCTGAGACCCACCAAGGCACCAGGTTTTGTGTACGCGTGGCTTGAACTGATCTCTCATCGCATTTTCATCGCCCGCATGCTTGCACACACGCCACAGCAGAAGGTTAGCTTCCCATGTTTCAACAGTGCAGATGAATGAATGGTAAATGTCATTGGAGTCTCAATGTTTCGTTGTCTCCCAGGGTTGGCCGATGTATGCGCAGTTACTCATTGATCTCTTCAAGTACCTGGCACCTTTCCTGAGGAATGTAGAGCTCAACAAACCTATGCAAATCCTCTACAAGGTGTGCTTTCTGTTCAGCTTTGTGTTCATCTTATTTCCACAATGGTTTCTGGATTTGTGTTGGTTTTAGGGCTGTCGCTAACAATCCTATTTAGACTCCATCATCCTGTCGTTGATTTTTTTGGCAGTCTGTTGTCGTTCTCTGTATTTCTCACTGGCAGTCATTTCTCATTGACTGAATGCGTGCGTCCGTGCGGTAAACATGGACAGTGGCCAAATATGCTTCAGTGGCCCAAATACAGTTTACAAATGATCAATTATAGTTTTGAGGCATACATTTGTCAACCAATTGTTTTGTGTAGCCAGGTTAGCAGATTCCCCCAGCCCTAATTGTTTTAATTTTCTTTTCAGGGCACACTGAGGGTACTGCTGGTCCTGTTGCACGACTTCCCAGAGTTCTTGTGCGATTACCATTATGGGTTCTGTGACGTGATCCCACCGAACTGCATTCAGCTGCGCAACCTCATTCTGAGTGCCTTTCCACGCAATATGAGGCTTCCTGACCCTTTCACTCCCAATCTCAAGGTAGAAGGCGCTGTCACATGCAGAAGACAGACCGATAACGGTTGCACACTAGCGGTTTACAGACTAGTTGACTTTAACCACTCCATAATGATGTTTTTGCCTGTATTTGCTGAGTTTCTGTGATGTCGTGCAGGTGGACATGCTGAGTGAGATCAACATCGCTCCTCGCATCCTCACCAACTTCACAGCCGTGATGCCTTCCCAGTTCAAGAAGGATCTGGACTCGTATCTTAAAACACGTTCGCCAGTCACTTTCCTTTCAGAGTTGCGCAGCAATCTACAGGTAGTGTTCCCCATTCCCCACCCCTACCCCCATGGGAAGGGGCTATGAGAAATATCTAAAATCTGTTTGTCTGTCAGGTTTCGAACGAGCCAGGAAACCGCTACAACATCCAGCTGATCAACGCTTTAGTGTTGTACGTGGGCACCCAGGCCATCGCGCACATCCACAACAAGGGCAGCACGCCCTCCATGAGCACCATCACCCACTCTGCACACATGGACATCTTCCAGAACCTGGCTGTGGACCTGGACACAGAGGGTAACTTGGCTGGGTGCACGCACATGACTGGGCGGTCATAAAGATGACACTGAAACACATATGTGTTGCTTTTCAGGACGTTATTTGTTCTTGAACGCCATTGCCAATCAGCTGCGCTACCCGAACAGCCACACGCATTACTTCAGCTGCACCATGCTCTATCTGTTTGCCGAGGCAAACACTGAGGCCATCCAGGAGCAGATCACCAGGTCAGTTCGGCTCCTCTCTCGTGTGCAGACACGATCACATCATTAAATGATGAATTGCATTTCAATGGAGATAATTCACTTGATATCTGAGTAAATAGTTGTGGGTTTGGTCACAGAACAAATTCAACTGCTAAAACACATCCTTTTACACAGGGTCCTGTTGGAGCGGCTGATTGTGAACCGGCCCCACCCGTGGGGTCTCCTCATCACTTTCATCGAGCTCATCAAGAATCCTGCTTTCAAGTTCTGGAGCCATGACTTTGTGCACTGTGCCCCTGAGATTGAAAAGTAGGTTTAGTCTAGGGGTGTCAAACTCAGCCACATTGTACTTAAGGTATGACCGTGATCACAAAGTAATGTATGATTTGAGCTGCGTGTCTACACCAGTGCTGACCACATGTCCATTGCTTTCCATTACTTTTTGGGTGGGTCATTGCCCCTGCCAAAATGGTTGACATGTTGGCATGGTGTTTTTTAGCCTGCTCAAGTGTATTGTAAGCCTATCTATTATACATATGAGCCCTTATCTATAAGTGACTACCACTCTCTCTATTGATGCTGCTACAGCGCTGTTTACTGGTGCTGCACCAATTATGGCCAATTCTGAAACTACCGGACTTAGCTGCTTTAGAAGGGTTCACTTAAAACGCAGTGAACTAGACACTATTTTCTGTTTAATGGCTCGAGGGGCATGAAATCGAGGTCCCACTGTACTTGGATACTTCCCAGCTCTGCTTGATGGCTTTGATGTGTTGACAATATTCGCCTGTCCTCCATCAGGTTGTTCCAGTCCGTGGCTCAGTGCTGCATGGGTCAGAAGCAGGCCCAGCAAGTGATGGAAGGAACCGGCGCCAGCTAGCCTGGCTCATATACAGCTCGTAGCCTTCGAGAGAGAGAACACACACACGTATGCACCTCCCCCTTCACTGTTGGCAGCACTGGATAAACTGGCAACCACAGTCTTTGTTGAGAAATGTGGACATAAGGACTACTGCTCCAGGTTCTGAAGATTTACATTTTTTTTTCATCCCTTTTGGAGCTGTGTCTGGAAGGAAAATAATGGATGTGAGAAATGCTGTTTACTTTTTTGATGCTTTTATGTAAATAATGGGGGGGAAGGGAGAGTCGATAAGTGGAGAGTGGGGAACATGTCGCAACAATTGTATACTGACATGTAAAAAAAAAAGACAGAAAAAATATCTGAACATAATTTCACTCTACCAAAGTTTTTGGTTTGCTTCCCTCTCACAAATCCTTTTTGCCCTTTACTTTGTTTGCTCTGAGGCTGAAAGCTAAAAATGATTGAAGAAAAAAACGTTTTGCTTTATTTTAGGTTTTTTTTTTTTTTCCTGTCCTTAAATGGACCCGAAGATGTAATTTCAACTCCTGGGGGAGGGGCTCGTGTTTGTGGTGTCGGATGGAGATGCTTTACTGATGGTTTACTGACGGGTGGTACGGACACGTCTCTCTCCCTGGTTCTTGTAAAATTGTGCAAAGTGAAAATGGTTGACCTTATATGTTGACAATTTGTACAAAGATTCAAATTGAAGAACAACAGAAGGACCAATACAGCCCATTTTGTAACATTTTGAATGTTTTGTAAATGTATTGGTCCATGTGTATTTTGTAGTCCTTTCTAGTTTGCCTTTAGTTCTTGCTACTTAATTGCAGTATGCGTACATACAGTTAATAAAGCATTCAGACTGCAAATCAGGATTGTAATGTGTCTTAGTCATATTTTGTCTATAAAATACTACTATGGGGATTGGGGGGTGATCTAGTATAGCTACGTAGTGTAATGTACTCGCATGTGGGAAAGAAAAGCCCCAGTTGTCAGTACTTTTGAGCTGCTTATGGAATGCGAGAATAGTAAAACAACACTCACTCGGGAGCTACTGTCAGCCATGGCTGATTGGCTAATGCGACCCCATCAGGCCTCCAGCTCTCAAAGGCATATGCAAATACTGTATACAGCATATCATGTACTTTTTATGATTAACTGTTTTGTAAATACTTGCAATTGCAGTGGACACCCACCATTCGCGGGGGATAGGGAACAGGCTAGTCCACGAGGAACGAAAATCTACGATTAACACCAGTTGAAATGCATTGGGGATTTTTTTGTTTATACCCCCAATTCTTCAAAAAATGAATTCATATTAAATGGTTTCCACAAAAAAATGAGGGGATGAAACCCTGGAAAAAGAAAATTAGCAAATCCATGAGTGCTGAGCAAGTATGTGTGGGTCCACTGTTCTTTAAAATGGCTTTAATAACGAAATAGGTTTTTAGCATGTGGCAGGTGTAAAACTGTATCAAGTAACCTACATATACATTGGGATGAAACTTTAATTGATGAAGGAAAGAAAGGGTTCCACGCTCATGACTTTGTGAGCTCCATGACTTTGTCCAGGATGCTTTTCTGTCCAAATCGCACCTGAAGTGCATTTCTCTGCCTGCGGCTTAGTCTCTCGAGCGAAGCCTGATCCTCTATCAGGACCCGGTCCTCGTCCAGGTTGGGGTAGCCCATCACGGTCAAACGTGCCGCTTCGTGGATGAGCCGCCTCCACTTGCTCTTTAATTCCAAGAGCCCGTCGTTGGAGGAGACCTGAAAAATCGTCTCATCCTCATCCTCGTCGTCCTCCCATCCGTCATTGTTTTTGAACTCCAAAAACTCTTCCCTGGACATGCACAACACCTGACACCATCCACACCACACATCCACACGTATGTTCTTCTATGGTCTTAATTTAGATTAAAAAAAATGATTTGGGCATGAATGGTGCATAACCTTGAGCACACTGTGTAGCTCCGTGTGAGTGAAGCAGCCATCTTTGCCGAAAACAAACGCTTCTTTATCCCTGAGCAACTCCCACATCTCTGCCAACAGCTGTTGATCCCCATCCGGCTCTGTAAAGCGAAAAGATGATTTTGTGATACAGTGTTTCCCCTGCTAAATTAAGGCTCATCGCTCGTGTTTCTACTATAGTGCGGATGATTTTTAGTAAATTGTTTTTTATCGATTATTACAGTATACATCCAGGTAAGTCAAGTCTGAATTTCAAATTGTGGTGTTGTACCCTGTTGTGCCACAACATGCCTGGCAGCACTGAGCTCTATTGAAAGAGATAGAGTGCATTTACAAAATCAAGATCAAGAGAAAGAAGCACAGAAGATCCCCAAGACCAACTGAGATATTTACCATAACATATATGTTAGTTTACGTTAGCCTGTCTTTAGTGTTTTACATTGTATATTAGCATGAAGCTAGCGGCCTTTCATTATTAATTGGTTTGGTTAAGCAACACACAATCACCCCCAAAAAATAAAAAAAATATTGAGAATGTTTTTTTGAATTCACATAAGATGTGATGAACAAGGGATCACTATATTTGCTCTCGGAATTATCATAAAGAGATTAACCTTTTGTGGCCGCTTTGTACAGGTTGACGACGGGGATGTCGGCGGTGTCGGCATCGTTGTCGGAGTGCATCTCTGTGAAGCCGTACATGTGCAGCAGCTGCCAATTGGCCATCTGCCCGTATGTGTTGAACACCTCCTCGCCTTTTTTGATGGGGCGCACGCATACCATCTTCAAAGAAGCCTGGGTAGTCGGGGGGCAGAGGTTATAGGCAAAACTTTGCAGCGGCAGTTGACAAAGGCATGTCAGAGATATCTTAAGACACCTGGAAAATGTTTCAAAAGTACATAGTGTGTCCTTTAAACAAACATGTAGTTACTGGCGTGAACTCCAGATTGGCATTGTGTTTGGACACATGGTTGAGCATATCGGCCATGGGAACCATCATGGGTGGATTGGGTGGGTCCTCCTCATCATCTTCATCATCATCCTCTTCTTGCGGCTCTTGGAAACTACAAAAGGAGAGGAAAAGCCTTTATTTCGGTTTACTGTCAAACCCAACATAAAACAGAATTTATACATTGTGTATTTAAAACAACCAGATAGCTCTACACTTTAAAGTCCATTTAACTTAATGCTAACAAACAATGTGAAACGCCATAGACAGGCTAAATTGCATTGGAGTTTTAGAACTCTTTAAACCAGAACATAAAACAACAGATTACACCGGACATCATCTCTGTATTCTCTCTGGAAGTTAACCAGGTCTTTGTCCACCGCCTCTCAGGAGTGAATCTCGTTCCTCTTTGGAGCTGAATGGACCATTAGCAGTGTCTAGTTATGACCACGCGGGGGTGCTGTTTGACCTACGAGGAGCATTCACTTGCCACATCACCATGTTTCGTATCTAACCCTAAAAAATGTGCAATGTATCACATGGCTCGTTGGTCTAGGGGTATGATTCTCGCTTAGGGTGCGAGAGGTCCCGGGTTCAAATCCCGGACGAGCCCTGACTTTTGACTTATTTGCCTTGAACTTTTCTGACACACCATGTTAAATGAAATAAATCGCTCTGAGATGCATAGAAATGAGGCGTTCTGTCCAATCGGTTTAACTTATGATTTCAAACAGTTAACAACAGTTCACTGTGCATATGCATTCATCCATTCATTTTCCAATCCGCTTTATCCTCACAAGGGTCACGGGGGGTGCTGGAGCCTATCCCAGCTGTCTTCGGGCAGTGGGCAGGGGACAGCCTGAACCGGTTGCCAGCCAATCACAGGGCACACAGAGAGTCACTGTGTATATGTAATAATAAATTGAGACAACTAAACATTTAATTGGTTTGACCACCATAACCAGCCCTCTGAGGGAAGCCATAACTACAAAGTGGCATGTGACAAAAATGTGTTTGACACCCCTGCCCTAGAGGTACCCCTGGTTGGGAAACAATGCTTGAAGTAATATTAAGTGCTTAAAATGCTCAAAGGCACGCATTTTTTATCCCCTGAGAAGAATGGACTATTACTACATCTTACTGAGAAGTTGAGACCGTCTCCACATATAGCTGAATATTTGTATTATACTGCCCCCAGATGACCACATCGCATATAACAGAAGAAGCTGCACAAGATCCATTACCCTGAAGCAGAAAATGTGGCAAAAACTTTATTCTTTGCCGTCTATTTAACTGTATGTTTGTAGAAAATACATAACGGGGGTTCACTATAGTGTATGCATTAACAGAAGAGGAAGAAGGGGTGGAATTTCATGTTCAATACAGTACAAGCATAAAAAACAATGTTTGACCAACCTGTACGCCATGACAAAAGCCACAAGCTGCGTGTACAGCTCCAGAGTGTGCGTGCGGGTGTTCCACATGTCAGGATGCTTGGAAATGAAGGGCAGGACTACATCTCTGTATTCCCTCCTGATGTTAACCAGGTCTTTGTCCACCGCCTCTGGAATGCCGGTTCCCCGCAGTAATGAATCTCGCTCGTCTTTGGACCTGAATGCACCATTAGCAGTGTCTAGTTATAACCACACGGGGGTGCTGTTTAACAAAGAAGGAGCATTCACTTGCCACATCAACAAGTTTCATGTCACACCCCAGAAAGTTAACCAAGTGCATTATGTGGCTCGTTGGTCTAGGGGTATGATTCTCGCTTAGGGTGCGAGAGGTCCCGGGTTCAAATCCCGGACGAGCCCTGATTTTTTACTTAATTGCCTTGAAATTTTCTGACACACCTTGTAAGTTGAAATTGATCTCTCTTATTTGCACAGAAATTAGGTGTCTTGTCCAACTGATTTAACTTATGATTTCATCCAGTTAACTTGTGTTTCTTTACTCACCAGAACATGGGATGGTCTAGCATCTTGAAGTCCGTCCATAATGACAGGTATGGTTTCCATTTGGACTGTGTTGTAGTGTATTCATACAGCAGAGCCAGCAGGAGCGGAACCCACCCTGATGTGCTCTCAAGGGAGTCCTTCTCTGAGGAGGAAATGGGGGCTTTAAAATTGAGCTTGACTTCGGAAATTGATCAGAATACAGTCAACTGCGACCACCGTTGGGTCTCCCTTTCAAGCTGTTTTTTTTTCAAGGTCATTTCCCCATGACAATTAAGAATGACGCAATAAATTAAAATGTATATATAAATACTTTGTTCTAGTCCCAAAAAAAAAGATTACAGGAAAATTTTCAAAATGGTGGGGGCGATTGATGATACAGCAGAGAAACACTGTATATTGCAGTAGTTACCTTGCTCCAGCAGGGCTGCAACGTGTGTCGTGCCCTGGTGAAGAAGAGCCGATCTGGGGATGGTGAACAACACCTCGCCTTCCCCGATATCTTCTTGAGCTACCATCCCATAGTCGGCCACCACGCCTCCCTTACACACCTGGACCTGAATCGACAATTGAAATGATCCAAAAGTCCTATGTGCCGCAGGAAAGTACTGTATTCCATTTCACTTCAATGGTCCAAAAATTACTCACATTCCAGGACTACAATATTTACTTTCCATCATTGTTCAAAGATCAACACCTGAGACCTATTATGACAGGCAGATCAAATCAATAATGTTCCACTTGATTGCAGAAGGGACATATCTACTTTCTGTGACACTTTTGTTTGGGAGTGCACCGTGATTTTTTTTTTTTTATATAATGTAAAATGTGTGTTTTAGCTCAATCACTGTTGGGGAAACACTGATCCGACAGACATAAGAAAGGATTCTACTCTTGAGAGCACGTACTTTCTTGCTGAGCACTAGGCTGACGCAATCGCACCACCGGAGGAAGTTCTGGAGGGAAGCATCGTTGTCCACCTGCACAATAGAAAGAACCAAAACTGTGTTGCAAACCCCTCAAATGGCATGTATACCATAAATATAATATACAGCCGGAGTCACGACAGCTCATTATGAAAAGAGCATTGAACTCAAAACAACATTAATGAGGTAAGTTTACTACTTCGTCAGGGATTATGTGACCAAAAGGTTCAGATAGACGAATGGATAGATAAATAGATAGAGAGCAAAAAATATGAAACCAAAAAATACTCTGGAGGGGCACTTTTTGCTCTCTTTATCACAAGACAAAATAATCACTTTAAATATATTTCGATTAATATTTCAGTACTCGTCGCAATGTTTTCATCAACGATTTTGATGTTCTCATACTCAATAATTAGTTTTTGTATCAGACTGGGTGACAATAAAGTTTTGTGCACTTGGAATCAGTAATTTGGTTCTTTGAACCCCAGCAGGTGACAATAAAGTTTTGGATAGAAAAAATGCATACACGCTTCTACACACTCGCACGCGATTGACTAAATGTCAGATAAAATGCATTTGGGATGGTTTACTGTTACTTAAAATACATTATCCCTATATATCTACCATACGCTAGCATGATAGAAAATATGTAGTTAATATGCTATTTATCGCCACAACACGTCTAATCTACAAAGCGATCTACTCGTACTTTCATTCTTCGCACCGCAACGTTTCATTGTCTTAAACTAAATCGATCTGACGGAACCGAACCTTGGGTCGTTTAGCTTCACAAGCCATTTTCTAGGGTCCGAACGAATCCTGTCAAGCGGAAAAGTGGATTTGAACAGCCTCACGGTCAATGGCTAACTAAAGTACATTAGGCCAGGAGAAGACCCCGTACGTAGACTAGCAGGCACACCGTGTGGACACTCGGGGTCGATAAAGCGAACACAAAATGTGGTCAGAGCAAAGCAGCATTTTGTTATCGGGAATCGCTGCTGATGACAAATTATGTGTTATTATTTGCAGCGTTAGAAACTTGTCAATATTTGAACGCGTGTTTAATGGTATATTTTCTACCCTGAATGATTACTTGCAGGCTATCACCACTACCAATAAGCTTCATTCCAACGATAATGCCGGTTCATGAATATTATATTAATATTAAGATGCTTTAGTTAAATGAAACCATCCCTTTTTGTGTGGCATTTATAACCTTTTAAGCCAGTGCTTCCCAACCTTTTTTGGTTTGGGTACCGCCAAACCTTTTTGTCATACCACAAGTGTAAACGTAGAGCAATCCATCTAAAACCTACGAACCCCTCGACTTACACAAGTACCCACAGACTCATGCGTGTTGATGATTCTCCAAAAGTAGAACATAACACAACGGATTACTTTGTCCACGACCTCGGGTATGCCGGTTCCCCGCAGTCGGGAATCATCTTTGGACCTGAGTGGACCATTAGCAGTGTCTAGGTATGGCCACGCGGGGGTGCTGTTTGACGCAGGAGCGTTCACCTGCCACATCACCAAGTTTCAGATTTTATCGTAAAACAATTATTATAAAACATGTAGTATATGGCTCGTTGGTCTAGGGGTATGATTCTCGCTTAGGGTGCGAGAGGTCCCGGGTTCAAATCCCGGACGAGCCCTCATTTTTTGCTTAATTCCCGGGAACTTTTCTAACCCACCTTGTAAATTGAAGCCATCACTTCAAAGTGGCCTGTGTAAAAAATAGTTTGACACCCCTATCCTAGATGGACCCCTCTAGATGTACCCCTGGTTGGGAAGTAACAGATAGTACAAGACAAGTGGTAGACAAAAACAAAAATGCTCAAAGACAAACATTCTTTATCCCATGCAAAGAATGGACTTTTACCCGCATCTTACAGAGAAATTGCGACCGCCTCTATGTAAACCCGAATGTCTTTGTTGTACTGCCCGCAGGTGGCCACAGCGCCCATACCAAACGAAGCCACACAACATCAATTGCACTGAAACAAAAAATATGGCAAAACTTCACTCTTTGGCTTCTATTTAACTGTATGTTTGTAGAAAATACATCATGGGCTTTCACTATTGTGTATGCATTAACAGAAGAGGGAGATTGGGGGGAATTTCATGTTCAAAGTAATCTTTTAAAAAAACCATCACAATGTTTGACCAACCTATTTCCCATGACAAAAGCCACAAATTGCATGTACAGCTCCAGCGTGTACGTGCGGGTGTTCCACATGTCAGGATGCTTGGAAATAAAGGGCGGGGCCACATCTCTGTATTTCCTCTGGATTTTAACCAGGTCGTCTTTGTCCGCCGCCTCTGATATGCCGGTTCCCTGCAGTTGTGAATCTCGCTCCTCTTCGGACCTGAATGGACCAAGAGCAGTGTCTGTTTATGACCACGCGGGGGTGCTGTTTGGCCCAGGAGCATTCACTTGCCACATCACCATATTTCATGTGTGACCCTAAAAAATTGATAATTCATCGTATGGCTCGTTGGTCTAGGGGTATGATTCTCGCTTAGGGTGCGAGAGGTCCCGGGTTCAAATCCCGGACGAGCCCTAGTTTTTTACTTAATTGCCTTGAACTTTTCTGCCACACCTTGTAAGTTGAAATTGATCTCTCTTATTTTGCACAGAAATTAAGCGTACCGTCCAACCAGTTTAACTTATGATTTCATACAGTTACCTTGTGTTTATTTACTCAGCAGAACATGGGGTGGTAGCATCTTGAAGTTTGTCCATAACGACAGGTATGGTATCCATTTGGACTGCGTTGTGGTGTATTCATACAGCGGAGCCAGCAGGAGGGGCGCCCATTCTGATGTACTCCACAGGGAGTCCTTCTCGGAGGAGGAAATAGGAAATATCCCTTTCAAGCTGTTTATCTCATGTGGCATCATTCAAGCCTTTTACCCTGTTTGTCAATCATTTTGCCTTGGTCAAATGACAGTTTGTCTACTGGTGGTGCCATCGAAAGCTTTTACCACATGAAGAACTCATGTTGATGTTTAAAGTGTGTGGTAAGTGTAGACATAAGTCATAAATCAGATCACAACAATAATGCAAACACATCTGTGGCATTATCACTTCAAAATTTTCATGTTTCATGAAACAACATGTTTGCATGGACTGCATTTCTTAAATGCTGAATTTATCTTGACATTCAATCAAAAATGAATAAAACACATCTGAAAAATATAACCTTGACTGAGATGCAGCATTTTCCATCAAAATTTAACTCTACTCTATTCCGATTAAGTTGTTCAGCCATAGTAAAAAACATGATTGCAGGAAGCAAAATAGTGGGCGCGATTGATGAACCGTGACGCAGTGGAGGAACGTCGTATGTTGCAGGAGTTACCTCGCTGCAGCAGGGCAGCAATGTGTGCCATCCACTGGTGAAGAAGTGCCGATCCGCACAAGGGCCGGGTAGGGGGGTTGCTGGATCTCCACCCAGCACTAGGTGGGGTACACCATCTTTTCAATTTGGAGTGCCATGCATGTTTTTGGAATGTAGGAGGAAACGGGAGTAAATACACGCAGGGACACGGAGAACATTCAAACTCCACAGAGGAAGGTCGGAGCCAGAATCGAACCCTGCACCTCTGCACTGTGAGGCCAACCTGCTAACCAGTAGACCACCGTGCCGTGTTTGGCTCATTGTCGGATAAAATGCATTAGGGGGTTGAGGTTATTGTTATTTTACGTTTGGCTTCATAAACCATTTTCTGATGTTAATTAATCCTGTCAAGCGGAAGACCCCGTAAGAAGACAAGCAGGTACACAGTGAGGACACACGAGGTCGAGAAAGCTAACACAAAATGTCGCCAGAGCAAAGCAGCATTTTGTTAAAGTCAATCGCTGCGAATTGACAGAAGTATGTGTGATGATTTGCAGCATTAGAAATTTGTCAATATTTTAACTCATGTTGATTACGACCTATATGACCCCGAATAACACCCAATACCACTAAGATTTACTGCAACGACTATGCGCACCGCCTAATATGGAATTCATCATATTACGAAGCATCTTACGGTTGTGCTGTAGTCATGTTGTTATAATTGTATATGTTTAGCCAACCAAGCGTGGCTCGTTGGTCTAGGGGTATGATTCTCGCTTTGGGTGCGAGAGGTCCCGGGTTCAAATCCCGGACGAGCCCAAATTTTCTTGATATTAATGAGTTGTCCCATCTCTGTGGGCAATACGCGTTCTGCATTCCAATTCTCATAGCAAGAAAAGGCATCCAAAATCTCTGCACTTGTGATTTGCCGTTTGCCGTGTTTCTAGGCTGTAATGTCTACATTTGACGCGCTCACTCCGTGCCTGAGTTTGAGATTTTTTTATTCAAGACTTTATTCCAACAAATGTGGCTCGTTGGTCTAGGGGTATGATTCTCGCTTTGGGTGCGAGAGGTCCCGGGTTCAAATCCCGGACGAGCCCAAATTTTCTTGATATAGATGAGTTTTCCCACCTCTGTGGGCAATGCGCCTTCTCCCTTCCAATTCTCACAGCCAAAAAGGCACCCCGAAATGTCTGGACCGGTGATCATCCGTGTTTCCAAACTGTAATGTCTACTGACGACCACACCAGGGTGCAGTTTTATACTTTGCCACGTTGCCAAGGTTATGTTTTTTAATGGGGACCTTCCACAAAAAGTTGTGGCTCGTTGGTCTAGGGGTATGATTCTCGCTTAGGGTGCGAGAGGTCCCGGGTTCAAATCCCGGACGAGCCCACTCTTTTCTGCATGTTTGGTAAGTGTTCAGCCATCAATGGCCGAATTTAGAGTTAGACCAAAGTCCTTCATGTAAGTCATATCACGAAAACCACTGAAAATATGTATCACTAGTGCCGGGTGGGTTAGCCCATTGTCCTGACAGTGCATAGGTATTGGGTTAAATTCCAGCTCTGGCCTCCCTGTGTGGACTTTACATGTTCTCCCTGGGCCTGCGTGGGTTTTCTCCGGGTACTCCGGTTTCCTCCCACATTCCCAAAACATGCATGGCAGGTCTGATTGAACACTCAAAATTGTTTCTCTCTGTGTGCCCTGCGATTGGCTGGCAACCAGTTCAGGGTGTCCCCTGCCTACAGCAGATAAAAAAAAAAAATTGCCTCCACACTATATGCAGGTCTAATCATGAACAACTGACGGAAAAGTGGGCGAATGGTAGCACGTCCGCCTCATAGTGGGGAGGTCCATGGTTTGATTCTGGGCTGCGGCCTTCCTGTGTGGAGCTTGCATGTTCTCCCTGTTCCTACATGGGTGTTCTCCCAGTATTCTGGTTTCCTCACACATTTCAAAAACATGCACAGTAGGTTAATTGGACATCTAAATTGTCCCGTGGTGTGATTTAGCTAAGTGTTCATGGCCTTACCTGTCCCTTTAAGAAAAGTTGCCATATGGGAAATGTAGTGTGATCGTTCTGTGGTGTCGCGCAGAGTAGCGGGCTTTTTGTCTGTATTGACAGTTTTAGCAGGGAGCGTTCTCAACTCAGTGTCATGTTGGAAGCCAATAAAGTTTGTACTATAAGACAACGACGTTATATGCCTGTTCAGCCTCTGTACTACGGTTAGGACATCAGTAGACAGGGGAAGAAAAGTAACACAAGTAATATTGGCTTTTTGTTGCAGTTTTCAAAACTCACGTTTTAATTTAATCACATCACACGCTAAATACAATGTTAATGCTAATATTCTCAATTTAATATATAATTATTTTTCTAGTTTAACAGTTGAACTTTTAATTATTCTCAGCTACGCGGTGGTTTTACAGTGACACACCATGGTCTCAGCCAGAACGTGAACCAAACAGCATCGGTTTTGATTGTCATCTTGTCTGAATTTCTTCAGTTGAACGCGATATTACAGTTTATTATTTGCTAATAATTTTTGAATGTACTTCTTTAAAATTTGTTGTTTGACATCAACTGTCATGTTCCTCTCGGCGGTCTATCAGTAAAACACAAGCCAAGCCAAAATAAAGAAAAGAATATTGGATTTTATTTTTTTTTTTTTTTGCGGATTCAAGTCCAAAGTTATTTATTGATTGCGAAACGACAGTGTGTTATTTTCTAATCGGGTTTCATCTTTTCCCGCGCAGGACATTACCTATGGCGGAACTTTATTTCGCTACCCATACGGATGTGTTATAGTGAAACACACAATCGGAGGCATGCTGCAGCGACTTCCGACAGCAAATCAACACTATCAAAATGGTGAAGAGTTTAACATAAACATTTAAAAATACTTTAAAAATATTTAAAGTCAGGATGGAGGTGCTTGGAGGCGAGTTTTGTAACATGTCCCAGCAGGAACTGGCGGCTCCTGTCAGCACTGTAGAGGTAAGTCGAAACATGCCGACATGTTGACACCACGAGTTCGATTCAAATATGCAAAGAAGGGGTCACACGAATTGAACTTCCAAGTCGTTTTGTCTTTGGCAAGTCAAGTCAAATCCTGTTATAAGTCCAGGCCCCATCCCAATCATTTTATTAGTGCGGTCTTACCATCAGTATCTTCAGTCCCCATAGAGAAGACAGATACGATCAAATAATTACAATATTTCACTTCTTTAACTTCTAACTTCCACGTGTACCTCAAGATAATTAGTAATCACTCCAGTAATCATCATGTCATTTGATATCGATCTGTCAATCAAAACACGGAATTTATTTATTCCAAGTATTTCCCCCAATTTATAAGTACTGTACCCAATTTTAAAACGATTACTGCTTCGTTTACACAACAACTTAAATGTCAAATGTTTTTTTTTCATTTTTCGTCACACTTGTAGTTTTTGTAACTGTCAGCAACCCGACATGACGACTGTTACAAAACAAGAAAATCATGGTCAATGACAAACTTGTTTCATGTATGTCGAATTCAACAGGAAAAATGGAAGCTGTTGCCTGCCTTTTTGAAGGTAAAACAATCAGAACCTTCTATGTCTACCTTTTTTTGTATTTGAATGACCCTTAACACATGTGTATGCACACCAAACAGCTTAAAGCAATTTCTCCAAATCAGTGTGTGTCACATTTTAAAAAAATGGATTTCTGACATTTGTTTTGAAGGTGAAAGGCTTGGTGAAACAGCACATCGACTCGTTCAATTATTTCATCAACGTGGAGGTAAAACCCAAGATAGCCATCAGTGTGTCTGAATGTATGTAAATCTGTGAGTGTGTCAGTGTGGTTGTATGTCGTGAATGACCATCGGTTAGTGTGAGTCCATAAATGTGCATGTCTTTGTATGTGTCTGTGCGTGTGTGTCCCTTAGCCTGTAATGTACACTATCAACATCCCACTCCACAGATCAAGAAAATCATGAGTGCCAACGAGAAGATAACAAGTGACGCGGACCCGATGTGGTACATCAAGTAAGTCACTAGACTACTTGGACAATAGGCTGCAGTGTGACAAATATTGACATTATTCAAAATGTGGACATACCAATGACCTTTTCCATGATTTGTGTTCATCTAATGATCAGATTTTTAAAATTTATCTGTTAGTTCACCAACCATTCTACATTTATTAGCCAGCTCATCTCCAAATCAATTTCCACTCTTTGATATTTCTAGACAATGGCCTCCCAAATTTTTTATCGCTACGTTCCGTTTAATGTCCCTTTATTCTTGCAGGTATCTCAATATCTACATTGGTATGCCTGATGTAGAAGAGAGCTTCAACGTAACCCGGCCAGTCTCCCCTCATGAGGTAAGCCAATTTACCCTGTAACAGTTAATACACAATATACTAATAATGTATTATTTGGGATACTGTAATTTGAAAGGCCAATACTTGCCATGTTATCTATGACATTTTCTTTCAATACTAAGAAGAAAATGTCCCGATGTATGTAAATCCAGTCGAAAGCAGTGTCACCCTGAAGAGAAAAATAAAATGCACTACGAGATAATACACCACAATGTCATTCTATGTCTTTTCATCCTCAAATATACTTAATATTTAAACCAGAAAACATTTAATATAAAAAAATGTATTTTTCTTGAATAATGTCTTTATTCTTGTTTTTCCATCCTCTAAATATGACTTAAAAATAATATAAAAACCTTTTGTCTAATCAAAACTTTTATCTCGAAAATATACAGTATTTCATAAAAATTAACAAATGTATTTTTCTGATATAAATAATCTTTAAAATAACTTCTGTTCTAAAAAAAATCTCAATATTTTTAATTTAAACTTTGAATTTACTTTTTGTTTCTTTGTACGATTGCAGTCTCATTCTATATTTTTCTTTTCAGTGTGGCCCGAAAAAAAACTCCTCCGTACCAAATGCATGTTATTGCCTCAGGCTGACAATGTCACCAGTTTTTTCATAGAGTGGCCGATAGGGGCGCTATTGGCTCAAGTGAACCTGAAGATGTGCCACATCACCACTTTTTGTAGACTTTTGTCTTGCCTGGATCTGTGTGGCTCGTTGGTCTAGGGGTATGATTCTCGCTTAGGGTGCGAGAGGTCCCGGGTTCAAATCCCGGACGAGCCCTCCTTTTAACTTTTGGTGGCAATAGCAGCATGTACAGATAGATTTCAGGGCATTTGAAAACCTGTCACAGTTGGTTTAGAATTTTTTTCTTGTTGAATTAAATATAATTTCATTTTGTTAGTCTGCATTATGAACAAAAGAGAAAGCATACCACCTATTATTTGACAATATTCAGTGTTTTTATGCAAGTCTTCTAATTTTGTTCTTTGTGCTAGTGTCGTCTCCGAGACATGACCTATTCGGCACCCATCACTGTGGACATAGAGTACACACGCGGCAGTCAGAGAATCATCCGCAATGCTCTGCCCATTGGAAGGTAAATTTTAGTCAGGGATGTCAAACTTGTTTTCATCATGGGCCACATTTTAGTTATGCTTGTCCTCAGCGGGAAAGTTATGACTGAATGTAGAAGTACCTTGAGTGTGCTCTCAGATATGATCAGAGGTGGCTTGGGAAATCATCCAATTTTGCTTAAATCATTTGAAAAATATTAATTAATTAAAGCATGTTATCTTAAATCTTTTCTTTTTTTGGGAAATTGCCGCAACACTAGTTTGTCATTTCTTGAATTTGACACCTATCTTTCAAGGGCTCCATCCGCCTCGCTGTCAGATAAATCTGAACCTCTTTCAGCAATTTTAACTTGTTAATTTGAATGTGTTTGGTCAGGATGCCCATCATGCTGCGAAGCTCCAACTGTGTCCTCACAGGAAAGACACCCTTGGAGTTCTCCAAACTAAACGAATGTCCCCTTGATCCAGGTACTTGGTGTCATTTTAACTGTTAAAACTAAGTTCAGTCTTTAAATATGCCATTGTTTATGTCACATGAGGTATGAATTTTCTTTTTAACCCCTCTGGCAATGTAGGTGGTTATTTCATTGTAAAAGGTCAAGAGAAAGTCATTCTGATCCAGGAGCAGCTGTCCAAGAACAGGATAATTGTGGAGCAGGACAGGAAAGGTGCGGTGGGAGCCTCAGTTACCAGGTAGAGACAACCAGCAGAAGCGTCACTACATAGCAGCTATGCATAAGACATACGGTGAAGAAAATAACCATTCTATCCCCTGGTGAATTTGTGTATCAGTCAAAAATGCAAAAGAAAAAAAACAACCACCACAAAACAAAACAAAACACAATGTACAAGTGAGAAGATGTCAATTTAATGATGCATTTAATGTTTGAAGTAAGATTCTCTACCACTATTATTGGTGGTTTTTTAATGGCTTTTCAACTGATGTTCTGTATATTAGTATAATCAAAACATAAAAGCACAGCCTGTTCAGTAATCATGTGGAGCAACCAAAATATCGCAGAAGATGACTTGTTGCCACCAAGTCCCAGGTAAATTTTCCCCCTGGAGAAAGCAGGAACAAAGAGCGAGAGTTAGAGAGAAGGAGCAGTGCCAAGCACTCATTGTACCTGAAATTGGCCTCCTCTTCTCAAACTCACATTTCTTCTGCTGGTGCAGCGTTGGTGCGATGCATTTGTCTTCCTTATCCCCGTTTCCTTTGTGACACCCCCCACCCTCCTCCCAAACTATTCCAGCTCCACCCATGAGAAGAAAAGTAGAACAAACATGATTGTGAAACAAGGACGATTCTACCTGAAGCACAACACGCTGACGGAGGATGCGCCCATCGCCATTATATTCAAGGTGCGTGCACCAGGGGGCGTCACAAGACCACTTTAATATCACCATTGGAGGCTAGCGCACTGAAAGACTTCCCAGCAGAAGTCGTTTGAGGTCTGGCCGTCACATCAGAGTACTGCAGTTCATTTCAGTATTCCTAGCTAATTATCAACTAAAAACTGTGAATTTGGGAAAAGTTACCCTTATCCTCAGCTAAATATTTCTTCAGCTAAATCATTCTTTTTCCCACTCAATTGGGATAAATCCACTTCGTTTCCTTCAAGTTTCAAGCAAGTCCTGAGTCCCTGCGGCAAAGTAAAGTTGAGTCCCTATTATATTTCAACTAAGTCAAGTCATCACTTTGGTTAAAGTTGCAAATGAAATCATACAATGTTGCGGACTATATTTACACCTAGGATCGAATGAACACCTGAGAGTATAAAATAACATGTACAGTATATCCTTTATGCTAATCATTATCTATGAAGTCAAGTCTCATGAATACCAAGTCGAGTCTTTCATAAGTTTAGCTAAGTGAGTTGCAAGACCTAAAACTGGCACATCTGCTTTACAGCGTGTCGTTGTTATGCTACAGTGTTTGAAAAGTACACACACTTTATACTTAAGTTGAAAGAAAGACATGTAATAGTAGAAGTACTGATTCAACTCCTGTACCAACATTAAGTGAAAGAAAAAGGTGACTCAGGATCGTACTGGAGTACCAAATAAATTGTTATTTGTACTGTCACGCATATACATGAACACATTTGTTGATTCAAACCCAAACCTCAAAACTGTGAAATGCTAACCACTAGCTCAGTATGCTGCACCTTGTCTGATTTGATTCCTTTAAAATGTCAGTCTGCCAGCTGGCATCATGATTAACTTCTTTGCCCGCCGAGAACAAATCTCACGTCAACCCTGAGCGCCGACTGCCTTCCGAGCAGGGGTCATTATCCTGACGTTATCACTTTTGTGTGCTCACTTTATTTGCCTGCGCTTGTCTCCCATCCTGCCTGTGACTCTCCACGGAAATGGAGGAGTTTCAACTAAATGTGTCCAGTGCGCGATGAGCGTGTCAGTTCCCACAGCCTCACATTTCCATAAGTAAATGTCACAGACAATTCCTGTGACTCCTTATACACACACACACACACACACACACACACACACACACACACACACACACACACACACACACACACACACACACACACACACACACACATATATTTTGCTTCTTGGTTCACCTCTGCTCACTTTTTGTGGATGTAAGAAGTCCGCTGTGTGTTCACCTGTCGACACAAATCTTTTTGTGTAATTTCCACTTTCAGTCTTCAAATGTTCTTTCACAGAGATTCCCACAGGTGCTTCAGATTCTAAAAAAGCAAAACGGAAAAGGGATGCATTTCGTTGGAGGAGCTGGCAAAGGCTTCACAATTGATCTTGTCATAAATGTATTAGCCATTGATGAACACAGCTTGTGGGTGTCTTTCACTCAGGGAATGGGTGTGGAGAGTGACCAGGAGATCGTACAGATGATTGGGACAGAGGAGCACGTCATGGCCAGCTTCGCCCCAAGCTTGGAGGAGTGTCAGAAAGCCCAAATATTTACACAAACCCAGGTAGCTTACTGACTGACAATCAGGTGGTATTTGAACATTTTTCCCTTCCCTTTCGGTCAAATCAGTAAAGGCCCGATTGGAGTCCCTGACATTGTTTTCAGTTGTTGGTTTTATAGAGTTACTGCAAAGGTTTTAAATGTGTTTGAAAACTGTGCCTTAATTTGTGTTTAAAATTTTCATCTATTGCGGGTAGGTCCGGAATGTACCCCCCCCCCCCCACTTGATAAAAGGGTTCACTGCACACCACTACAACCACAGTCAGACACGTAGTCTGTTATCGTTTTGGCATTATTAGTTTCAAACTGCGCTTTGGAACCTGGTGGATTTTGGAGGTTTACCAAATATTATCGTACTACATTATAATAGACTATTTTCACAATTACGCTCCGATGAATCTCAGTTTTTTTTTTAAATAACCGGTAATGTCTGTAAGAGAATAATGACCGAGTCACTTGAGTGATGTCACTGAATAGGATGTGTCTACTGAAGAGCAGGATGTCGCCTCTTGACAGAAGACCCTTAAATTTCTTTGTCACCTTCAGCCTGTTAAGTCATGTTATTTTTTTGACACCCGTGAATACAATTTGTTTGTGTTTTTCTTCCCCCCCTAAAGATTATGTCATTAAGAGGAGCCACCCGGTGCACTTATGAGGCATCATTTGCGTCCTAGCAACCATTTGCTGCCGCGCTCCTGTTTCTGCCTCCCTCATTTCTTTTCAGGGTGTTCACTGTGTCATTGTATCGTGCACAATGAGACCTAAATCTATATCATTAAAGGCAGATAAGGCTAAGGAATGCATTTATCAGATTATGATGAGTAATCTGCCTCAGTCCAAATGTCACAATTTGGAATTGTGTCATGGAAGCTTAAATGCATCAACAACAAACAACACACATGTAGTCCAATATATTCAGATTGCAACAAAGAGGTTGCCAAAATTCTGGCAAAAAATTGACAAACAACAAACAAATAAAACTGATAAGTGCTCAATGTCAAAGACAGCCTGACAAATAGGCACTGGGTTAGTGATGGTCTACACCAGGTTCCGACATGCGTACAAATCTGGGTCAGCTCGCACCAATGACCCTATATTGACAAATAATGATTGTCTTGATCAGAAGTCTTGTGTTGTTTTCAGGCTCTGAAGTACCTTGGGAATAAAGTGCGCAGGCAGCGCATGTGGGGAGGACCCAAGAAAACCAAAATGGAGGAGGCCAGGGAACTGCTAGCGTCATTGATTCTCACACACGTGCCTGTATGTGGAATAACGAAAACAGATGTGTGTGTGTGTGTGTTCCTGGTGAAGTGAGTTAGGTGCACAAAATGTAATAATTGTGTGTGTGTGTGTGTGTGTGTGTGTGTGTGTGTGTGTGTGTGTGTGTGTGTGTGTGTGTGTGTGTTGGCGCGCGCAGGTCAAAGAATTTAACTTCAGAGCCAAGTGTATTTACCTGGCGGTGATGGTACGCAGGGTGATTCTGGCTCAAGGGGACAACAAGGTGGACGACAGAGATTACTATGGCAACAAACGCCTCGAGTTGGCCGGGCAGGTACGACTCTGTACACCCTTCCACTTCAGTGTGTTACATTATGGTTATGTTCCCACTGCAGGTCAATTCCAATTAAAATGATTATTTTTAATGTAATTCAACATGTATTGGATGTCTTTTCAAGTCGATGTGAACAGCATAATTAAATTTTTCATTTATTTAGGGTTTTTTTTGTAATCTGACCCGCCCTCTTTTGTATGTGGATATAACAAATTGTATCCGATGCTAGGTGCGCACAGCTCACGGTCATCCGACCTAAACGTCATCAAAAGACGACAAACCTCACAATTGTTTTACAAAATATACACACACATTTTTTTTTGTTATTGTAAAGTGTCCTTGTCTTGAAAGGCGCTTATAAATAAAATTTATTATTATATTATTATTATAAAATCGGTCAGTGGCCATCAAACAACAACCACTGTGATCTTCTCTGTGTGTGTTTAGATTTTTCTTTGGTGTTTTGAAGATTTAAAGAGAAGAATAACATTTACACAGGAATCGGTTCAAAGCTCACCTATATCTTTTGTGCCTGCCTCATCCTTTTAATAACACTCATTATTTTTCACCGGCTTTGCTTTTCCCTGTTTTGTTTTCTTCACCCCCACCAACTCTGCTTGTATTGCAGCCTGCCTTTGTCAGGCGGGAGATATGCGGTGGCACCGAAATCCCAAAGCTGCAGAACGGTGGGGATTTTTCAGCACGCTGACAATAGACGTGCTGCCTTGACTGGAGCGATTGAGCTAATCCGCAGGCCCGGCTCTGATAATGTCATTATTGCTGTCTTAAGGCCTTTAATTTCCCCCCTCCCCAACCTTAGAGCAAGAGCTGGGAGGGAGTACTCTTTCAAAAGGGGCTTACTCCAACAATCTTCTCACTCTCCAATTATGCTTCCCTGACATTCAACTAATTGTCCTGGCTGTGCAACGGAAGCTTAATTTCTTGATTAATTTCAAGCCTGTTTATCGTGACGTATGGTAAGGCAAGGGCGGGGAGGAGGGAGACGGGACAGGAAATATCACTCTGGCCCACCTCGTCGTTTGTTCTTTATTGTCTATAACTGTAAAATCACACAAGTCACACTGACTGACATCTCTGAATGCATTTGAAGCAAAACTGATGGGCACATACTTTGGCCTCTCGCAGCTTCTGTCCCTGCTCTTTGAAGACCTGTTCAAGAAGTTCAACTCTGAGCTGAAGAAGATTGCCGACCAGATCATCCCCAAACAGAGGGCGGCACAGTTTGATGTGGTCAAGCACATGAGACAGGACCAGATAACCAACGGCATGATCAACGCCATTTCCACTGTGAGTGTGCGCGTGTGAGTGTATGTGTGGGTGTGTCTCTGCACCTCTGCGTGCATGTGTGTCATTACTGACTCGACACATCTTTGGCTTTGTCACATGGAAGTAGGGCTCAACTATTAATTACATTAAACTTGAAGACCCTAATTGTCCTTAGGTGTGAATGTGAGTGTGAATTTTTTTACGCTACAGTCGCCGTTCAGTTGGCTCACGACCAGCGACAAGCACTGGGGAAAATGAATGGCTGTATGATCCATCAAGCATGAATTCAATTGATTTTTAACCATATCCATTTATTTTTCATGTCATAGGGGAATTGGTCATTGAAAAGGTTCAAGATGGACCGTCAGGGTGTGACGCAGGTGTTGTCTCGCCTCTCCTACATTTCGGCTCTGGGCATGATGACCCGGATTTCCTCACAGTTCGAGAAGACCCGCAAAGTTAGCGGGCCGCGCTCGCTGCAGCCCTCGCAGTGGGGCATGCTGTGCCCGTCCGACACACCTGAAGGCGAGGTGAGCCCGCTCATGCACTCCTCATTGGTTCGGTTGCTCACAGAAAAGCAGTACCTTGACTTTGGGTTGTAACATTTTAATGGCATTTCAATTCATTTCAATGGGAAAGTTTGGTTCGATATACGCTATGTCTTGTCAACTTGTGGTAGGCTTGCGGGCTGGTGAAGAACTTGGCTCTGATGACGCACATTACCACCGACATGGAAGACGGTCCCATCATCAAGCTGGCCTTCAACCTGGGTGTAGAGGACGTCAACCTGCTGTGTGGCGAGGAGCTCTCTTACCCTAGCGTCTTCCTCGTCTTCCTCAATGGTAAAACATTCACTCCATGCGCTTGCTGAGCAACAGCATGAGATGCTCTTTTGCTTTAGACCACACTGTGACGTGAGCGATCAATAGGTGTGCCGCTGTGAATTATTCAGTTTCACTTCATTCTGACGTCTGAAAAGGATTTTCTACAAACATATTGTCTACATCAGCGACTTCTAGTGACAGGCTTATCAATGAAACGCCCCTCTATTAGATGGCAGAAGTAACAAACCTTGTCTGCACCTGTTGCCATTCACACAACAGAATAGCTTCATGTTCAAATACACACAAAATGAATTTATGAATGAATTTAGATGAGATCCTCATTATTTCAGGATACTTCTTGTGCCCTTTTTCTAATGTAAAATAATGTGCCTTGGCTCATTAAAGGTTGGGAAAACACTGCTTTAGATCACTCCAGACCAAACTCTTAATCCTCCGTGTGAGTGCAAAAGGGAAATGTTCCTTTTTCTATAACGTGTCATTCATTTCACAGCAGCAGTTTACTGCGCTTTAATTACTCCGTGTTTGTGTGGTTACTGATAACTGTCACATGTCTGCTGTAGTATTTAATTAACTACAAGCAGCAGGTGTTCAAGTGTGTTCGGTGTGCATACATATGCACATGCGTGCACGCACACACACACACACACGCACACGCACGCGCACACACACAGTCTACTCTGTTCTCCACTGACTCGCCTGTTTGATGTGATATGAAGAGAACCTCAGAAAGAACGGCTCCTTTTGCCCACATCGTGAACCTAATGCAAATTGCAATTATGGTTACAAATGTGGACACCCCACCTCAAGCCTTTAAAATGTCATCTCATTTGACAGCATTAACTTCAAAAAGTAAATGAAGCGAGAATGCTGGCATGCATACATGCTGCAGTTTTGCAACCTGTAAAAATGCCAATTACTTTGCTGTTAGCCATTTTTTTATTTTTGATACAGCATACTGTAGATACCCAGTTTTTAATATACATATTGTATTTCCATCTTTAGCTTGCCACTTATTGCACCTTACATAAACTGTAAATGTCCAGTTAGATGACACTTTTTTGAAGCAACAGTGAAGATTTCTACCGATTGGTATTAAAAGTAAGCGTAATCCATCTCGTCCTCTGTTTTGTGTAACACGTGTCCTCATTCGCATCATGGGTGAGCTGGTACCCCAAAAATTACTGGAACATTGACCAGTTGGACTCAAAAGTTGCATTCCAATGCTTCTAGAAGGATGCATTCTGGGTTCATCCAGAAATGTCACCAATATGTCAAACGTTTTGTGAATGTCGTACTGCCCTTGTCTGCAGGAAACATTCTCGGCGTCATTCGCGACCATCCCAAGCTTGTTAGCACCTTCAGGCTGATGCGCAGGGCTGGATTCATCAACGAGTTTGTGTCCATCTCCACCAATATGGCCGACCGCTGCGTGTACATCTCATCGGATGGAGGACGCCTCTGCAGGTAGTTCAGGTCACCAGTTTAATTAACTAGTAAGTCGAGGTAAAGGTCAAGTCTTCACGTTTGTTCCCTTTGTAGGCCGTACATTATCGTGAAAAAGGGTCAACCCATGGTAAAAAACAAACACATTGAGGATTTGTCGCAAGGCTACAGGTAATGCCCACCATTTTTAAGATCCCAGCTGCCGCTTGGCTGGTGCTTGTCTGATACGCATTTTTATCCACCCCAGATCGTTTGAGGACTTCCTGCACGAAGGTTTGGTGGAGTACTTGGATGTCAACGAGGAGAACGACTGTCAAATCGCCCTTTACGAGCACATGATAGACAAGTGAGTGGTGCTCACCGATTTGTTCTGAATAACAGTTGAACTCTGATGGAAATGACCAAGGTTCTTCTATTCAATTGGAACACACTACTTACTGTACTTGTATACATACATGCATACATACATAAGCAAGAGCACTATTGTGCCAAATACAAATACAATTCCAAAATCAGCATTTTATATTTTATTGATATTTTCCCCTGTAGAGACACAACCCACTTGGAAATCGAGCCCTTCACGCTTCTGGGGGTGTGTGCCGGCCTCATTCCCTACCCCCACCACAACCAGTCGCCCAGGAACACATACCAGTGCGCTATGGGCAAGCAGGCCATGGGTAAGAGCGACACGTTCGAGCAAGTAATTTCAGTCCTCGGGTCAGAAAAATTTCCAATTCTTTCTCAACCCCCCCCCCCCCCCCCCTTGAGATTGCCGCCATACCTCAAACCAGCAACGTCGTTTAATATCACTTGAACACAATTATAAACTCCTAAATCTGCTGCTTTTCATTGGGTCTTCCATTAATTCCCTTCTCCCATGACACAGTTGTTTTAAGCTGAGTATATTTTACAGAATTAATGCCAAGTATTTTATGTCCATCCGTGTTGTGATGTGGTGCTGTATAGCAGAAACTCACACACACACACACACACATTTCAAAAGCACAACAAAATCACTGCATAGAGCACAGCACAATCATTTAAGTGTTTTTCCTGTGCCTCTCTCTCTTTCGTGTATGCTTGTGTACGTGTTTGCGTGTGAGTGTATGCGCATGGACATCAAACATGGGGCGCTTGCGTAGGTCCTCCATTGTACTGTGTGTGCGGAGGCCCTTTCCCTGCCAATCAGCCCGAGTGTCATTAGCAATTCATTGTGTCTGCTTTGGCTGTGCTCAGGGGGGTCGGTGTGCTCAGCTGCGAAAGAGCACACCCGCGGCTCCCTGGTAACCACAACTTCCCCAAACGGCCCTGCTAACATTCGTAACCCCCACTGCAACTCTTTAGCCCCCCATCTTTACAAAAAAACACAGACTGGAACTATATTTGGCCCAATATCCTCGGCCTGCTCTGTTTTGTGTGGACAAGCCTATACATGTGCAAATCTTGCTTGTGCGGCCTGGGCCTATTATCACCGGCTCTGCGCTTGTAGCCCAATTGTCAAGTAATAGCATGTGACAAATGTCAAAGACTCCCGGGGAGGCCATTAATTATGCCATAACTCAGCCAGTTCCACCTCACTGGCAAAGTAAAACTGCACCCCCAAAAAACCCACATTTCTTAATCGGAGTTGACTGAAAAGGCCATCAAAATAATGAGACGTTTAAAAATTCAGAGGAGGTCACTAATTTATCATGGGTGGTACTTTTCAAATTCCCAAGTGCCTGTTCTGACTTTTGCAACTTATATATTGTAGGGATTCTACCATAACACTGAGGCAAAATGAAGAAAGTGTGGATCAATAGTTCTCAAAAAAAGAAGTAAGGCATGCCTCAAGGTCTGAAATACTGTAAACCTGTAACATAAAACAAAAGAGAATAAAAAGCACTTCTATTCATTTTCTATCCTCATAATTTGGTGTAGTGAAAATCAGGTAGCTTAATGCGAGCAGGGGAAATGTGTTGGGCTAAAAAAAAAACTAGCACAAATGTTTTAGCAATTATGAACCTTTTATGTACAAGAAATGGCAAAAGGGAAACAGAGCATATAACAATACTCACAGACATCTATTTTGTTTTGCTTTGTGGGTACAATACTACAATTATCTATTCTAGAGATCAAGTCGGGACCTTGCTGCTTCTTCTTATTGCTGTTAATTACGCTGCATCTCTCCTAGCAGACCTCAATCTGAAAGTATTTGAAGTAGCTCTCAGTTGATGCAGTGTAGTCCTACGCAACATCAAGCTACAATCAACAAAACAAATATATTTTGAAATGAGTATCTCTCTGACGGCACCAATAAAAAGTGAGCATTCCTGTCCCTAGGTACGATTGGCTACAACCAGAGGAACCGCATTGACACGCTGATGTACCTGCTGGCATACCCGCAGAGGCCTATGGTCAAAACCAAAACCATCGAGCTGATCGACTTTGAGAAGCTTCCCGCTGGTCAGAACGCTACCGTGGCCGTGATGAGCTACAGCGGCTACGACATCGAGGACGCACTGGTCCTCAATAAAGCATCGCTGGACAGAGGTGGGGGACAGTTGACAAAGGAACACCTGAAGTCCATCCTGGACAAAACTAAAAAAATAACAGCACAATCTTTATCTAATAAGATGACACCAACATTAAATTATTATTAATGTGTTTAAATCGCTACGGAGGTTTTTTTGCTTGTTGAAGTTGGTTGTAACAAGTTTTGGGCTGAGCACCCAATCAGAAGATAGAGAAATGCGGATGTCAGCCTGGGCCAGCACACTGGCCCTTTGAGGACATCTTTGAAATTGAGACATCCTCATACATGGATTAGAAGCAGTTTAGCCAAGAGAAATGCTATGAAGTAAGGCAAATTGGCTGGAGTCAAATTATTTTAATTTCATGGAACTAAGTTACAAATTTACATGCTGTCCCTCATCTTCCACCAGTACTAATACCGACACTCCCTTCAGGTTTTGGTCGTTGTTTGGTGTACAAAAACGCCAAGTGCACTCTTCGGCGTTACACCAACCAAACCTTCGATAAGGTGTTGGGCCCCATGCTTGATGCTGCCACCAGGAAGCCCATCTGGAGACACAACATCCTGGATGCTGATGGGATCTGCTCCCCAGGTGAGTAGCTGGAGGACCAGATGTTGCCCAGCATGATTTGGTGTACTTGACTATATTGAGCTGAACCCTGCAGCAAAAGCACAAGTAATCGACGCCCCTTCTCAAATATTTAGAGTTATAATGTTACAAGTTTTGTTTGTTTTCCACTCAGCAATATAATTCGATCACTTGTTTTGCATTTCCTTTAGCAAATGAGTTTTAAGATTCCAAAATAATGGACCACATTTTTGCACCATTACATTAAAGGAAGGGAAGGTAAAACAAAATGTATGAAACAATCAAACACAAAAATGCAAGTCAGTCAGTAACTGAACACGCTTTTGTGTGCCGTGTGACCCTGTATTTTCACACTATCCAGCGAACTGTTTATTTGTGCACCATTCCTAACCTCAGAACTGTTGTTGATGTCATAAACCGAGGACCCTTTGCGACTAGCAACTGCGTTGAACTTTGGCAATTGTGCTCCCATGTTGTGCTGCAGGTGAGCGAGTTGAGAACAAGCAGGTGCTGGTAAACAAATCCATGCCGACCGTCACTCAGACGCCACTGGAGGGCAGCACCCAGCCAGGCCAGCCTCAATACAGAGAAGTGCCCATCAGGTGATCTTAATCCATCCATCCGTTTGCTTATCCTTGTCAGGGTTGCGGGGAGCTGCAGCCTCTCCCAGCTGACTTCAGGCAAAACTTATACTATACCCTGGACCCTCCCTGATATTTTGTGAGTGACAGGCAGACACAATGAAATGCTCTTCCACTAGACGGCTGAGGATACAGTTTCCCCGTGTTTCCACCTGTTGCCATTCATACAAAAAAATACAGTATCTAACTTTGTGTTGAACTAAACAAGCCCAAATTTGATTTGAAGTTAGTCAAAGTCATTGTTTCAGTATTTATGGCAATACATTGAGAATATTAGCGAACACTAACAAAGAGCTACAATAAGCCAGCACTCACGTTGAGAAATTCACACGAAACTAACCAGTCATGTTTCTTACGTCACTCACCCAGCAACGCCTTCTAAAGGCACACATACAACAAAACAGCTGTTGGTGGGATTCGACTTATCCGAACAAACAGTTACTCTTTATAAAATATTATTTCACGACTATTTTCTTCCCTGTGTTGATATAATTTAGTGTTGTTTTTCTTTTTCAAAAATAAAAGCTGCTACTAACTATACCTTTTTGTGAGATTTTCTAAAGTAAAATTTCGCTCAATGAACATTGGGAATTAAGGCGCATCACCATCAGGGGCAGCTGTGATAGTTTCTGTTTTTTTTTGTTTGTTTGTTTGTTTTTTGTTATAAATAATAAGTTGCCCTCTCGCTTCGCAGCTACAAGGGCTCAACAGACTCATACATTGAGAAGGTGATGATCTCGTCCAACGCCGAAGACGCCTTCCTCATCAAGATTCTTCTCAGGCAAACCAGGAGGCCTGAGATCGGGGACAAGTTCAGCAGTCGGCACGGACAGAAAGGTGAGCGAGGGGCAAGGGAAACCTGTTGTACAAGACAACTCCACAGGTTGTTGAATCCCTTGCTCCCTCCCTCCCTACTGCATGTGTCCTCATCCCTCAAGAGCTCTTTTCAATTAATTGGCTCTTTGTCCTGTGCCAGACTATGCAAATTTATTACACCCCAACAGTATTCTAGCCTAAAAAAAAAAGTGTTTACAACCTTCATTGTTGGCGGCCGGAACCTCCCCTATAGAGGTGCCTCTATGATGTTTTAATCAAAAAAAGCTAACTGGCGCCGTGCATAATTTACTCTCTTCATTAAGGCGGTGGCCACAGGGCGGTCAGCTCAGAACGGGACAATGTCTCCTGTCTCGCATCGTGACGGAGAGCGCGGGGTCACCGAAGGGTTAGTCCGGGTGGGGGAGTTTGTCAAGGTGGTCACTTACTGTAGAGAAGATTGTCAGCAGCAAAAGCTACCGTGAAGTCAAAAAAGAACTCATTACGTTTTGATGGAGAGACAATGTAAAATTGATTTTTTTGTTGTTTAAAAAAAGTGATTTGTGATTTCAATCCTTTTTCCTTCGTTTAGAGGAAAAGCAAATGACAATGACATTATTCAGAGCAAGTTTTTCACCCCCCAATTTCTGGCACATACTTTATTTCTCCTGATAACTAGCAAACTGTCATTCGCCCCCGCCCCAAATATAACAAATTCATCAGAATGAATCACTAAAATCAATTAATCTCCCAGCTGTAGTAGCCATGATGGTATTGATCCGAATTTTGAATATTCCGGTTTGTGGTGGTCTCTTTAATTTTTCGTATAACCTATATGTTTTTGTTATTTAATTAGATAGTGAATGTGAGTGTCCTCCAGCTTCTCATGACTGGTTCTATAAGTCCCGGTCAACAGAGCAGAATAAGTTAATTATTTACCGGTCACACACACATACACACACAGCTGTAGGTTGTGTGTGTGTGTGTTGGACGTAGTGAGAAAGAGGGGGGTGGTCCATTGTGCAAGCCGCCAGCATGGAGCTGTAAGTGCTGTGATGAAGGGCGCTGGACCCTCGCTGTTGTCTCGCTTTTCTCTGCTGATTTCATGCCTCTTTTATCATCCACTTTCACACAAAACAAACAACACAGAGCACGTCTGCCATGGGAACCGCTGCCCGATCCTCACCGTTCACCTTCCCCACTATTTTACCCCGCTTACTATATTTTTCTTCGACACGTTTACTCGCTCCCTCACTCCTTTGACTATGTTGGCCTTCCTCCCGCTCCCATTCAGACTGCAGCTTCCTGCTGCTGGACGACTTTCCAGTAAAACGCAGCGCTTGTTGCCGGTCAACATCCTGTCGCAACATCCTGCCCAGCATTAGCAGTCAGTGACATGGGCCAGGCAGGCCAAAAAAGGGATTTATCTTTTTTTTTTTTTCCCACGTGCAGAGGTTTCAATATCTCCTCTCCAAATGCTCACCCTCCACTTCCTCTGAGTTGAGCTGAGGGTTGGCCATGTGTAATCCTGCTCTCACTGTCGAGTTTAAGCACCTTTTCTCCATTTCCTGCTCTGCTTCTCATTCTCTGTGTTCCCTATTTTTTTTTTTCATTTGCAAATGGGCCTAAAATCTGTTTGTCCTGGCCAGGCAAGAGTACCGTGGCCCCCTCCGCAAACATTTGCACTCCCACTTAAACTCTCGTCTACGGGGCTGCTTGACGAATCATAAAGGCGAGCCCGTCTGTCCACATGAGGGAGGAAATGATCCAGCAGAAGTCCACACTTGGGAAAAGATAGGATTGGAACTTCTTCAGTATGTTGAATACAAAATTTGTGGCGAAAAAAATGACAAAAATACAACAAAACCTCAATTAAAAAATCCGGCAAAACAAAATCCAGCAAAAACCTTGAACAGAACTCAGGCAAAAATATAACCCCGCAAAAAGGACAAAAACACTGTAAACAGATAAACATCTGACAAAAACAAAGCTGTACTAGTAATACTTTATAATAATAACAACACGTTTGTATATTTCAGGTGTCTGTGGCCTCATCGTCCCCCAAGAGGACATGCCTTTCTGTGACACGGGCATTTGTCCCGACATCATCATGAACCCACATGGCTATCCTTCCCGAATGACGGTATGCTATTTTCAGCATCCATTACTCCTCGGTTTACGACCGTGCCAACATGGTCAGTTCCAAGGTTACGAACGGTGTGCAGTTAACGCATAGGAATACGTAGTCATGTGGGAATATGTAATTGCTGTGTATTTATGGCTTGCAAGTGTTTTCCGTGCAAATATTTACTGTAATTATGACCTTACTCCCATGTGAGAGAGAGAGAGAGAGAGAGAGAGAGAGAGAGAGAGAGAGAGAGAGAGAGAGAGAGAGAGAGAGAGAGAGAGAGAGAGAGAGAGAGAGAGAGAGAGAGAGAGAGAGAGAGAGAGAGAGAGAGAGAGAGAGAGAGAGAGAGAGAGAGAGAGAGAGAGAGAGAGAGAGAGAGAGAGAGAGAGAGAGAGAGAGAGAGAGAGAGAGAGAGAGAGAGAGAGAGAGAGAGAGAGAGAGAGAGAGAGAGAATGGCACATTCCAATGTACAATTTTGGGCTGTCAAGTGCTTGGTTATGCAAAAATATAAGTACATTTGAGCTAATCACATTTTGTATTTGTGCCTCTGTCTGTTGGTATTGTTGAATAAACCTTTTGGAATTGCATCAAACATTTTGACTCTCAACACGAAGCAAAATATTGACCAATCGATAGCTCGCAACTGGAAAAACGCGGAATTAGCCGCTTGTAAATCAAGGTGTCATTGCACTTGAATAGGAGATAGTTCAGGGATGCCCAACCGAAGATCTACTTTTCAAGCAACAATCCTCCGCGATCGACCCGTTACCGCACGTGCACGCACGCATGCCATGATGAGCAACAACCATAATGGCCCCTAACATGAACGAAACAGAAAACAGGAAACGCACTCTTGCAGCGTGTGAAGTGCAGAAACTATTGTACATGCGCGTACCATTTTAAAATGCTTCTCCTGGTGCTCCAGTTACCCATTCTTTGCCAGTGCCATCGGTGAATTGCAGATGAAACTAACTTTGAATGAGAATTTAAAAAGAAAAGGAAAAAAACAGAAATATTGCAACAGTTCTAATCGCAAGCTGCAATTGCAGATTGCTGACCGCTAACCACTTGCGGTGATGCAGGTCGCATGGCACAGTTGGTTAAAGGTCAACTCCTTTTTTTTTATTTTATTTTAAAATATATATATATTTTTGTGAACGTGAAACTGATAGAATGCTTATGGTGCAGTGTGCACTAACAAATAAAAATATAATAATATTAATAACACACACACAGACATAGACCCCCCACCCCCTCCCCCCCATTTCCCTGTAACACCCCCCGTGATCGACTTGGGAACAGTTCGCGGGGGGACCCCAAGGATAGATTTAAAAAACAAATTGAAGGAAATTGTCCTATAGAGAACTTTTGACACACAAGAAAAACATACTAACGACTCCAATTTGTGACAGATTTTTGTATTCAAAACCATATCTGTGTGTATCCCATTAGGGTTACAAAAGCCTCATTATCTCCTCCTGAGGTTATCATTGTCACCCAGGGCTCTCGTCCTTTTGACTGAACGACAGTATGACTGCACCGCACAAACAGATAGCCGTTGCCGTGGCGACGGACGCCACCAGGGTGTTGCAAGTTTTATCAAACGTTCACAGAAAACGTTTGCAGCGTCTCTGCCTGTAAAATCAGCAGTGATCTTTACTGCTCAACTTGCCGGTGCCAGCGTGGTTGCTAGCCGCCTCCATCGCCATGGCGAGCGCTCAGCAATGTTTGGCTGCGGAGGACATCTCCCCAGAAGGAGAGTAGGTGTCGGCCTTTTATGTGGTGGGGTCAAGGGTTGTGCGGGGGCAACCTTAGCCAAATTGCCAAAATCAGTCACCCTCAGCTGGGAGTTACACGTGTTCCCTAATGCAGTGATTCCTAACCAGTGTGTTGTGAGAGATCATTTTCTAATCCTAAAATGTGTGTCTTGGCTCGATACAGGTTCGGAAGCCCTGATCTAATGCATCTTATGGTACCAATGAGTGGAACATGAGTGACACGCAGAAGCACTAATAAACACAAACTCTTTTGTGTCAGGTGGGGAAGCTTATCGAGCTGCTGGCCGGCAAAGCGGGAGTCCTGGACGGACGCTTCCACTACGGGACGGCTTTCGGGGGCAGCAAAGTGAAGGATGTGTGCGAGGACCTGATCCGCTATGGATACAACTACCAGGGGAAGGACTACGTTACCTCTGGCATCACTGGGTAAACATCACTATGAATATCACATTGCGTTTTGAAATGTTGCATCTTATTAGGGCTGAACGATTTTGAAACTAAATCTATTGCGATCGATGGCAGGCGTCTTAGTTACACTGATGCGGCAGGTCTTATAGTGCCTTATACTGCAACATGAGAATGCCGAAAATATTTTGGCGGTTTTGGAATGACATGCAGGACAGACATAGTAACACAGTAATATTAAAGTTTGGAGTAAGTTAACTATTGTGAAAAAATGGACAAAATTAGTTATTGCGCTTATTGGTTTCCTGTTCAGCAGTTTTGTGCCGCCCTTGAATGGGATTTTATTTATTTATTTATCCATCTTTCTATTTATGTATTTATTTATCCATTTATTTATTTATTTTGAGTGGGGTTTTTTTGGGGGAGGGGGGGGGGCAAGTGAGTCTATTGCACCGCAAAAAAAGAATTACAGTGTGTGGTTATTTTGTTGTTTGCTTCAAACCCTTGGTTGTTGGGTTAGGATAGTGGGTCTTTTATACCATAGGTTTATACCATAAGTGTGAAACTCAAAGCCCTGGGGCCATTCATTTAAGAAAAAAAAAAAAAGAAACTGGCTTCAATTGTATCCCCTCAGTGAGCCACTAGAGGCATACATCTACTTTGGACCCGTGTATTACCAAAAACTGAAGCACATGGTCTTGGACAAGATGCACGCCCGAGCGCGTGGTCCCCGAGCTGTCCTGACCAGGTAAGCTTTTACTTCCACCGCTCTTGCGAGGGACTCTGACAAAGAATACATTAGAATTTTCCCCCCGGTTCGTCTTCAGGCAGCCGACAGAAGGTCGCTCTCGAGACGGAGGTTTGCGTCTGGGTGAGATGGAGCGCGATTGTCTGATCGGTTACGGCGCCAGCATGTTGCTGCTGGAGCGCCTCATGATCTCCAGCGACGCCTTTGAGGTGGACGTGTGCGGGCAGTGTGGCCTTCTGGGTTACTCTGGCTGGTAAGATGCACACACGTCGGGATGCTTAATTATAATTGTAGTGCAAGACGAATGTAAGTCACATGTAGAGTAAGTTACTTGTCCATTTGGTTTTAAGACATTTGTTTTTTTGGGGGGATTAGCACTGCACGTCCAAGTGGACAGGTGTCCTAGAAGGATGGACAGTCCTAAATTGTTACTCTTTTCCCCCTGTTTTAATATATTGTTGTAAGTGTTGTGGTCCTCAAGAAAATTATCCACAGCCCGGTACCAGGTACCGTCTTACTATTCGGTTGCTCCCCAACCTCCCACAGGTGTCACTACTGCAAGTCGTCATGTCACGTGTCGTCGCTGCGCATCCCATACGCTTGCAAGCTGCTCTTTCAGGAGCTGCAGTCCATGAACATCATCCCCCGACTCAAGCTGTCGCGCTACAACGAATAACAGCACCAGGGAAACAGGCAAACGCCTAACATTTCTTTTTCTTAACGCTTTTTTTTTTTTGTTCTTCGATGTGGATAATATTTCTGCAGTATGATCATAGTTTGTGTACATAATAAACACTTGACATTATTTCTCACATGCAACTCTTGCTTTGGCTCATTTCTGCCTGAATGTTGACATTTACAAGACTTTGTAAAAACCCTCTGTTACGCGCAGCTGATTGGGACCAAGGCCTGCCGCAAATAGTCGAAATCCACAATTGATGACCCTTTCAAAATGTATTTAAATGCCGCAATATAGGTCTTTGACCCGTATAGTAGAAACTCCTTCCCTCACGAAAACATTGGTAATTAGCAGTGTGATAAAGCCAATATAATAACATGAAATCCTCTTTGTCCCACGGTTTGATTTCAGAGTTGAAATCATGAATGAAAGGACTTTGTTTGTTTTGCTTGTAGCTGATAAAAGCTCCTGTGATGATGTCATAACCTGCTTTGTATTGAGTGACATTCATGTCAAGTCGACAAAATCCCTTTTTGGACGTATGATTTCCTCCCATCAAAGCCTGAATGCCACACACACACAATTGGGGGACTTTAGCAATGGGACAAAAGGCGTGCACATCCCGTTTGTGAGCGTGCACGTGATAAGAGGAAGGATGCACCTGTCCTTGTTAATTGGCCGCAATTAATGACATCCTCCTTATCTGACTTTTGTGTATTTTGCCTCAATGTGCACTTTGAACATCTTTTTGCTTGTGTGTGAGTGTGTGTCGCAACTTCCCAGGTGGCTTGTGGGTACAAAAAAAGAAAAAAAAATGTCCAGCGAAAAAGTCCTCTCTACGTTGCGGTGAGTAATTCAGCCATAATCCTCCTTTCTCCTCTTCTTCTTCTCCTCCTCCTCCTCCTCTCCTGTGGTTCCATTCATATTCTAATCACAGCTTTCCCTTCTCCAGCTCTCAGGCACTCCATCAGAGCCCCGACCAGCCTGGGGCTTTACACTTTTACCCCCCCGTCCCCCTTTTTTTCACTCACTTTCTCTTCTCTTTGCCTCCCCTCCTTTTGTGACTGCCCCCCCCCCCCCTGCTTGTCGCAGGCGCACCAAAATAAGGTTGAGGTGATAAACCCCCTGACAGGAAATCGGTAGTACTGCACTATTGCATACTTAATACTCCTAAATGACTCTGTACGTTTGTGTACATGTCCCGAATGCACATTTTGAGTTTAGTTCATTTGATTTGGTTTAGAACATTCACCTAGATGGTCCATGCCAGTTTATGGCTTTTTGGCTCATTTCCATGCACAGTTCAAATGGCAGGTTAAAAAAAAAAAACAATGAAGAAAAGTTCAGTCAAAATGGATTAGGAGTTCATAAGCATGTACAGTTTGGTTAATAGATGTTTTTTGGGGGTGAGGGAGATAATAAACAGGTCTCCTTTTTTTCAAATTTTTTTCAATTATTAAGAAAAATTAATTCTTGTCTTTTGTTTTTAGGAGCAAACCCCTGTTTTTGGTGGAAAATGGTCGATTAGTATTTTCTGTAGAATTTTTTTGTGTTATTATTTTTTTATTATTATGTTAATGCCCGTCAAATTTACACAGATTTTCGCTACTGGCCAGCCCGCTTCCTATCCTCCACGAATAAAGGGTTCCACTGTTTTAAGTTGGAATATCACCATTCACCTTTCGATGGTCTAATACTGGCATATACTACAGCGTGAGTCGCTCAAATATTTTTTGGGATGGATTTGGAATGGCATGCAAACATAGTAAATCCATCATATTAAAATTTGATTGAAGGTTTGTTAAAAATGCACAAAATGTATTTAATTTTTGTTTGCCGTTCAACAGGTTTGGTCCATCCTTGAATGTTCGTTTTTATGCATGAGAGCCCTTTGCCATGGAACAACAAAAATACATCATAGTATGTGGTTATTTTTTGGATTGTTAAACATCTTTGTTGTTGAAGGATGCATCTTTTAAATATGCATTGAGAAATCTATAATGAAACATTAAATACTGTATAATAAGAGCACATATTTTGGACGTACTGTACTCCTATTTTGCCCATTTTTAAAAGGGCATTTTTGTCATATATATTATTAGGAAGTGTCTCTTCCAATGTGATCCACCACACCCCCCTCTAATAGTGCTGATGAAAAATTGTGGCCGCCTTCATCATTTAAATTGCCCACCCCTGGTATACACACATACATTTTTCATTCGGACACATTTACAAATGTCATTAAAGCATTTATTTTATATATTTGATATCCGGCTCAAGGTCCTAAAAGTACCGTACTAAGCTGAATTTCACAGATATTGAATACATTTGTTTTATATCCTTTATATTAGGGCTGCACAATTAATCAAATTGAAATCAACATAGCAATGCCATTTTGAAATCACAAAGTCTGCGATTTGGGGAAAAAAGAAAAAGCTTATTTCGGTTGGTCAGTAGGCTATTTTTCCTCTTACATCATTGTATGTTTCTAAATTTATAGTGTCTAGATAAGTTCTGTGCTTGAGAAAAAATAAGACATGGGAAGGCGGCCTTGAAAAAAAATTTGCACATTCAAAAACAAAATTGCATTCGATTATTTTTCAAAATGGTTCAGCTCTCTTCCATATCCATCTTAAAGTCTACTTACTAGAAGGCCAAAATTGGCACCACAAGTAGAAAAGACAAATGCACCCTTGTTGTTTACTAGTGCACAGAATTGTCCTACTCGTGAGGACAAAGAGCGTGCTCGTACATGGACCTCACGCTGGGTATCAAGGATATTGAATAAATACTCCACCAAGTATTGCAAAATGTACGTAGCTGGTGAGTGACTCCATGCAACTAAACTTCCTTGTGTGTTTTCAAATCCAGGCGTTAGAAATGATGATTCCGAGCTGAGCAACCGCGTTTGGATACTTTGGACGTGAGAGCCGTGTGTGGTGTGAAAGCGTATGAAATGCCATCATGGAGGATGGGGAGCGCCCCCTCGTTCCCTTTCTTTTTTTTTTCTTGGGAGGGGAGCTTTTCTTATTCAAAAGAGGCCCACAAAAGACTTCCAGTGAGCCTTGCCACATCCCCATCTGACTCGGGGGCCATTCATCAGCCCCGCAAGCCTATCAATGACATGTCCCCATCAGGGCTCCTATAAAATCAGCCCCTTTTCCCATGAAACATCAGCAAACATTTTGACGGCTCTGCCTTTGCCCCCGCTGGATTTCTGGAGGACCCTCTAAAACACCCCCCCCTTACCCACCCACCCACTACGGTTCCCCACCATTCCCCACCCACACGTACCCACACTCGCTCGCTCCCTATCTCTCTCTCGTCCACTAAGAGTCTAAGCATCTCCCCTCCGACGGCCAGTGGTCGCGGAGACGGCAAGCCGGGCGAGGATAGAGAGCAGGTGGAGGAGGAGGAGGAGGAGAGAGGAAAGTGGCAGCCGTTTTCTACCGGGAGGAGTGCTGGATGGGAAGAGGATGCACTGTGGGCTGCTGGAGGAGCCTGACATGGATTCCACAGGTCAGTGGGATGCCTCAGGGCCACCTCGGGCCTCGTGTCAAGCGCTTTGGGGAAGTTCCCAATGGGAAGCGCCCTGAAAGACAGGGAAGTCATGCGTCCGATTTTTGCTGTTTTCAGATCGTGTCCTTGTTTTTTTGGGAGGTTGGAGCAAAAGTTGGCAATTCAATTCAGCTTCATTCATCCATTTATTTATTGTAGGGCTGTTGATGGCATGTGTCCAGTTATTGCTTTTTTTTTTGTGGAAAGTGTACAGTTGCTGTTCTTTTCAGCTGAACTTAATTTTGGGGTGAACATTTTCTAATTGTATGGAACGGATTGGAATTTATAAAAGCAACAGTTGCAAGTATTTTTTGGAGCATTTTTCAATTACATAAATTCTGGTTATTTGTTTTTTTAAAGAATTAGACATGTCTTGTTAAAACATTGTATTTTTAAATGGTTTATTTTATTTTGTAGCGTTTTTTTTCTGCTAACTTTTTCCGTTTTATAAGCTTTGTTATGTGAGGAACAGTTTCTATTAAGGAATAACTTACATTTTTTTGTAATAGTGTTTTTAAAATATTAGTTGGGGTTTTTTGGCTTGCGTCTAGTTGTTTTTTTATTTAGTTTTTTTTAGGAGTTCGACCTAAATTCTTCATTTTTTTGAAAATTGAGGGAACCATTGAAGTTGGTTGACCATTGATGAGGGTTGGGGGTGAATTCAGGAGTAACTTTTTATATTTTCTAGTTAGTTTTTTCTTCTTATTTTATTTAAAAAAATAGGTCCTCTTTTCGCCGAAATGTTTCAATTTCTTTCAAGTTTATATCTGTTGGAACATTATTGCAAAAAAATCTCGAAATTCAGGAGTGATTTTTCATTAAAAAATATTTTTTCTAAATTCTAGCTTTTTTCTAATTGTCGTTCTTTTCTCTTTTTGTGTGTTTTTTTTTAGTTAGTTGTAGTTTTTCAGAACAGGGGATTGTGGTAATTTATCCAAATAATTTCACTTCAGTTGTAAATTGTAATCAATTTTATTTTGCATTGTTTCTCAAGTGGCTGGCTACTTAACTAAACTTACATAAGGTTAGTTTTTGTGTGTTTGCGTTTCTCGTTTCGAAAAGGGTCATTTGTTGCAAAATATATATTTTTCTTACATTTATATCAGAAGACACAATAGCTAAAAAAATTTCAATTCAGGAATGAACAGAGTGATCAAACTGTAGAGGAGAAATACAATGTGGAGTCATTCAAACACAAGTATGCTCAAATTTGCCGATGCATGCGTCACTTATTTAAAGTTTAAATGAGGAAACGAATAGAATAACAGAAATGTCTTTTTATCTTGCATCTTTAATAAATGTAGTAATGTCATGAAGTGTAGAAAAAAAATTGATTTGGTGTGTGGTCAGTTTTTAGTCATTCAGCAGCTTTTCCTTAAAATAAAAAAAATCTTTAAAAAAATTAAAATACAGTCAGAAAAATCTGTCAGGTCCTTTTTTAAAGTTGAAGTTTAGAAAAGGGCGAGTGAAGTGACGTTTTGACAAAATTTGATGCATTTTTACAAAATCTGGTTTTAAAAAGTATCAGTGATTAGAGTTCAGGGTGAATTCACTGTTTTAAAGTGAAACCTTAAAATTGAGTGCAAAAGGCTTAATTAAGAAATATATAACGTTTCAAATTCGGAGGCGGGGGGGATGAAGTAGAAGCACCAGTAACAAAAGTCCAATGATGGGCCACTTTTTTTCGTAGTAAAGTTTCAAATAGAATAAAAATCTTACAGTTCGTTTTGCAAAAAGTTAAGAGTTCGTCACATTTAGACCTTGAGAAATTGAAACAGTTCCTTTTAAATATGACTTCAACCATACCGAATTAAAATAGCATCTGCGACAAAAGTGTCCAGTCACCTTTTCGCAAACATTCCAAGTTGTATCAAGTCAGTGAAAACTTGTTTTTTCGTTTTCCTCCCCACTTTATGACGCAATAAAATTAACAGTGCCAGTGTCATTCCCTCCAATGAAAGGCATTTTTGTGATTGAGCATGCAGGTGCACGCCGGCCGTGTGTGTCGGGTCACTTAGTCCACTGTGTGTGTTCAGAAATGTGTGAACATCCGTCCCACTTGTTGATCGACTTTAATCCAATTATTTCCGTCCCGTACTTATCTTCCCCCGAGACAAATGAAGCCTGTGTGGAGAATTAGCTTCACTTCGGCTGCTTTTGCTTGTTTTTTGTTTTTTTTCTTCTTCTTACCCACCATGCAAACCCCCCAGCCCCCACACACACTCACACACATACACACTTTTTTTTAATTTAATCAAATTAGAACAATAAAATAAGATCACAATCTTCTGCTGGAGGCCCGGAGAGGTTGTGTTTGTGCTGTTGCCCAGATGGAAAAACAAAGGTTCAGTCCAAGTTGTGTAACATGAATTAGCATATTAGCACTGCTATTTAAAACCAAACTTGCACAATCCCGGTACACGCTCCAAAACAATGATACCAATGCTCAAATGCTCATTTTTGATTGATGCCTGTCTGACAACTTATTTATTCTTGTTTTTGGGTGGCTAAGAGCTTTTTCTTACATGTTGCTCATTTATGATTGTCAAAATGAGACTTGTATGATAGAACAATTGGTAAATCACCATACACTGTTAAATCAATAGCTCTGATACCGTCGCTCAACAATTGCGCATTAGAGCGAACCCCCAATTGAGAGCGGGAAGTACGTACCAGACTGACTTGTGTTCGGTGAAAATTTGTGATATCGAGAGACTCTATATATATTTTTTGAATAGTTTTAGCCTTTAAAGACAGTCATTAAAACACGTTACACTTTATGTAATACTTTTTAAAGTTTCCAGTCTATCGCCGTTCTCCAAATAAGACCCCAAGTGGGATTGCTTCAAGCCGTTTATTTGTTCACCCCCGTTAAAGTTAATGTTAAACAGTGTTTCAAACAGAAGAATAGATATGATTGGAAGATTGGATATGTAAACACAAAAATGTTGAACCAAACCATGTTTGGTCTCATAAAGGTCTGCGTGCTTAATGCTAACATAGTGCCAAATGGCATAAAAAGGCAAAGGGAATTTGCATAGATGTTACGGTAACTATAAATCCAGCCTGCCGCCGCTACTTTAACACACACACGGAGCGGTAACAGAAACGGAACATCCAAAAATATTCACAGGCAATATATTCTCTCTGCTCTGTGGGAATAATGACTGTAAGCGGAGTTTAGGTGGGGACCTTCTCTGCCTCTTCTTCCCTAAGTCTGCATCTCTTCTGGCATGTTGAGGCACAAGACTAAACGGATGCAACTTTAAATTTAGACTTGCCTGGTTACTGTAAAAAGCCATAAAAAAACAATATTTCTCTATTATCTTGATACCGAGTGAATGATATTTGTTTTGAATCTACTGAATATTGTGGCCCACCTGCTGTGTCAGTGAGAAGAAAGCAAATGAATCAGGCTTGTTGTTTGGTTGACAGTCATAGATGATTGGGTGGATGCCCCGGCTGGTTGTGGTGTGTCTACAACCAGAATTGTAGCTTTAATATGGAATCTTTCTAGATCATGTACCTAATGTTTTGGCCCGCTTTGTATCTAAACGTTTGTTCTTAAAAATGAAGCGTTCTCTTTTCAACTACATTTGTTCTCGTAGGAAAAGTTCAAACTCTTCCTTCCACTCAATTCAGGAGGGATTTTCTAACATTTATTTATGTTTGAAAAAAATTGTAATGTCTTTTTTTGTTGTTGTGGCTTGCTTGGATCTAGTTTTTTTTTTAAATGAAATTATTTTCAATATTTTTTCTTTAAGAGCAGCATTTTTAAATGAAGAAATATGAAGAAAAAAAACTGAGTAATGAACTTTTTTAATCAATCCTAGTTTTTTGGCTGCGGTTTGGCTTCTGCCTAGTTTGTTATTTTATTATTTTAAGAGTAGGGAGTTTTGATACAGGAAAAAAACCCTGAACATTCCCTGAAGTTCGAAATTGGTGGCAAAGTTAAAAAAATTAAAATAAAAAATAAAAACGCCCAAATTGCCCATTCTAGCTTTTGTATTGAATCTTAGATTATGGATCTAATGTTTCGACTGTATCAAAATGAGAGGAAACCATATTTTTAGAATGGTTTAGCTGTCGTATAACATCTATTGGATGATGTATCTAATGGTTTGGCCCTTCATATCGAAATGAAATGCGTGTTATTAGAAAATGCGGGTCTGCCTAATGTTTTGTTCCAAATGACAGTACTGTAATGGACTTTTTTTTTGGTGGCGCGTGCGCCTCATTGAAAAACAGTGGGCTTGGAGAAATACATTGTGGTCGTCTACAGTCACTGGCATTATTATTTCTTTTGGCTCCAAATTCATTGTGCGGTGGTGTACCTCATGTTTTGGCTAAATTGAAAAGAAAGCATATTTTGATGGTGCATATACAGCGCTAAAGAATAGTGCGATGTTGGTCTGGAGTGATTGAAGGGCCAAAATGAGTAATCGGATGTCTTGAGTTTCTGCGTGCACCTGCGCCTCTTGATTTTGAGTCGATTGGTTATTTTTGACCCAGCAAATTGGGTTGAAGTTTGGATTTGGGCGGGCTGCAGAGTTGAAGCTGGTCGCCATTTTGGAGTTGCGTACTGAAGTTGGGGTAAATTTAACGAATAGCTTTAAGATGTCTTTGGTGGTGGCAGTACGGCTCAGTGTGCAACCCCGTTGATGGTAGGCATGGAGAATGGGGTTCAAATTTTTGAGTTTGTCCACCCTCCATTAGTTTTTACAGGTGTACCTAATGTTATGGCAATCCTTACTGCTATTACTACTGTATCACAGTGCTACCATGTCGACTGGAAGACATGCAGCATAATTAAGGGCAAGAAGAAATGACAGAGAAGGTCCCAACTAAGCTCCAATAATAGTTGTTCCCAAAGAACGCATACATACAGTATGTCTGTGAGAATTGTTGCTCGTTGGACTGCGTGTGTTGCTGCTCTTAGAGTGTTCCAGTAAAACACGTTTTTACAGGTTTATAATTACCGTAACATTGATGCTAATTACCGTTAGCCCCTCTATGGCATATGTGTCAGAGTTACAGTGAACAGCTTGAAGCAAGTATGCTTTGTCTCTTATTCGGAGAACAGTGCAAGTGAGACTCTTTCTGCGTTACAGGATTGTTTCCCATTTCTTGACAGCCTCCATATTGCGGATTTTCACCAATCGTTGGTGGGTCTGGAACATATCCCCCACGGCCAAACGGGGGGTTTGTTATACAACTACTACCACTGATAATAATAATGACGATGACAATAATGACATTTGTTATGTTTGTCCCCCGCTGGGATGCTCGTGCGTGTTCCCTTCATCATACATTCTCCGCCCCCATGCACCCAAAACACTTTTTAATATCTGTGACCCTCCTGACCCCTCCTGCTAATGGTGCGTCCCAACCACGGCTGCTATGCTTGTCACATCCTATCAATGTTAGTGTGGAAGAAAAGGGGAGCCCTACAAAGTTGTATCTCATTAAAGTGGCCCATGCCTCCATGTGGCCCTGAGCAAAATGTGATTTATTTATTTATTTTTGGTTCCTCTATTTCTATCGATGATATTGATTATTGATCATTCATACTTGAAATGTCAAGCAAATACATGTATAAGGAGTCAACTGAGTTACCCGAAACAAAAAAGGTTTGTTGCGACTCCCAAGTGAAATTTATTGGAAAACTGAACATACAACAGAGAATCACACACTGTATCGGACCAAACCATTTAACTTGGTTTTAGAAAACTATGTTAGCTTAAAGCTAATACATAAAGCCAAACGTCATGAACAGGCTAGTGAAAGTAGCAGCATATGCAGATGGACAAGAGCAGTAAACGACTAATCTTACTGCAGCTTACTGAGCAGTTGTGACTGTCCCCTTTATTTATGTATGTCCTGTTCGCATGCACGTATTATTCTGCTTGTGGTGGTCAAGAATCTTTACATTGTATTACATTCTATTATTACTGTATGTTTTTCTGAAGTGCAGTACTTGTAGAGTGCTGTTTGTCTTGTTAAAAAACAAAACAAATTTTAGCGTTGAAGGGCAGCCTGGAGGGGATTTATTGCTTATCTAAAGTTCACTTGACAGAGCATAATGTAAAAATGTATTACCTCATTCAAACATTTGACTTTTATGTTACTTATGTGCCTCATTACTGCTCGAAAAATAAAATCAAGAAAAAAATAATAAATGACTCCTACAGGCTTTATTGACCGTTAATTGCTCTTGGGGATTCCCTTGTAGTCACAGGGCACTAAGCAGGTGCTTAGTTTGCTTATGCCTTGGGCCAACTGTCATTAAAATGCTAATGTTCTTCTGATAAACACCAAGCAAAGTCTCTCTGGGCTGATTAATTAATTTAATACTTCTTGGTTTTTGGAAATTCCAACAGTGAGCCTCCCAGTAAGCACGTACACAGTCCACACACACAAACATCCAACAGTTGAGCTGGAAATGAAAACAGGCACAATGGCCTCCTTACTAAATGTGCGCAGGTTCTTTTAAACCAGGGTGCTCCCGCGCCGTCCTCTGTCGGGGGAGGAAGGCAGGGAGGGAGGGAGTAATGGGGTCCTCGGGGGGGGGGGGGGGGGCTGGACAATGTTGGCTGGATTCCTGCCGTGTGGATGAAAAAGCCCCTCAAATAGAGCCGAGGCTAGGGCAAGCCATGTGAGCGTTTACGCTACATCCTTGATAGCCATCGTTAAGGGCCGTTTAGCACGATGCTAGCACATCGAATTCCACTCTATCGTTGCCCAACGATGGAACGTAACCGAAGATTGGTTGGGGACCTTCTCTGCTTCTCTTAATTCTGTTGCATCTCTTCCAGTAGGCCTCAGGGCTCCCTGGCATGCTGTGGCACCACTTGAAACTACACGAAAGGTGCACAGCTCGATAGTTGAGCATCTCTTGTTTTGGATGCATGATTCATGTCAGTCGACTTGGTGCAACAGCTCTCCTCGGTGTGATCACTACCGTTTAGCTCCAGGCTAATGAGCAGATCTTACCTGATGCAGGTGTTAGTTTGGGGAATGGGACTTTAGTTCTGTGATCTGCTTTTTTCCTGCAAATTTAAGCAACTGAATGAACACCCTCTGAGTCTGATGATTCCATATTTTTTGCCAGGGGTTGTATATGATTTAGCGAGGGCACAAGCAATGGACCACAATATACTGCGGGCTTATAATACTGTCCATTAAAAACATGGCCAAAACTTGACGTGAAGTACTTCAAATCTTAAAAAAGATAGCCCACTTATTTGTTTGAATTGAAAATAAAGTTGACCCCCACTATCCACAGGGGATAGGGACCGGCCCGACCGTGAATAGTAAATATCTCTATATAATTGATGCCCATTCTAATTTTTCAATGAGATAAATACAAAACATATACAAATGTAATTTATTTCTCTGAAAGGTTTGGTGTAAAATTGTCACTTTATATTTGTATGTTTTTTTTTTACTTTAAAGTCTCTCTTTCCATTTGTAAAAATGAAAATGAAGAAAAAATACTGACGTTGTTACCACAACTTCATAAAAAAAAACAAAGAAATACATTGAGAATGTTACATGCTAGCATGCTAATACTAATAACATTTTGCTAATACAAATTTTACCTGTAGATTTTTTTTCCCCACCATTTAACGGTACTTTGAAAATTCTGCATATCCCTGTTCCAGATACATGAAGCGCATAGATTTCCGTCCACATGTCATATTGAACTCCGTGCCTGTTTCTGTCTGCAGAGAGCTGGATCGAGCGATGCCTCAATGAGAGCGAGAGCAAGCGTTACTCCAGCCACATGTCCTTGGGCAACATGTCCACCGACGAGCGTGAGTCACACAGTAAACAATGTCACGTTAACTTCAAGCAAGAGTTGACACTTGTTATCAAACTGTGGGTGCAGTTATTGATGAGCAGCATATTTTTTGCCCACATTTCAGACGAAGAAAAAGAAAATAACCGGGCCTCCAAACCTCATTCCACCCCTGCCACTCTTGAATGGTATGTTGTGATTTTTTTCCCGGATTGATCACAAATCTGTCTAAATCTGGGATCATGATCACTTCTCCTTTGCTGAAACAAGGCTATTAGTCGTCAGACCAAATACTGACTGGCACGGTGAGCATTTCAAATGTCACTTTTTTTTGTGGCCAGCCAAAGGCACACCTGTGCAATATTCAAGATGTCTAGTCAGCATCTTGATATGCCAGAATCGGGGCGTGTGATGGATTTAACCGACAAAGGAGAAGTGTTCAGTAACGCTTCCTGTTTATTCTTTGCTTCTTGAAACATCAGTAAAAAAAACGTGAAAGTTCTGCGTCATTTCATACAGACAAAATTTTGAGTTCTGAGTCTTTCCAATTAGGATGATGAAAAAACAACCAACCTCCTGAACTACTTGTCCTGACGTATATTAATTTTTTTAGGGCTGATCCTGATTCGGGTATTTGGCAGAATGAAATTCTGATAACTGATTAACTGGCTGTTTAATTGAAACATGACAAAGTGAATGAAATCACTTTTTTTGGGGGGGGGCGTCCCTTTTTGTGGAGTTGTTTTTACTTATTTTTAATTTGCGGGATCATATGTGGGACAATTTGTTCTGTAAATGCTTATTTTATGTTGGAAATGCAAGAAAGCCAATTTTTACATGCGCCAACGTAAAATATTTTTGCTGGTTTGCCCAACTTATGGCAACTTTGTTGCCTTGACATTTTGAGTTCACCCAACTTTTTATTTATGTATTTATTTTTACAGTGTACTTGTACCTAGTCCTTTTTAGTGACTATGTGTTATCTGATGTTTGACTTAATTTCCTCATCTATTCTACGACAGAGACTTTTTTTACAGCACTCGTGGAGTACAGTATGCGTCTTGCTGACTTTGACTGTATATCATCCGAATGCGTTCGTTGTGTGCTCCAGGCTGGAGGAGAACTACGAGATCGCTGAAGGCGTGTGCATCCCGAGAAGCGCCCTCTACATGCACTACCTCGACTTCAGCGAGAAGCACGACACGCAGCCAGTCAACGCGGCCAGTTTCGGGAAGGTAACTTTTCGGGAAAAAATAAATAAATTAGAAATTTAAATGATATTCATTGGGAAATGAATACCCAGCTCCTGGAAAAAAACAAAAACAAAAAAACCCAATATATATATATATATATATATATATATATATATATATATATATATATATATATATATATATATATATATATATATATATATATGAATGTGTGTGTTTTAAAACATCGGCCACTCAATCGGTTATCTGAATTTTATCCTGCCCTATTTTTGAATGGTATCGGCCTAAAAAATTCCCTATCAGTGGGGGCCTACTCATAATAGTGGTGGGAAAGAAAATTCTTGATTTTGCATATTTATCCTGACGCTCCCCGAAATGTAGCTCGCGTCCTGCCCTCCATAGAGTTAGGCTCTTTATGAGTTTTTGCACTAAATGAGGCGGGCGAAGCTTCCCCACTCGGCCTCAGTGTGAAGCCTCCAGCGGCAGAATCCAATCCCGCCGACAAGATGACCGACTTTGCTCCGTTCTCACAAGCCTGACAAAGCCACCCGGCCCTCGTGCGCTGGACCCCCCGCCCCCAAAAAAACGCCAACCCTCCCCTCTCCACTTTTCCCCTCAGCGGCTTCTGTCGGAAGATATTGAAAAAGAGAAGGGGCCAGGATTAATGTGTAATTAAAGGAAATTTGGAAGGGTGAGATGTTGCGGAATGTTAGATCAGTGGCTGGAGCGGTGTGGGGTGTCCTTTAGGAAAGCTTCATTGATTCAGGACAAAAAAAAAGAGGGAGAGAAGAGGAGTAGAGAGAGCGGGTGCTGCACCGCCTCCTCTGTCTGCTCATTTATCAAGCGGGGGGCCTGACAGAAAGTTCACAGCTTGGCCTCTGTTTTCATGGCACACAATGGAGAGCGACACTGTTTGCTAAAGTTCCTCCACCCGCGGCCCGACCCTTGGAGACGGCCACAAAAAAAGGGGGGGGGGGGGGACAGTGGGAAACTTATCATTTATGGCTGTTCAATAAGAACTATAGACAATGTTTCTGTCACCGTCAAATGTGCTAATGTCTCAGCTACGAAAAGTGCACAGTCAGCATCGTTTTGTTTTGAAACAGATTATCAGACAACAGTTTCCAGCACTAACCACCAGACGACTCGGCACGAGAGGGCAGTCAAAGTAAGTTGCTTCTCGTCTTGCATCATCTTAAGTTCCAATTATTTAGGTTTCATTATTGTTGTTGTTGTTTTTTTTCGCACAGATGTATTTGTTTGTTTCAGGTGAATTTCTTTCACTTTATTTTCCTTAATTGAAAAGTCTTTTATTTTCCTATTTTTTTGTATTCAATATTTTTTCATTTCATTTTTTTCTAATTAAACATTTTTTTTAGTTAATTTACTCAGATATTCTTGTTATTTGGAGATCTCAAAACAATTAATTGATAAACAAACTATCGATTAAAGATGATAATTGATTAATTGTTGATTAATCTTTGCACCTCTATTATAGAGAGCGAGAGAGAGATCTACTGTACATACATATTAACATATACACGTAATTTATGATAAAACAATCAGAAGCATTCTATAGCTCAGTTCTTTAGGGTAAAATATTATGATAATATGCGCCAAATGGTGCACTTTTAAAGTTCCATTCAAGCCTGACAACTCCATGGACGTAACTCGTATGTTCAGGTATGTCGATAACTAGGTATGTAAGTGTGATGTAATTGGGTGTAGGTACCACTACTACGGCATCGCAGTGAAGGAGACGTCGCAGTACTACGACGTGATGTACTCCAAGAAGGGCGCGGCCTGGGTGAATGAGGCGGGCAAGAAGGAGGTGACCAAGCAGACAGTGGCGTATTCACCGCGCTCCAAGCTGGGGACGCTGCTGCCAGAGTTCCCAAATGTCAAAGACCTCCATTTGCCTGCCAGCTTGCCAGAGGAGCGGGTAAACACCCATTTGTTCTTTTTTTTAAAGCTCTTCCTTAGCAATGGTGGGAATTAACCAAGTACAAATACTTTGTTACTCTACATAAGTAGGGTTTTCAGGTATCTGTTCTTAGTATTTAAAATGGCATATCTTTACGATTTATTTTTCTGACTACATTTTACATTTACTGCCTCCATTTCAAGAGTTTTCCGTACTTTTTTCTACGTACTTGTCAAAACTGGCCGTTGCTTTTTATGAACTCCATGCCTGATTTCACAATGTAAAAAAAAAAGGAAAAGGAGAGGTGAAGTCAAACACAGTTGAGATTTTGATAGATAGATTGATTGACTGAGATCTTGAGGACTTGCAAGGCAGAATACGAACCAGAGCACATTTATCGCAGGGCATACTTTTCTGATTTTTATTTTTATTTTTTCTAGTCTTCCTCCCCCAGACTTTAAACACTTCAAAGACTGATTTATGAAGATTGACAGTCTACATACATCAATCCAATCAATCATCTCTTGCTTTTTTGTAAAGGACAAAAAAAAAAAACTATTGTTGAAACATTTATAAAAATACAATTAAAACAACATATTATGCCATTACAAAGGAAAATGACAAGCATAAAATGTATAAAAAATACTGCATATATTGTAGTGTACATGCAGAGACAGACGGCCATGTTGTAGTTTTGCGTGTGAGTGTGGGAGTGAGCTTTTTTGGGGGGGGCGGGCATATTATGGAAATTAATAGTAGGTTTATGAAATAATGAACAGTGCCAAAATCAACACATTTTTACACACTGTCCTTTTAAAAATGTAATATAGAAGGCATGTGAACAATGAAATATAATAAAGTGGGGGAAACACTGGAATCTGAAAAAAATGGATACAGGTTTGTTGTTTTCACTTTCATCATTAGCTAATTTTTTGTCAGCCGTTTCATTAACATAGCAAAACTATAGTAACACTGTTTGTGTGCTGTCATGCTTTTTCTTTCGTGCCAAGTTATCAAAACAGGTACTGTGTATAACTGAGACCAAAAATTCATTTATACTGTACACAGTTACTATGATACACAAGTACAATTCAGAATCTGCACTTTGTTTTACTTTGACAAAAGAAGTATTTGTACTTTCACACAAGAATCTGAACTTTTACTGAAAAGCACATAGCGTGGGTCTTAGCGAAAGAGACCCCCGCCCGCTGCCGCCGCTGTCTCGGGCCCTGGAGAAAGACCCGGAGGATTTATACGCTGGCTCCTTGCTAACTCTTAATCTTTCGGAGGAGATAATAAGATCTCGGCACGGACAAAGGCCTGGCGCTAGCTGTCCGCCTTTTTACACACATGGGGGGAGGGGGGGGGTGGGGGTGGGGGTGATTTGGACTGTTTTGCTGATCTCTAAAGCCTGCTTTATAGCTCCTGTGCTGTAACGCCAATTCGACTGTTCCCATGCTTTGCGCAGGATTTATCTCCTTGTTTTGCTGGCGCGTTTCATTGCGCCTCGGTCGATCAATACTGTGCTTGTCGCCCACAGGTGTCAACCTTCATCATGATGTACAGAACACACTGCCAGAGGATACTGGACACGGTCATCCGGGCCAACTTTGACGAGGTGAGGCTTTTATCAAAGTGCTTCACTTGCAAAAACAACGTTGGACATGACTGTGTGTGTGCGTGTATGTGTGTGTGTGCGCAGGTCCAAAGCTTCCTGCTGCACTTCTGGCAAGGCATGCCGCCCCACATGCTGCCCGTGCTCAGCTCGCCCACCGTAGTCAACATCGTCGGAGTGTGCGACTCCATCCTCTACAAGGCCATCTCCGGGGTACTCATGCCCACCGTCCTCCAAGCGTTGCCTGACAGGTGAGCTGGAGACTGCTGCTGTTTACACCCACCGGACATAACATTAGGTACACTTGCACAAACTCATCCGAAGCATCCACACTTTTTTTTTAATGACGCTTGAGGTCGCGGGTGAACTGCGGGCGAAACCTTGGCCTGGTCGCCACGGAGTTTTAGGGCCTGACAAATGTGCATTTTTTGAATCCGATGCCAATTCCAAAATTAACCATTAAAATGGCTGATTAATTCGAAAAACAATATAGAATGAATAGAATAATTTTGTTCTTGGCCTTAACGTTAAATATATGAATTGCAGACGGAATGTTTGACGAGAGGTGTCAAAATGAATTGATTAATCAACAACTTATCAATTGTCACCTATTTAAACTTTTAAATTGTTTAGAGCTGCCCCTGATTGCTGCCCCCCAACAGTAATTATTGTCTGATTTCTGCAGACGTGCTACCCATCGGTGTCTGGCGCTAGCCTGTGTGCAGAGTTCATCCATAGTAAATCTTAGATGCTTTTTCATGAATTAAATTCCCTTTTCTGTCTTTCCTTGACACAGTTTGACACAAGTGATCCGGAAATTTGCCAAACAATTGGAAGAGTGGCTCAAAATCGCCCTTCATGACCTCCCGGAGAACCTGAGGAATATCAAATTTGAGTGTAAGTGTCTTATACATTCTTATGGTTATCGATCAACGTCGCCTCCCTTTGTAGGGTTTGCATATTCTCCCTGTGCCTGCGTGGGTTTTCTCCGGGCACTCTGGTTTCCTCCCAAATCCCCCAAAATATGCATGGCAGGTTAATGGAGCACTCTAAATTGTCCCTAGGTGTGAGCGCGGTGGTTGTTCGACTGCCTTGCGATTGCCTGGATCAGTGTTAGGCTAGGCTCATTGACAATTAATGTTAGCTAGTGGGCTAGCCTTTAGGTTACATCTATCGTAATCAAAGTTAAGGCATTTCAGTTGCTTCTATCTCTTGAAATACTGTCATTAGACAGTCAGTCCCTCAATGGGTACAGTCTGTCTGAGTTTCTACCACATCTATTTTTGGTTGAACTCACCAGTGAATTGTCATGGGAGTCTCCTAATATGTATTTTTAAAAGGAAATATGTCAAACTCCCCTTTATCTATTCGCTTGTTATCTATTCAGTGTCTAGGAGATTCTCGCAAATCCTCAAGCGGCAAACGTCCCTAAACCATCTGTGTCAGGTTCGTATTGGTGCCTGAGAACTTTTTTAATAAAGTCCTTATGAGCAAACACAACACTGCCTCTCAGATAACGATATGTACTGATACCGATAGTGTCTGTGTGGCTATCCGCAGGCATCGCGCACTGTGATAAATAGCGCCGACATCACCTTCCAAATGTTGGAGGACTGGAGAAATGTGGACCTGAACAGCATCACCAAGCAGACGCTGTACACCATGGAGGACTCGCAGGAAGAGCACCGGCAGCTCATCATCCACTGTAAGTACAGTGCAAGACATTTTCGACACTTTCAATCGGTCAAGAACACTGATCAACAGCAGATTTTAATCAAACATATTTTATATTATATTATATTATATATATTTATATTATATTATTTATATTGATTAAAAACAATGTCTACACATTTTTTCAAGCAGCTCAGATTTTTTTTGATATTTCCATTTTTTATTTTTAAATTTATAAAAGCTTGCAGAGTACGGCTTTTACCATGTGTTGATATTTCAGAATAAAATTCCACCTGTTGCTGAACTTAACCTTTACCGGTAATCCATAACTCTTACTAAATATGATGATTATTATTGTTATTATTATTATTATTATTATTATTATTATTATTATTATTATTGTTATTGTTATTGAAATGTGATGTGCTAGAAAAAATAACTGGGCAGATTTGGGATAGATAAAAAAAAAAGGTGTAAAAAAGTTTGCTTTCATCTCTGATTAACCTCCATCCATAATAAATAAAATGGACCAAATAAGAAATCTAAATTAATTTATACTAAACAACAAATTGTGCATAAAGACCACCAGCTGTCCTTCTGTCTCAGTGTACCAGGAGTTTGATCGCCTCTTGGAGGAGCAATCGCCCATTGAGGCCTACATTGAGTGGCTCGATTCCATGGTGGATCGCTGTGTCATCAAGGTAACACAGCTATCCATTTTGTGTGTGTGTATGTGTGTGTGTGTGTGTGTGTGTGTGTGTGTGTGTGTGTGTGTGTGTGTGTGTGTGTGTGTGTGTGTGTGTGTGTGTGTGTGAGAGAGAGACAGATTCAGTAAATGGCTGCAAAGTGCATCAGCTCTTTTCCCACATGCAATACACAGTAAATAGGAGGTGTGTTACAGGTCGGGTGTCACAAAAGGCAATATTTCAAACTCAAGCTACAAACTAAAACTTTTTCATTCTAATGTGGACCTGGTCACCCATCACGTCTACAAAAAGATCCTGTGGCGTTTGATTCACTCTGTGAGCAAGAAGAGGTGAGAGTTGTGGCAGCTGATTCACCATGACATCACACCTGCTGATAAATGAGCACCTGAGCATCTGACAGTTCCTGTCCGAGAAGAGCATCATCGTGCTGGAGCAACCTCCCTACATGACCAACCTGCCTCAACTCGATTTTTTTCCTCTTTTCCAAACTTAAGAGAGTCATCAAATGAATCAGATTTGAAGACTTGAATCATATCAAGATGGTCGTGACGAGATTCCGGAAGATTCATTCCAGGAGTGTATGAAGGCGTGGCAGAAAATGCTGGGAAAGTGCGTTAGACTCCAGGAGGATTACTTCGAAGGTTAAAACTGTTTGTAGTTTGGATTTGAAACACGTCTTTTGTAACACCAGTCCAGGAACTTTACACACCTTCCCTAGACTATATACCCCCACCACGCCCCCCCAAAAAAACAAAACAAAAAAAAACTTCAAAGACCATAATATAACAGGATGTACACTGTATTGCTTAGCCCATCCTTACTTACGGTGCATCTGGAAAGTATGCAAAGGGTTTCACATTTTTCACATTTACAGTACTTATTTGAAAACTTTTTCCAAAACTCATCAATGTTATTTTTACCTTCAAATTCTACACACAACACCGCCATGATTCCAACTTCACCAATGAGAAATCTGAAAATTATTTGGAAAAGAGAAAAAAAACAAATCACACATACCCGATATTCACAGCCTTTGCCTAGCGTTTGAAATTGAGCTCAAATGGATCTTGTTTTCACTAACCATCTCTAAAGACACCGTACAGTCAAATCAAGGTAAAAATGTAAGAAAAATATCACTCAATAACAAGAAGAGGGAAGCTTGAGAGTTGCTGCAAAAAGTAAAAGGCGAAACTGGGTGTGCCAATCTTGTAGCATTATATTGAAAAAAAAATAGAAATAATTGCTGTAATTACTCTCTTGACTGCAAAATAAAAGTGAAGAACCTCGTTCCGAATGATGCGTTCAATGTGTTTTAAAGTTTTTCATAGCGGAGTGGAGTAGAACTGAGGTGAGTTGAGCTCTGGAATATTGCGCCGTGTAAAACGGGACTGGTCACCTGTCAACCACACAAGAAGGCAGAAAAAAATGATGTTCTGTTTGAGAAGCAGGCTTAAACAACTTTTGGAAAAAAGTGATGCAAAAAATAAAAGAAATAAAAATAAAGTCTTTGCAAAGGCTCTGGGCCTGTAAAAAGACACCTGCAGCTCTGAGCTTGCTGGTCCCTCACTCACACAGCAATCCTCCCAGTTAATGATGCCTACAAGCTTCCCATTTGCGCCCATTATATGCCCGATATGGCCTTGTAAAATGCGGTCGCCCGGGCAACGCCTCGGCCTGGCCACACAATGGTTCAATAGGAAGGCGTGTCCCTGGGGGCAAATTAAATAGTTGACTTGTTGACATGTTTTCTGGTCCCGGAGGGTTAAGCCCCCAAACACAGGCTGAGGGGTTAATGCCGGCATCCTCAGCCTCCCCACCTTTTCTCATGGAAATGGTCTCCCTCTCTTTCTAGGTGTCTGGGAAGAGGCCCGGCTGCCTGAAGAAGATGGCCCAACAGTTCCTGTTGATGTGGTCCTGCTTTGGGACCAGGGTCATTCGTGATATGACGCTCCACAGCGCCCCCAGCTTTGGTGAGCTGTCATTACTGCTGCCGATCCTTTGGCTCCGTAGCCACTAGCCGAGGCAGCACAGTACTCACACTCTGTACTTAAGTGCTTAAGTAAAAGTCCAGAATATTTTAGGTAAAAGTCAAATTAGCACTTCAGGAGTAGAAAGGGCTGTTTTCAGATGAAGCGAGCAAAGAAATAAATAATACAACGTGCTAACCATTAGTCCACCGGGCCGCCACTACCTTTTTATGCAACATATATATTTTTAATAGTTAAATATTTGAAGCAAAGGAAGTGCAGCTATCTGTTTTTATTTCCACCACTGGCAATGAGGATAGTAGCCAGATAAATGTCGAGCCAATTGGTGTGCAGGTGAAGTGGGTGTGGCCTGAGTAAATGAGGTGCCATAAAATGAATAAGGAAAGTGACCTCTCCTTCCCTGGCCGTCCTTTGACTGGACATTTGAATATCAAAGACACAGCTGGCTCCCATGTTTCCGTAAAGCAGCTTTATGTGCACAAACAGCTAATTAACAAACGTGACAACCCCCCCAAACCACCACACACACACAGATCGCCGCCTCCCCCGATGTGTTTACCAATGTGTTTCTATTTTATGACAGCTCAGGATTGCCCCGGACTCCTTTGAATAGTCAGCAAGTGTTTATCATGCAGTCACGCATGCACAATGACACCATTGTGGTGCTCACACCCACCCACCGTCACCCGGAGGTCAGCAGGACCTATTTCTGGCTCTGACCCGGATTATGGAAAAATCAGGGCAGGGTTCAAAATCATTTCCTCCCCCCTAAACATTATATCCCGTAGGGATGTTATGTAGTAAATTAGCAATATAAATATCGATAAGCCAAAATGTCACATGGGTCACTGTCTACATTAGGATTGATTGTGAACTCAGTCCGGGAGTTACTTTCCCTATGATGTCATAGTGCGGGGGGCATATGCAAATTCTTGTCGTCGCTGTGGTGGCAACAACGTGCACTTGTCCCACAGGCTCCTTCCACCTGATCCATCTCATGTTTGACGACTACGTCCTATACCTGCTGGAGTCGCTGCACTGCCAGGAGAGGGCCAATGACCTCATGAGGGCCATGAAAGGCGAAGGCGGCACAGGTAAGGATGACGATGCAACCCTGAAAGTGATAAGAACCACCACCCATGTATGATCGTCGAAGGAGTATTGGAGCCACATGGGGGGATAGTCAGAATCACAAGTATAAAGAAGAAATTATTATTATTAAAATAATTGTGTGATCCAATAACTAATTGTCTCAGCCTGTTGCCGTAGTGCTTGTGGAATGATTTGTGCTGAATTATTTTTTCCTTTACTATTTTTTTGCAAATATTGAACATATTTTCCTGACTATTTTCTCTCATGCTTAATTTTTTTTTTCAGATTAAAAAAAAAATGATTTGCCTTTTTCCCCAGTCAGATTTTTTTCTTTTTCCATTTACTTTTTGGGGGGTGTATTGTACTGTTGTTTTCCCATCATTTTTCTTTTTTTGTACTATGCAATCACTGATTTTTAATGTAATATTTGTCATTATTAAAATAGTTTTTTGTTTGCCAGTCATATTTTTTTGTTTATTATTTCCCTCTGTATTTTTCTTTCATATCCTATTTTAACATCTTATTTCTTTTCCATTCTTGTATTTGTTTCTTTTTCTTTTCATATCTTTCTATTATGTACCACCCACACATTTTTCCTCTGTAGATTTATTCAGGAAATGTATCTTTACTCAGATTTTTTTTACTTTTTTTACTCATATATTTTCTTTACTTATTTTTTCCTTTGTAATGTACCCCTTGATATTTTTTTAGGTTTTCACTTTATGGCTCAAATGAATGTTTTTAGTCCCTAATGCTGCTTTGTGGGAATGGACAACCATGTGATTTTGGAGATTTTGTCTTATAATAGGCGTGTAATAGATTACAGTAAGACAGTGAGCATCCATATTCATGTCCTCTCCCACAGAGCAAGACGAAGGGTTCACGCTGTCCGAAATAACCACCACCTCCTCGCCGTCCCCGGGTGCCTACTCGCCCGCCCGCTCCGTCCACTCCGCCGCCGTGTCATCGTCCTCGCCCGCAGCCGACACGTCGCCTGAGTACTCGTCCAGCACAGGTCAGAGAGGCCAAACGTTTTTTTTTCCCCCATTGTGCCAAAAAGTTATCAAAGTCTGTTATCAAATTCCTTTTTTACTTTTGTACTTAAGATCATTTCAGAGTCTGTGCTTTTTTTTTGTTTTACTGTTACTCAAGTACAGGAGTTAAAACATCATTTCTACTTTTATTTTGCGACGCAAGTATCTGTACCTCTACTTAAGTTCAGAGTGTGAGTACTTTTGCCACGTCTGTGTATGTGTCTGGCAGGCGCCGTTCAGTCATATACGTGGTCCCTTACATACACAGTGACAACGGCAGGAGGTTGCGCACCCGACGCCGGCCAACAGCTGTCCTGCATGAGAAGCAGCAGCAGCAGCGCCGCCGGCACGACGCCACCGCCACCCTCCTCCGCCCATCGGCTGCCTGTCTACGCACACAGAGAGGAGCATGGGTAATAATCTCAGGCTGTGTTTGATTAATTTCCTCATTTCCTACTATCCAATCACTACATAATGGTACCCTGGTTTACCAGGGGCTCAGTTTATGTTTTTTAACTTAAACGTTGTCGCTTTCCCTAAGCTTCATATATGGCGCCACTGAAATGGAATAAAAATTAAATAAGCCAATCCCACTCCAATCCTGATTGTTAATTAATTTCTTCATTGGTGCAATGCCTCATGGGAAATTTTTCTTTTCCGGTGCTTCATGGGTTTTTCCACTACTTTTCCAGTTGCATTGGGACATTGAGGGTGCTGAATAGGGGATGATATAGTTATACTCGCTACACATTCAAACATCACTGCAAAAATGGCAGCGACACCGTATCAGTCGTAGAGCTGGGCAATTACAGAAGAAAATCTCCATCCTCTTTTCACACTTCTCGATGAGCGTGTTGAAAATGCATCCCTGCGTTTTCAGATACACAGGCAGCTACAACTACGGCAGCTACGCCAACCAGCATCCTCACGCCATCCAGAGCCAGTACCCAGGGCTGAGCCACGACGCCACCATCCCAGCACCGCTCCACTACTCCGCCTACCACCGCTCATCTGCACAGGTCAGTCTCACGCTCAGACTGAATGGCAATTCATTTGTTGATAGAATAATTTTTAAAAGATGAACTGATTGCTGTCGGGCATGGGTCCTTCAAAAGTTTATGATAGACATGATAGACATGCCCATCCGATTTCGTGTTGATCCCTAGAACTGTCGTTGGGGGGCTCCTTTTTTTAACTTTCCAAGAGGGCCTTCCTCAAAGTCCCACAATGTTGCTCTCTGCACAGCGGAAGCAGCTGTCGGTGTTTCATCATCATGCGTTTATTACTAAAATATTGTTATTCAATGCTCTCTTTTCAGCTGTGAGCCCCCCCGCTCTGCCCTTTGACTCCCCCGCGCTGACTGTCTTTTTCCGTGCGGCGACCGCTCATAATGAACTGTCTGTGGTGTTTATATGTTAACGTGAACACGTACTTCCTCTTTATTAAGACGCTTTTGGGCTTAAATTGGGCACAATGCAGCTGCTTTGTCCCCTGGGAGAGGTTGGACTTTGTCTAATGTCCGAAATATGGTAGTCAGTTGCAGCTTTCACAGTCTATGCTGTTTGGCATCTGTCGCTATAGCAACGCAGTAAGAAGCCCAATTTTCAAATGCGGTTTGATTTGACAAACTTGCTCAGTCTGATATTCTCTTAGACAAGTACTACTATAATGACCAAAATAAGAAATTGAGAGCCACTGAATTGTACATTAAAGCAACGGCCACACGTTGAAAAAGAAGCTAGACATAAATTATCATCAAAATGACATTTTACATTTTTATTATCCAGATCAATCTAGAGCACAAGAAACCGAGCCTCGTTTTTTCCTTTTTAAGGCTAAGCTAAAAGATGCCAAACTAGGTTATGCTTTGCTATGTTCCTATTATTTTTAAAGGATGTGAGCGTGGCTTTGTCGTATCTTAAAGTAGGCTAGACTGTGTTTTGGGAAATTTATATTTTTGAAGAAACTAAGCCTGTTTTCTGAGTGTATTGTATTGTATTTATTTTTACAGCTCTTTTTGCCCCATTTTAGGCTAGGCTAAGCTAAAATAGGCTATGCTGTGTTTTGCTAAATTGCTATTTTTAAAGGAACTGTTATTATTTTTCTACTCCATTGTCATTTACATTAGTTGCAGATTGAGTGGCACTTTAACTCTCAGGTTTATTTTGAGTCTACGATGACAAGGTTGTACCTCAATATACTAGTCGTCCATCAAATCAATTTTCACCATTGAAGTGAATTCCAATCCCATTCATCCATCCCCCCCCCCAAAAAAAAAAATCACCATAATTTTTGGGTAAATGTGTTTAATAAAGATAAAACGCATTGTATCACTTAAAAACAAGAAAAAAAAATAGGAGGCATGATATTCATGTGCTCGCTCCGTGCATCAACTGGGCAGGACACATCACAGCAGCCCTTCATTATAAAGTGTCTTGTCCTTTTTCCCTACAGTACCAATTCAACGGTCAGATGTCCCGCATGGATCCCTGTCTGATGAGTAGCACTCCCCGACTGCACCCTGCGCCTGTGACCCCCCGCTGGCCGGATATGTCCTCAGTCAATGGCTGCTACGGTAGCCCGCCTGTGCACTCGGCGCGCTACGCCACGTCGGGGGACGTGTACTCACCCCTGGTCCCGCGCAGGAACTCCGAGTACGAGCACTCGCAGCATTTCCCCGGCTTCGCCTACATCAACGGAGAGGCCACCGCCACCGGCTGGGCCAAGTAGCCTTCACAAACACTTTGAACTGTAAAGGACACCCATTGTTCAGTCAAGGTGTGAGGACACTGACAGGACAAAATGTCAATCATGTATGGGATTAGTGCGGCGGCGGTTCTACACTTCCGGCCCTTTTTCTTTGTCCATCCATCCCTAGAAATCTGGGAAATCATTTACAGTTTCATGAAAAATTATCTGCCCCCTTCCGGAGTTCAAAGGTTTTTTTTTTTTGTTTATTCATCACACTTAAAGGTGGTGTTTACAATCTCGAAGCTTTGTGCAAGATTTGAATGTAGCCTCACTTTTCACACACACACACACACACACACACACACACACACACACACACACACACACACACACACACACACACACACACACACACACACACACACACACACACACAAAATATTACCGGTTTGATGTTGAATTTCTTAGAATTTTTTTCCCCTCCCAGGAGCTTTAAACACATTTTAACATCTTAAGACTTTTTAAACTATTCCTTAGCGTCTGTTCTCAATCTCACTTGCAGTGTTTGCATACATGCTAACCATCAATCGACTGCTACGTCAACTCACGTGGCAGCAACACTTACAAACAAGGTTTTTGTTCTCTTTTTCACATAGGGCCACATTAAGATTTTTTTTCCCCTCCGTATTTAATAAAAACTGCAGTTTCTATTTACTTCAGTTGTCATTGTGAGATATTAAAATTGGCTTGATTGTATGATAAATATGCCTTTTTTTAATCAGAAAGGGGGCAAATAGTTTTTCACCACACTGTACAGTATTACCTTCATTAAAAAAATAAATAAAAAACTGCAGCAGAATCATGCCACGCTGCCGCCAAGCTGTGCCTTTGTTTTCAGGAATGTACGCCTCTGCCAGTTCGGCCGCGATGCCTAAAATGATCTGAGGGGCTGGTGCAAAGCTCTGAAGTCGATGTGCAGAAGCACTGCCTTAACCTTCTCCCAAGAAAAGAGCCCAAAACATCACAGAAAGCAACGCCCTACCATCCACATCTGAGGCTCAAAATGTTGTGTATGTGTGGCTTTTTCTATGTGATACATTCGATACCCCCCCACACATACGCACACGTGTGTGTATATGTGTGAGTGTGTCTGTGTGTGTATATATATATATATATATATATATATACTGTATATATATACTGTATATATATATATATACTGTATATATATATATTGTATATATATACTGTATATGCTATGTATTTTCTGTAACTATGTAACATGGTGTATCTTTTGCTTTCTATGGTACTCTGTTGTTCTGTTTTGTAAGATGATTAGTACATTAACCTTGGGTTTTGTGTTTTTATAATGCACTGAAACACTACTGAGGACCTATTACCCTATGGGTATTTATAAAAAGACAAAAACAGAAGAAGGGAAATTATTAAAATGTACAGTAACATTGTTCAATGCAAGCACTGGAAACGCATCTGGGGTGAATGTCGGAGGATTGCAGTTGAAAGGGAGAAAGGTGCCACATAAAGGATTCTGTTATGGAAAATTGCTGACTCGCTTTTGTCTTATTTTTCTTTGCATTATTGACAATATTTTACCATACAATTGTAGATTAGAATATACAGTATATTAGGGATCAACAACCTTTTTGAAAATCTGAGCTGTTTTTGGGCACTGATTGAATGCGAAGGGGCTACCAGTTTGATTTCTAAAATACATTTGCTTAAATTACCTTTCCAATAGTATTATAAGTTTTCATTAATAATTAATATTTATTGACATTGAGCATGTTCATGATTTGTGACAATAATTATGAAATAATTATCAACGAGAACACTATCTTTACAAATCTCTCTCAGAATTCACATTTTAAATGATAACTTCTTCCAAGAGAATCACAATGTCCCTTGACTGAGATGTATTTCTACAGCAGACTCAAGGGCTATTTATGTGGTCTGTGGGGCCCACCAGGTGCCCATGGGCATCATGTTGGTGACCCCTGCAGTATATTTGCCTCATATCGTAGATGCCAAATTCAAATTTGAACGTGTTCCGAAACAACTCAATTCAACTTTATTTTTTGAGCACTTGCAGCAAAGTGTTAAATATAACATCAAACAAAAAACGTAGACAAAATAAATAAAATTAGAAAAATGAATGATTAAATGATGATAAAACTAAAAACAAATGAGCAAGCGTGTTATTGACATTGATCATCCAAGTTAACAATTACTGTATTTGGGCTATGACGTAACGATAGTTTAATCTGTTGCAATTAATTTAAATGTACAGTATTGTATGTATCTAATTTGCTTTCATCTCAAATTAAGTGTTTTACAAATAAATTATTGTTGTACTTTTAAATATATACTATATAAACACACCTTTTTTTCGAAATTAGACAGACTGGTTCAGGTTTTTAATTCCCTCAGATTACTGTACATTGATTATTTGAAGGTTATTAAATTCAGTAAAATTAAGTAAATTAATTACTTTAATTGACTATGATATGTCCATTAAAAATATAAAAGAAACATTTTACGAGTTCATATGATTATTTGAAGTAAATTACACGAACTTGGCTTTTACGGAATACCGTATTGAAACTGGAAGCGGTTTTAACACACATCGCGGAAGAGCACGAAAGGCCGCCCAGACCGAAAACGGTGGCGGAATTTCCGCACTGGCGAACCAACACTTAAACGCATCAAGCTAGCCAGACAGCGAGCTAGCTAGCCAGCAGTGTAAAACCGACACAAGCAAGCCGTGTTGTGTTTCTCTGACAGACGTCATGGATTTGGAAAATGTGTTGTCGCAGCTCGAAAGTGCTAACGAGGTGGACATTGAGGAGCTTCTCAAGGAGTTTAATCGAGAGGTAAATTGTGCTCATATTATTTTTATTTACGTACGCTAAAAACAAACGTAGCTCGAGCGTCAGTTAGCAGCTTTGCTAATAAAGCGGATTGATTTTAAGTAAGCAAGTTATCCATCTAAGCCTTCAAAAGACAAAAGTAGAGCCTTGTGATTTTTAATGTCAATTTTGTTATATTCTAGTTTTGTTCCAATGCTACCAAAATGTACGTCCTCGTGTAAATACTGTACACACAATCGTTATGATCAACAACGTACTTTGGCAGTTTTTGCAGTCATTAAGTTACATTAAAGTGGTTTCAGCGTTCCCATCTGTTGTACCGTTGGTATGTTAATTGCCTCACTATGAGCTTTTCTCTTTTTCAGAACAGCCACACCTTCACTTTTGATCAGAAGGAGGAAACACTGCGTAGGGTAAGCAAACACCATCATTGTATAGCATCCATCATTTGAGCGTTATTAGGTTGGACGGTGAATTGGAGTCCATTCCAGCTGACTTTGGGAGAGACAGGCGGGGATGCACCATGGACTGATCGCAAATCAGTGGCAGGGCAACATATAGACCAACAAGAATTTATGCATTATGAATTCATATTCAGACTTGGACTTATAGAGTCCTCAATAAAACCTGGGCTGACTTTGGAAAATGATGCTACCCAACGTACAGTTCGTCAGGGCAATTTATAGACAAATAAGTGTTCGCGTCCACAATTAACCTGTCATGCATGTTTTTGGAATGTGGGAGGAAGGCACATAAAACACTCCCAAGCACAGGCAATACAAACTCTAGATCCAGAGCTGAGATTCAAACCCCACAGGTCTCTTAAGCAGACTAGCTAACCATTATTAGTTCACCGTCCTGGGAGACTGTTGATGGGTTGTCAAACCTTTTTAAGATTAATTTATTGAAATACAATAATTGCTGAGTTTGCTATTTTGGGGAGAACAGCTTCATTTCTATCAGTTAGCTTTATTTTGTATGATTATTTTATTTACATCGTGTCAAGATAAGTTTAGTGCTTAAGAAGTTCAGTGCCCATGTTTACACATTTTTTTCATGAAACATCCAAATTTGAAGTGATTAAAAACACAGATTTGGATTATAGTTGTAATCTGATTTATGATTGACTATTTCATGTTTACGCTACACTTGAAAGTTCTGTGTAGTTGTTGTAGTGAGCACATCATAGACTGCACCTCCCAAGTGTTTTTTGTAATTTAGCTCTAATTTAAATATTTCTTTGTAATTCATGGTTCACTGGCCTTTATGTTGTTGATTAAGTCTTCATTTGTTTGCATGAAGCTATCCTGTAAAACCAAAATACATGGGAAGAGGACCTTGAAAAAAAATTGCATATTAAATTTCAAGTGCATTATTGAGAGAACAAAATTGCAGTCGAATTATTATTAACATCTGTGGTCTAATCCCGCATTGCCAATATGAGTCTGGTGCAATTTCAGAAGCTGTGCCAAAGTGTGCTGATAGTGCTCGGGATGCAAGTGCAGCCCAGCTGTCAGAAGACATGTCTGGAGACCCTCCGCATCCTTTCCCGGGACAAATGCGTCCTGGCGCCAGTCGCCACCCGGGACAGCATGCTGACTCTGGCCAGGATGGCCCAGTTGGGCACCGGGGAGACGGCGGGCGACGGCCAGGAGCCCCCGCAGCCGAGCGCGCCGGTGGCCGAGGAGGAGAGGGTGGTGGTGGTGGAGGCCCTGAAGTGCCTGTGCAACGTGGTGTACAACAGCGCGGCGGCTCAACAGGTGAGCGTGGACGTGAAGCTGGCCCACGGCCTGTGCGCCAGCCTGCACACGGCCGCCGCGTGGCACCACGAGGTGGGCCTGTTCACGCTGCGCCTCCTCTTCCTGCTGTCGGCGCTGCGCTCGGATCTGCGGGTGGAGCTGAGGAGGGAAAGGCAGGTGGTGAAGCTCCTGGCCGAGGTGCTCGAGCACACCCTGGACGTGAGGTGGGACGGCACTTACGAGGCCGCCCGGCCTGACCCCAGGCCCTGCCCCTGCCCAAAGAGGACAACGAGAGAGCGATGGAAGCTCTCAAAGCCCTATTCAACCTCACTGTGTGCAATGCTGGCGCAAAGGTGAGAGCGTTGTGTGGCTCATATCCATCCATTTTCGATTGTGCTTGTCCTCATTGGTCACTCAATAAATGTTCACATTGAGTGCTCACAAGATGCCTCACGTGGTGAAAATACACAACTCACAAAAAAAGTGAGGGATATTCAGCTTTCCGGTGAAATTTCAGGATGAACCTAAAATATTCCCCCTCCGAAACCTAAAATGAATTGAAGAGTCATGGAAAGGCTTTGATGACTCAAGTCAATCATTTTACAATTAATACCAGAAAAACACCCAAGTTAATTAAATCAAAATGAAAAATCAACACCGTCTTACTGGAATTTGTTTTTATTGCTTTTTAAACAAATCTACTGAGAGGGAGCTCTTGGTTCCCAACCCAACCCAACCCAAGGCACTTTCACTTTTAGTTTGGAATATATCGTTCGAGGACATTTACGTAAAAGGCCGTCAGCATAATGCCGTGACCTAATAAGGCAATGAAAAGCCACCGTATCCGCCCAGTCTTGGAAGTGACTGTTCAAATGGTCTATTTAATCGTAACATAAACAGGAGATAGCAGATGTGGCTGTTAGGCTTTTGTTTAGATCCCACGGGCTCAGCCAAACTGGCGTCCTGAATGACGGTGTGTGAGGACACAATTGTAAGAGTCAACACGTGAGGAGACTTTTCTTTTAAAAACGTACTGCTTTTGAAATATTTTTGAGGTGGAAAAATCCGACACCACATTCCAGTTTCAGGTACAAGGTGATCCTTAACAGGTACCAACTTTAGAAACCAAGCTGTCAGGGCTTAAGGCGAGTATTTGGGTCGCGGGTCAGCTGCATTCTGTCCCAGCTGACTTTGCGCGAGAGGTTGATACGCCGCGGACTGGTCGCCAGGCAAACACCAATGTGGTCCATTTGTCCTTTTACGATATACGAGCATCAGCTCCGTTGTCTATCGCTCATCTACTCGAATATCAGTGTTAATGTCACTATCGGCCGTAAATGGATAACAATTAAAACAAAAGTAAGATGGCAGCATTCTGGTCTTTTGGTTACCACATCTCATGGCCACAGGTCAAGTAGATTCATCTTTGTTCTAGCGCTCATGAAATAATTGTTTGACCAGCACACTTAACTTACATCATTTTTTTAAAGGAGGCTGAGCACCAGTACAGAGTCATTGCTGCCATCCTGCGCCATGTGCTGATGTTAAGGACTGAGACGGAGGAGAAAACAGAAGAAGCACACAGGTGGGGAACTTGAGCTTCTCATTCACTGTTGCTCTGCTGTCTGTGTCCACGTCATGATGCAGTAAGCTGATAGGCAGTGCACACAAGACATTGAAAGACTCACAACACCTGAGCCGTCACCTTAAAGTAGGCACACAGCACACTGAGCCAAGATGATGTCATTCCAGTGGTGGGGCTGTGCTTTCAGTACCTGGTGCGTCAGTAGGGACCGAGCGTACTTAATCCACCTGCCTGAGTAGGCAGCCGTCGGCAAGTGCTCTTCAAGAGCCTTGCCTTTTTTTGTTTTTGTGTTTTGTTTTGTCAAATGGTTTTGTTTGTTGTTAGGTCGCGTGGACCTGATGTGGATTGTTTTCAGCATTATATGGCCACGACATTCGTCGAAGGAGAAGAATCTACGCTCGAGCTTATTTGACAATAAAGTTGACTTGACTTGATTTAGTGAATTTAAACGTGACAAAGATGTAAAACATCTCATTAAATTACCTCCACACAAGCTCACTACTGACATGTTTTGCTTCCAACCAGCCAATCGGAGTTGCTGACATCATAATGGGCCAGCACTCCTCCAACGTGCGGTCAAAACCGACTCTTGCCATGTGTGGACAAAACAGATTGGTTAAAGAAATGGTCGCATTATTAATAAAGTTTCAGTTACATCGGCCAGCACTACTACTTCTGAAGGCCCTGGGCAGATGAATTTGTCTTTGATATGGCTGCACATAGAGCCTGAAATCTGATCGTACAAGAAAAAAAAAAATCTTAACATCGTCATGTACTGGAAGCCGTGCAGCCTCGAGAAACGTGACTAAATGAAGACAATAGACTGTTGGGAATAAATTGCTACGATTTCTTGGAAGACGGAAAAAAGATTGTTTGTGTATGTTATGGCTTCTGACGGCGGTTAAGTCATTTTCTATCTGATCTAATATATTCGACAAAGTGATGCCATGGAATAAACCCTCAGCTGATCTGGGCTTTCGGAGCTTAGCGGCCGCCCGCGGGGAAGCAACTGCATAACAAGCTCATGTCTTTGGAGCTCAGGTGCTGCCAATAGAAAAACACTGACTTAAGCAGGGTACACGCATCCTGATTTTTAACGTAGCCAAATGTACTGATGGTTTGCAAACAGGGAAACGCAAACAACCCGCGAGGACTTTTTACTGTTGATAAACCTGTGACCTTGCGTATTTTCTTTGTAACCCATAGCCACGCCGTCAACCTGCTGAACAACCTTCCCGTGTCCTGCCTGGACGTGTTAATCGACCTCCCCATACGGGGAGGCCTGGAGGAATATGGCGGCAAAAACATGGATGCCATCCAGGTGTTACTGGACTTCATGGAGAAACGGATCGACAAGGTGCAAGTTAGCAGTGCATGATGTTGGATACACCAGCAGCACATTGAATGATTTTTAAAAGTGGTGGTTGCTAATGAATAAAACACAACGGTAGCTTGACTTACAAGTGCCACAGTCGTAGTTCTACTTTTCTATGACCGGGTGTTGATGGAGATTCTTTTAGTGTTCATGATGCGTATGCGTCAGGGCTCCAACTACAAAGAGGGTCTCACTCCTGTGCTCAGCCTGCTGACCGAAGGGTCCAGACACCACAGAGAGATCCGGAGATATATCAAAGCTCAGGTACGGCAACCCCTAGCCTCCAAACACCATCAGCAAATATCTTCTTTTGAAAGAAAAAATCTCTTTGGTCCCCCGCGTAGGTGCTTCCTCCGCTCACAGACGTGAAGATCAGGCCGGAGGTGGGAACCACCACTAGGAACAAACTGGTGCGCCTGATGACGCACGTGGAGATGGCTGTCAAGCAGGCGGCCGCAGAGTTTCTCTTTGTTTTGTGTAAAGAGAGCGGTAAGGAGGGTGAAGGGCGAAAAAGTTTTCCAAACCCTCGAAATGAACATAAAACCGTCATTATAGACATGCACGCACTTTCATGTCAATCAGTAAGACTGGTTGAGGGGGGCTGCAACTAAATGAGTTGGAAGGGGAGACTTGCTGACCGTTTAATATTTCAAACTTGAAATTTCATTTAGTTACTGTACAAATCCAAATGGAATCGTTCTATTCACACCACATGTCGTATGTGTTTGTGTTATTTAGTGGACAACCTGCTGAAGTACACTGGTTACGGGAACGCGGCGGGACTCCTGATGGCACGAGGGCTGCTGGGAGGGGGCAGGGGAGAGACCGAGTACTCGCCGGACGAAGACTCTGACACTGAGGAGTACAAAACTGCCAAACCTTTGTGAGTGTCTGTCTTTATGCGTACGTGAGGGGCAAACGGCATTCGACCCCTTCCTGAATTTTTAAGTTAGCTTACTTAAGAAACAAACTGTCCACTGTTCTTATGGTTTCGGCCATTTTGGTGCATCCCGACGCCAAACACGACAGTCGAGTGAATTTCAAATAGAATGCAAGCCTTTGAAATGTTCATTGTCTAATTTGAAGGAGACATGTACAGCGTGTACCTTCTTGATCAGGGATCGGTGTTTTACGATGTCGCGCGCTACCAAATGTTTTCTTCAACAATACCGCTCGGTGAACCTAATAAAGTGGCTTGTGTGTGGATAATCTAAAATTTTCGGTTCAATTCTCAGCATCAACCCCATCACTGGTCATGTGGAGGAGCCCATGCCGAACCCCATGGAGGAAATGACAGAGGAACAGAAAGAGTACGAGGCCCAGAAGCTTGTCAACATGCTGGACAAGTTGTCAAGGTAACCACGGCAACCGTGTTTAGTTGTTATGTGAACAGAATAGTCAAATTCAAAATGACAACATTTGTACGGAGCTGTCGTAGGCCAACAATTCAGAGCCAGGGGCTCGCCGGGGTTGTAATCAATTTTTTCATTTGGAATTTTCATTATGAATTAAAAATCAAAACAAAAAACAGATCAAACAAAAACAATCCAAAACCCACACGCCTATGATACCCTTACCCGACCGAGGTCCTTTACTACGCTGGCAGAGTTGGCAGACAGTGCAGGTTTTACGGCACGTTTTTGTTTTGTACAACCCTGCACGTGTTAGCCGCATAAAGATGTTGACAGGCGGTTATTCAGCGTTCTAACATTTTAACAAGAAGCAGCATCGAGCTACCGTGATGTATATTAGCACTGACCTTTGCTGCGCTCACATCCCAAACGCCCGTCTCGTCTCCCCCTGCCAACAGGGTCGCCTGAGCAAGAATCTCCTCTGCGTCAATTAGTCGGGAGCAGCACACGGGAGTGAAATGGGCGCCGTTATTAGGGCCTCGTTAATTAGGCTCCACCTAATTGGTTAACGGAGCAGACCTGTCGCGCAGGTTTCTATTCATGTTTTTAATAACCAAAGTGAGTGTCCTGACTTTATTCTTGTGTGGAAGAGGCTGAACAAACGTGCCGGCCCGGCCATTGTCACAAGGGCTGATGGCGTAATGAGGCACGTGTGCCCCCTTAAAAGAGGAAAATTCCTTTCTGAGAACTTCTTCCCCTTTTCTTTCATCGCGGGTGTTGCGGCTCCAGAACACACCGACTCTAAGGGGATGAATCAACCCCTGAAAGAATGTCCTCCGTTAACTACTTAACTGCTCCTCCAATTAGCACATACTCCACCTGCACGCCTTTTGTGCATTTCGGCATCGTTGTCGTCAATTGAGGGGTGGAGATGACGCTCCGCCGTTCTACCGGTAAACATCTCGTTAGGCCTCACTTTTGGAATCAGTGACATCACAGAGCTGTCGACTGTACTTTATCATTATAAAAAAGGTTTCTAATCAACCTTTTCATAATGTTTACAAAGATTCCGCACAAGGGTACCGCCAGGTGGCTGAAAGCGCTTGACGACCGCCGACCTGAACTGAAACCATGACAAAAAAAAACATGTCGGGATTGGGGTTGTGCTGTAAAATAGACCTTGTTTAGGTTTTTTTTTTTTGCAATGAATCCAGCAGAACCTGAAGGTGAGGTGGCTATGACAAGAAGCCACAGGTGGAGCTGCACTCTATTGGTTTACAAAGATGTTCCACTTCCTTAACTAATATTGTCTGTGTGGGTACTTCGGTCATTCTGTACAACTTTGCACTCAGTTGTACCGTATGTTCAAAAACCGAATCCGAATACGTGCACCATTACACCCAGAATAAATGCCCTGTCCTGTTCCAAAATTGCCACTGCAAACTATTTATACCTTGTCAACAGTGGCGGATGCTGGTCTGTCAAGGAGGGGAAGCTCAATTTCGGCCTACGTCATAAAATGTTTATTTATATGTGAATTCTACTCCAAAAAATGAGAAGGTTGCCTTCACCATAAGATCGGTGATTGGCTCATTTCACTGTCAATCAAAAAGAGATTCAACCTCAGACAGATCATCCAATCATCATGCAGAAAAGCTGAGGGTCCGGGCCGGCTGATACACGCCCACTGTCCATAGACTCCCAGAGACGCTGAGCGTCCGATGGGCGGGATTTAGTCAATGACATGTCCACACAATTGTATGTACACACATATATTTGATCACTTTTTTTTTTTTTTTACATTTTAGGCGAAGCCGAGCTTCCCTTGCAGTCTAAGAGCAATAGCCTCTGCTTGTCAAGAAACTGTGGTAGCACATTTCACGGCTTTATAAAATGTTTATTTGCCTTGCGATTGGTCGTGACCACGCTCCAGGGTGTAAAACCAAAAGTGAAGTCTGTTCATAGACAACTGTGAGCGGAGTCGTTTTTAGAGGGAGTGGCGACACGCACGCACGCATTGACGCAAGCACGCACACACACACACACAGAGGAGGTCTAATTGGATTAGGATGAAGGGGCAGTCGTGGCTTTGAGGAGATTAGCCTCAGTGCTGATCCTGTAATTAAACTGCCACTGGAGAGGAGAGGAGAGGAGGAGGGTGGTGGGCAAGCGGGTGAGGGGTTGTCTGGACTGTGACATGGACAAGTGTGCAAGGGGGGAGTGGGAGACTCAAATGTAAAAATGCAAAAAAAAATAACTTGAGATCACAACCATAAATGCATTTATCTTTCTTTATGCACATCTTTTTTTTCTTTCAACATCATGTCAAGCCTATTTCGACCAAGTAGAATATTCATACATTCATTTTCCGAACCGCTTTATCCTCATGAGGGTCGCGGGGGGTGCTGGAGCCTAACCCAGCTGTCTTTGGGCAGTAGGCGGGGGACACCCCGAACTGGTTGCCAGCCAATCGCAGGGCACACAGAGACGAACAACCATCCACGCCCACACTCACACCTAGGGAAATTTTTGAGTGTTCAATCAGACCTGCCATGCATGTTTTTTGGAATGTGGGAGGAAACCGGAGTACCCGGAGAAAACCCACGCAGGCCCAGGGAGAACATGCCAACTCCACACAGGAATTGAACCCCTGCACTGTGAAGTCGTGCTAACCACCCGCCCAAGTAGAATATATAAAATATAAAAAGGTTGACAAAGAAACACTCAAAAGTACACCCAAGTGAAAATCTACTGGATGACAGTACATTTTTGCCACCTCTCACAACAGCTCAAATAAAGCGTTACAGTGCAGGTTCAATTTGGAAGACCGACTCACGAGTCGGCCATGTTTGTTTGTGTGTGCAGGCAGAGTTTGATCCGTCCCATGGGAGTCAAGCCGGATGGGACGTTAGCACCCCTGGAAGAAACGCTGCATGCGCCGCCTGGAGACGATCCCGGATCAGACTCTGATTAGAGCATTACGGTCGGATGTGGGCAAGGCAGTGGGCGGGGGCGGAGCCCAGTGAAAGAAAACACATGCACACAAAAAACAAAGCTGCGTCACACTTCAAGGGCTGGATCTTTCAGACCACCTCATGGAAGGTGGATTCCTCTTTAGTATAAGTATGTTGCCCTTTTACTATACATTTATTTAATGTGTCACCAATAAGAGCCAAGCACATGACAAATTGTCCGTGTTCAGAACACACACGGTTGCAAAATGTCGAGTTATTTCTGCGACTTATTTGCCATTGTAAATATTGTTTCATATTTATGATTGCAGACCCCAATAGAACAGAGAGGACAGAAAAAAAATGTTCACCAGTAAAGGTTGGATTGCACTCTAGGCTCATTCGGACATTTCACTCCAAAGCTCAATACGCTTCTAATACACCGTAAGCTTTCACCGGCAATTGCAAGTGTGCTCGACCGCCATTAAATCAGGCCAACTCAATTCCAGCAAAAGCACACAAGTGAGGTGTTAAAATGGTCACTCAAGTTCCACTGAACCTGTCATTCCCGATCATCCCATGGAGGAAGCAGTTGTACAAAGTACTCCTGCCCCAAAGGATCCAGCCCCGGCAGTGTGCCAACGCAGCTAAAATGGCGCGGGTCTTGGTTCAGGAGCACTTTGCTGAAGTCTCCCGTGACGCTGAAGAGACCTTACTGTTGCACCTTTTTCTTTCTTTATATGTTTGGTTTATTCATTCTTAAGTTGAGGACTTATTCAAACAATAGTCGGTTTGAATGGCAATCAATCATTCCGTCATCAGTCCTGTTTGTTTGTAGTACTTTTTCCCGCTCCATATTTTTTCCCCAGTTGTTGTATTCGCACATAGGCCTAAATTAACGCATGAGGTCTATCGTGAGAGTGGGACAGACCTGCTCGGGTTCGAGGTATATTTAAAAACTTGGAAAGTGTCGCTGTGAACAGTTTTTGAAGCGCAAAGGAAGTCTCGTGGCTTTGCGCTTATTGCTCTGTGTTACTGTAAAGAAAATATAATTTTATTTCAATATTTACCAGACAGTAGTATCTTGACTTACATGGGGGTGGTGAATCACTGGTACTGGAATGGCCTCGCATGTGGCCAAAGAGAACCGGCAGTAGCTAACACAAGTTTGGGGGGAAAACTGTCAAATACAAAATAACAATCGCAAGGAGCTGTTGTAGGCCTCAACTCACATCGATGCTCCGACGCAGGCGACCCAGCCAACCAGTCCAGCTCCTGACGGTACTCACTTGGCCATGCGCCTTGAAGGTACACATCCAACACACAAATACTACAGTATGCACTGTAATTGCGTTGAAAAACAAGGTTATATAGGTTTTAGGTCTGAAAGATGTTGAAATGTAATTGCAATTTTTTGAAGTGAGTAAAATCATAAATCAGATAACAATCCAAACACATCTGTGGATTTATCACTCCAACTCTAATATATGTAAATATGTAGATTCCCAAAGCACTGAATACATACATAATGAAGCCGACCAACTGAAGAGGCCCAGCACATGAAATTGCAGGCTATTGATTTGAAAATGAATTTTCAAATTTATTTCAATTTGAAACTTTACTTCTGCTACATTGTGATTGACTTGAATTGTTCATCGAATTGAATTGAATTGCTTTAAAATTTCAAAAAATGGATTGATGCACCCACTCAGGGAAAGGATAAACTCTGAAGTCAAGGTCCCGCTGTAATTTCTAAACACAATTTAGGGCAAAGTAGGCAGAAAACGAAAGTTACTCATGTAACTTCTGTTTTGTTCGGCACGGTTTTGAAGGGACGTAACGGTACTCAGTTCGAAACATTCCATTCATCCAGTGGACTTTGATGATGGTGAACGCCAGGTCTAATTCCCTGCATACTTCCAACTCATTCATATTGCATGCCATATCCCTCAATTTGGTATGTAAGGGTTTTTTCCCCTCGGGAGAATGTGTCTTTTTGCACACTTTCCCATGTTGTAAACTTCACAATTTTTATTTTATCGAGTGAACATATCACTGAAACAACAAAAAAACCTGGGTTTAATTAAAAAAACATTAAAAACAAGTCAGTTTGGGCTCATTACTCAACAGGCTTTTATTAAATATTGGTTAAAACTGTGTTTATATTGTATTAAACAGGTGAGTGGATTTTTGTCACGCGTGCTTGAAGTAGACTCGTGTAAACATGACACATGGAGGCAAACAAGCGTCAAACATGACGAGTGTCAAATATTTCCCGCTGTCAGTTGCTCGGGCAGGATGACGCCGAGCACTTGCTGTCTGTCTCCGAGTCCGACTCCTCGCCGCCGCTGCAGCCACTTGCGCTTCCGCCACTTGCGCTTCCGCCACTGACCAGCGTCGGGACGTGCTGCTAAGAAGATGGATTTGATCAGTTGTTTGTTCCCTTGCTTCGGAATTTGACATTCAATTTTTTACTTATAAAATACACTTAAATCAATACATGAAGAAATGTTCATTATTTCCTGTATATGTTGATGACAGTTATTTTGGTAAAAGTGCTCCATCACAGATTTATTAATTTTTATTTTTTTCTGAGATTGCACTGAGTAGCCACCAAATCACCTTTCCTTATTCAGAACTAAAAATCGCAATCTAGAGTAAGTTGACATCTTTAAAGTGGCATTTACGTGAGGATCATGTGCTGCGATCACAAATTGGACACCCGAGTCATTGTTTTTATTTGAGAGCCAACCTCTTGTTCCTGACTCCTCATCAACTCCTCGATGTCGTCGTTCCAGCCCAGCATTTCAGCGAACCTCCGCACCGTGTTTTCGAGGTCGCCCAGTTCCATGTGGTCTCCTCTGCGCGGCGGGACCCTCTGGAACGGGCCCACGGCGTGCCGGTTGAGGAGCAGACGTGGCACCGTGGACCGCACCGTGTTTACCAGGCTGGCAAAAGGCTCGATCTGAAACGACATTTGTGAAGAATTCAGTAACGCTGGAAAGTGAGAGCTCCGCGGACGCCGCTGAGCACCTGTAGCGAGGTCCCCATGATGACGAGCAGGTCGGCTTTGGGGAAGTCTTTGGCGTGGAGGAAGTACTTCTGAGGAAGGTCCTCGCCGAAGAAAACCACGTCGGGCTTGACTGTGGCGGCGCAGAACGTGCATGTGGGGATGTCGCCGTTCATGATGGCACGCTAAGGAGACAAACGCTGACGTCAAAAGCGGACAGACGTGCGCAAACATGTGTTTGCGGGGTTTCAAACACACCTTTGCTTCCTCTGCGGGGTACGGCGTGTAGCACAGGTGACAGGAAGCGGTGGCAAAACTGCCATGAGCTTCGACCAGTTTGTCATCCGGGATCCCACACACTAAGCAGACAACCATGACTTCAGAATAAAACAAATCTAAAAGTGGTGTTGAACATGTCGCGATAGAAAACCAGAAAAGCCCTGGCCACCGCTGTCTAGTTTGTTGTAGCCTTCTGGAGAGAAGCTCAACTGTATTTGCGTATTTGTCACTCACGTTTCTCCAGCCCGTCGATATTCTGAGTGTACACGCGGAGCAGCAGGCCTTTGTGGTGCAGCATGCGGATGAAGTAGTGGATGTAGTTGGGTCTGTGACTGCCGGGATAAAGCGCCTTGGCAAGAGAAAAGAAAGGCTGCGGGTCGTTGGAGAAATAGTCCACGTTGAAAATGGCTTCCGGGTAGGGAACGTTGTATGCTTCCAAGTTGGCGTAAAGGCCCGTCCCGGGAGTTCTGACAGGAGAGAGTACCCAGTTGAAGGGAGAAGGCACTCAAATTAAGATGGGCCAGAACACAAACCTGAAGTCGGGAATTCCGCTGGCGGTGCTGATTCCAGCTCCGGTCACCACCACCACGTTCTTACAGCGGCCCAGCTTGATCAGGCGGGCCACGGAGGCAAGACCGCAACCAGATTTGATGACAGGGGGAGCTTTCTGACACTCACCTAACTGCTTTTCATCACTGTGCAGGCCAAGAGAACACAATTGGGAGTTGGAACAGATAACGTCCTAATCTGATTCTGAAGCAATCGAACAGTTTCCCACCTCGAAGTTGGGCCTCTCTGCCCACTTACGCTCATCTGACGAAGGTCCTGGGCCAGGGCCGAGTCAGACTGCTGCTTGCGCTGTTTCCCGTACTGGTCCAGTCCAGAGTCCTGAGACTCGGCGCTTCTGGAAGTGCGTGTTGTTCGCATGAGCGTCGGCCGCAGGGATCTTCTATCTTCATTGGGCTTGGACTTTTTCATCCTGGCACCTTGAGAAAGTAATGAAACAAAATGACACTCAAAGTATCACTCAAAGCGGCCATTTTCGGATCAATTTGGTCAGTCCGAGTGGCTCTTCTCAGAAATTACTCTGATAGATGATTGAATTTTTATTTTTAGTTCGGTAATCAAATTTCAATTAATGCATTAATCGCCCCATCTCCAATTGTAATAGATTTATCAAAAGTACATGAGAAGAGGACCTTGAAGAAACAACGGCATCATAAATTGCAATCAAAATATTGAGGAAAAAATATTCTCTCAATTGATCAGCACTAACTCACATCCAGATGCTCGTGAGAAGAGAAGACTAAGCGCCATGTAACTGACGTCGCTCACTGGATCACGCCCCTTAAAGGCACACATACTGCACACCACTCCTGTTGTACTGACTTGTTCCAGCGTACAATAATTACACTTTATAAAACCAGCCTATTGCTTCATAACACTTATCATTTTTTTATACAATACGGGGTCGTCTTCAGTAGAAAAGGTGCAACAATTTCAAAAACTTTGGGTTGGCTGGAACAGATGACTGGCCTTTCCACTCATTTCAATGGGGAATATGTATTTACTGTGAATTGGGTTACAATTTTTGTCCCAAAATAAATTCAACTCGTAGATCATGGCAGCACTGTATTCTAGACAAAACTACAGCTTCTTGTGCGCGGGATGAGCACGGTGGTGAATTTGATGACTTGCCATCAATCAATCTGTGAACTCAGCAAAGTCAGCGCTTGAATGAACAATCTTATGCGTGATGACCTTTTATAGGTATCCCTCGGCACACTCATTCCTCTCAGGCCATATTTAGAAAACTGTTAACGTGGAATCAACCCTTCTTCCGTGGTCTCCCTCAGCACTCTGACATGCTTTAAAACCTCCAACTGTTGAACAAAAGCTAATGGCTGCAATATCTTGAGCAAACGCCACCCCCTCTTTTCCATCGTGACGCCACCTTTTACCCACAGCCTCACTTCTGAGAAGCTACGCTAATACAGTCCACAGCTATGTCATCTTTACTGTTCAGGGAAAAGTGGAGGGGTTAGCTGGGGGGGGGGGGCGGAGGTTGAGGGGGTGGACTCGTTTTACCCCCAAAAAAAGATTGACCATGTGTCAACAAACCCAGCTGGGGAACAGAAAAAGATACCCCCCTCCCCTATATGAGCAGGGACTGCAGAGATAAATGATACAGAGGCGGGATTCAATAAAGAGAGAACAGAGGCGCACAGGGAGGAATGGGGGGTCTTCGTTTCCAAAGCTATTGCGGGCCGAGAGGAATGAGTGATCAGCGAGGGAGCACACAAAAGGAGCTACAAGCCAGAAAAGTCGACTGCCCCGAAGATAAGGCCTTTGCCTCTCCCCTCCCGTGGCCCCTTAGCGCCCCCTGGAGGCCACGACAAGAGTACAGGAGTCCCCCTCAATGGATACTTCACAGGCCCGTCCTCAAATCAAGGCGATTATAGAAAGTCCGAAGAGCATTTGTCATGTACTAGTACATTCTTTGTCCTCGGTCGTTCAACAACTTTGGCATATAGTACAACTTAGACCACTGGATGTTGCGGGGGAGGCCAAACTGTGCCTTACTTAACAATTCAGTGCTACGAGAGTACTCAGCGCTTCACTGGTAGTATTAGGAGTGTGCAGATGTCACCTGGTGCGGTTTTGCCTCAGCGGTAACCTACTTGGAAGTTGTTCGGCAAGTGTGTAGAAATGTCATCGAGCAATAGACAAACAAACGAGTTAGTAAGAAGGTTGTTTGACTAGCGCAACCTAGTTCCCGCAATTAATACTCGTACGGACAAAGAGTGTACTTGGACCTTAAGGCGGATATGAAATTTCAAGTTTGCATCAGCGTTTTTTGGGGTTTTTTTTTTTTTTAAATCAAATGCAGAGTACATTGCTGTTAAGGAAGGAAAATCTTATTGGACTCATTTAAAAAGGCAATAGTTTTTTTTCTTTGGAACACATCCCTTAAGAACTATTAAAATCAGCGGGATGCCGAGGTCGTCTATTGTGTGGCCTTTCGTCTGTCAGACACTGCCGCTGAGTACAGGCAATAAATCAGCTGCCCACTTACTTAATAAAGTGAAAATGGAGGAGAGAACAGCATGCTTTTTTTTCTTTAAAAAAAAAAATCTCTTCAAGCTTTTGCCCCAAGTCAAGCACGTTCACCGGGTGTCCGGGAAGTCAAACATCAGTGGCATTGGCGAGAGAAGGCCTAACCATGATCGAAAATGCTCTTACCGTTCTTAAATGAAAGAACGAATCCTTGTATAAATGACAAAAGCTCCTTTAAAGAGGATTTGAGTGACCCCCCCACCCCCCACTTAAGCCCACCCCTCCCTTGTTTAGCCTTTCACACAGTTTGCTCTTCACGGTGGAGAAGTCGAAGGCCCGTTGTGGCCCCAGTGTGCCGCAGCACCGGACCACCAGCGGTGTCGCTGCTCACATGAGGGCTGCGGTGATCTCATTAGGACCCCCGCACAACAGTGGGCACACTCCAGTGCTCACCATTAGACCCCCCAATCCCCCCTTCATAAAAAAAGATAATCCTTTTACAATTTCAGTGGGAGGGACTCCGACTCCAATGCGGACAAAGAGCAAATCAGGTCAGTGTAAAAACGAGCACATGTTGCTAATGTTGCATCAACAGTGTGATTTGTTGCCCGTTGTTACAACAGCAGCACACAAAAGGTCGACTGGAGAACAAATGTTTCCCCAACCTCTATTGAGCCAAGGCATATATTTTCCATTCGAAAAATCTCACGCCCCATCCAAATTTTTAAAAAGCTGCAAAAGTACCCAGTACAATGATGACATCATCGAAATTTACTTGCTAATTTGCTTACTCATCTGGGATTGTTGAACTAAACTTGTGGCACGTAATTTGCATACTAACACGATTTTAGTGCACATCTGACCTGGTGATCTTTCGCGAAACATTGCTTGGGAATCACTGATCTAAAAAAAAAAAAAAAACACACAAAACGTCCGCAAGTGCTATAAAAACTACATTTGTCCAGTCGGGTGAATTTGTAATCTATATTTCTTCAAATTTGACTGATAGACGTGTTGACTGAATAAATAAGTAAATGGCGCACCTCATATAAGACTGGGAAAAAAATGACCAGCTGGCTCAAGTTTTCCGTGACATCTGCTGCTAGCACGCAGCCCAGCCGTGGCATCTGTAAAGCTGACGTTTATGTTAGATCGGAAAGGAAAGTGTGCCAATTTGCAGCATTCCAGAACTAAAGCGGCTACAGAGGCCGTAAAATATTATATATATCCATCCACCGGTACAATTCCCATTCATTTGGGCGGTGCTTGTCCTTAGTGTTTAACCCATGCACTCATTTTAGTCCCCGCCACAAAACAAGCGATGGCAACAGACAGCTTGGTCGCCGTGGAAACCTCTTCATCACTTGATCAGAGAGGCAACAGCTCAATGTTTTGCCTCCCCACCTGCTCGCTAATGACACATCAGCGTGTGTAGTGCCTTTGTGTGGCCCTCCACTGACACAAATCCACGCATGCTAATTTGTGTTAGCATATTGGCTGGTGTCACATCGAGGAAGGACGACGACTAATGACTGTTGTCCCCCCCGTTACCCCACTGAGGACGCTCTTACTAGCTCCACTTCCAGCTCCATACGACTGAGGCCTTCGATAGGTGGAAATGGGACAACAAGCCAACTGGCTCTTTTCTCTATTAGCTTGTGTTTCCAATTTGCCATTCAAGATGGTCCGATAAATACAACAGCAGAAAGCTCACTCCTGCAGATCTTCAGATGCTGTCTTTTGTCACACCACAAAATGCTAACAAGATATCACACAATTACAACATTTTTTTTTAACTTTAATCCCGGTAACCCTAAAGTGCGATTTTTTTAAATAAATGTAATTTAGCATATGTTGACAATACAGTGTTGAATAGTTTTTAGCATGTACACACGATGAAGTGGCCCTCGATTGAAAAAGGGGCTCTGAAATACAGATAATAAATAAGAAATGTTTGGTTATTTGTTCTTGGTTTTCAACATGTTATTTTTAATACAATACATCTTGATTTATACTGTATGGCGCTTTCAGAACAGATGCAGCTGTAACAAAACGCTATACAGAACATTTAACAAAATAATAAAACCAAAGAACAAGTTACGTTTCAAATACCTTAAAAAGAAATATTTTACAAAAGTAAATCAGGAAAAAACATCACTCATATTTAATATTATTTTTTTTTACCAGTGTGTTTACCAAAGTTTGAGATTTTTAAAATGTCTGGTTTCCAAGATTTACTGTAAGAAGAAGATATTTTTTTTTCGTTGTATCTGCATGCACTTTTATCCCAGTTTGTAAAGTAATTTAAATATGTTTTATTCTATTCAATCCAATTTCCAAAATACATATGATGCAGCGTAAAAACAAGCATCACAGTAATCGGCGTACTTAGGATTTTTAATTTGTTATATTGATTCCTTAGAACATTTTTCTTACTACGAGCTGGTTCTGTAGATCAAGGACTCATCCGACGCGTTCCAGGCGTACAAATTCGGGTAACGTCGCAGCCTTACGAATGAAATTCATCGTAAACCGAGGACCATTCGTATAATTTTCTGACCAATAAAGGCTTTGGAAGGGTTAGAGTGCCACCTGCTGTAAGTGAGACGTAATTGCATGTGAATACACAAAGTACTTCTTATTGTTTTCTCATTTCCTAAACAATAACAAATATATTGACCCCTTTAACAGCATATGAAACTGCTCAACGGACCGTTTGAATCGTATATTAACTAGAAACACGTACATGACAAAGAGTGCTTAGCTGCAGCTTGGTGAAGCTTACTGTTCTGGTGAAACAAACACATTTAAAAACGATTTTAGATACCTTTTGTCTCCACCGAGCAGAACTTCCGAGAGTCCGACAGACGGGGTGTTGTGATGGCGTAGAATAATTTGTTTAGGTGAGGAAAAAAGGGGGGACTAAATTAACAAGGTCCAAACCGAGTCGTATAAACACGTAAGTGTCATTTCGGCGGCCGCTTCCGGACACTCACGAAGCCATTACAAACACTGGCGGGAAGAAAAAAAACGGGGCTCGTGTCACGTGGTACAGCGTTTCCGTTTCCCATGTTTTGTAATGTTTTTTTGGTGCTGAAATATCAATGTGCAAAGCACAAAACAGAATAAAAATCATGATCAATTAAATGTGTGATTCTGTTTCAACCTCGAATGAGTGATTTCCGTTTGTATACTTTTTTCTCTTTATAAACTCTCTCATAAAAAGTGAACAATTTGTCTCCTGTATATGTACCAAATATCCTTATTTTAAAAAGAAGTGAGACATTTTTTTAAATAATGTTCAAGTTCTTTTACAGAACTTTCACTCGAACCAAAGTGTAACGAAAAAGAAGCGAGAGAGACGCAATCAGACTAAATGCAAGGGGGTGGAGCCTTATCTCATCCTCCGAGAAAAAAAACAATCGACTGAGTCGGGACAATCTCTCGGTCGCCAACCGTACAAATTCACACATTATTTATTATTTTAACACAATTTTGGGAGTCGCTTCTTTGTGTCAAAGGGTGCAAAAAATAGAAGGTAAGTTGCCATATTGTGTCAACTTACTGGAGTTTGTTGCAAGATGTCAGCCATAACAGCCGCTGTTCCTAAAACCGTACGAGTTTGTGTAAAAACGCGCTAAAATCTACAAGATATGCATTTATTAGTTGTGCATTACACGAACATAAATAATAATACTGATAAATAAAAACATGATATGCGTTTTCCTCGATTTGGTGGGGTGCTGTTGTTCACCAAGAGCGAAGTGACGTGTCTGGCTGCGTAACCTAGAATATTCGAAAGAAGACAAATAAAACCATGCAATTCATCCAGCTACATAATATTCTCCAAATCAAATTAAATTCTTTGTAAACACGAGTGCAGACATTGCAAGTGGTTGTGTTTCACTTGACGTTGCTGTAGTTCACCAAACTTAAGCTCTCGTGGGTTATAGCCGCTTTGCTAGCGTGCGATGCTGTCAAATAATCGGTTTTAAATCCTCGCTCCATACTGCCACGTCGCGCCCGTACATATGTCAACAAGTTACGGCGTGCTGTGCTTTGCGATGTTATTACTTCAAATAGCTTGCCACAGGTCCACGCCTCGTTGCAGTTTACAGGTCCTGCTGTGCAAGTTGTCTCTGTATTTGCAGTGAACAGGTCTTCCTTGTTTGTGGATCAGCAGCACACCCCAGAACAAACTCTTCTTTTTGTTTGATTTTCCAAATCCTCAATGTCCATTTGAAGTCCCATGTTACGCTTGCAAGTTTTTTTTCTACCTCGGTTTGACATTTCTGGACAACTTTCTCATTCTAGTAGGACAAGTACATGTTACATGTGAGGCAAAACTGTAGCGACCAAAATTTCTTTAAAACTACTAGCACAGTAGCTTCCTTGTTAAATCGAATTGCGTTCTAGTAGGCACTAGAAATGGCAGTTGGACACAATTGTTTACTGGTGTGCCATGGTCATTCTACCAGTGCCGAATTGCCCAATTTATGAGGACAAAAATACTAAATACTCATCGCAGTTCTCCTTATGCACACCTGACATTTTTGGAGACATTTTACACTGACCGATCCATAATCAAACCAATTAAACATAATGAAAGCTACCCCTAAATGCCATGGGAATATTATTTTAATTTTCTGTCCATAGTCTCATAATAAGCACACATCTGCTCAAAAACCACCACTGTGCTCTATTCTTGCGACGGTTTGCTCCTTGATAATACTGTTGGTGTGAATCTATTTTAATTGATATTTTTGTAATTATCTCCATTATTTCTCACCCCCCCAGAGATGAGTCAGGCAGAGCAGGTGCTTGAGGGCACACCTGCTAACCTTAATGATGAGCCAATAGATTCAGGTCAGTGAATGAAGATGATGTATTTGTATGTCACACACACACCAATATTTAACATTGTAACTGATTTTTATTTATTTTTTAATGTGCCAGGCCCACACATGAAATTGTGGCATCCAGACTACCAGAAAAAAATGTAAAACTTAAATCATGCACTGCACACATTATAAAACCATAAAATCAAAAATAAACAATGTTTACTTACTTAATTTTCAAATGTATTGGTGTGATTAGAAAATATTAAAGTTTTTTCCACCCCACATAACGCCGTGGGGATGCACATGCAAAAGTCAATAGCCCGTGGCGTCATGGGAAGAATGCCAAATGTTTTTTAAATTTTGACGTGTACATCAGTTGCACATGATGAAAAATGTTAAACTAGCATATATCATATTATATTTTCATGGACAAGAGAAGAAAATTGCATCCGTTTCCCACTTTTTACTCTTGTGCAACTGAAAGCTAAGCAAAAATTGGAGTGAATTCACTAATTAGGGCACTATTTAGTGGCTAGGGAGTGTTTCTGAACACAGCCATTGTAACATCGGCCAGCATTACTGATTATTAAGGCCCTGGGCAGTTTCGATTCACATGGCTGCACGCACATATAGGCCAAAATCTGATTCTCCAAAAATAAATTTTAAAAATCTAACATGCAGTCAACAACTGGTTAGCACATTGGCCTCACAGTGCAGAGGTATAGAGTTCGAGTCCAGATCCGGCCTTCCTGTGTGGAGTTTGCATGTTCTCCCCGTAAATGCGTGGTTTTCCTCCGGGTACTCCGGTTTCCTCCCACATTCCAAAAACATGCATAGCAGGCTGAAGAAACACTCTAAATTGTCCGTAGGTGTGGTTGCGAGCATGAATAGTTGTTTGTATACGTGTGTCCTGTGATTGGCTGGCAACCAGTTCAGGGAGTACCCCGCCTACTGCCTAAGACAGTTGGGATAGGCTCCGGCACGCCGGCGACCCTTGTGAGGAGAAGCGGATTAGAAAATTGATGGAGGGATCTAACACCCACATCCACTACTGGAAGCAGTGCAGCCAAGAAAAAAAATCTGTGAATGAAAAACTCTTATCAGCTGTTGGTAATAAATTAATCGAACAAATGTTGGGGTTGTAAATGTTGGTCAGAGGCTCTGATAGCCTTTAGGACCGCAGATAAGTCCTTGCTGACCCTTGACTGTCCACCACTGCGTATCATTCACATGTCACGTTTATCCACCAGACACCCTCAAAGAGCACCCTCCAACCCAGACGGGCATGCTGGGCAGGTTGGCGGGGGGCTTGTATGGCGTCACCAAAGGGGCTGTGCAAGCTACCTATGGCGGCGTGACCTGGGTGGGAGGAAAAAGCCTGGATCTCACCAAGACGGCCGTCAGCTCCGTGGCCGCCGTGCCCGCGGCCGGAGTGGGCCTTGTCAAAGGAGGAGTGTGCGCCGTCGCCGGCGGCGTGACGGCGGTCGGCTCGGCCGTGGTCAGCAGAGTTCCGATCGGAGGAGGCAAAAAGAAGGACAAATCCGACTGACGGCGAGAGGAGAGCGAAAGCACACCGCCCACGGTGTTGATCACACTGAGAGTTGGCATCAGATATGGCCAGGTCGAGGCAGCAATATGGGACTCAAGCAATCAATGTGAATGTGTTGTTCTTTGCTTTTTGTATTCACTTTCTGTTCAGTATAACGGCGTGTTTATAAACTCCAAGAGACTGTACCGTACTTTGTTGTAGAAGGAAGCCTTTTCTTTTCGCCTGGTAGTCAAGTGGTCCAATAAAATGTCCATGTCTCATTTTGATCGCAATCCCCAGGACCGTTTTCAACTGCGGGCAGCACAAGCCAAATCCTAAATGCACTTGAAAATCACCAGCGAGACAATCAGCCATGAATGCAAATCAATCATTGAGGATCAGTTTTTTTTGGTCCATGTTTTTATTTCAATTAGTCATGCAAGCTTGAAATATTCTGGTAACATTTGAGGATGACTCAAATGCTCTACATCCTTTATTTACATTCATCTCGCATTTTCTCGACCGATGAACTTCAATGTCCCCCTGCCCACGCATCCAACCTTTTAATTTTTGCACAACTTGCTGTTTCTCGAACACGGACCACAATGGGACAATTCACAACGCGTTTGTGTCGGACCAAAACGTCGACAAGGTTATCACACTTCATGCCTTTCTGTGACTCTTTCAGTTCCTCTGGAGCAGCCTGCTGATGACACGGTGATACTCGGCGGCCTCTTTCCCTGCGAGAACATCTTGTTTGAAACTTTGTAATGATGATGTCGTGTTGCTCATTTGTTCGGTGTCATCTCGGACTTGGGATGTCAAAAAAGCAAAATGAAGGGGGATTGTTCAATTTGTTTACCGGTAATTCTAATTCAGCTCAGACATTTATTGGTCCATTCATGATTCAAAGCGGCAAATGACAGTGTTAGCATCGGAGAGACAGGAAGAGTCACAGAAAGGCACGGAAGTGTTGATGCACAGCAAGTTGTGTAAAATGCACCGAAACATGGAACAGTTGGGCACGTGAGTCATGTCATTTTTGTCAGTTATGTAAGTCTAGAAACTTAAACCAACCCTGAACTCAAATGTACCTGCTCCTCCATTTTGTTTTCGAGGTCATTGTTCATGTTCCACACGAGACATAAAAACATTTTTGGGGGGCATTTATTGTTCAAATGTTAACTGTCATGTTGGCAAAAAAAAATCTCCTGACTACATTTGAATCAAGAAATTGAAAAGTAAACATTAGTACAATAAATTGTGATGGATTGGATGGATTTGTGTGTGTGTGTGTGAAATGCAGACGAAACATTTGCAAGCTTTTATTTTTTCTTTGATACAGATAGTCTGGATAACTTGCACAGTGACAATTGGGGTAGAAAAGGCAGCATTTTATTTTTGATCGAATAAAAAAAATGCTAGATGTTCTTGTGTTTCCTTTTAATTCAATTTGTTGCTGAGAGCAACGTGGTTTGGGGATTTCAAAATGATATACAGTCAATTCAGCGGAATTACAATTGTTCATTCTGCTATATTATTTACAGTGCATAAAGTATTGTAAGACACAAAATATAAGCATTCATTGTACATAAAAGCACTTTTCATTTTATTCTCATCGCATTGTAGATTTGACGCATATGCCTTGTAGCAGACTTTTGCGATATCATACGTAAAGTCACCAATATGTTGTTTCAATGAAATTGTCAAAACCTTGCAACTGCTCCGTTTACACTGTCCGGCTAATCATTTGCAGAGGTCCAGAAGAGGCCACAATCCTTGGCTCAGCCATCTTTTTGACCGCATATTTCGTGTCTCTCCCTGTACAAACACAAGAATGGTTAGCTTGACATCTACAGTGTATATAGTTTTTTTTCTTTCTTTTACTGTGTTCCTTACTTCTCCGACTGAGGCAATTCGGCTCACAAGAGAAGCCAGCTCCAGCGTTGCAGATAGATGTACTGCAGTGAATATACACCTGGACAAGGAGAGCAGCGCATATTTAATATGTGCTGTTCAATATCAACAGTTTCCGGCGCAGCACAAAATAACACGTCCTTCACTGTGTTAGATGAAATTTTGTTTCAAATATAGGAGTTGGGATGTTTTGTAGGCTGTATGCCGGCCACCAAACACGGGTTACCTGTTCTTTTTGTGGTTCTAGTGAGTTGGGGTCCACGAAGGTAAACATTTGGAAACTGAAACGCCTGTAATGTCTTGGGAAGTCCAGACCAGAGTTAGGACCAACTGGAACCAAAGAAGATGTGTAGCGATCATCCCTGTTCGGACACCTGGGGAAGGAACAGTTCAGGTCAAAGCGGTTAGCAAGGTCTCGGTGTTCACTAAGAACTCGCAAAATCTTTCAGCCAGATGACATGACACCCAGTCAACACATTGAGAAAACATGTCATCGTCATGAAAATTGTTTGTTTTTACCCGTCAATAAGAATGTCCCACTGAGGCAGACTGTGAGGATTTGCATTCGTGGTGGTCCAACAGCGGCCGAGATTAAGGACAAGGTTGGCGTCACTCCTATCCATGAGTTGAACCTCCACATACACGGGATCCCTCAAGATTCTGGTCACAGGATAGTCCGCGGCCACATAGTAAGAGTTGTAGGCCACTTCCTCTGCGAGTATATACACCGTAATTATTTTCTGTCTCCAAACAATGCGGGGGGTACCAGGAGTGCATGGACATACCTTCGGCACAACCCTTTGTGAGGCATCGTCCATTACCCAACCTCAGCTGCACACTGATGGGACCCCGAGCAAACACTGCTGCAGGATGCTCGTGCGGTTGGAAAATTTCTGCAACAATAGTTTCAACTGAAGTGCCCGTGTACCGACATTGGAAGAGTAAACTGAAAAGAGAACAATCGCATCAGGTTGATCGTTACGGCGCCTTTGATTTGACAGTATTGCTCATAACATTGTACGTAATCCCTTACTCGTAGCTGCTGTCTCGGGTTATAGCACCCAGAGGTCCCATGGCCACTTCATACGAGGAGGTCATCCTATTCTCATAGGTTATCATGCCAGGCTCCTCCTGCAAGAGACGTTTCGATGATTTGGGACTCGAGTATTCATTTTGGTGGCTTTAAAAAATTTGATCTAACCGTAACAACAGTGCCACAGGTGGTCACAGGAAACTGGTAGATGGCAAAAGCGGAATTCGAGTCAACAGGCATGCAGCCAGGACCTTCTCCCAATAGTGAAAAGGTTTCCAGGTCGATAGAGGGTAAGGTGGCATGTCTGGCCACCACTACGATAAACTGAGCATCTTTGGTGCACTGGACCGTCACTACAAGAGCACAAAAGACAAATGTGATGCATGACAAAATCCTCTTGTCCTGACTCTACAGAAGGAAAAAAGATAAGGAGATTGTTCGGTCCTCAACAACTCACCCGTTTTCCCAAAGTAGCACATGCCTCCATTATAGCAGCACTGAAGAGCTTCACAAGACTCCGCAGAGATATCATCTCTTCCACACGGGACTCGAACAGTTGTATACACATCACACCTATTGAAAGGAGTCGTGGGGTATTTGGTGTCAGGGTTCGTCATATGTTTGGTAGAATGATCATAAACAAAAGCATCAGGAAAATGATTTAGGGGAGGATTGCCGTGTTGAACACCCCAATCAGGAATTTTAACAGGATTCTGCCCTCCAGGATCTTTAACAGGATTCTGTACTGGAGGATTTTCAACAGGATTCTGTCCTGTGGGATTTTTTACAGGATTTTGTCCTCCGGGATTTTGAGGATTCTGGCCTCCGGGATTTTGAGGATTCTGGACTCCGGGATTTTGAGGATACTGCATTCCGGGATTTGGAGGATACTGCCCTCCGGGATTTTGAGGATTCTGTCCTCCGGGATTTTGAGGATTCTGTCCTCCGGGATTTTGAGGATACTGCATTCCGGGATTTGGAGGATACTGCCCTCCGGGATTTTGAGGATTCTGTCCTCCGGGATTTTGAGGATTCTGTCCTCCGGGATTTTGAGGATACTGCATTCCGGGATTTGGAGGATACTGCCCTCCGGGATTTTGAGGATTCTGTCCTCCGGGATTTTGAGGATTCTGTCCTACGGGATTTTGAGGATACCGCATTCGGGATTTGTACTGCCCTCCGGGAGTTTTGACAGGATTCTGTCCTCCGGGATTTTGAGGATTCTGTCCCCCGGGATTTTGAGGATACTGCATTTCGGGATTTGGAGGGTACTGCCCTCCGGGATTTTTGACAGGATTCTGTCCTCCGGGATTTTGAGGATTCTGTCCTCCGGGATTTTGAGGATACTGCATTCCGGGATTTGGAGGATACTGCCCTCCGGGATTTTTGACAGGATTCTGTCCTCCGGGATTTTGAGGATTCTGTCCTACGGGATTTTGAGGATACCGCATTCCGGGATTTGGAGGATACTGCCCTCCGGGATTTTTGACAGGATTCTGTCCTCCGGGATTTTGAGGATTCTGTCCTCCGGGATTTTGAGGATATTGCATTCCGGGATTTTGAGGATACTGCATTCCGGGAGTTTGAGGATTCTGTCCTCCAGGATTTTGAGGATTCTGTCCTCCGGGATTTTGAGGATATTGCATTCCGGGATTTTGAGGATACTGCATTCCAGGATTTTGACCAGGATACTGCCCTCCGGGATTTTTAACAGGATTTTGTCCTCCGGGATTTTGAGGATTCTGTCCTCCGGGATTTTGAGGATTCTGTCCTCCGGGATTCTGAGGATTCTGCACTCCGGGATTTTGAGGATTCTGTCCTCCGGGATTTTGAGGATACTGCATTCCGGGATTTTGAGGATTCTGTCCTCCGGGATTTTGAGAATACTGCATTCCGGGATTTTGAGGATACTGCATTCCGGGATTTTGACCAGGATACTGCCCTCCGGGATTTTTAACAGGATTTTGTCCTCCGGGATTTTGAGGATTCTGTCCTCCGGGATTTTGAGGATTCTGCACTCCGGGATTTTTAACAGGATTCTGTCCTCCGGGATTGTGAGGATTCTGCACCCCGGGATTTTTAACAGGATTCTGTCCTCCGGGATTTTGAGGATACTGCATTCCGGAAGTTTGAGGATACTGCCCTCCGGGATTTTTAACAGGATTCTGTCCTTCAGGATTTTTAACAGGATTCTGTCCTCCGGGATTTTGAGGATTCTGTCCTCCGGGATTTTGAGGATTCTGCACTCCAGGATTTTGAGGATACTGCATTCCGGGATTTTGAGGATTCTGTCCTCCGGGATTTTGAGGATACTGCATTCTGGGATTTTGAACAGGATACTTCGCTCCAGGATTTTGACCAGGATACTGCATTCCAGGATTCTGCCCTTGAGGGCCATGCCAAACAAGAGGATTATTTACAGGAGTCTGCCCTCCAGGATACTTGATAGGATGCTGCCCTCCAAGGTGTTTAACAGGATTCTGGTCCATTGGATTTTTAACATTCTTCTGCCCTCCAAGATCTTTAAATGGATTCAGCCCAGGATGACCAGATAACCACAGATGTGAAGGATCCAAAGGTTCGGTTGCAAATGGGCCGTCGGGAGGATACAAGGGATTCAGACCTGTTGGATTCTGAAGTGGAAGGTTGCTCTGAGGAGGTGGGTTTTTTGAAGATTGCCAGTGCTGAGATGTTAGCTCGGTCCTTCTGAAGCACACTAGCAGCACAAATACCCCTAAGAAGATAACGCCCCGGCGGTTTGCCATGGTTTCACACTAGTTAGACCTGGACAGTCCCCAAGTGCACCCTCATATGTGAGCTGATGAATTTATATGTGACTACATCTGGTGGTTTAACAACCACACCTCCTCACATTGAGGCTGTTTTTGTCAATGGCCACTCAAAGGCTTAAGCGATTTATTATGTAACCCTTTTTATTTGGTTGGGGTTTTTTTCCCAGTTTTATTTATTTATTTATTTTTTTAGCTGGGTCCTTTTTGGAGCTTTTTGGAAGCTTCTCAAGGCCAGGTGCACAGTGATGAGTGGCATGGTGACATTTCGTGATGAGCAATATTTATGTCACAAAAACCTTGGCAAAGGTCTTTGCGAACCACACTGGTTGCCAGCAGTTTATTTTATGGGTGGCTAGCGTAACAGATATCGATCTTCAGCTTGGACCTGTTATCAAGGCAAGCTGTCATCAGACCACTACCACTTTACCGTGTGGGGTGCAATGCAATGTAGGCTATATACGTCTGTGTGGGGAGGGACTATGAGTGTGATGCAAGTGAGTGTACATATGAGTATAATACAAAATAAAAAAATGTATAATAAGTTGCCTGCTAATCATCCATAAATATTCAGATGGTAAAAAAGTGAAAGTTAATTGGTTTAATTTATGACCATTATTTTTAACGTTTCTGTCCACAGTGGGACTAAAATCCACGGCTTCGTAACTCCAAAAGCCCTCATCCCTGCAGACGGAGCTAATGTTGACTGTGAGCGAGTTTATACAATTTCAAACTTTTAATTCTTAATCTTATCGGACCTAAATAAATAGTGAATCCGTTAATAATTAAACTTGCAGACTTTTTTTTAAATTGACAACTTTCTTTTCATTGAGGCTTGACAACAAGTGTAAAACCTAGATACCCATAATGAGTGTAAAAAAAAAATAGGACCCATAACAAAGAATCGGTTGCAAATACAAATATTTTTTAAAAATGAACCCTTCTTGATCTGCTATAAAACTTATCAGGCAGATAGCTAGCTAGCTTGCCAGAGTATGAGTGTTCTTCTCGCGGGGTGACCATGGACACTGACCAGCTGGTCACCGCGACTTGTTGGCTTCATTGTGACCATCTAACCCCAGTGGAAGGAAAGGAGACATCTGATAGGGTGAGTGCGGGAACAAATGTGCAATATGCATTCTGTATGTCAGCAGTTTGTTCTCACAAGATTTCAGCAATAGGTCATGTGAGATATTTCCCCTAATTTTAGGGAATTTATAAACTAACTGCAGCACAACGTTGTGGAATCATAGTCGAAATTGTACTCTTTTAGATAGATATATGTCTTGCGTTTGCCAACTGTCATGGCTTACCGCCAAACAAAAGTGTCCACATACAGTAAAATAATAAACCCCTTGCCGGAATTTTCCCACATTTGGTTACATAATGTGAAATCCGGGCCTGTTGTACGAGTGGCAAAAGGCGCGTGCTGTACATGGGTTAATTGTGAAAACTGTTCAGAAATTTTAAAGGTGCTTTTTTTAAACAGTCCACTGTCAGCTTGCTAATTGTATTATGCTGTTAAGTGAAATCCGCCATGTGCTCATTCGAAGCTAGCATTAGCCAAACCTCTCCACCCTGTTAGCAAACTCTAAAAAGCATATTTTGCTGTTTATATCTACAGTCTGCATACAGGTAATTAATGTTACAGATGGAAAAAAAAGTGTATGAGAGGGACCAATATGCATTTCTAACCGCATAACGTTTACCTAAGAATAATTGTTGACGTCGGACAGACTCTTAGTACCTCTCAAATCCTCACTGATTTGTTCACCCATCAACCTTGCATTGTCAAACAGACAAGCCATTTTCAACACTTTAGTTTGGTCAATAATTTGTCAAAATAACACACACACACACACACACACACACACACACACACACACACACACACACACACACACACACACACACACACACAAATAGTATAGATTTGTTAAAAAAAAATGAAATTCACCAAATTGGGACACAGGAGATTTCATCCACACACCAGCGACATGAAGCAAGCTAAAAAATTTTTTTGGGGGTGAAATTTGGGAGTCTCAAAGGCACCTTATGGGGATATTGACTATTTTTTATCCTAATTGTCCCCTTCTGCCATCTAGTGGTAGAGCATTTAAATTTTCGCGGTGTTACTAAAAACGACGGTGCATTATTTGTAGAAAAAAAATCATTTTCGAACAATCGATCCATCCTAAGAACCAATCTGGATTTCCCAAAGCACATCAAATCTCAGATTTCTGGCACACTAGTTGTGAGCACGACCACGGTTGACAAGGCAATTTATAGTACTTAACTTCCCTACGATTTCTTACGAGGGTGGCCCGGTGGTCTAGTGATTAGCGCATCAACCTCACAGTGCAGAGGTTCAATTCCAGCTCTGGCCTCCCTGTGTGGGCCTGCGTGGGTTTTCTCCGGGTACTCCGGTTTCCTCCACACATTCCCAAAACATGCATGGCAGGCTGATTGAACACTCTAAATTGTCCCTACGTGCGAGTGTGAGCGCGGACGAGGGTGTCCCCCGCCTACTGCCCGAAGACAGCTGGGATAGGTTCCAGCACCCTCCGCGGCCCTTGTGAGGATAAGCGCATCATAAAATGGGTGGATGGATGGATTTCTTACAAACTGGCACGATCATTCATCTCCGAGTGCCCGCATGCAAAACCAAGGCTCTAAACATCACAATAATAGTTGTTCCGAAATTCCAGCCATCCATCTTCAACATTGCTTGTCCTTATAACGGTCATGGGCGAGGCCAAGCCGATCCCGGCTGAATGTTGATCGCCCCAAAAAATCATGGAAGTGGATGGACGTGTTTTACATTTTGTGTACTTCCGAATACGCAGATGGAAGTATATGTGATCGATGCTGCACTATGTGTCTGTTTGTGTGCAGGTCTGTATTAATGTATAGCATTCCCCTTCCGATGGGTTTTTACAGTGTACTTAGTGTAAAGACCTGACTTGTGTTGTGGGAAAGGAGAACTAAAGTCACCAGTGTGCATTTAGCACTTTATTGAACAATCACCTCATCGGACCCCGCCTCTTTAAGGCACATGCATGCAGGCTAACTGAGTTTTAGCATTCAAATATATTTATAATGCCATTCAAATGTTTTTTGTAACCCTTTCGGGGTCAGCGGTTACTACAGTGGACATCTTATCATGTTATCAGGTTACAGGGTGCATGAAAGGATTAATGAGGCTACGGGTGGTTTATATTTTTTTCCCCATGTATGTTTTTCAACACTCAGGTCAGAACTCTGACATAAGAGTGCCCCCCCCATCTCACTCGAGCGTCAGAGTGAGTGGCGTGTGTGTCGTACCCAATCAGATCCTTTTTCGAATTTTTTTTTTTTTCGTTTGTGCATGCCCTGTGGAAAATATTCAACAACAAAGTCACTTTTTAATAAAAATGTTTTATTGGTGGTTATGAAATTACATTTGATTTTTAAGATGATAAATGATTCAATCCCGACCAAAATGATCCAATTTCACTTGAAGTTGTCGTTAAGTTATTAACTTATGACCAAAATATCTTGGTCCATCTTTCTATGCCAGTGACAGGCAGAACAATCAAACGTGCTTCCGTCGCAATGACAGAATAAATCATGGCTTTCCTACGAGGAGATCAGCTTCATGTTTGTTCAATTAAACATACTCAGTTTTCCACTAAGTAAGAAAATTTGTGAGTCTATTAAGACAAGTTCACCATTATTTTCAGTAGTTTACGTTTTTTTGTTTGTTTGGGAGTAATACTTTTTGAACGTAAAATGGGCGCCTTGGTTCTAAAAAGATTGGGAAACACTGGATATTTGTACCTAATAGTGGAATAGCACTAGTCTTCTTTCTTTCTTTTTTCTTTGTCTTTCATGAGCTGTTGAGTTGTTCATTTCAAAACTCTTTTTTTTTCCCCTAGCCCTTTGTGGCACTGTCATGATAATGGAAAACGTTTTAAGATAACCGCTGGCATAATGTGAAAGTAATGACATGAAAGAGGCTTTGTTTAGTGACTTGAAATGAGATTGTTTCGAATATTGTGTCACAATTTTTTTCCTTTTTGCATTTTTTTCCATTTTACGCACGGCTGTTCATCTTCCACGCCACTAATCACTTAACAGTGTTCATGTTACAAATGCTTTCAAAGGTTCCAGTCAAATGTGATCTCTTCCATTTGCTGTTTAGGGTTTGATCATGACCAGCGGTCCAGCAGAGACCACGATCCTCGTTTTCCCGTTCGTCTCGGCCACAGACTTCACATCTCTCTCTGCGCAAACAAACACATATCCAAATATGATTGAGAATCACAAATTTGACAGTATATCCTTCATATAGCGTATTGTAAGCAGATTCCTTACTTCTCCTGGAGCATATGGGCTCACAGGAAGGACCAAAAGCTGCGTTGCACAGAGATGTGCTACAGTGAATGTATAGCTGGCGGAGGAGGAAAAAAAGTGTATTAGGACAATCATGAAGACAGGTTGCTGCAAACAATTTTCTATGCGGATCGTTTTTACATGTTCACTCTGGGGCTGTAGTGTGTTGATTTCTACGAAGGTAAGCATTTTGAAAATAAAGCGCCTGTGGTGACTCGGGAAGTCCACACCGGGGCCGGGATGAACGGGGACCCGGATAGCCGTGTAGCGATCATCAAGGTTTGGACACCTGGAGCAACAAATATTTGTTAACATCAGAGAGTTTAACCAACGTAGCACCGTATGGGTTTCATTTTTGGCAACATGCAACGATTTTACTATATTTAGTTTGAATCGTAGGGAACTGGAATCACTTTTCTCTCATGACCTGATAGTTCAGCTTTTTCCACACAACTGTAGAGTTGGTCCCGAGCACTATAAAGTGCTTTTAAGATCACTCAGGGATTGTGAAAATGTATCGGAATAATGAAAGTGAGGTCCAATTATATGAGGCCAAACATTTGCATACAGACCAACGAGCACAATGACAATATTTCCTTCATTTCATGCCATTATTTCCACTCTGATTTTGGTATGTTCCGCACACTTCTATGCTAGCTATCATACAGTATATGTAATCAGTAGTGAAATGATACTAAATCAAAACATTTTGATGTGATTGCATAATCAACAAGTTATTTCATTTAGTCATTTTAACAGACCTTACTATCAGTATTTTGTCTTTTCGTTAGTTGCGGCTGAAAATTGCTAGTTGCAGAATAAATATTTACATTTATGGTTTGTAATTTTCATTTTACAAACAGTCCACTGTCAGCTTGCTAATTGTATTATGCTGTTAAGTGAAATCCGCCATGTGCTCATTCGAAGCTAGCATTAGCCAAACCTGTCCACCCTGTTAGCAAGCGCACGTTTTGCTGTTTATAGCTACAGTCTGCATACAGTTAATTTATGTTACAAATGGATGGACCAATATGCATTTATAACCGCATAACGTTTACCCAAGAATAATTGTTGACGTCGGGCAGACTCTTAGTACCTCTCAAATCCTCACTGATTTGTTCACCCATCAACCTTGCATTGTCAAACAGACAAGCCATTTTCAACACTTTAGTTTGGTCAATAATTTGTAAAAATAACACACACACACACACACACACACACACACACACACACACACACACACACACACACACACACACACACACACACACACACACACACACACACACACACACACACACACACTAATAGTATAGATTTGTTAAAAAAAAAAATGCAATTCACCAAATTGGGACACAGGAGATTTCATCCACACACCAGCGAAACGAAGCTCAATTATTTTTTTTTAATTTTTTGGGGGGTGAAATTTGGGAGTCTCAAAGGCACCTTATGGGGATATTGACTATTTTTTTCCTCATATATTGGCATTTTTTAAAGAAAGCTACATATGAGATTTTTTCGAAAAAGCTTTGACTTGCTGAACTTTATGATTTTTATCCCCGTATTTAAAGAGTTTTACATGCCATTTTACATTATTTTGCACCCTTATTTATTAGACACTGTTCTAAGATTCTGTATTGTTCTCGAGGATGGATTTTTCACTAGCTTGCTAGATTTGATTCCTTTTCTTAATTTTCACATCGGATCTTTGATGAACCTTGCGTTAGAAATAAACAATGGAATTGAATAGTTCATCAGCACAGTGAGCGGACCAGCTGACAATGTAAACATTGCTACAGCAAGGGCAGGGAGCCCGAAAACAGGGTTTGCTGTTACCCGTTGATCAGAAGGTCCCACTGTGGCATGCTGTGAGGATTGGCACTGGTGGTGGTCCAACAGCGACCAAGGGTGAGGACAAGGTTGGGATCAGTCCTGTCCATAAGTTTGACCTCCACGTACACGTTGTCCCTCAAGACTTTGCTCACAGGGAAGTCGGCGTCCGTATAGAAAGAGTTGAAGGCCACTTCCGCTATGAGTGAGACACACGGATGATATTCCGTCTCCCAACAAAGCAGGGTACCAGGAGCGTGTACACATACCTTCGTTACAACCCTTCGTGAGGCATAATCCATTACCCAACCTCAGCTGCACATTGATGGGGCCCAGAGCAGAAACTGAGAAACGAGGACGCTGGTATGGGAGCATTTCCGCTATCAGAGTCTCAACCGACGTCGCTGTGTATCTACACTGGAAGAGTAACCTGAAAAAGAGAAAGGCTGTGTTCCACGTTGACAGTGTTGCACGTACACTACTTACAAAAAATTAGGGACAGGTGGGCTTTTGTGTGACTCCGGAATGAACTTTTTAATGGCACCGCCTTTATGGGTTAACCCAGGGGTCGGCAACCCAAAATGTTGAAAGAGCCATACTGGACCAAAAAAACAACTGGAGCCGCAAAAAATTAAAAGCCTTATAATGAAGGCAACACATGCTGTATGGATCTATATTAGCTAAATTAGCCTACTATCAAAATGACTAAGTGGGCTACAAATACACAATGAGCCTTCATGATTATATGTTTTTTTTTTCCCCCTGGAGAGCAGGGGTGCCCAACCTTTTTTGACCGAAAAGATCTACTTTTCGATCTACCAGCCTCCCGAGATCTACCTGTTACCACTTGAACGCATGCGCACACCTACACACGTCTGCCATAATGAGCAACAGCAATAATGGCTCCAAAGATGAACGAGGCATGGGACGCACTTTTGCAGCATGTTAACTATCATAGCTCACGTGTACCGTTTAAAAATGCTTTTCTCAGCCCTACACATTCCCATTCTTTGCCAGTAACATTGTTGAATTGTACATGAAACGCCTTTTTGTTTTGTTTTTTTAACAACAGCCACCTGCCTGACATCCCGGCCTGCTAATAGAAACGTGTGTCACAGGCTATGATGCAAATCCTCGTTGACAGAAATGTTGAAATTGAATATTTATTCTACACTGTCTTACAGTGTTGGAAAACTTTAAAAATGCTTGTGTCATGTTTCTCCTCCTACAGAAACCATATTGAAACCAAAAAAAAAATTCCTTCCCCCATTTTTTCCCATTTTCAAACATTTCTGAAAAAGCTACAGGGAGCCACTAGGGCGGCGCTAAAGAGCCGCATGCGGCTCCAGAGCCGCAGTTTGCCGACCCCTGGGTTAACTTAATGGTTTTGTCTAACAATGAGTTCAACAACAAAACATTAAAAAAAAATAATTCCACACATCCTTTTCGAAGCCTGTTTGAACGGCTAAATGAATTGGTTTGTTCAGCTCCTTGTTAGAGAACAGCAAGTTGTGCAAAAACAACTCAAAAATATAATCCACCCGGAACGTGTGCACCAAAATTTAGAGATGGTCAAATTAAGTTAATCCATCCATTTTCCGAACCGCTTTATTCTCACAAGGGCGGCGGGGGGTGCTGGAGCCTACCTCTGCACTGTGAGGTCGACGCGCTAACCACTGGACCACCGGGCCGCTCTCAAATTAAATTGTAAAATTATAGTGCATCACAGGTTTATCAGGAATATCACCGATAAGCCAAATATCTGTTTAAAAAATATGTAGTGTAAGATAATGCCGTACTCATAGCTGCTGTCCCTGGTTATGGCACCCAGAGGCCCCACTGAAATTTCATATGAGGAAGTCATTCTATTCTCATAGATGATTTTACCAGCGTCCTCCTGCAAGAGACGTTGTGAGAAGAGAAGAATATAATCATGCCTTGACTTGTTGTTGTGGGTTTTGTAAAATGAAGTAAAGGTCTAACCATAATGACAGAACCGCAGGCAGACACAGGAAACTGGTAGATGGAAAAAGCAGAATTGGAGTCAATCTGTGCGCAGCCAGGACCATCCGCCAACAGTGAAATAGTGTTGATGTCTATATTGGGTAGGGTGGCATCTCTGGCCACCACCAAAATGAACTGAGCATCTTTGGTGCACTGGACAGTCACTAGAAGAACAAGAACACTACCTTAGTGAGACATATTGTTGTTCAAAAACAATCAAGTCAATATGTTCAAAATGGCAAATGATAAAGTAAACCGTGTTCACCATTTGTATTGATTTTTTTTTTTTTTTTGAGCGGGCAGAAGTACAGCAGGACTTTTTTTGTGGGAAATCCCACAAACAGTTTTGAACCAGACTGAAAGTGAAATATATAAGTCCTCGAAATATGTACTGATCAGAATATTATTGGAGAAAAAAAAAAGTTAGGATGATTACGCACCACTTTTCCCAAAGTAGCAACTTCCACCATCGTGGCAGCAGCTAATGGCTTCACATTCAGCGGCAGAAATATCCAGACTTCCACATCGGATCCTTTGGACTCCTGTCACGTCACAGTCCTGTAAATTAGGGTCTTTCACTCTGGGATCGTAAGGGACCGGAGTCTGTTTCCCAGGTTGCTGTAACTGAGGATCCCTGAAATAATCCTGATCAGAATATCCCCGAGGTAATGCGTTTTTGTGTTTTGAATCTTGATATTTCGGGCCCCTATTTATGGGGGGAGATGAAGGAAAACTGGGTCTAGATAATGAAGGTTCCTTCTGCGGTTGCTCAGGTGGAGAACTGCGGTTTGGATTGTGAGGTTTTGAAGGACCACTGGGTACATGATAACTTGGGACCACGGGAACTCTTGGCAGTGAAGGATTCGGAAAATACTGCAGGTAATCGTAGTAAAGCAACGGTCTTCTAATCTGATCGTTTGGTGGTTTGACGTTTGGGGGCTCTGGCACTGGAGGGTTGAATGGTGAATAAACAGGAACTGTTGGGTTGTATGGGACGGGGTTAGGAGGATTAAACCAAGGAGGTTGTCCTAATTGGTCTGAAGGCTTCTCTCCAGGGTCTTGGGATGTTGACAAATAGGTCCATGATGGCGGCTTTGGATTCGGTGGCAGTGGCTCATATGGGGGTTTTAAGAAGACGTACGGGCCTGACCCGAGCGGATTGTGTGGGTCTCCAGAAGGAGGAACTGTTGGCCTGTATGGGACAGGGTTAGGAGGACTAAACCAAGGAGGTTGCCCTAAGTGGTCTGAAGGCTTCTCTCCAGAGTCTTGGGACGATGAAGGGTATGTCCACGATGGCGGCTTTGGATTCGGTGGCAGTGGCTCATATGGGGGTTTTAAGAAGATGTACGGGCCTAAACTGAGCGGATTGCGTGGGTCTCCAGAAGGCGGCTTTTGTGGCGCTGGAGGATTTTGCGATGAAGGAAGTGGGAGAAACGGCCATGGATGGACATTTGGTCTCGCAAAAGGATAATTCGACCCAACAGGTGCGTAAGGTGGAGAGACGTGGTCAAGGAGATGAGGTGGTCCGGAGTGAAGAGGCTTGTTGTGTGCAGGTGGTTTGGGCAAAGAAGGCTTCGGATATGGATTTGGATTAGGCGGGTGATGCGGGCCATAAGGGCGAACGTAGGTCGGATCTGGAAGATTCGGTAGAAATCCAGAAGGCGGCGTCCAAGCGTCGACCTTTGTCCCAGTGTAGCACAATAGCAACGCTAGCGCCACAAATGAGGTAGCACTCCAGCGTTTGATCATGGCTTCACTGAAGTTTGATCCGGAGAAATCCCAAGTGCGCCATATACTCTATGTGTACCACCTTATTTATATTTGAACCAGTCAACCAGTCTTTTAAGCACCACCTCTCTTGGTTTATATAAAAAAAAAAAAAAAAAAGCAAAGCCTCTTTTCCCTGCAAAGTCTGTTTAAACTTCTGATTTTCTCTTGGCTGCCTTACAAGGCCAGGAATAGAAATTGTTGTGCATCTCCTGTGGGGAAAGGACAGCTTGACATTCGGGTCACTCAAACTTTTCAAAAAGCCTTTGTGACCTCAAATTGTTTGACACCAAATATTTATTTGGAACACAATACAGAGAGAGCAAATACGGAGTTAAATGTTTATCTTGCGCCAGTCGGCACCAAGCAGTTCAAGGTTTAGACGACACTGACGCAAAGCAGAACAGGGGGGCATGTTCATTGCTTACTTGGAATATCGTTTTTTTTCCAATTTGCCACATATTTTTTACAAATCACACTGTAGATCATATTCGCAATTATTCAAGCTGTAATTGTGCCGCATCAACAGTGTGGCCTGTAACCAAGGTCGGGCTCACTCTGTATTCAATACCTTGTGAAGAGGAGTTCAATAAAGCAACCTGCTTTATCTCAAAAGACTTGTGTGCCACTTTGAGGAATTATTTGGCTCAAAAAGGACCCCAAAAAACAGCGGTGGCTGGATCTCTCTCTCTCTCTCTGTTCGATAGATGTGTGAGTGTGTGTGTGTCTTTGTGCCAAGGCAAAACAAGCTCGAGGGAAACAATTTACGGTCATGTTTTGTTTCCTGATTTGATGATAAACACAAGAAGACCAAAAAGCTTTATTTGTCTCACAATGGAGAAATTCGCAACATAGAAGATCACCTATAGCTTCGTTTTCAGATATTTACAAAAATCTACAGGGACTTAAGTAGTAACTACAAATTTGTACTTGGTTATTTAGCACCACTGCAGTTTGGTGTGCTGGCTCGCTTGCTCTTTTTGTGTTTTTAATCATTTTCCATTTCCGGTATTTTATCGGGATAACTATTCTCGCCATGGATCCCGAGATCCCTGAGATTTTCAACAGTATTCAGCATTCATTCAAGTTGATTTTAAGTTAAAGCCGTTGCCGCTTTGTCAGGCTGTGGGCTTCATGCTCTTCTTGTTCAGCGACTTGCACCTTTGTTTCAGGTATCTTCATAGTGTGATTCTGGTCAATTATATATAAATTAACACATTCAACCAACGTGTGTCCTCTAATTAGCGTCACGGCTTTCTTTGAACTTTTAATCAGTTCAGTTGGCCTATTTAAAGGGTGACAAGTCATCATTGTGCTCTTTGGTGATTATGGTGTGTACCATGCTTAACATGGATCAGAGGAATTGAAGGAGATAGTTGTCTCAGAAAATGATAGTTGTGTATGATTAAAAATCAAATCATTATTTTACTCTGTGTATTGAAATAATGTAGAGTTGAACTTTTTCAATTGAACTACTGAAATGAGTTGTCCACGATCCTTTGTGCCTGGAAGTGAGCCAAATGTTTTGTTTTGCTCTTAAACAGTATTTCTTTTTAATAGCAATGTACTGTATTTGAAAAATGGGCACATTTTTTTAACTCTGTGTGTCATAATAGCATGTGATATTTTTAAATTTTACTATATAAAATGATTGTGTGAAAATGTGGCAATACAACACCGCCATTTGGAAAAACATGGTCGGCCCGACTTTTATTGCACAACAGAAATTAGAAAAATTTACATCATCCTTTCATTTGAGTAGACATTTATGTACAGTACAGTTGCATGCCGACATGCAGGAGAGATCACAAACATCACAACTAGAAACATCTCCGACATGAGCAAGGCCTGCTTTGAACACTGAAGCAGACTGGCTTTATATTAACAAATATAGGAAAGGGGCAATGTGAAAAATAAAACTGTATTACCATGCTGAATGTGTTCAGAAATTTTTTAAAATGTGCTTTTCAAACTGTACCTTCTGACCAGTTAAAAAAGGAAAATGTGTTCTATATTACACAGCAACATTTAGTTAAAAAAAAAAACCAACAAGCACACACAACACTGAGTCAACAACAGCACAGTGATTTTTAAATAACTTAGCTTAGAAGTGTAACCTGCACGCAACCAGCACTGTTGATCATAAAGAGGAATTTGAGCAATCAAAAGGCACCAGATGGAGGGGGGAAAAAAAGAGATGTGAAAAGTAAAAATAAAAACTGAGGAGGAACTAGGAAAGTCACAGTGATGCCATAAAATAAAAAAAAAACAATTAGAATAATCACAGTTGCACGTTACGCTCCAAAAATAAACTTCCTACTTTTGTCAGACAATTCCAAACTCTTGCTTTTGCTTCAACGCAAAAATATGAACAAGATAAAATCGAGTGGAACAGTTTGACACCGAAATTGAGAGGCCAGTGTTTATCTCTTGAAAATGCAAATCAAACTTGCAGGCCATAAAATCACATACTTGACCAGATTAAAAAAAAATTGATCCAACAGTTGAAACAGACAACTTTATCCCAACACAGATGTATAAAATGAAACACATTTACAAAATGCTAAAGGAAATGGATCAGACTGAAAACCAGAAGGCAATCTTCAGAAACACAGTCAGTCGTTTTGTTCATTTTTTTTTTTTTTTTAACGGCGGTTCCCCAGGCAACGCATGCCTCTGTCCAATCATGGAGCGGTCCCGAGGTGAGAAAACTACTTACTTGAGCCGCTGGATGAGCGTGTGTGGAAGTCCCAGGCTGAGCAGCTGCAATGTGGACAGCTGAGCTAAATGAGGCGCCATCTTCAGTAGCTTTTCCCAGGCCAGCTCCAGCAGGCTGGGTACCACCAGCCACACTTTGTACAATGAGGCCGTACGACGATTCCCCGACATGTTCACCACACCGCCATGGATGTACATGCAGCCAGCCTGAAGAAAGATTTTTTTTAAATTTATTAAAAATAAAAATAAAAAAACTTCAACTCATTTTGTTGTTCCCTGAATCCAAAATCAGGATTAATTGTTTAGATCAGGAACGTCATCTTGGGGGTCGGGTTGAACCACTTTGTCAGTGTACTGCAGTAGGAAGTCCATCTCAGATCATATTCAAAGATCAACACAAAGCCCACCTCCTGGATAGTAATGAGCATCTACCAGGCGGCATCCACACATTTGTAAAAGAAAAGAAGAAAACAAAAAAACTAGACAGTTTGTGAGCTGCACAGCGCCCTCCTCAGTCCTGGTGTGGAATCGCAACTCACATCGATTCTGAAAACCATGAATGAAAAGCTATGATAGCAACCAGCAGAATTAAGACACAGTTCTGGGATTAAACAGAACATGTGACTTAAACACTGATTAAAAACAAGGTTACCCACTTAACATGAAATTTTTTTTTCATCAGTTAAAAACAGCAGCTTCCAGCCAAGGCATCTTAAAATGCAGGTGGCAACATATCGCCTGTGAGGCACCTCTCAAAAAAGTCCTCCGGGTCACGTAAACAAGGCCTTGATCCCAGTCATCATTGGATGAGATACAAGGCAGACTGGAAACTAAGTGCAAAACATAACCACTTTGATTTATTATTTTTACAATTTTGCTGTGTCTATGTCGTTGGCAACGTTAAAGAAGGTTACTTAAAACCTCTTGGATGCACTGGTGGGCTGGGAAAAGTTAGTTAACAGCCACTATTGCTGTAAATTAGCCTCCTCCGAAGCCTGAGGTAGTTCGCAGCAGAGATCCCGCAAGAGCTCTTTACTCGCATCACATAATTGAGAACAAGAAGAGGAAGGTACTCGACGACGACGCATATACTATATTAGACCAGTGTCAAGTTTTTGTTCTTATTCTTGAATTACTAATATGACTCACTGGCGTGACAGCAGCGCAGTGGAAGTAGGCGGGCTCCGGCATGACGGCAGGCAGCTTGGTCCACTGAAAGGTGCCTAGGTGGAGCTTCCAAAGGTCAGCCATGATCAGCTGACCGTCGTAGCCGCCGCATATAAACACCTCTGGAAGGGAGAACAACAAGTTGGTGGTAAAAAAAAAAAATTAAAAAAAATAGCAGAAGGTATGTAGATGTAGGTAGAGAAATAAACATGTAAAAGAATAGGGGAGGATAGGAGGAGGCAGAAGACAGCGATGTGACACTTGAGCCATAGAGGAGAACTCACCATTTTGGACCTGCACACAGCTATGACAGCGACGGGCAGCGGGATATCCTGTCAGCAACATCAAATTAAGCAATGGCAATGATACGATGACTTTTGGGGGGGGGGGAAATAGATTCAAAGCATGAAGGCACCAACCTAGTTTTTCATGGGGTTTGGTGACTATTTCCTCCCAGTAATTTGTCTCCAGGTTATATGCGTGAATCTGGCAAAAGTTGCAAATGGACATGTCCAAATAGGGATTTTTAGTTACAGGTGTAAAAAATATGCTTACTGCTAAGTCAAGGTCCTACTTTATATCCTTACCTTGTCCAGGCGATACGATGACCAGGAAGTCCCGCCTCCTAGAATGTATATCCTTCGTCCATCATGAGCTAGCTCATGTCTATACCTGACATCACACATTGAACAGAGCGGTGATGATGTCACATTTTTCTCTTAAGTGCGCTCGTCTCACCTCTCCTCCGGTAGATTTGAGGGGACGTTGTTGGGCTTGAGGTGGCTCCACTCTTTGGTCGTCAGGTCCAGCCTGTGCAGGTCAGTGCTGTAAAGGTAGCCCGTCGTCCCTCCAAAAACGTACAGGCAGCCATTAATGATGACCATCGCCTGCAAAGTGGCAATGCTGCTTGTTTGCGGGCCGTCTACTAAACAAAGTCCTGTGATGACACCAGTGCGCCGTCGTTACCTGGCCGTAGATCTTGTTAGGCTTCGTTCCTCTGCAGCCCAGCAGGTTCCATTGTTTGTACTTAACGTTGCAAACGTGGACGTCATTGCCATTGTTTTCACCAAACGGAATGCCGGTGCCGCCAAACACCAGCAGGTTGTTACCATGAAAGACAGCTAAAGCGGGGTACAAATGTAGCGATCAAAATCAGGCCGAGTTTAAGATCCGATCCTAGCGAGGTCATTGTTAGATGTCTCAGGGCGATCCTTGAGCCTCTGGTGTGGCTTGCGTTCAGAGTTTTTTTTGTTTTAATCCTTGAGATGCTTGGAAACTGGTGAAATGGTTATGAATGAAGCAATTTAATTTTTTGAGGTGCGGTGTTTGTTGAACACCCTGCGATGACTTAAGGCATGCTGTCGAGGAAAAGTCAAATCGTTGGCTTGTTTCAAAAGACAGACCTGCTTTTACTACAAAAATAAACACATGAGTAAATTAAAACTCATTCACTCCCAAAGACGTTTTTAAACGTCTTTTCAGACTTGGTCTAGAATTGGCTGGTACTGAATGAGTTAACACTGCTCCTAACATTGTCAAGAAATATTAACATGCGCTGAAAACACGCGTCACTCAACTCATCTGCCTACACATCTATATATGTTGAAGCCAAGAAAATATATCCGCTCTAAGTCTCCGGTAACTGGAATATATATCCCACCGAGTCATTGTGAGGCTTTTCCATGCCGTGAGGACGACGTGCTAGCCACTAGCCATGTTGTGGGCAAAACGGACTTCTTGAATGAATGCGATGTTGTCCAATATAGCACGGCCTCACTTGGAGTTAGTTGTGCAAAATAATGCATAACACATGAGACTTGGGAATTAACCACACCTGGAAGTTCTTTTAAGTTGCGGCATCCAGGGAAGATACATTTTTCGGCTTGTGCAGTTAGCTAGCAAGCTAGCTAGCTAGCTAACTGCACAAGCAGTTGCCGGAATGGGAATTGGAAAAATAAATAGATAAATGCGCGAAACCGAGGACCCCTTTTACAACTTTTTAGCTCGAGCTCTTATATTATTCACTTGTGCCCAATGTAGTGTAAGTTGTTAACAGCCCTTACCTGACATGGAAGCGAGCTCCGTGGGGATGTAACCCTCCGTTTGAACCCGGTGCCAGGTGGCGGTTGCGAAATGAAACCTCCACAACTCCCTGAAGAGTGGAAAGTCTTCATTTTCCGCGCCACCCGCCTCCTCGAAGTCTGGGTTGTAGCCGCCAAACACATACAGGTGGGTGCTGTCTGCGACACAGCGGTGTCCGCTCCGGGCCGAAGGCACCCAGGGTCCTATGAACATTCATAACGCAAATGAGGACGTGCCTCGCGACTGGAGCGTGCCGACACACTACGACGCTTTACCTTCTCTTAGAAACCTGTTGGGGATGCGGAGGTTGGGGAATGCGGGGGATAAGAGTCGTCGAGCCTGGAGCCAGCGTGCCCGCATCTTGAAGCCTGCGCATTCGAAGACGGGCACTTAATTGAGGCACAAATGATCACAGTTAGGTATGGCAAGCCATTTGAGCTTTTATTTGATATCCTTGATATTGATTGTACAGTATCAGTATGCCTCATCCTCACTAGTAAGACAATTTAGCACACTAGTAGTATGACTGTACCTGGGCCTGTTATTGATGGTGCCGAGTCTGTGATTACTACGCCGGCACATTTTTGCCTCACTAGTAACATGGAGTTGTCCAACTAATAAGGACAAAGTGCATACTAGTACTTTGGCCTATATGCTCAATAAACAATAAACTGGAGATCAAGGATATCAAATAAATACTCAAACAGCTTGATTTATGGAAAACTCACGTGAATTCCACAACATTAAGTACACTCCCATCTAATGAGCATCACTGCAAGCCTATTTCACTTTCCGACACCCACATTTGCGCCGATGGGCAATTCAGAGTCTTCGATGAATGAAAGTGCATGGTTTTGTCACGTGGGAGGAGGCCAGAGTCAGACACAAGGAATATGAAATCGCCACACACGAAACTGGAGCAGAGATTGTAATGCTCATCACCAGGACACGGTGCTCCATCAATGTGAGTCTTTTATCACAAATTCATTCCAAAATCTTGCGTGTAAACCACAACGGAGCATCACTCTCTTTGAAATGTGTACACAGCTCTTGTATCGGGATGTCATTAAATGCAGTGCTGTGGTTAGCACATCTACCCCTAAATTCGGAGGTTCCGGGTTCTAATCTCGCCTATGGCCTTCCTGTGTGGAGTTTGCACGTTCTTCCAGTGTTTATGTGTGTTTTCTCCACATACTCTGGCTTCCAGCCCACATTCCAAACGCACACACATGATGTCAATTTAAGACTCCAAATTGTCCACAGGTGTGAATGAGAGTGTGTATTAAAGTTTTTCTAAAGTCTACTCTCAAAAGGTTAAGGGTATTTGGCTTCGGGGTGACATTTCAGGATGACCCTAAAAACACATATCTGAGATGGGCCAATACACATTTTGAGTTGGTCAATATGTGAATCATCAAATTCAGAGCTAAAATAAAAAGAGATAAAACACCCTTAGAAATAAAAACCCTGTCTTGAGTATTACTGTTCAGGTCAAGGTCCTTGTTAGAGAAGAGGAAGTAGTGCAAAACTACCGAAATATTGAACAGCTGGACACGTGCATTCAAGTGTTTAGACAAGGTCAAATTAAGTTCACACGTTAAGGTTAGAGTGCATTTCAGGTTCGTCCTGGTATTTCACCCGGAATCCCAATATATCCCGAATTTGTGTTGAGTAGTGTAATGCGTTCCGCGATTGATACACACCGCTTCTCATGTACAAACGAGGCAATATTTTATCGATCAGTTTGGAGATAACAACAATCAAGCGACTACAGTATTTGGTTAGCTTTAGCTTTACTGTACAAGCAAACGGAACTAGATTTAGCTTGAGTGCATGTTCCATACACCGAGGCGATCACTATGTTACATCAAACAGGTAATAACAACAATAATAATAATAAAAGGCGTGCCAGTTCCCGCTTGGTGCTTTGCGGCATTTGTGTTTCGTTAACACACCTGAATCTCGACTTGAGGGCCTCCACGACAGTTTCTCGAACTTATTGAGCTGATTGGAGCTTTCATCCTGCACCGGCGTAAACATGTTAATGACGCAGCGGCACGGACCGAGGGTTTCACTTGCGGATGCGGATAGCGAGCCGCCACAACGTCTCTTTGATGAGGAAGACCATTTAAGAGGAAACGTGTTGAGAAATACAGTTTGAGTTTGCACGCCAGCTGCTGCTGTTGTTAGTGGTGCGTCGCAGTCAGGTGATCCGTTCTGACCAATCAGAGGAGACGAGACGCTATGGGTTTGCGTTCAAGAGAAGCAAATGTTGTGTACTGTTAAAAAAAGACGCGTCATTCCATTTATTTTACACACCAGCATAAAAAGAGGGGTTCTTTTGAATATTTGTTATATTATCAAGAAACAGGAAATAAAGCATGTTACAATTTACACTTTTGATTATATATTTTATTTGTCATCATATATTTTGCTGTTTAGTGCAAGTTTATTACAAATATTCAGGGACCTGAAAAACATTAATACTTTTTTACTAGCCGTGTTCGCTGCTTTGCAAAATGAAAATTAAAAAATGTATTTTTTCTGATAGGTTTGGTTGGCACACTCCATTACGATTGAAAACATTTCAAAAATATGAAAAAAGAAGGCCTAATTAACTCAATAGTGTCGTTTTCACAAATGCATTGCATCTATGCTGTGAGACACCAGTTTAGAGCCAAATTACTACTGTATAAAATATGTCTGTGATAAAATGTAATGGTTTAACAATGATAAGGAAGATACAAAAACAGATTTAAGAACAGTACGTATTATTTTATGTTTTTCTGAACAATTATCACGTTGACGTGCATGACCACTAGATGGCGTAGTTAAGATGTGGGATTTGTATCCACGGACCTCATTATTAGCACATGATGAGGCTGCATTTCTCCAAAACGCAAACACAGGCTGCCAGGTGAATATTTTTAAGAAAGATGGAGGAAACGAACACCAGCAGAAATCCAAGGTCGCTGTAAAGAGGAAAAAAGGGTCCTATAACTATTTTAAGGTATTTATGAATACACTTTAGAATCGTTGTACAGAACAACGTTCTGGTTTTGTAAAACGAAACACATACTGTGCACCAATCCATTGTCTAATCTCCAGTGGGGTCACAGGTCAGCTGGAGTCCATCGAGACCTCAAATCTGCTGATGTTAATTCAACACTTCTATATGATTGTGTGTATTTGATTCCACACTACCCAGTGTTAAAATAAGATTCACCAAAGTGTTCATTTTTTTACTATGCTAAGCTGCTGCATGTTGTGAAGTAAACTCACTCACTGCCACCATTCCAGAATCAGAATAGATTTCATTGCCAGTGTCAGTGAAAAAGACATTCACAAGTAATATTCTCAACTCAACTCAACTGTATTTATAGAGCACTTTCGAACAGCCATCGCTGCATACAAAGTGCTGTACATGGAGCAATCCAAGATTCTTTTTTTTTCGTCTGATGCTTCAACATGAAACATAAATATCAATAATAAAAACACCCTGTGTCTCAAATTTGTGCATCTATGTCATATCAAATAATTGTCAGAGAAATGGTTCGTATCTTGAAAAACTCATGAGTCAGGTCACTCGCATCTTGAGGCATCACTGTCCATATAAGTAACAAAATCAGAGAAAGTGATCATTTTGCAGAGGTCTCTTTGTTGTTTCCAGAGCTAAATATAATGAAAGCCTTGCGGGCGAACATACCCCAAAAGTCACACTTGATTTAACAGAGCACACCCAATGTGAGAGGATCTGTTTGTCGGTTTCAAATAGATTTTTTTTAAATGGAGCTCAAGGTCTCAACACTTTTCCTCTTCCACATCTCTTGATTACTGCTCATTTGATCAGTGTAATTGCGATTGTAGATTCAAATCATGTGAACAGAAAGCCACGTTATTGTTAGACAAGAAACACATTTCTGTCAAAGACTGCGGTAAAAAAAAAAAGGGAGGGAAAAGGGGGGGTATTAAAGATCACAACCTCAAATATCAACTCTGCACACTGTTGCCAAGTCCTGTTGCTATGGAGATTGCATCCTACTGCAGGTGTGAGTAACGATAGAGGAAGTCAACTGTGCTTCCCTCTCTGGCTCTTTATGCTCGACTGTATGCTACATGGGCTCAGTATGCATGTGGGAGCACATGTGAGCGCGCTTCCGTCGCAGACATGCTCGCAAACAGCCCCGAGGTTGAAACATTGAGCTTCTGTTTGACGTCTCCCTCCATATATGCCCTCTTTCTCTATTACCCAGATCGCCCTCTCACTAATAGGCGCTTATTGTCTTTACGTGCATCATATTTTTACATTCTGCTTGGGAGGTCTGTCCGAAGGCGACAACCGAGGACCTTCTGAACTGTGCAAATGTAATTAAGCCTCAGGCAGGGTGTGCAAATAAATATCTGCATGAGTCCAAATTGTGCTAGCAGACATGCAGTGAACTGAGATGGGTTAGTTATTTCAAGGAATCCACTGTAGCAGACTGGCTGGATACAGTATGTTATTCATTGCGAGCAGAAAGGCCTGCCATAATTTGTTGTCTGTATACCTTCGGTGGAGTTCATAATATCTCGGGATTTACATTTATGTAAAGACACTGATCATGTTAATGATTTCTCACAATAATTGGGAAATAGATCAATATCGATAGGCAACACTTTTTTTCTTCTCTGCCAGTTCATGTTTTCAAATGATGACTTGTACAACGTTTCTGTACATGACCACAATGCCCCATCGCTGGTGAGGTATTTTTGGAACTCAAATGGCCCTTGAGGTCTACTTGGCACCCACGGGAGCCACGGTGGTGGCCTCTGGTCTATTAGTAATGCAGATGAATTGCCCTGCGATTGGCTAGTAACAATCAAAAAATAATTTCAAATTTGTTTAATAATTATGGATTCATCATGATCATTGCCACCCGCGTTCTGCTATTTTCAACAATTTTCTTCAGCTGTAATTTACTGTGGTGTGCAAGTTGCTAAGGGGTGTTTCGAATAATTTGTTGATCTCGTTTAGCTCGCGAAAGGGGCACATTCCAATTGCTTCTTTGCCAAAACTGAATGCAAACTACAACTACAATAATTAAGACATTGCCAAGTCATGTCAATTTTATTTATACATCCCACAAAAGAGTCTCGAAAATCATACCACCCAACCTTATTTAAACCACTGAATTATCAATATATCAGCAAGTATGTCCGTATTCTGGTCTGCATTTCATGTGTCATATACGTTGTTGATTTATTCTTGAAATTTTCAACAAGCATGATGAAGATGTATGTAACCAGTGATAAATCAATGCATATAATCACGATATATATCAAAGGTAGAATGCACAGACATCCCGAATGGAAATGGAGGGGTCCATATTTTTGCACAAGCATTACACCCTCACATTGACTTGTCCAAGTGGATCAGATTTGGAGCTGTTGTTGCGCACTGCAGGCGGCTGCTACTCGCCCTTTGAGTCTAACCGAGGCAGACTGAGGGAGGCTTATTAAACCGTTGGCTGCAGCCTTATTCTGAGGACCACAAAAGTGCACTGCGCAACACAAATAGCCCGCTATAATCTTCGCCATCATCTGAATATACAGTACAAACTGCACATGTTACGATGTAGCAAGCTCTGTGCAGAATTGTTATTAATAGGGGCTGACATTTTCACAGTTCATGGCTGAATCACTCTTTGCAAGCTTTGGTGAGCCTGCACATTTGTAACACGATGCATAAAAGATCACCCAAGGCTCTGAATGTGCTCATAATTGCATTCAGAGAGAAAAGACAAAAGATTACCAACTGCAGCGAAAGTGCAATGGGACTTATTTTTTTCCCCCGCCACTTCCTTCATTTTCTGCGGTTTTAAAGCCGGCGAAGCACAAAGAAAAACAGGAAGGAGGGGAAAAATAGGAGGAGGCGTAAATAGAGCAAATGATTTCAATAATTGTCAAGTTTTGCACCATCCAGTCCCGGTCAAACACAGGCCCGCCCGAGTGAAGTTTGCATGTTCTCCCTGTGCTTTCTTGAGTCCCCCCCCCTCCGCTTCCTTCCACACTCTTAAAAACATGCCTGTTAGGTTCAGGTGACCAGTCCAGGGTTTACCTCACCTGTCTAAGTCAGTCCAAATTGTTTCAGGTTCAACCCCAATAAGGATAACAACTACAGTAAACTCCCCTCCATCACGAGGGTAAAATTCACGTTATCGAAATATCCTATCTAAACATTCCCTATCGGCATGTTTTTTTTCAAGCATTTTTGGCACTTACTTTAAGATTTTTAAAGACGCTTTAAAATAGTACAAACATTCAAAAACAATATATTGAGACAAACATTTTACTCATCAATAATCATACCCAAAGGTGGGTAGATTATAAATAAAACATTTCTGTAGCCATAAAATGCAGGATGATAGAGGATTGAGAAATTAAATACTGTAATCTCTAATCTCTTCTGTTAAAGAGGCAAAATTACAGTAAAACAATCTTGTACTGCCACAAAATAAATAAAATTGAGTTGTAACTGTACAAAAATAATAATAAGAATACCAAATAGCAGGCCCAGGAACCTGGAACCGGCAATGGAGGATGGTTTACTGTATAGGAAATGCTTGTAGACATGTCAGTGGCATGGAAAAAAACGTTGTTGCCCAGAGGTGAGCACACGCAGCTGATGCCCTTTTAAAAACGATCCTTGATGGAGTGTGGGGGTGTAGAAGATTTTGCCATTCACTGTTAATACACATCCGTCATCTGATGCACTTAATGCTCATCCGTCCAAGATGAATGCCCCTTCCAATGGTTTTATGTGCCTTGAGAAATGCAAAATGACGTGTGCAGGGTGTCCCGCCCCTTTCTGTACGCCTGATGTTATATAAAAAAGTCCAAACAGGTGAGTCATTTGGTCAATTTTGCTGACTCCAACACTGAAAGTCAAAAAACGACTGTCATAAAACTGGATCTCAAAGTAGACTGAAAGCTCAAGACAAAAAAAAAATCCAGGATGATTATTCTGGATATGTTATTGACAGAATGCTGTTTTATTGAGAGGACCCGCCAACAATGCTACCACCCAACGTGGCCCTGGTGAGTGATCGCCCTCTGCCAAGATAGGACGGTTAAGGCTCATTAGTCCCTATTGATGATCTTGATGATCGGGCCTGCCGGAGCAAGAAGGCAGCCCAAAGAAAAGGTCAGCGTATGGATCTTAATCTGACCTCACTAACCCGCCTTGTACAGGCGGCATCTGTCATGCTCCCATTTGATCTAGACATTGACTGAGTAGTGGGGGAGCCCCTGTTGGTGATACCTCCTGCAGTGCGCCCCCCCCCACTTTACTGTTTGATTTTTACATGAATGCACTGCACATGGCGCAAGCATCTCACTTTGCTGCCGAACACCATGAACAATAACGCCAGGTCGACAATCACCTTAGTTTTGGTGGAGATGTACTCACTAAAATGATCACTTGCAAACCATCGGCAAGTTTTGTGGCTGAACTTAATTTGATAATAAAACTAGACGGGTGCGCCAAATATTTCGGATGAAAAAAAAAAGGGGAAAACATTTTCAGGTCGAAAAGCTGAGTTAAGATGACAGAAAATGGGAGGGTCCACAAAATAAGCGATGCTTCCAGTAGGGAGGCGGCAGTTATGTAATAGAGGGGGGCTTGTTTACGTGTCCCCTCTGAGTTCATGTTAGCTGATAGAAGACACCCTGCCTTCGCTGCTCTTCTTGGCTTCTGCCACATTGCATTTGTGTCTTTATTCAGAGTGACTGGTAATTGGCCTACTTTGAGGCCAGTGTTTGTCTCCTATGTGCATTGTACAGTAGCGAGGACAGAAGATTTGGAAGTACAAAGGTGCTTTTCAAAACCCTGTAAAATGAATTCACAGATTTGCTTCTAACTAAATTATATACAGTCATACCTCGGTTTTCGACCATAATCCGTTCCAGAACGCTGTTCAAAACCCGATTAGTTCGAAAACAGAAACCACGCTCTTTAAAAAAAATAAAATACATTTTTTGAACACGTCTGTTCACAATGGAACGCTACACGAGGAAGCGTCCTTCCTCGTGTAAGGAAAGTGAGAGGAGTCAAGTGACGCGTTCAAGTGCGCTCAGTTTGTTCGAGAACACAAATTCGGTCGTCATCCGAGGCATAAAAACCTCCAAAATTTCTGGTCGAAAACCGATTTGGTCGAGAACAGAGACGTTTGAAAAGCGAGGTTTGACTGTATTTTTGAAGGTTGCTGAAAACATTTGCAAAGACAGGGCGCTTTTAGGAGACCTTTTTTTTCTTCCTGTGCAAACCCCCCCAATACTCATTAAATAATTGGAAACACTGACTCTCAGGAATTCATTTTCCAAAGAGGGATCATACGTGTGCACCTCTATTATAACACAACAAATGCCACCACTGGTAACACTGTATGCATAGTAACTATTAAATCCAATAAAATATATTGTTGTTGGATGTCAAATGCTTGGTCAAATACTTTTTGGGGGGCAAATAGCAACACAGTACATCTAAACATAGGACAAATGTTCTTCTGTGTATCGTGTATAGGTAACTAACTGTACTGTATGTATCTTTTTATGGAGCGATGATGGGTTTGCATCCACCGCCACTGTTGGCCGCATCATTTAAAGGAATGGGGCCAACACTAAAACTCTCGGAGATTGAAACTGTAAAGTCAACACTATCAGGCATTTTACTTTCAAGGTGAAGCTGACCCCAAACTCACAAGTCGAAAAGTTGACAAAGCTCAGCAAAGGACAGCTGGTAATGTTTAATCACAGGAGGAGTTTTCCCTGTGAGGCATGCAGATCTTCCTTTCACTTTGTGACAGTCACAGCCGGCCTGCTCCACCTGGACACGCACAACCCTGAACCTCAGGCCAAAGGCACAACTTTTCACCCTCTAATGAACTATAAATTAATAAGGGGTAAGATAAGATATTGGATGAAGCAAAATGTCTGTTACTGAGATGGAGTGTTGACGGTGAGATGAGATCTAAACATTTAAAACAATAACATACAGGCAGTTAAGTCCGCTGCATGCGCCACATGCATCCACATAGTCATGCTACGTCCGTGAGTGAAAATAGAACGATCTTTTGAGATTATATTTGTGCATTGTCCCATTTTCAATATACTACATATACTAATTTAAGTAGGAAAAATAACAACCTTGCGCAAACATGCGCACCCATCGTACAGTGCAGTACATTAAATATTGCACCATTGCATAAATACTTATTAAAATGCAAAATAATATCTGATGCATATTTGTGTGTGAAAATGTTGTATCGTGTTGCTAAATGATAAAACTATGACAGAGGTGGATAGACAAAAGAAAGACATCTCGGTCCAGGAAATTGTTCCATAAAATCCAACAATCTATTTTTCACATTTCTCCTTGCTACTGTTACATGTGTGTGGATGTAGATGTTTATTTAGTTTGTTTGCGTCCCATTAGATTTCAATCCTCTGTATTGCCATGTCAATCTATCAATCTATCTAAATATAGACATATATTTAGACACTTATTGTGCATAATGGTGGCTTTTTTCTGTTGTTCCACTGCACGCACTCATCCTCAATCATGCACTTGTTCTTTTGTTTCCTTGTTGGAGGCGCCTCGCAGAAAAGGCCGCTGATTGTTACATTCAATTACAGACCTGCTGCGGCTGCACGCGCTCCAACCTGGCGAGATGGCGAGAGCACACATCACAATGGTTTGGGCCGCAGCCAAGAGCTGGGATCTTGCCACGGCAGCGCTCCAGGATGGGCCCATCGCTGACGCTCCTCCACGTGTCTCTACCTCTCCTTGGCACACTCAGGTCAGCAGAAATGGAATGTAACACACATTGTTGGCCCCGGCGCTCTATTATTCATGTCCTGCTCCCAGAATAGCGTACTCAAACAGTACACAGTGTTTCATATGACATAGAAAAAAAAAACATGTACAGCGAAAAGCTGAACATTTCCAGACCAAAAAGGTGGCTTTTGTTAACAGCAAAGAAATAGTTTTGATTGGCACTTTTATGAGACGATGGATATTTTTTTCAAAATGCCACACCTGGCAGGTTATGTGCCCCACTTGTGCGCTGTCCTGTGTGTCTGCGGTGCGAGCCCTGCTTAAAAAAAGGTGGCAATTCCCTCTTGTTGGTGAATGCTCACCCATGCAGCCATGAACTCTGCATGTGCACCAAGCCAGACATCCCGCCTGCATGAGACTAAAACTCGGCGGTCTCAGGGGACGCTGGAGCATCTCGGCACTGTTACACAACCAACACGTGGGTGCATTTGTCTACAATATAACATTGCCGAGATGTGAGTATTGTAGCTCCCTTTACAGTTTGGCTCAACATGCACTTTGGAACAGCAGCTTTACTTTTTTTAAGTTGCGCAACATTTACTCGGGTATTTGGTTTACAAGCGGGAAAAAGTGTCTTACCAATCAAACTAAATTGTTTGCTCAAAATGAAGCATTTTGGATCAGATCGGCGCGGCAGTACAGTCGCAGTACAGTCAGAACATCATGTCTGGTGTGTCCACTACACCCCCCACCGCCACCCCCCAAAACCTTGTGAGCCGAGATTGACAGGTGGACTAAACAGTCTTGACAGCGGAGAATGAGGCCGCGTTGAGAGGGAGCAGCAGTGCGAGCATGTCTGCCTGCCATATCGGAGATGACACGGCAAACCCCTGTTCCTTGTTTACAAACTCCAAACTAGTTTGTACTGTAACTCAGACCATCAGCTCCTGCCAGGCCACTGTACCCCCCCTGTGTGATTATTCTGACCACAACACAACACCAAACACTCTTCCCTGCAGTTGCTCTCATTAGTTCAGAATGAATATCCATGAATTTTGTGTCAGCTGCACACTAGAGGAAGACTTGAGGGGCCACTGCTTGGTTCAAGTGCCACGCCTTCACCTCTCTTGAAACATCGGGAGCGTGAAAAAAAAAAACAGCCACGAGACAGCTTTCCAGGAGACATATAGTGAACCTCCGTTTATCACGAGGAACGCGTTCCTGAATGCTTGGAACACATTTCAAAGACATTTTTCAAAGACAATTGAAAACGTGTTTTACATGTTGTCAGAGTGTCAACCCACCTTGGCATGTTGTCACTATGATGTACAATTAACTTGACGACATCCATGAGTCATGTGACGTGGATTCAGACAATGACAGAACAGAACGTTGCAGTCACTTCAAAGACTTTTTTTTTTCCTGTCTGGGCTTTGATTTCGTCGAATCGCTGCGTCTGGACGTGAGCCGTGGCCCACCGGAGCGCCTGCATGACTGTGCTCATTTTGTTTGTGTTTTCCTGTTCTTGCAGCGAGCAATAAACAGTTGCAAAGAGCATTTGCAATGGTGTTGAACGGGTTGGGAGTCATAGTTTATGGTATATTTACATCTTAAAATATAAATATAGGCAATTGTAGTAATTGTCTTATTTCAATTAGCAACAGTTTTTCACGGTTGACATATTAAAAAAATACTTTGGAATTTTGGGGGGATTTAAAAAAAATATTATCGTTGTTATTTGTAGAAAAATTCAAAGAGTTTTTTCAAAAAATGTTCATGTTTGAATACATTTATTTTTCCCACAATGCAATTTAATGGCCATCTATTATACAAAGATTCTTCGCTACTCACTATCCCCCGTGAATAGCGGGTGCAGACTGTTCAGCTATTTTTCAAGAACTCAATTCAACTCAACAAGAAAGCGACTTGCCTCACGATGCAAAGAGAAAATTGTGGAGAATGAAAGGAACAGCTCATGATCCACCAGGTCATGTACTAAACGCAGTGGCAGTCGCAATGTTGCTTATGTAACATCCTCACCGATGTGTAACAATGCAGTTGTTGCTACTGACAGGAAGAAAAAAAGATGGATCCTTTTCCTGTGACGTCATACACCGCCACGTTGATGCAGTGGGTTAGTGTATAAAAGCAAAAATCACGGAAATGCTGCCAATCACCTCAATGTATAGTTTTGCCATGTAGAAAATGTTGTATCGCTTGGATTCTTCGATGACATCACATACTGCCTGGGTACTGTCATCATCAGAACTGCCAAGAGGCCAATGAAACATTGGCAGATGCCAACTTGAATCAAGCACACTTTGATTTCCTTCAACTCTGCTTTTTGTCCCAACTCTACTGCATTGCAGAGCCGCTCCCGACCCAACCCAACCACTCACACACACACACACACACACACACACACACACACACACACACACACACACACACACACACACACACACACACACACACACACACACACACACACACACACACATCACTCCATTCCTCTGAAGTAAAACTAATCCAGATTGTTAAACACGGCACCATGCTTTAAAAGGATTTAAGATGCCTGTTTAGGTTTGCTCTTCCAGTAGGCTGTGACTGCCACAACTTATTTTGTCTCCACACGACAACAAGCATGAGGGAGCCCCGCACATATAAAACCAAGTGGTGTGAGTTTAAAAAAAGGAAGGAAGGAGTAATTAGTAAATGTCATTTGAGAAGGGTATGGCGAATTAGAAGCATGCTGGATCATGTAATTAGGACCTCAGCCTTCTCATGGGCGACGATGGGAAGGACACCACGGCAGGCAGCATCCTCTGTGACAGCAGCGGAAAACACCAGATGACACACACGCTCGCGCGCACGCACACACACACACACACACACACACACACACACACACACACACACACACACACACACACACACACACAGTGACAGAAAGACATTCCCGTTGGCTTATATATACACACACATGTGCACACGCAGAGACAGACCACACTGTGTCCAACAAGACTGGCAGTGATGCCTGACTGTTTTGGCGTGGATCCCCCCCCCCATGCTCCACATATCTGACCACATATCTTGAACGTCCCATTTGAAAGACGGCATGTGGAGCTGAAGCAATGAACAATCTAATTTCTGCATGAAAAAATGTTCCCAATAATGTCAACAAAGATTTCAATATTCTTCAGTTCGGTGTGGATTTTTAAACTTGAAATAATTTCAGCAAACTTTACAATTAGGAATGGAAAATAGTCAACTATTCGTCATAAAAGAGGCTTCACGCTGTTTAATGCCAGTCCCAGTTGAATTTACTCTCAAAGTTAACATAAAATTAAGAGAATTACGTCATATTTTAAAATAAACCACATACTGTGTAGTCTTACCTTAGGAAAGTCCACTTAGCTTAATGCTAACGGAACAATGCAAAACATATTGGCCCTGTTAGCGTTAGCATCGATAGTCCCAATTTCAGACATCTTCAAGAAAAGGAAATCTGAAGTTACTTTTTGAATATATGTGTGTAGTCAAGCCTTACATTTCCACCCTGTCAAAGTAAAATATCAACTAATATAAAAGCATTTCACGAAATGTATAATGGATTTATTAGACCGAAAACAGTTAGCATGCTAGCTGAATCCTATTATTATTAAAGTGAAGTTATCGCTGTTGTCAGCTTCACCTATTCTCTCCTTGGAAACAACACTCGCTTATTTGTAAACTAACACTGAAGACAGTTCAGCCATTTCCTTCACTGAATGCCGGCATCGTCTTGACACGTCCGATTTTAAAGTACAGGGAGCTACTAACTAAATGAAGGAGAAAAAAAACAGACTTATCAGCAAAGACTCAGCAGAAGTTGCAGGGGGCGGAGGAGGGAGGGTGGATTTATGGCGAAATAGATTGGAGACAGAAAGGATAACAATGGGGATGCGGTAATAAATAAATCTCTATAAGAAGTCGCCCAAGGACTGATGGCAGCAGATTAGAGACTGTGCCTTTTAAACAAATTGGATGCTCAGGGAGGCAGATCGACTGTTTTGCTTGTTCATGTTTTTTTAAATCATCGAGCTACTACTCAGCCCAAAAAATATATATATTTTCCATCCTACGTGATGTCATTGTGCTAACGCGGCACATTCTATAGTTTTTTCAAGTACAGTATATCTCGGTCCTAATTGTTTTCAGTGTAAAATTTGGGGAAACGATATTTACTATGTATACCACTTGTTGGATCAAAATTTTGACCATGCTGGGTCAAATGCTCAACTCAATGCACTGGATATAAATATCCCAGCATTGGTTTGGTCCCTTTTGGACGCAGCACTGGGTTCGCTGTTTCACCCAATTTTTTACTTTTATTTCTTCATATTTATATATTTATGAGTTTATGTAATTTTATGCAGTTCGGGTTGCTGCCATTATTTTTAGCTGTGTGTGTTTCAATCCACTACATGTTTGCACTGCGGTTAAGAGAGGAAAGTAATTTCATCTGTGCTGTGTGTTGCACAATGAACATATTTGACAATAAAAACTGACTTGACTTGACTTAACCCAGCGCGCTCTTTAATATTTATGCAAGTGCATAAAGAATTTCAACGTCATCCTTTGATGCTGGTGAAACTGAGCGCTTGTTATCTCGAGCCATGTTACACACGATGACAACCAGGTTTTGTGCATATTTTGAGACAGATTTTCACATGCACTGGTCAAATTCTGTAATGTGAATCGTTGTTACTCGACAGTGTATGTGCGCTGTAAAAGACTGGCGACCAGTCCAAGGTGTACCCTGCCTCTCACCCGCAACCCAAATGAGGACAAGTTCTATTCACAGCCCCCTCCCTAAAAAATAAGACACAAGGAGTTTCCATCATCACTAATATATGATTTCTATAGTTCCATTTGACCTATTGCTTCTACTGATCTATATTTGCAACGGTTCTGAGAAGTATCAGACTGATGCAATCAATATTTCCAGATCGATATCCTCAGATACGACAGAGTCAACATCGGATGGCAGTTTCACTTCTTTGATCCCGTTCTACTGCATCTGCTATCGACTGCAGCCTGATTTACACTTTGGACAGTTTTAGCTCCACAATGCAGCAAATGTGCTTTGCCCACCTCAAAAGGAAGCTCTGCTGCTTTTACAGGTTTAATTCTTCTTTAAGTTGACTTCAAATAGTAGAAAACACTGCTTTCTTTCCATTCACGTGAGGGAGAGGGGGGGGGCAGCTTAACATGTTTAACGGTAATACTTGGGGGTGACCAGTGCATCTTGTTTAATTGGTGCCATTAAGCAACTCTGACAGCATGAAGCAACGCATGGCTATGCTACTGCTTTTGCTCGCAAGTCAAAGCCCCCAAAAATCTGCCGAACGATGGCTCGTATTTGGAAACACTATCAAAGCACACCTGTACTGTATAAGCAACATACTGTATCCTTCTGGAGATTTAGTAGCGCAAAAGTGGTTTCCGATAAGCCATTACTGTCGAATAATTGCACCGATTGGGTCTAATTCTCTGACAGAAGTACAACAAACGTGTCTTTTGGGGGAGGTTGGGTGGTGGGGAGGGTGGGGGGTGAGTGGTGGGAGGACTTGGTGCAGCATGTTGTGGTGTGGTCCCTTTCCGAGGTGCTGAAATCTGCTTCCCCAAGCATGCGTCATGTGACCTGAGCCAGCTCTGCCTCGCTCAGCAGCCAGCCAGCCAGCCAGCCAGCCAGCCTGCTGCTGCTTTCTGGAGATTTTTTTTCTTCTCCTCTTTCTTTCTTTCCATGGGGGGAGAGCGCACAACCTCCCGCTTTCATTCCCCCTTCCTCATCATCTTGTCTCTCTGTCACCCGCGGACAATGTGGACCTGCGAGGGGTCCTTTTCACAATGCAGCTCTTGCTTTTTCACTTAAAAGTCCTATCTTTGCGGCGACCCTCTTTTTCCCTCCGCGGGGCTATTGGAGAGATGATGTAAGGACGGTGTAAGCGCGCACGCTCAAGTCAGCCTCTCCACCAAAAATGCAGAAGGGAATACGGCTGAATGACGGGCATGTCACCTACCTGGGGCTTTTGGCGAAGAAGGACGGAACAAGACGCGGGTGTTTGAGCAAGAAGAGCTCGGACAACACCAAATGGCACACCAAGTGGTTTGCGCTTTTGCAAAACATGCTCTTTTATTTCGAGAACGAGTCCAGCTCTCGTCCCTCGGCATTGTACCTGTTGGAGGGATGCATATGCGACAGAGCGCCTTCGCCCAAACCCTCGCTCTCTGCCAAGGAGTGTTTGGAAAAGCAGGTGTGCGCGCAAACACAGGCACATGCACACACACACACACACACGCGCGCGCGCCACGCGCTTGCGATGTTTTAAATGCTGCTTGGTATCTTTAAGCATGTGTTTTCCTTTTCATTTAACGCATTCACGTGTTTTTGTCTTGTGAGATACTAGATGACCTCAATATAGCTGGGGGGGGGCGGCAGCACGAGGTTGCAGGTTGCTGTCTTGCGCGTTATGTAATCCATGCATAGCATTAATGATGAGGTAACAATATTATCACCTAATGCCAATGCCTGCTGCAGTGTTCTGTTTTTTTTTTTTATGCATGCAGCAAAGCAGCGGTTAATCCATAAAAAAACCATATAATATATTGTACAGTGTTTGGTAATGCAGATGAAAAATGTGTGAATGTGTCACGTGATGGTTTTTGCATTGTTCGTTCACTTTTTTAGATTTTAAAAAAGTGTTATCTTTTCGGGGTTAAAAAAAAAAGTTGTGGTTGAAACAGTGTCATCGTGTGGTGAAAATGTTTATTGGAGACAAAAAATACAAAAAAGACACAGCAGGGGTTCCACTGGTCGGTTAACTCTGATTTAAGAGCCCTGAATAGATTTCCTTTCAATAAAATAGGTCACGAAAAACCAAGACAAACAAAGAGCAGCACAAAAACGCTCCAAATGTACGATGGTATGATGATATGATGGTGTACGCATTTGTGTTTTAACTAACCCAGTAGGCATCGCTTAACATTGTGGAGCAACACATGCTTTGACTTTACAAATTAACAAGGCCGGGTGGATGCATTGATGTCGTCTCGATGCAAAATTAGAAAGACAAATATGAAAACGATCCGTCTGGCCTGTGAATGAACGTGTTGTGAACATTGACGTCAACGGCAGGATGAGGCTGAGATCCAAAGTGAGTTCTGGCTCTTGCTGAGAACATCTGTCTGGTGCTGATCCAGCACAATGCAGCAAGCACATCTCACGAATGTCAATTTTGCAATAAACATGATGAAGGCATACCATATAAACAAGCAAAATCACCCGCTCTTGTTTTCGGACATTTTTCATCCACTTATCTTCTACTCCATAGTGCCTACATGATTTATTCCAGCGGAATAGGCATTGAAGCCCAGGGTTTCTATGGTGACGCTTATTTTGCATCCTTAAAGAACGACGCGGCGGGAAGGACTGCGATCAACCGGAAGGCTCAAGTTGACTTGTCACACGTCGTTGCTGTAATCAGTATTTGATTGATGGGTCCAATTCGATCGCCGCACTTCTCAGACGGCTCACAGAACACAACAGAACTTGATCACACAGCGCGAAGTGATCCAGCTACATTTTTTGGGAGGGGGGGGTGAATAAAATAAAACTTTGTTACTGTTGCATAACAAGGGCAGGCAGCAAATGGCAAAAGGAGCTGCGGCAAATTGTTCACGAGTGCAACAAGAAATAGATGTATAGTCCAAAAATATACATTTTTTTGTTTGTTAAATGCTTCTGATATTCTGAAATATTTTGTACTTTCAAGTTGAGTTCCATTAAAATGAAAAGCAATATGTTTTGCTGGAGCAGTCATATTTTCTTTGAAGAATAGTACACTTCTTATGCCAGGGGCATATATAATCATCTATATGTCAAGGTGAAAATATCATTATGAGTCATAGTGTATGTAGTGATATAAATAGGAATGTACATATAATACGAATATTAATGTCGATGCATTGACACGACGATAGATGATGTTTATTGCTTGAGACTGACGTAAGACCGACTGCAAGAAGACTCACTAGCAGAAGTGGGTAATGTGCTATATTTACTGGTACATTTACTTGAGCAACTTTTTGTGCTTGTTTAAATCATTTTAATGCAACATCCTCATCGTTTTTCTCGAGTGTTTTTTTGTGAAGAAGAAATGCTACTTTCAGTCTGTTACATTGAGCTGTGCATCCTATTCGCTATTTGTATTTTTGATTATTACGGCTTGCTGAACTTTGAGAGATTGTATTTACATCACTCCATTTCACCAATCACAGATCCAGGCAGACTATGCTGAAAAAAAAGTGGCGTGTCCAATATACACAATTTTATTTCAACGTGTGAAATAAAATCATCTGACGCCAGATGTATTTTTTTAGTAGACTATACATTTACTGATAGTATGTATGAGTAAATTCAACAAAAACTTTTTTTTACGGTGCGGATAGAAAAGAAGCTACAGAAATCTGTACCTTGCATTCCACAAAAAAAAAAAAAAGAACTTGTTGCCATGTGCTGTGGTTTATGCCACCTTAAAAATGTCCACATTTCAGCCTACAAGTACTCCTGTTAAAATCTGAGAAATATACGACAGGCTGTTCCCTATTTATTAGGCCCTTTAGGCCCTGAGAGGGACATCATAAATAAGGCTTAGGCGCTGGTCACCACTGACTGGGATGTTATTGTTGAGAGGCTGTCTCGGTCTGCGTTTGGGAAACATAATTTCTGTGAACTACAACTGTCGAGGAGGTGAATGTTCCTCTGACCCAATCAGACCTGTTGGAGATCTCTGAGCCTCACTGTAGAAAGGGTTGTGTGCTTTCAAAAGAAGCAGTGGGGTAAAGCAATCTGCTGTGTACTTGAATCGTTCTTTCATTCAATATTTAGGCCGACTCAAGTCATTATTTGGTGTGCTGCTTTTAACTTTTGGGGGTCACATATAAAGTAACTGTACTCTTATCTGAGTCTAATTTTTGGCTGCTCTTGCCACCTCTGCTCACGAGACACCTCATCAGGTACGCCTACACAATCTAACGGGAGCTGCCTTCCAAAGATAACAATTGTCTGCTTTAGCAGCTATCAATTTCACATTATGTTAATTGCAGCTGAGGTTGTGGTCGTTGTTAGAAACAACTTCCACCATGACGCAGTGGAGTTTTACAGTGAAAACAAATCAAATACCTGTTGAAACGGAGAATTTGTAAAAGTCGAGTTTTGAAGATGATTCTTGTATTGAATATGATCATCCGTCCATCCATCCATTTTCCGATCCGTTTTATCCTCACGGGGTGGCGGGGGGTGCTGGAGCCTATCCCAGCCGTCTTCGGGCAGTAGGCGGGGGACACCCTGAACTGAGTTCCAGCCAATCGCGGGACACACAGAAACGAACAACCATCCGCGCTCACACTCACACAATTTAGAGATCCTACTTGGCCCTTTTTTCCTCCGCCATCAATTTCGTATTTGTTGCCAAAGCCCTTTCAAAATCAAAATGCCAATGATTGTTTACTATCTGTCCATTCATCCTCGTTTTATGCTTCGAATCAAAGTTTTCCATCAAGCTGTTGGGAAATAAAATGTAAACGATCCAACGCAAGGGTGGGTATGCCGTTATATTATGAGGTGGTGACGCATTTCTATGGTTTCACAGCTATCACTGGCACTCTGAGGGCAACCATTCACATAGTGTGGCACAAAATGACCACTAGCATTCATCTAGAGGCCCAAAGCCTTTGCTTTCAAAATCATCTCCTTTCACACATCCCCGACTCTTGAGGACCTGTAATGATTTTAAAGCCGTATGACTCAGCCATAAATGGGAATCAAGTAGCAGACAGCGTGTTTGGCATTGCCTCTCGCCAGACACTTTGGAAGACGGACCACGAGTGTGTGGGGGGGGGGTACAGCAACATGCGTGACTCTCTGTCAGAAATAGATCCTCTTTGACACTAGGATGAATACCTAATGAAAGTCAAGATGGAGGAGCAGTCAGCCATAAATAATGACCAGTTGCAGATTGATAGTCGCCTGTTGAACATGTGAGGGCCGAAGATTAGAGTAGATGGGACCTCCACGCGACGCTGTCAGAAACACGGCTAGCGATGGAAAGCTTAGGAAAGTTTTCAAAGAGTAAACAGAAGAGTGTCCCTCCAGTTGAAAAAAGTTGTTTCATGGAGAGTGAAGATCGCGTACGTCGAAAACAGCTCAATTGGCAGATCATAACCATTTCCAATTAGTTGCTGCTGCAGCGCGAGAAAGCAAGTCCCGCTCCTCAAAATTCGAGTGACACCACAAAACGCGAAAACAGCCCGAGCGTTCACGTCGAGCCGAGTTGCTAGGAAACAGGTATCGTACGGTTACATAATTGCCCGTGGTTCCAGCCTCCATGTCTTATGGCATTTCCTCTTGGGAACTAAGAGACATCCCGGGAATGGAGCTGGGGGAGGCTTCCCTCCCGGAGCTCTATCCATCCATTACACGGGTGGGCGATGATGAAGAAGATGTGGCTTCCCCGGGCTGCCATGTTGCTTCTAAATCTGCTCCGTAACGCATGCGGCAGCCAGAGCACCAAAGCAAATGCAAAGACATAAGCATCTTTATTCAAGCCGGTACTCAAGGAGCTTCGGCTACAGCACAGGCAGCAAACAAAAGGCCTGACAACCAGATCTGACCCGACACATCCTTTTTTGTGCCCCACTAAATCAAGTTAATGACATGATTCTTGCTAAATCCATTCCTCAGGATGACAGAATTTGACCGGTTATTGCATTTTTCTCTGCTTTTTTTCAAATGCATACGAATTAAAAGCATTTTCTAGTATGTTGTCTTGAAGCTGCTAGCAAGATTTGAAAGTAGTCTCATTTCATCCCGGTGCGAATCTCTGTCCCAAAAAATGACCGCAGCTCTATAACGCATATGCATGGTGGATTGCCAAATACGAAATGTCACCAGTTTGATGATGGAATTTTCAGAAGGTACAATCAATGAAAACATGACACAGGTGATCAATTTACCTGATGACCCAACATCACGCTTATGGTTGGAATGGGCCATACGTAGTTATCTGATGCCAGGCAGGTGGCTCTTGTAAAAAAATGACGTTTCATATACAATTCACCGAGGGTAATAGCAAAGAATGGGAATCTGAAGGGCAGAGAGAAGCATTTTCAAATGGTACACATGAGCTGGGATAGTTGTCATGCCGCAAAAGTGCGTCCCATGCCTCCTCGTCGGGTCTCGACGAAGGTAGGCAGTGATTTTCACAAACTCATGTGTCTACTTCATTTTTCAGTTTCGTTCGTCTAAGGGACCGTTGTGGCTGTTGCTCATTATGGCATGCATGTGTTGGTGTGTGGTTATGTGCACGTAATCCTAACCCGAACCCTAAACCCTAGCCCAACCACAACACTAACCCCCAACCCTAAACCAAACCCTGAACCCTAACTCTGACCCTAACTCTGACCCTAACAACTAACAACTAACCTCAACCCTAACCCTAACCCTAACCCTAACCCCAAACTAACCCTAACAAACTAACCCTAACCCTAACAAACTAACCCTAACCCTAACCCTAACCCTAACCCTAACCTTAACCCTAACCCCCTAACCCTAACCTTAACCATAACTGTAACTCTTACTCTAACATAAACCTTTTTTTCCTATGATTTCAAATATGATGTGTGTGTGTGTGTGTGTGTGTGTGTGTGTGTGTGTGTGTGTGCAGCTGACAGTAACAGAAACTTGGCCACTGATTACAAAATAAATTGCCATCAACAATATACAGTGGAGGTTTTGTGTTCCTGGTCCTGTTATTTTACAGATTTTTTTCCTTTTTTCTTTTTGGCACAATTTCGATAAGTTATATCATCATTTTTTTCTGCCTCTTGTTTATTTTTGTGTAAGTCCATTGTTGGTCACTTGATGTTTTGACTGTTAATTTGGAAGAAGAAGCCGGAAAAATGAAAAGTATTTCAAGCTCAGCCGAGTGTTCCAATAGATTAATGACTGGGAAATCATCATTAATCCTCCTTTTTTACACCTACAGAAAACAGCAGCTGTAAGTTTATTTTAAAATGTACACATTTGGGCAATGAGTATTGATGTATATTAGGAGATAAGTTGATTTTGTTCATTTGGAACAAGATTGATTTACCCGTCTGCGTATACACATACATTTGTGTTCGAAAACAGCATATGAATCCCACTGCCAGACTTTTACCCAACCAAGCCCTTTGCTCTTTTTATTGCAGTATTATTTCACTGTCAGCTTCACTCATGAAAACCAAAAAGCGCTGGAGTTACGCACAGAAGATGTGAAGGACTGCGATGAATGGGTGGCTGCCATATCACACGCCAGGTAAAGAAAAAGTAACAACAACAAAAAAAGCACGTCAGTGAAATGTACAATTACAAGTTCTCAGCAGAGGGTAACGAATATTTGACTGATGTGTTCAGTTTATAGGGGGGTGGCGTTGCCATGGTTACGTAGGCAAAGAGATGGAGGAAAGCGCTTTGTTCACAAGAAATCCTGATTGCTTTGATTTGAGCTGCAACACTCGGGATGTGAAAGCCATTGCTAGTGACTGTACGTTCCTTCTGCCTGTGTGTGCGTGTGTGTGTACGTGCATCTGACAGTTACAGAAACTTGGCCACTGAGCATGAGACCCTCATGCAGAAGTATCTTCATCTGCTTCAAATTGTGGAGACGGAGAAAACGGTTGCTAAGCAACTTCGACAACAGATTGAAGATGGGGAAATCGAGATTGAGAGGCTCAAGTCGGAGGTAAAAGTCAACTCATTTTTTTACGTCCGGGGCCGTTTTTTGTGTCGACAGCAAGTCTAGGGCAAAGCGCAGTCTACATGCGGGCGTGGGATTGTCTTTTGGTGCGCCATCGTGGGATGGAAATAGTTTTTCCCGGCCAGTCCTAGCTCCATCCCTTATTTACATCAAAGTCAGGGCGGTCGAAGAGCAGTATAACTGAGTTTGTCGTTCTCACATTATGGAAAGAGAAATAGACTTGCTGGGGTCACTGCCTGACTCTGACAACTCAACTGCAAGATCTCCCCTTGCGGATGATGTAGTCAGCTTCACTTCCCATTGTGGGAATAGTTCTGGCTTTGCTGGTTCTTTCAATTTGAAGCAATCTCAGTTGGCCAGTTAAATTGAAGACGTGTTGGATTGCTTCTTAAATGGCATACGATATTACCAATGCTTCATGTGGTGTATCGCTTCCAATTTCTCTCTGCTCTTGCCAGCACATGAAAAAACAATTCAATGATTAATAATAGAAAAAAAAATTACATTGGATTATGCTGATGGTTGAATTTGCCGTCCAGTCAGTGTGAGACATGCAGGCCGGTGCATGTCGGCCGGGGCGCTGTGCTCAGCTCCTCATTTTGCATGTCCTCTCAACAACAATACCTCCGACCGGGCTGCCTTCCCCATTCTTCGCATCAAATAGTCATTTTGCTTTCATGTGCTAATGTGACGCCTGTGAAATGGAATTAGGAGAAGGGAATATGCATGAACACTGTTTTATATTGCATCTCGTCAATGAAATGCAATGGCAATTAGCTCCCCTTTGCTGGGCTACAAAATAAATGGAGACACTTAGCATCAAACACTTCACAGCAGCTCCAGTCTGTATTTTTACCACTTGGAACAAAATGCATTTAAACAGAGGTGGCCAAAGTACTCACACTCTGTCCATAGAAATACATATACTTGTACAAAAGAAACTTGAATAAAAGTAGAAGTACTGTTTCACGTCCTTTACTTAATTAAAAGTAAAAAAACAAAGAAACAATCAACTCTGAAATGTACTCACACCGGCTAGAAAACATCTACACGCAAAACCTTTTTTCAAATGGGAGGTTTTTGTGATATATAAAATGAGATTGAGATGAATGATTTCAAGTTAGAGGTTAGCAGACAACAATAGTAGTGGCGTTTATAATTTGGATGAACTCCAAATAGTTTTCTGCTGTCCTCGTAGGCTTTTCTTGGTACTTTTCACTGTCGGTATGATGTTCATTTTGGTGGTGAGCATTGTTGTGTTTGTGCCAAACAATATATTTTGCAGGTCCCTGCTGGCCGAGAGACTAAAGTTACGGGTTTGTAAACTTGAGGTGCCATACATAGAATCCGTTTCCCCAATGTATCTTTAGGGCGGCACGGTAGTCGAATGGTTGGCACATCCGCCTCACGGTGCTGGCCTTCCTATGTGGAGTTTGCATGTTCTCCCCATGCCTGCATGGGTTTTCTCCGGGTACTCCGGTTTCCTCCCACATCCCAAAAACATGCAAGGCAGGTTAATGGAACACTTTAAATTATCCCTAGTTGTAATTGGAGCGTGAATGGTTGTTCGTCTCTGTGTGCCCTGCGATTGGCCGGCAACCGGTTCAGGGTGCAACCCGCCTACTGCCCGAAGACGGCTGGGATAGGCTCCAGCAACCCCCGCGACCCTTGTGAGGATACGCGTATTAGAGAATGGATGGATGAATATCTTTTGCAATTATAGCTCAATAACTTTGGTTGGTGGAACCATAACTCATTTTCCCACATGTTTAGGTGGGTGTGCATTATTTCAGTCTTTCAAAACAATGAAAGCAGTTTAGTCATGCAGGTTATCAGATACATGAATGGCGAAAAATAGGTTCTAAAGGAGTTGTGTTCTTATTTTCTACGCACAAAAACCTGGCAGACCAGTATCGATGACTTTGCACAACAAGAAACATCTCTGCGCACAAAACGTTTTTTTTTGTTAACTTTCAAAGAGCACATAAAGGAAAAAAGAAATCTAGCTTGTATTGGCTGAGGGTTTCGTGCCATCTTAACCCTTGAATACAGTCGCAAAGTATTTTCAATTTATTATCTAAACATTGCATTTAAATGATCAATGTGAATAAAGATGGAGGCCACACCGCAAGTTGGTTGACCAAAGTTATGGCCCAGTTTCCCGATGTGAAGATTATTCCTCCCCATTGTGTTGAAACTATAGTAAATTTTGTAAATTTGTAAATTTGATTAATTTATCATTTGTACTCAAGAAATGCAGTAATTACAATGATTATGAGAAATTGAAACAAAAAGGTCAAAGAATAATTATAATACACAAACCGAAAGGTGTATAAATAGAAAAGTAAAGTACCACAATGGTAAAAGTATTTGATGATATGTAGACTTCTCTTCTTCTTCTTTGTTTTGAAAACGATCAATTTATATTCTATACAATAAGGGGTAGGACTAGATAAGTTGTTTACTTCTTCCTACTCCTTTGAGCATACAACTGTGATGATGAGCGTTTTCTTTTTTTTCTTTTACATACTTTTAAATTTTCCTTTCATAAATGTTGCCTACCTTTTGGCTATCTGTTACTGTGTGTATATATATGCTCAATAAACAATAAACAAACAAACAAACAAACAAACAAATGAGAAGTATGTAACTTTAAACCATTGGGCTTTGCCCGTGACAGATTTCAGGTCTGCTAAAGACAACATAAAGATTCACGCCAGTCCCACAGCGGCCCCGACTGAGGATGACTCCGAAATCAAGAAAATCAAAAAGGTAAAGCTCTTTTTTTGCTCTTTTTTTTGGGGGACGGGGGCGGGGGGTCATTTAAAATGTAAAATGACCTTTTTCTGCGGCTGCAGGTCCAGAGCTTCCTGCGCGGCTGGATCTGCAGGAGGAAGTGGAAGACCATCATCCAGGATTACATCCGCTCGCCGCACGCTGAGAGCATGAGGAAGAGGAACCAGGTGGTCTTCAGCATGTTGGACTCGGAGGCCGAATACGTGCAGCAGCTCCACATCCTGGTCAACAACTTCCTGAGGCCGCTCCGCATGGCCGCCAGCTCCAAGAAGCCGCCCATCACCCACGATGACGTCAGCAGTATATTCCTCAACAGGTTGGAACTGCTTCAACAATAATTCAGTGCAACGTCGGTTTTCTTATGCCCTGGCTTTTGTATGATTTGGTTTTAGATTTTTTTTTCTTCCTGTTTTTTTTTTTTTGGTTTACTATCTGCAGGCAATAGGGACTGGGCTGACCTGCGAATAGCAAAAATCTGTATTTTATTAATGCTAATGCTAATGCTAATGCTAATGCTAATAATAATAATTATTATTATTATTATAAATTAAACCCCCCAAATTATATGCCATTCCTTTAACTTAGTATTCCTAGAAGTAAGTATTCCTTTTATCCTGAATCCTATCAAATATTTAGTTCTTCCTTTCCCTTCTGAAAAACATTGGACACTCATCTTGCACACTAATCTGCATGCATGCACCCCTCATTGGCCTAATGGAAATCCACCCACACGCTCATCGGAGCACATTGACGCTCACAAGCAGCCCGTCTCAATCAGCTCCGCAGTACAACTTCACAGGATGTTGGAAAACTGACGAAAATTGCTCGTGTGATGAGAATCTGATTTGATCTAATTTTTCCCTGTATCTTTTTTTTTTTTTTTTTTTCAGTGAAACTATCATGTTTCTACATCAAATCTTCTACCAGGGGTTAAAAGCCAGAATAGCCAGCTGGCCTACGTTGGTGCTGGGTAAGCAGAAGATTTCATTTTAACATGATGGTATCGAGATAATGTGTGACAAGTACTAACCCAAACTACCTGGCCAGCCGACCTGTTCGACATCCTACTGCCTATGCTGAACATCTACCAGGAGTTTGTGAGGAATCACCAGTACAGCCTCCAGATCCTGGCCCACTGCAAGCAGAACCGAGACTTTGACAAGCTTCTGAAGCAGTACGAGGCCAAGCCCGACTGCGAGGAGAGAACTCTGGAGACCTTTCTCACCTACCCCATGTTTCAGGTGAGCACTTAAATGACAATTTTTAAAATCAGGAATGCCATGTCATTTTTAGATATCATCTAGTACAGCATGAATATCACCAAAATGTCATTGAACCATTTCAATTTAGGCTTAAAGAGGGATTTTAACTTCACATAATCTCCCTGTAGGCCACAGCATTAAGTCACTAATGTGATCTGATTAAAAAAAAAAAAAAAGAGTCAATTTTAGTGTATATGTATATTTGGGGGGGGGGCATAGTGAGGAATTCACTCTTTAAGGCAACACTAATGGGCTATAGTGGCAGCAAGTGTGAGTTGTGCCACCAGTGGGGGAAAGACTTCAGTGCAGGGGAAGCATCTGGAGAAAAGTGAGAAAAAAACATACTGCTAATTTTAGTCACATGATAAAGGCAAAAGTGCAATTTATTATCCATCCCTATCATTATTCCATGCATCATAATGATCCATCCATCCATCCATTCATTTTCTAATCCCCTTATCCGCACAAGAGTTTGCGGATGTGCTGGTGCCTATCCCAGCTGTCTTCGGGCAGGAGGCGGAGGACACCCTGAACTGGTTGGCAGCCAATCGCAGATCATGATCCCAGTGGGGATCAATATAATCCTCACATTATTAGTCAGCAGCATAGAATCTGAATAGATGGAGGGATATCATTCATGATTTATTTTTGTTGTTATTTTAATTTGTATTACCCAATCATGCAGACAGATTTAAGACAGGCCTCCTTGTTGTGCACACATGCTCTCACCACCCTAAAGAGTGGCACACTGTCTGTTTTGGCTCGCGGTGCCCCCGTGGTGTCGTTCGTGCCTATAAAAAGCTGTTGTTTTTGGAGCTCAGGCTTCAATAATAGCTCCTCACTGGCAAGACATGTACTTTCCCGACAGTCCACTCTGCTGGGTCCAGTGCTGCCGGCCGTGCTGCGTTGATAATAAATTTTTGCTGATGAGCGGAGATTGCACTCACCTCTGATCCGCCTCTCATTAGTGTGTGCGCACGTTTGCATCTGTGTGTTCTGCACGTTAGCTGTAATATCCGTGCTTGTTATTGTGTGCAGATTCCCCGCTACATCCTTACGCTTCATGAACTCCTTGCCCACACGCCCCATGAACACATAGAGAGGAACAGCCTGGACTACGCCAAATCTAAGCTGGAAGAGCTCTCGAGGTAAAAGAAAAGAAAAGAATGGTGACACTTTCTAGAGGATACACTTCCTCAATTAAAAAAATAAACTTTTATTGATGCAAATATTGATGCAAATATTGCAACAAGCCTCCTAATTTGGCAGCCCTTTATGGTAATTGGGACCGTGCTGTATTTAATTACTAGAGCAGGTGTTGAAAGTTGACCTGGCATGCTTTACAACTACTGTACTTCATTTCTCACCTAGACCATTAAAAATATATACATGAAATACAGATGAATCTCAATTAGTTTGAATATCGTAGAAAAGCTCGTTGATTCCGGTCCAGTCAACTTCCTCTATCTGCAGGAGATGTGGATGGAGCCCTGAGGCAAATAGCTCCTCAAAAATGTTCATAACTGCCAGCAAAAATGATTTCATCAAAGCACTATATAACAGCAAAACTGTGATCGCAAAACACTTAAATCACATTTCACATCATACAAGATGAGCCTTATTATTAAATGGTTGACAGATTATTGAAGAAGAAGAAAAAAATCCACCGAAACGTACCGTTCATTGTTCATGCAGCAAAGACCGCGTAACTTCCGCTAACGACCCAGGCTAAACATCGCTCCTCCTTGACACTTGAGTCAAAATGAAATACTTCCTTGATAGCAGATATTACTTTCTTATTAGCCAAGGCTTTGGTGCCATCTTGTGGTCTACCAATCTCATTTCTTTTTTTACTTTCTCATACAATATCCCTAACATCTGGATGTGCTGAATTTGAGGTTTTTGTTAGCTGTAGCAAAATAATAATAATAATAATAATAATGAGTGTATGTAGCGAGTCGCTGTAACATATGAGTAGAGTTTCACCTTTTGAATTGAAGTATGAAAATAAATTAAGAGGCCATAAGTAACCACAATATTTTGACTTATTAAGTTAGACATATAGGAGGCCCGCTCTATGGTCCAGCATCAAACTTTTTTTCTGAGTGAATGGACAAAACATACCATAGACACTTTCCACCATTTTATAGAATATGATTCGATGCAATACCAGTTGAAAACAACTTTTTGTTTTGTTGTTTTGTTTTTTTTCCCCCCAGAATCATGCATGACGAAGTGAGTGAGACAGAGAACATCCGGAAGAACCTGGCCATCGAGCGCATGATCGTGGAGGGCTGCGAGATCCTCCTGGACACCAGCCAGACGTTTGTAAGACAAGGTAACAGTCCCAACAAACTCGTTTCATACGAGGTGGAAATAATGTGCACCTCAAGAGTGTCAACTCAGAGTGTCCAATCATTAATTTCATTGTCGTGAAGTTGTTTTTTTCACACCTGGGAATGTTAAAAGCACACATAAAAGACGGTAAATCTTAAGCTGTGTCATTAACTGCTGACATTCACCCTTTGAGGAATGTTTTATTGTTTTAATATATTAATATTGTAGTGACATTTTTTTCTCATTTTTACACTTGTTAAAATTGTATTAAAATCTTTTATGATGGCGACAGGTGTGCATAAAAAATTGAAATCTAATCAAAATGGCAAAATTTGTTGGACCTTTTAGCATCCCACTCCATACTACTTCATATTTATATACAGCATATGTATCTCCTGTTTCTTTTCCGTCTCTATTGCGCTCTCAGGCTCTCTCATCCAGGTGCCGTTGAGTGAGAAGGGCAAGATCACCCGTGGGCGCCTGGGCTCTCTGTCTTTAAAGAAGGAAGGGGAGAGGCAGTGCTTTCTCTTCTCCAAGCATCTAATCATCTGTACCAGAGGGTCCGGGGGAAAGCTTCATCTCACTAAGGTGGGCCCGAGTTGCTGACCAAGCTTCTCTCAGTATCTCCAACTGGGCCTTGAGCTTGAATTGAGCGGATTACGGGACATCAGAGGGAAGGGACGAGAGTTGCGCAACGGCGTGGCTTTTATCGGCGCCCGTGACCTCTGGAGAGACACGAGCCGCGGCCCTGTCACGTGCTCACCGAGGCTCGTTGTTCATGTTTGAAGGCGCAGACGCTTGATAGCACTTTGATTTGGGCAACTGAGTGGAAATGTCGTATTATTTCAAATTGTTCAACGTTAAAGGGGATGTTGGATGTTTGTGGGAGTAAACGAGGCCAAAAGGTTTTCAAGATGAATCCCGTAAATTCACACATTCATCGGCCACTTCGTTACATCTGCACAATCTAAGGAAACACAATCTACAAGCTGGTTTTCTCTCTCTCTCTCTCTCTGTCTGTCTATTGAGGCTGGCATGAAGAAAGATACTAAATGCACATCATTGTGTGGTTGCAGAATGGTGTTGTCTCCCTGATCGACTGCACTCTTATGGAAGATCCTGAGGGGACTGATGATGAGTGTGAGTGTATTGTTCACAACGCAGCATTGCACCTTGCAGGAATGTAATAATATAGCTGTATATAACCTCATGAAAAATTATTCCCTATCTATTCCATCATTTTTTTTAAATGGCTAAAATTCAGATTTTTGTCTTATAATTGTGATGCAACCAAAATTATGTGTTTTTTTTAAATCACATAAAATTATGATTCATTCATATTCTATTCCCGAGCAAAATGCAAGCGCGCTTTTTCTGTTGAATGACTTTATTGATTTATTGTCCCCCCCAGCCAAATCAGATAAAGGTGGCCAGGACATGGAGCACCTGGACTTTAAGATTGTGGTGGAGCCAAAGGACAGTCAATCGTTTACAGTCATCTTGGTGGCTTCTTCCAGGCAGGAGAAGTCTGCATGGACAAGTGACATCAGCCAGGCACGTTCCCACGTATCACTTTGTATCTTTATTCATATATTCATTTATTTATTTAAGATATACATTAAGTTTTTTTTTCTTGTAACGTTCTTGTGTGGCCTCGCCTTCTTTGTTGACTGCACTGCCCCGTCCGTGTGTCTCACAGTGCATTGACAACATCCGCTGCAATGGCCTCATGATGAACGCTTTTGAGGACAACTCCAAAGTCACCGTCCCACAGATGATCAAGTAAGCCGTTCGAATGCCTTAAACAAAACAGTTTCCATCTCCAATACTGTGTATAGCACGGGTGTCAAACTCAAGGCCCGGGGGCCAGATCCGGCCCACCACATCATTTTATGTGCCCCCCTCCCCCGAAGGAAATTTATCAATAATTAAAGATAAAAATGACATTTTTAACCCTTACTCCAACCTTAATGCTGACCCCCAAAGCTCATACTGAAATCTCAGTTATTGTTGTAACACACACACACACACACACACACACACACACACACACAATTTTGTCCCTGTCATAGCCAATAAAGTCACATCCATATTGTCTTCCTGGCACGCAGGTCCGACTCAAGTCTGTACTGCGACGACGTGGACATCCGCTTCAGCAAGATGATGAACTCGTGCAAGGTGCTGCAGATCCGCTATGCCAGCGTGGAACGCCTGCTGGAGAGGCTGACCGACCTGCGCTTCCTCTCCATCGACTTCCTCAACACGTTCCTGCACTCCTATCGCGTGTTCACCACTGCTGATGTGGTGCTGGATAAACTCATCACCATCTACAAGAAGCCCATCAGCGCGATCCCCGCTCGGTGAGTCACGCAACTTAAACTCCTTCGATTACTGAGAGCTTTGTTGAATAGCAAAACGAATCATATTCGGAATGTTTGACGTCGTTCTAGATCTAATCAGCAGTTGGAGTGGAGTGGGTGTAATGTGCCCCATGGGAGAAATTATTGGTCTCTTGGGTAAATGATCATACTTTTTCCAAGAGGAAATATTAGTCATTTAAAAAAAAGTGTCGAGTGTAGAAAAGAAGAAACACTAAGCTTCACCTAACTCTCATGTTAGAATTTGCAGGAAGCTGAAATGACCGAGAAACTTTTTTTTTCCATATTGGATGGGAAAGAATCCATCTCTGAATAAATAATAATAGTAATAAACAATTAACAATTAATAATAATTCAAACAAGAAGAAGTAAAAGAAGAAGTGGAAGAAGCGAGACCAAGTTGTCTGCTGATGAAGAACGGGAGACTACTGTACATTGCGGTTGCAAACTCAACTCCTGTTCATTTTTGTTGTGGTGAATGTATTACTTGGGGAACAGAACTACCGGTAATTGCGATTCAGATTTTTATTTTATTTTTTTGCCTGATTCCGAGTCAGATGTTTGCCAGAAAGAATGTCTGATCATTCTGGTCCCTTAACGTTTAAAACAATAAAGATATGTATTACAGGCAGACTGTTTTCCACGACCCTTACAGGGCTCAACACTATCCCTAAATGGTGGCATTTTGCTCCTAAAATTTAAGACAGTGCAAGTAAGTTTTCCACCCACTTGCACCAGTGTGACCAGTAAATGTGCTTTTATTTTTTTTTATAACTATATTTTAATATATTTTGTTGCTGAAAAACTTCTGCTGCATAATCCAGCCCATTTATCAGTAATACAGTGAAAATAAGTGGAGTGAATATTACATTAAAATTAATATTAAAGTGAATCTGGAGCCCTCCTTTAGGAATTGTTTAACTGTACGAGATGTAATAAGATGTTTTTTCTGTTTTTTTTCATTTGGGGGATATTTGAATGTCATTATCTTTGTCTGAGCTCTGAGCTCGCAATGTGTTCATTTGAAAACGGAAAACAAATCACGGCAAATACATCCGCAGATAATTTTTTGAAAAGAGCTCATATCATCTGATTAAATCAGACGGCCAATTTATTGACCCAGCTTTAATATGAAGTAACAAACGTATGTGCCCATCATTCGAAGGTATAACATAGAGTCTACCAAGCAAAACAAACACTCTGAGACACCAGAGCGTGTGCAAAATATGTGTGTGTATTGCGCGGTCAAAGACAATAATTGGGCCCGCTCTCTCGGATGTCTGGAAATGCCTCAACTGGTCTCCGTCGCGCTATGGCAACCAAACTCTCTGCTGCAGGACCCCACCCTCTGCTCCCTTCCCATCTCTACTGATCGCAAAAAGCTCCGTGGTGTGAAATATTGATGGAGCGTTGCGATGGGGCTAAGTCCACTCTTCGCAGGCCAAAGACAGACCCCCCCCCGCCGCCCGCTGCGGGGGTCAAAGTCAGCTGCAGCTCCCCCTTTGCCCACGCCCTGCAGCATCGCCCACCCCACGGCACTTGTCATGTCACTGTAAGACACCTACACTCAACTGCTTGTGTCAGCGGCGGCCATGCGCGCTATCATTCGCTGTGCTATTTATGGGAACCCATGAGGTCGCCAGGAGGGTGGCAGAGAGTGGGAGTTTTTTTTTTCCCCCCTGCAACACTGCAGCCTGCACTGTATGTTGCTCTGAATCGACACGGACGCAAATAGACTGGGTTTGCATACATAATTTAGGGATGCGGGGGGGTTTATGTGTATTTAGCAAAGCTCCTCAGACATGTTCCTCAGTCCTGAATTTCAATGAAATGCATATGTGCGGCTGTGATGCAGGTCCCTGGAGTTGTTCTTTGCAAGCAGTCAGAATAACAAACTCCTGTACGGAGAGCCGCCAAGTTCCCCAAGGGCCAGCAGGAAATTCTCCTCCCCTCCTCCCTTGGCCATTGCGAAGAACTCTTCTCCGAACCGACGGCGCAAGCTCTCCCTCAACATCCCCATCATCACGGGGGGCAAAGCTCTCGACCTGGCTGCCCTGAGCTGCTCCTCCAATGGCTATGCAAGCATGTACTCCTCCATGTCCCCATTCAGCAAGACCACCTTGGATATCAACAAACTCTACGTGTCCAGCCCAATTACCAGCAAAATACCTGATGAGGGAGAGGACAAGAAAGACAAGATGGAGGAGACCTCAGTGTGCAAACAAGGTAAGTTGGCCTCCTTTAAGCAGTGGCGGGCGACGAGGGTCGGCACAAACGAATCACTGGCTGACATTTTCAAGCAAAATTCAAATATTTGTTTGTGAACTATATCAATTTTTGATTGTAAAGGTTCCAGTACGACAATGTGGATGTGAGATTGATTTGTCCAAATCTGGGTTGCCATGTTAATCGAAATCAACAGTGCATGCCAATGTAATTTAAACTGTATCGCAAATTAGACTTTTTCTTCATGATCACATTTTTAAAATTTGCCTCACAGGGCCAGCTAGCTGGCCCACAATCATCCGTCCGATTGGTTGGGCAGAGCAAGCCGAGTTTGACAAGCAAAGCACATCTGGAGCAAGACACACACATTAATTCATTTTAATAATCATTTTCTCTGGTGAGACAAAAAAAAAGTTTTGTGTTTCGGTCGGATTAAATACTGTACTGTAAGTATTGATCCTGAACTGCTTCAGACGATGTACAGCACATAGCACAGTTATGTGCTGTTTTATGACATTTTTGTATACATATTGACGGTTTTTCCAATTGCAACACCATAGTGGCCATATGAAGAGGTGGATTAGGTAAATCCGCATTGACGTTCCAGGTAGCGAATGCACGGCCCGCCACTGCCTTTGAACCAAACCACCATGAAACTCTCCCTTCACTTCACTTTTTTTTCCTGACTTTATTGTCATGCTGTGGCGCAGATCTCTCCGTGCGAGAAGAAAGTGACAATGATCAAAACCAGAGCGATGACGCCGACCCGAAGCCTCGCCTACAAAGTCGCCAACCACGCCGAAAAACATCAAATGCAAAAACTCCTCAGGTACATTTTGTTCCAAAGAGTGCTCTGGCGTCATTACGACAAGACAGTGTGTTATGCAAACGCATGTACCCCCCACCCCCAGCCCCACACCCCAACTCATCCTCAGCAACATCGAGCTTTCGGGATATAAATAGAACCCAAAGAGCCGCATACGGTTTGCTGTTTGGGATGGAGTAGTTTAACCGAATTTGATTAATCGTCTTTGCGCGAAAGCAAGCACAAAGGAGACGCGGCACTGTGTCAAAAGCTTAAGTAACAAGTCGACAGTTAGGAACATGCAGGGGAAGCCAGTGTTGGCTTGAGTAGGTGTCAGGGAAACTTGTGTCATAGCAACTACATCGAGAGCGTGTTTTCCCTTCCCACCCACGGATAATGAGGCTGTTTCACTGCAGCCAAGATTATCTGCGCCTCCTAAATCTCACCACCACATTGCAGTGAGGGAGGGGGGAAAAAATGCCTTTTAAAAGCAAAAAGCCCTCCCTGGAATCAAGTGCAATGGCGGAAGCGTGTGCCCCTCACGATGAAGGATTTCTCGCCTCTTGTGATGTGTCGATGTTCTCGGGATTTAAATAGCGGAGTGCAGAATCTGTTGATTCCTCTGTTCTGCTGATATTTGGTGGCTATATTTAGCTGCAACCATCTTGAATACCAAAGCCTGCTGTACTGGAGAGGCTGAAGGACGGTTGGGTCGGTCTGTGGAGCCCCATAGTGGAGACTTTAGGAAGAACCGGCAGTCATTTCTATCAATTCTGCAGCCGGAACATAAATACTTTCCATCCGACAAGTTTCTGTACCGCTTATCTTGTTCAGGGTCACGGGAAGCCGCCTTTGAGTGAAATGCAGGACTAAATCCTGGACTGGTCAGCAGACAATCAGAAGGCATACATAGGGACAGACTGTATCAACCTTTCGCAGTCATATTCACACCGCCATTGAATCGGGAAGAAACTTTAGTTGTTCCGTTTTTTTTTTAACTGGGCGTAATGCAACAATGACTTTTACAATAATATCAAATAAACTGGACCTTTTTTGGAATCAAATCTCCGCCTCGTTTTTGATGAACACGTGGACCTTCTTATTACGCCATTTTGAATACGGTGCTGTAGAAATCCAGAGATAACTGGAGAATTGACACTTTGACACAAAAGATTTTCAAATCACCTTTCAGAATTCTCTCTGTTCTCCTACAACAACGGGATGGTGATGTCCTCTTGTCGGGAGTTGGACAGCAACCGCAGTGCGCTGTCTGCTGCCTCCGCCTTTGCCATTGCCACCGCCGGAGCCAACGAGGGCACCCCCACCAAGGAAAAATATCGAAGGATGTCACTGGCCAGCACAGGTGCCCTTTCCCCAAATCCGTTCCAAGCGCATCATATTGTATCTGGTGGTGTTTAGAGTCAGCTGCTAAATTGGTGGTTTGGCACGATAAACAGACCACTGTCGAAAAATACCCTTAAGAAAGTAAGCTCGCAGATCCTCACATAAAGGAATACTTGTTGCTTGTCTGTTCAAATGTTCCTTACAGGCTTCCCAACAGATCAAAGGAATGGCGACAAAGAGTTTGTGATCAGACGAGCGGCGACCAACAGGGTTCTGAATGTTCTCAGACACTGGGTGTCCAAACACTCGCCGGTAAATACAAGTTTTAAAGCTTGAATGCCAAAACTTCAATTCACAAATTTGAATGGGGCTCACTTTAGAGCCAGAATCCAGTCCTGGAGAGGTTTGTGTTTTCGAACAACATCAATCCATTGTACAGCCGCGGTCCTGTTATTCTTGGCTCCAATCTTAACAACAGCAGTCACAATTAGAGGCATCCTCTGGCGCATACGTTAAAAAATGATCATATAAGTCAGGATTTCCCAAATATTTTCATCTCATGGGTCCAAAACATTTTAAAAAGTATATTCTCCGATATACCCAGGACACTTTTAGACTGCTGATTCATATTTTGGGACTGCTGGTATTTATGATCCATGCTGTTGCAAAAAAAAAAAAAAATTAAAAAACGTATAAATGTTCCTTAAATAATAAAGGTACATCTTAATCCTTTCATTGTGTTTATTACCGTCTTTGTCCTTCCAGGACTTTGAGAGTAACAATGAGTTGAAAACAAAGGTTATCGCCTTCCTAGAGGAAGTGATGCATGATCCTGAGCTCCTCACTCAAGAGAGAAAAGCAGCCGCCAATATCATCAGGTGTGTCATTTGCATTCCCATGCCGAAATTTCCTCTAGAAGCCCCACTCGCCACCGTTGACTAACTTCTGTATTTTTATTTTTTTCGCTGTCAGAACTCTGACTCAGGATGATCACGGCGACAATCAAATTGCTCTTGAGGATGTGACACAACTGGTGAGTCACAACATTATTTTTCCCCTCCGCCCCAAGCGGGATCTTGAGGATTCTTCTCCAATTGCACTTTTCTGTATTTCTGAATGTTATGGGTGTTACTTGATGTCATTCCAGTGATAAAACTCCTTGGCCTTAGCATTTTGTTAGGACAATAGAAGACAAGGGGGTACAGCTTGGGCTCCAACAACCACTGTCATGAGTGCTTTTCTCCTTTCAGGTGGGTTCAGGGAAGGCTGACCCTTTCGAGAGCCACTCAGCCTTGGAGGTTGCAGAGCAGCTCACCATGTTGGACCATCTGGTCTTCAAGGTCATCCCATATGAGTGAGTGGAAATGGCTTTTCTTACTTCATTTTGTTTTAAAGGGGGGGGAAAAAAACAATTCTAAAAGTGTTCCTTTTCTTGATAGGGAATTTTTTGGTCAAGGATGGATGAAGAATGACAAGAATGAGAAGACGCCCTATATCATGAGGACCACGAAGCACTTCAACGATGTATGTCGCATATCAGTTTTGAGAATACAGTGAAGTACGGTCATCTTTCGAAGTGAGGAAAGGACGGAATCATACGTCATGCGGGAGATAGGTTCTGTATGCCCCCATTTGTCGAAACAAAAATCACTTCAGAGTTTCTCAGATAGCCTTTTTACACGCGCAATGACAATGTTGTTGTGTCTGACACTTTTTGATCGATCGATCCCGATTGATCCAATGACCTGGATGACTGAGAATATTCACAGGCATGTAAACTTAGCAAATCTGCAATCTAGACAAACCGCAACATAACACGGCAAGCCATTCTTTTCGGGTTCTCTCTTCCGCCAGATAAGCAACCTTATCGCCACGGAGATCCTGCGCTCAGACGACGTGGTCACCCGAGTGGCGGTCATTGAGAAATGGGTGGCCGTGGCGGACATTTGCCGCTGTCTCCATAATTACAACGCCGTGCTTGAGATCACCTCCTCGCTCAACCGAAGTTCCGTCTTCCGTCTCAAAAAGACCTGGCTCAAAGTGTCCAAGCAGGTGTGTAACAACGCGATACACTCGACCGTGTGTGTTTTGGTTAAATGGCAAAGCCGATGCTCCCGCAGACAAAAGCACTGATTGACAAGCTGCAGAAGTTGGTGTCTTCGGAGGGGAGGTTCAAAAACCTGAGAGAGGCTCTGAAGAAGTGAGTCAGGGTCTTTCGATTGACCTGTTCTTTATGTCTTTAAAAAAACGGCATCACAAAAGAATGATGTTTTTCTGCCCCCTCTCCAGCTGTGACCCCCCCTGTGTGCCCTATCTGGGCATGTACCTCACAGACCTGGCCTTCATCGAGGAGGGAACACCAAACTACACCGAAGACAATTTGGTCAACTTTTCAAAGATGAGGATGGTGTGATGCCAAAGTTGCCGTGCATGTGTCCACTTGCTTTCTGCGTTGGCTTTTGTGTTAACTAATTCATATTTTGTTTCTACTCATTTTCAGATTTCTCACATCATCCGAGAAATTCGACAGTTTCAGCAAACGGCATACAAGCTTGATCTTCAACCAAAGGTTTGACAAGTTGCTGTCAAAAAGTCCTCGTTAGGGGAATTACCTAACAGAAATGAAATGACCGTATTTTTCGTAACAACATCAGTGTTTCCCAACCGTTGTTGCACATCAGGAAAAAAAATCTCATGGCATATCACTAAACAAAATGGAGGAAAAAGTGGATATACCGTATTGGCCCGAATATAAGACGGTGTTTTTTGCTTTGAAATAAGACTGAAAAAGTGGGGGTCGTCTTATATTCGGGGTCTAGACATTATACCCATTCACGACGCTAGATGGCGCCAGATATCATTGAAGTGAATGCTGAACTTGACTCCCCAGGCCAAAGTGAACCCCTGTCACGAAGAATAAAAATAAAAATAGCGGTAAGAAAGAAAAGAGAAGAAACTAATAGAAGAGATAACAGAAAATGGAGAAACGTAGCAACAATCTGGAGAAAAGTGGGTCTAAGATCGGCCAGGTTAACCGGCAGCTGAGGAGAAGTTACGATGTAGTTTACATTTAAAAAATCAGAAGCCATATTAAGTTTGGAATGAGGCAAAATAACATGCTTTTTCTCTCAAATATATTGTTATAATCAATTGTTTCAGATGTACTGTAATTATTTTCTGGATAAAAAATAATCTGGTGTTCAAAAAGTCTTTTTTCAAACATGAGTCTTGAAAAAGAGGGGTCGTCTTATAATCAGAGCCGTCTTATATTCGGGCCAATACGGTAATTTAGTTATGTACCTTCCTCCATCTTGTGGGAGGAACATTTGTTGTGGTTGTCAATGTACGTCACTGGCAAAAATAAAAATGGACAAAGGTAGAGTTTTTCTTCTTTGGAAAACAATTTTTGGACCGATTATGTAAAATCGGATCAATTGTTGGAGCACAGCTGATGATCTCAGCGCACACTGCTGTGCTGCGGCACAAAGGTTGGGAATCACTCAATTTACAATGACTGTAGTGTGCACGGTGACTCAAAACATTGCATAGAACGATTCTGCTGTTGCTTTTTTATGGTCTTTGAATTGGTCCACTTTTGGTCTGCGCTACAGGTAGCCCAGTACCTACAAGACGGAAGCTGCGTTCTGGATGAAGAAAGCATGTATGAAGCGTCCCTCAGAATTGAGCCAAAAGCATCCAACTGATGGGGGCGAATGGGCTATGTTCTCTTCTTTGTTAATATGACACATCAGTTCACGTACACATCCACTTTTGCCTTGTTGTACAAGATATTTGCTCTTCTGTACAGTAGATGTTTAAGGTTGTTTGATGACAGAAGATATGTTGAATTTTTTGTTCATTTTTTTTTGGGAAGCATAATAACAGAGGTTGTCTTGGTTAGTCACCTTCAAATCAACGTGACCTATGACATTATTTTGCTTTTGTATAACCTTTGACACTTGCCAGCTATCTTCACTTCAGTTGTATCGTTAAGTACAGTATTAGTTAGTCCACGACCAATGTAGCATTGTAAAAAGCGCATCAAATCAGGTAAAAGAGCACTGAGAACACGCGCACGCAAAGGGAAGACGTGGGAACGACATTCGGTGGTAAGCGAACCAACTCTATGCTTCCTAAACCAAAACTGAAAGAGGTTCGTCTCTTCATTTCTGCTCTGCAACAAATGTTCCCAAATGTTTTGCACCATAGACTATTTTTATACCGACAGCATCCGGGACAAAAATCACAATGACACATGAAAGAAAGAGAAGTTATAGTGCCTGGTTTGGTCACATACAAAATTGTAATTTGGTGGTGAAGAAAAGTCGTGATGACAGACTGTTACCTTGTTGACTAATAACCATGTTGAGTTGCTCATTTATAATACTATATTAAATTCTTTAGATCATGGTTGGGTCTGTGGCAGGAACTGCAGATAAATAGCAGAAGTGTTGGAAAGTGATGCTCATCAATATTTTCAAATTGATACCAACTTTGTTTGTTTGTATAAATTTTGATTCTTGGTCTCCTGTCCTGAATGTGCAAAATAACGTCAGAGTCATCGCTCATACAAGACAGGTTTTGTTGTTTATTGTATAGAGTACACCAGTTCAGTATACTATGATTGTTTAAATTAAAAATGATTTTTTTTTAAATTATTGTTTTTTTCTTTCAGTACTTAAAAAAAAAGTAAGTGTTCAGCGATACTTGTGTAGAGTAAAACGGTTGTTGCTCCTCTGTAATTAAAAGACAATCTGTCCATCTTGCTGTTCCAGTGGTTGTGGAACGTGACAGTATATCACTCTGTTATATGCATTGCTGTTTATTAACAATATGATAAAAACATAAGTGAATGACCTCTGCCTGCAGCATTCAAACACTATTTTTGTAGTAGTCTACGAGAGTGACCTGCTCTTTATATAAACATGAGAAAGTATTTTGTACCTTGTTGTTGATTCACTTCTCTGACACGTGCTGTACATTTTGTACATGCTAGCCCTGCATATCCCTCAATGTAGAACGGTGTGATCCTTTCATGTGTGTGTGAGTGTGTGTGTGTACACACACTCACTCACACAAATAGCAAGCTTCAATACAAAAATGCTACAACAGCGTGGTCTCGAAACCATGACTTTAGAGTAGGAATCAAAGTGTTTTGCATTTATACTGTATTCCTGTCTATAACCATTTCTGTTAGCAGGAATTATAGTATTGTAGTGCTTATTCTGTGAATATTTGTATGTATTTTTACTATGTATGTACAGAACACTTTTGACGCTCACGTGGCAGGCATGCAACACAGACAAAATAATACTATATACTTATACTGTAGACACACTTATACATGCATATACGATACTCTTATAAGGTATATGAACAAATAAACATTTTTGCTGTTAGCAATACCAAGTGGTATGAAAATTATCTTTCAACCCCTCATGTTTCCACACGTTAATGAAATATTGCCCGTTTTTGTAAGAAAATTAAATACATCTAAAAATACATCTATATAAAATCAAAGACCTTGATGATTTTAACAAACAATTATGTTTCCAAGTTACTACTTGCTAATAAATCCATTTTGTCTCAGGGGCATTTTGTCTCAAGTGTTTTTGTAGATCATCCACGCAATTTTTAAAGTACAGTACATGGTTTTGGATTTATTTGGGGCTTCATCTCTATTAATAATCATCATCGCCATTGTTTCAAGAAGACAATCGTGATACTAGAAACAAACATTAAACGTGCATTGTACAGTCAACTGGTCATTATGGATAAGTGAGGGTTTTAGGTTAGGTGTTATTTTTTGTTACATATGGGTCATTCCAGAATTGGAGGACATTTTGGCTTCAAAAAACAAACCTTATTTTTTCAGATTTTTCTGCCATATATTCATCAACAATAGGTAATAAACGATAAAATGCTTGATTCGCTCAGCTTAGATCAATGGTACAATTTTTCATATATGATTTACTTGGTTCTTTACAACATCTGTTTCTGTAATCACAGTAAGAGTGTTGCAGGTAACAGAGTTGCAAATCCGGGCGACTGTTCGCTTTCTCTCAGGAGTAGAAGGTGGCTTTTTAGCTAGCTGTTACTGCAATGTTCGCAGAGTTACAAGAGATAAACGAAACAAATAATAAAAAAAATATATGATTTAAAATACAGTTTTACTGCTATATTTGAGATTCAATTTGGTCATTACAAGAGGAAAATGCATTTCAGGGGATACTCCAGACTTATGTGGTATTTTAAAAACTAGCATTTTTTTCTCTTCGTTTTTTTATGTTTGGTCAAAGGACAAGAACATTTACTAAATGGGCCCCCAATTCTGGAATGACCCATATATTTGTAATTAAATAAAATAGGCCAATTAAATACAGCATTCAAGTATACAGTATATCTATTTTTAATGCTTGTACGAAGATAATGATGCTGAATTTCGATTGACTCCTTCAGAGAGGCATTCATGTGACAGTATGAATGTACAGTACTGTATTTGTTTATTATTGTGGTTGAGTTGTACTGGACAGTGCTGCAGGGGGTCATATTGATAGAAATTCATCATGTAATACATTTCTACTTCAGTATAGCCTAAAACCACAAAAATATGGCTGAATTCAAATAAAATCTATTCCCTTATGAAGGCACACCTGTAAAGCCTGAATGCGATTGATCGTGGCAGGGGCTGGTAACGTCTTATAAACAACGTATCCCACAATCCTCAGCGGTGTAACATCTCGACCAATAGGGTAGCCGCGTTGATGAGGCGCCTTGTCTGACTTCTTCATTTGCTTTCATTTTGCGGCTCTGACAAATTAAGCGAACTCAACTCGCTTCTAATTTTCTAAATGTAAGTTGTCACACTACGACACGGTCTCTTTCGGCGTGACCATGTGTCCATTTGTCGCGTTCGGCACTGTGACAGAGTTCCGTACGAACGGAGAAGTAAGCGCGGACTAAATTGGCTTGATAGCGAGCTAGTCGCTAGCCCAGCTCTTTTGCAACAATGTCCAATCTTCCTCAGAATAATTTGAAGGAGCAGCTGGCGAGACACAGTACCAGCGCCCTAAGCAAGATGTCTTTGGCTAAACCTAAATCGGGGTAAGTGGAAGAATTTGTCCCCGAGTGTGTAACTTGCTTATCGCACGATTTAGCTTCTAGCATGAATAATTGTCGGTGTGCAAACCTGAGCATAAACTCTGACGTCAGAGGGAATGAATATCGTGTCACTTTTTCTTTTGATGATATTAATTAGAAAGCATCCTCGTCAATATATGCTTAGAGTATGTTGTGCACACTGCTGTGCTCTTTGCTAATGTCTGCATAGGTGTGTGCATTCAAGCAGTGTTTCATGTAGCTATTGTCACAGCTAGTGTCATTATATTAATCGTTTGTTAATGCAATAATAACGCCATAACCTTCCTATTTGGTTCTGTTTTTGACATTTTTAATCAATTCAAATTGTCACGCAAGAATGCTAATTTGGCATGTACTTTATTTTTCCACGTTTCTCCCTCGTTCCCAAAACATGCATGTTAGGTTCATTGAACACCCCGAATTGTCATGTGATCGTGAATGGTTGTTTATCTATATATGCCCTGTGATTCCACAATAATCTGTGATAGGTTTTAATTCAACAGTGAATTGAAATTGAAGTCTATTGAAATTCTACACAAAAGTCTCGCTACAATACAAAATGTTAATTTCTCTCCTGTTGATATTTCAGGCCATTTTCTTTTAAAAAGAAGTCGCCGTCAGGTACAAACTTGGTGGAAACCCTGAGCAAGGTAACGAGCCCAAATGTTTTGGCAAGCAGGAATGTCAATGTCCCGAAGACCAATTTGGTGACTCAGCCTGTTGTGATGTTTTCAAACAAGCCCAAGACTGCTCAAAAGTCCAAAATCAGCAACTTCTTCTCTGTAAGTTCCAAAGACAAATTGGACATCAGCTTGTCGTCATTGGCGTCTTCTGGCAAAGTGTGTCCATCTACACCCAAATTGGACAGACCGGGAATGAGTAACAACGTCAGCACTCCTGTAAATTTGGATGCATCACTTGGAATCCAGCTTGACGACTGGGATGATTTGGATGACTTTGAAACTCCAACCAAGGCCAAGAATACCTCCTTGAATGAAGATGTAAACAAGACTGACAGCAGGGCAGTCACATCTGAAAGGAAAACAGAATCCATAGGGGGGCAGTGTCGTCTAAAAACAGATGAAATTCAAGCAATGCCAGATCAGACTGAAGTCCAACAATCAGCAGAGAGTGAACCAGATGATTCTCCAATAAACACACCAAGAAGATGCCAGCAGCCTTATCTAAAGTCTGTTGTTAGTGAAAGCGAAGAAGACGATGATGTGCCCATGACAGGTAATAATAATAATAATAATAATAATACATTTTATTTATAAGCACCTTTCAAGACACCCAAGGACACTTTACAATCAGGAACAAAAACAATAACACACTTTTTCCTGCAGTACCATTTTTGCATTTGTGCATTACAAATGGAGATCACGTGGCTTCTCTTTTGTCCCCACTTAGATGATAATAAAGAATGTGTCGATCCAGAGTCTATTAAACTGGATGCCACCTTGGAGCCTGAAGATGACCTCGATTACATACCGCCATCTCCAGAGAGCTACTACAGCAAATCTCCTGCGGAGTCCATGTGAGCGTTTATTTTTTTCCTCCATCAAGTTGTTTTTTGACTTCACTTTGGAGAGAGTTTTCATGGTGGAGTTTGTATTGCTGTCAACATTAGGTGCACCTGCAGAATGTACTGACTTCTATTCCTAAACTTTCACAATTGTCAGTGGGAATTGTGATTATTGTACATAATCCTGACCAACAATTTTAGATTATTTTCATTATGTGCTAATGCGATTTGCCTTTTAACACCAGTATGTTTAACCTACATTTTCGTCACACCCTTCCCGTGGCGCCATCAATATGTCGCGATTGATTTATTATTCTTTTTAACAGATCCAAGCCATGTTATACTGAAAACAAGGACAATAATGTGTACTCCACTGGCTCAACCGTGACACCTTGTCAAGCCTCTGATGAGCATTCAACAGACAAGAAAAGTGAGCGCGTCTCGTCGTCTGACATCGTTTGGCAATGTTCTTTGTCTTCATTTGTTTTTCCTTGTGTTAAATTCCCTTTTGCATTTTTTTCCCCCCTCACAGATGACGAACTCTATAGCATCATGGAATGTATTTGTGCTCTGGTGGACACCATCCCTGAACACGAACTCATCGCTTTGTCATGTGGAAATGAGCTTCTGCTGAAGAGGGCTCAAAGGTGGGTGCGATTCCACTTTTCTTGATGACATTCCATCACTGCGCGACTACACCACTGCGCCTCCTTCTCCCCCTCCAGGAAGAGGATTCTCATTACCGGCGGTGCCGCCTTGCTGAGGACTCAGCAGCCTGACAGCACCGTGCTTTCTGAACCCAGCTTGAAAGACAAATCTTGCTCCGATTTCTCCAGCAGCTTTTTACCCACTGTTTCAAAGAAGACTTCTCAGCTCAGGAGATCCTCCGTCATCTCTGTGGACTGTGACTCCAATCAATCTGACAGCCTTATTAAAGAAAATGCATCAAGCTGCAACGATGGGTGGAAATCAGCTGTGGAAATTGAGAGCAACTCTAATTCTCCGTCAAGCCACGGCATCTCCAACACACCTCACAATAGCTCCGTTGTCGAGAATACCGTCATAGATTTGGACTGCGAAGATCATTCCTTCTTGCCAAAGAAGACGACAGAGACTTCAGCGAAGATTCAATCCACTCCAAATGTCACAGCAGCGGACAACGTTGACCTTGATGACTTTTTCATCGACAACTTTGACATTGATGACTTGAACGACTCTGACATGCCCGACTACTTTGATGAACCGCCAAGTTCGGCGGCGCCGCTGAAGACGCCCATCGCCGCGCCGACGGCCGTGAAAGAAGGTGGGCCCAGCAGGTCTTCATGGCAGAAGAAACCTGCGATGCCCGCGCCTCCACTCAACCCTGCAAAGATTTTTTCTGCTGGTGAGTCACTAAGAAAGCTATAATATTGTTGTTTTGGTAACGTTGACGGTTTTTTCTAAATTCAATCCATTGCAGAACCCACGTTCCGAAACCCGGCACACGACCGTTTCCGAGGTTTCAACTTCTCCCACTCGCAGGAAATGATGAAGATCTTCCACAAGCGCTTCGGTCTCCATCAGTTCCGGTTCAATCAGCTCGAAGCCATTAATGCCGCCATCCTCGGGGAGGACGAGTTTGTGCTCATGCCCACAGGTTTGCACCTCGCGGTATTAGGATGACGCCAATAGATGGCCGCCCCTAATGGTGACGTGTGCTTGCAGGTGGCGGTAAAAGTCTGTGCTACCAGCTTCCTGCCTGTCTGTCACCGGGAGTCACTGTGGTCATCTCGCCACTCAAATCTCTCATTGTGGATCAAGTCCAGAAGCTCACTTCTTTGGATGTATGTTTACCTGTTGGCCATGTTATTACAGCGTACATTGGTTACTTCGACGTTCACACGAACACGCACCAATGTAAAGTGGTTGGAAGGACAAAGTTGTGCCATGGTGCGATCATAACATGAGGAAGGTGTTCAATGCAACGCTTAGTGAGCTTAGCTTGTTTAATTTTGCGTTTTGGGGGAATTTTTTTCTTGGAGCGGCCTTTCACTGGCATCTATCTGATCTACTGAGTGCTGTTGTTCTCGTTGCTGTTTTAGATCCCAGCGACAAGCCTTTCTGGGGATAAAAGTGACAGAGAAGCAGGGAGGATCTACATGCAGCTCTCTAGGAAGGAGCCCATCATTAAACTCCTCTACGTCACACCTGAGAAGGTGATGCTTTTATGTACAGCTGCAACTCACTAAATTAGACTATCATTCAACTCAGTTCAGTTCTAAAAGTGAAGCTTGTACTGTAAATTATTTAAATTCCATCGACATGGACTCACATTGTATAGATTTATCATTTCAATGCTTACCGTCTATCTTACAGCCAATGAAAATCCAGAATTCACAGTCTCAAAAAATGTAAATATATTTTTCGATACAAAAATTAAAAAATATATTTTGGGTTCAGGAATTAGTTAGGAATTGGCCTTCTGGAAAGTATTTTCTGCTTTTAATAAATCTGGATAGGTGAGGTACACTTTTTGAAATGAACGACTAAAAGAAACCATCCTACAATATTTTTAAAAAGTGGACGTACTAGCAACAGTATGTTTGTTGAAGCTCTGTCAAGTGTGTTGGCCGCTGTGACTTGACACGTGTTCCCTCTCCGTCGTCAAGGTCGGTGCCAGCAACAGGCTGATCTCAGCCCTTCAGAATCTATATGAGCGAGGGCTCCTGGCTCGCTTTGTCATCGATGAGGCTCACTGCGTCAGTCATGTGCGTAGCTCCTCTCAAACACACCCAACTGACCCCCGCCAGCTGTCTCATTAACCAAGCGACCGACCGTCAATGTTGCAGTGGGGACATGACTTCCGTCCGGACTACAAGAGGCTGAGCGAATTGCGTCAGAAGTTCCCTAACGTGCCCATGATGGCCCTGACTGCCACGGCAACCCCGCGCGTGCAGACGGATGTCTTGCACCAGCTCAATATGACGCGCCTCAGGTGTAAGTGTTTTACGGATATGACACTTTTGAGTTGTGCTTTTGGCGTCTCATTCCTCTTGTTGTGCGTTTCCAGCTTCACCATGAGCTTTAACCGAGCAAATCTTAAATACGCCGTGCTGCCCAAGAAACCCAAAAAGGTCGCAGAGGACTGCGTCACCTGGATCAAGAAGCACTACCCACGTAAGTCATTGACAAGTCCAGGCAAGCCGTGTTTATCGCGCAGGATATGCATCGGCAACCGATGAAAATGCTCGACGTAGAGAGCTCATATCAAAAACATATTTTTGGATCTCACTCTTTCGCCGTGGGAGGCTATCATACAACGTGACTTTGATGAATAAAAAGACTCACTTGTGCAGTTGGCCAGATAAGAGGCAAGAAATGCTAAGCTGTTTATTTTTCACTCCCAAACATGAAGTTTAATGTGAAACTGACACACGGAACGAAAATTTACCACTGTAACTACGGTTCTATGAATCCCAGGGTGTCCAGTCACTCAGTGCTGTAAGCGCTGGCGGTCAGTAGGGATGAAAAAGAATGAAAATTCAACATTATGTGTTTAAACACCAAAATGTACAACCAAGCCATTTGATTTTGTACAGCAAAAGTAGACGAGCTTAACGCAAACAATGCAAAATGTCACAGACAAGACAAGGGAATTAACATAGAGAATAAATCCTTAAAGTGCTACTTTGACACACACGGAGCAGCAACACGCCTCAACAGAGTATTCGACAATACATTTAACGTGACTGTGTACTGTCGGCAAACTGTTTCCTCGCTGGTTTTGTTGTAATCTCGTCGTCTATCTGGCAGGTGATTCGGGCATCGTGTACTGTCTGTCCCGGAACGACTGTGACACCATGGCTGAAAGCCTACAACGAGCCGGCTTGTTGGCGCTGTCCTATCACGCCGGTCTGAGCGACGGCGACAGAGAGTACGTGCAGTCCAAGTGGATCAACCAAGATGGCTGCCAGGTGAGCTTGCTCGTCGCTCCCCGACGTCATCACGGACCCCGTTTCCTTCCAGTGTCACCAACGCGCATCCTCCCCCGCCAGGTCATTTGTGCCACCATTGCTTTCGGCATGGGCATCGACAAGCCTGACGTGCGCTACGTGATCCACGCCAGTCTGCCTAAATCCGTAGAGGGCTACTACCAAGAGTCGGGGAGGGCCGGCAGGGACGGGGAGGTCTCTCACTGCATTCTCTTCTACACCTACGCCGACGTGCATCGCATCAAGAGGATCATCAACAGTACGTGACGTCAACAACATGAATTCTTTTGACTCAAGACCAAGTTGTTCCCTGCTCTGAAACTGCCGTTGCTCCTTTTTTATCATGACAGTGGACCGAGAGGGTGACAGAAACACCAAGGCCACTCACTTCAATAACCTGCAGAGCATGGTGCAGTTCTGCGAGAACATGATGGACTGCAGGAGGATTCAGCTGCTTGCCTACTTTGGGGAGATGTCGTTCAACAGGGGCTACTGTAAGGAAAACCCCGACGTCACCTGTGACAACTGTAGCAGGCCAAATGTAAGACCATCCGGGTATTTGTATGATATTGTTAACTAGCGCTGTTCATGTTAAAGGGTGGTCCAGTGGTTAGTGCGTCGACCTCACAGTGCAGAGGTACCGGGTTCAATTCCAGCTCCAGCCTCCCTGTGTGGAGTTTGCATGTTCTCCCCGGGCCTGCGTGGGTTTTCTCCGGGTATTCCGGTTTCCTCCCACATTCCAAAAACACGCATGGCAGGCTGATTGAACGGCAATGCTGCTGACCCTTGGAGCTCCCTCACCTTTTGACAGAGTTTAAAGTTAAAAGTTCATATTGTTTAAAAAGTTTTGACGCCAACACTTTCCCTTCCCCTGAAGACTAATATCTGCTCCATTGACCACTCATAATCGGTATCGGCCAAGGGAAAAAAACAAAACAGGCTATTGATCATTTATTTTTAAATGTCCTAAAATCTGTGTTGCATAACCGCTTGCCGTTTGCTTGTCCGTATTAAATATGCACAGGAATACAAAATGAGGAATGTCACTGACGAGGTGAAGAACATTGTGAGCTTCGTGCAGGAGAACTGTGAGAAGGTTGGCGCCAAGTTCGGCCGGACTGCTAAACAGAGCCGCCTGACACTCAACATGCTGGTGGACATCTTTGTAGGTACGACGTACTACTAACCCACCAACATGTCTGCCGTGTACATTTTGTTGCACTAGATAATAATACCCGAGGGGGCGGGGGGGAAATTCTCTCTCAGGGTCCAAAACTGCCAAGCTCCAGACAGGCATGTTTGGGATGGGAGGATCTTATTCCAGGCACAATGCAGACCGCCTGTTCAAGAAACTAGTCCTGGACAACATCCTAATGGAGGACCTTTACATCACCAACGGCGGCCAAGCTGTGTCTTATATCTCCGCAGGACCAAAAGCTCTCAACCTCCTTTCCGGACACATGCAGGTCACGTGTCCTGCTCGGCGGGATCCGACAAACATGCCGTATTACGCGCAAAGACAAAACCTGACGCTGCGGTCTCATTACAGGTCAACTTCTACGACACGGAAAGCGCTTCCAGCTTCAGGAAGAACAAAGCGGTGGCCAAGAATGTCTCTCAGAGGGACCACAAGGTGCAGGAGTGCCTCAAGGAGCTGGTGGAGCTCTGCAAGCAACTGGGAAAAACCTTCGGGATTCACTATTACAACATCTTCTCCACTGCCACTTTGAAAAAGTTATCTGGTAATATTAAGATGCTGTCACGTATGGAGTTTTGGATTTAATTGCGAAAAACGGACATTATTTGAACATAAATATGATATTAGTAATTGCACACCACCAGGAGATAAAATGGATTTAAAAGCAGCCATCTACAACTCACCCTTAGAGATTGCTAAATGAGCCACCTTTTTCAAGTTAATGCTGAGAGGCCAGCGGCTTTTTTTCCCCTCCTTCTTGACTGAGCATAGAGCGGAAGAGTGAGCAGTTACGTGCACAGGAGGGGGAGAAGAAAATTAGAGAGCAGTGCTTTTTTGCTGTGTCGATTAATGTGCATTGTCCTTAAAAACCATGGTGCCAGCGGGTACTAGTTAGCCCCAAGAATGACATGAGTAGCCTATGGTAGCAAACCAATGACTGCGCACTGTCACTTCCTAAAAATATGTCATCCAGAAGATTATAAATATTTATTTTTAACATGATATGATAATGTTATAATGCATCAACTATTCTATAATTTGTTAAAAAAACAGATTGTGGAAAATGCAGTTTTATTTACCAGAGCTCTGATTTTAATTTTAAAAAATGTTGCTCACGGTTAGCACACCGTCAGAATCTATGAACAGCCCAGCCCATACCCAATGGAGAGACAAACTTATTGTTCTAATGTTGTTCAGCCTGCATTGTTCGTGGAAGTTAGGACAGTCTTCGCCACATACTGCGTGAAGTTTTTTTTTCCAATTCAATAATACTGAAGCCATATTAATATATAGCCCCCGATATTAATGTTTTTTTTTTCCCTATGAAATGGTCAAGTATTTACCAACTGTAATTTCCTGAACATTATCCGCAGAGAGGCTGTCCTCCAAACCAGAAATCCTGCTGCAAATCGACGGTGTGACCGAGGACAAATTGGAGAAGTATGGCGGGGAGGTGATCCAGGTCCTTCAGAAATATTCCCAGTGGGAGAATCCAGGTAAAGACTCCACGCTTCCCGGCGCTTGTTCTCCGCAATGTGGCTTTGCTGCTCGTCATTCCTGACCGGTCTGTTGGGAAATTGGACAATTTCACTTCATTGTTCCTGAAATCTAAAATATCTATGCCAGTTACAAACAGAACAATGAGATATTCTTACACGAGATGAGTTGATCTTACCTAATAAGATCAAAACATTTATGTCTAATAAATGTATTATTCATTTGTTGTAATGGAAATGAATTTATTGTTATTGTTTGTTTAAAAAAAATACATGGGAAGACGACCGTGGGAAAAATTTGCAAATTAAATATAGTTTTTAAATTGCAATATTGAAGATTATTTTTCAAAATTGTTCAGCTGTAGTACCTTGGCGGGGTTGGCATGTGACGTGTGAGTGTCTGGACGCGAGCTGTGGGCAACATAAGCTCTTGCATGAGTGCGGTACTTGTTTTTTGTTTTTCCTTCGCGGTTCTCGGCATTTAAACAGCTGAAAGGTGCATTGAAGCTCATGCTCTCCAGTAGCACAGTCTGCTGTTTAAAAAAGACAGAAAATAGTATGTAGAAGAAACTTCCATGCCAGATAAATAGATTCCACCAAAAAATTCTGAAAATACTGTACTGTATACCTCTTTATGACACTTTGATTTCTTTTTTGGGCGTGAGCTTTTCTTCTGTGCCTCGGCCCAATAAAGTTTGGGGAAACAACAATTTTATGCGTGTCATTCCCAGTGGAGCAACAGGCCGAGGCTGGTGGTGAAAACGGCTGGATCGACACAACTCGAGGCCGCTCGGGTGTCGACGACGAGGACAGTGACGGCGGCGACTCCTCTGCTTACTTCCGCAGCCAGAGCGCGCATGGACAGAAGAGGAAGAAAATGCCTTTCTTCAAATACAACAAAAAGAGAAAAGGCTACGGAGGCGCGGTTTCCAACTCTCGAGGGTGCGTTGTGCAACTTCTCATCGGTTCCAAATCAACTTCATTTGCCTCAAATTGTTGATGTTTCTCCATCAGCCGAGGCAGCAATAAACCCTGGGCTTCCAGAGGGGGAGCCAGAGGTTCTCAGTCTGCCGGCCGAGGGTCCAGAGGTGCGACAGGTGACTCGTCGTCAGGAAGGACGCCGGGTTTCATGCCGATGCCCACGCCGCAGAACCAGCGACCTTTTCTCAAGCCCTCCTTTTCTCACATATAGCGCGCCGTTGCATTTACACTTCACCGTTTGTAATATATGATGTTCAAAATGTACATTGTTGGGATTCTATTTTTTCTTACTCATCCTTATTGCTCCTGTAAATATATATTAAAGATCATGAAAAAACTAGCACGGCTTTATTCATGTTGTTTAAATGTTTAAAAAAATATTGTTTCTCTTGAGTCAAGGTTGTGTAATGAAGCAATTATTTCAACGATGCAGACTAAAGCCCGTGTCTCACTGGGCATTGCGGTTTTGGCGAGTCTTTGCATACAACCAGAATGTTGATGTTTCGTTCAAGGTCGCTTTTAAGAAGAAAAACAGTCGGAGCACGTTTAGCGAACGTTTCACGACTTCTTTGCGACCTTGAATGATCCCTGATGAAAAATCAACATTCCGGTCAAAAAATATTTTATTTTTTAAATAGTATATATTCTAGTAAGTATTCTAATGGCTTGTACATAATGCAAATTGGAGCTGCAGTCATGACATTGATGAGTAAATGTAGGTTTGGAAACTTGAAGTGAAAAAATAATATTACACCTCAGTATAAGTTAAAAAGTCAATTTTTGTGTGTGATGAAAGTAATTTTAAAGGAGGAGAGAGAGATGAGAGTCAATTGACAGGCCACAGCGGTATGTTTTAAAATCCATGTTTTATTTCAAGTCAGAATATTTCCATTTCATGGCACCAGTTTACAAAGGAGAGAAACAAGATTTCTACTGACTTGTACATAAGGTTAGCTATTAGTAAAAACGACTTGAGAACGGGTCGACAACTGGATTTGGCACACGGATGTTGCAATATATACAACCTGTGTATAACGTGTTTCACCTTCATGAGAAAACAGACGACGTACATGCGGCTCACCAGCTTTTTCTGAACGTGCAGCATCTGGAGGAGGGATTCACACGTACAGCTCACCTGTACCTATTTCACATGATGTAAACCAAATGGATGTCTGAGCCAGTGACAACTTTTAGAAGAGAAAAAAAAAATCAAACAGTGTCTCTGTTGAATTCCACTGGGGAGGCAACTCAAAGCCTGGAGGCACCTTCACGTTTACTTTTGAAAGTGTTTCCACGACATCATCCGTTGTCCAGCAAAAAGTGAAATAAAATACAATGTGGTCGAAGGTGCATCTCCATAAATTGTAATACAGAGAAAAAATGATCGGTTGTTCAATTCAAAAAGTAAAATTCATCAACTTCAAAATGTCTACCTTATTAAAATTATTTTGTTTTGTTTTTAATGGAAAAGAAACAAAATTTCCCTCGGTGCTCATCAGGATAAACAGTTCAGATAATGGAAATTTAATATCTTGAGATGGTGACTTGTTTTGTTAGCTGTAAGCTATAATCACCAAAAAAAAAGGATATTTCACTCTGTAGTAATTGGTCCACATAATATATATAGTTTTTCTTTTTCAAATGAAATAGTGAACCAGTGAACATTTTCTATGATATTTAAATTGAGACTATATTTAGAAGAAATTCAAGCCAATGTATCTCCAAACGGAAAAAAAGGAAACATATAAAACTTTCATCTTGTCAAGCGCCTTTCCCCACTAAACTGTCGGGTCGGGCCGTTAAGACTGTTCAATGCAAACAAAATGGACAAAATGTGACATTTCCTCCAAGCAGCATGACGAGAAACAATCAACTAAACATTTACCATAAAAAACAAAAACATCAACACAAGAGGTCAATGAGAAAAATACAATTGGAACCGGGGTCACTGATCACATTTTTTTTTAACACAAATTTTATTACAATGTTGTTTTTTAAATCATTCCTTAATTATTGCTTGTTGAATGGTGCTTTTCTATGTTATCCCATATTTTTCTTGTTTGAAGACGCTACATGACGCTAATGCAACTACAGTATGTGCACTTCTCATGGACGTGTTCGTTCTTATTGTCGGCATTCCGGTGGACCGAAGCAGCCTTTGAACGGCAAATGTGCAAAAGCTGCATGCTGAAAGGACGATGCTTCCATTTAAAGTGAATCCCTTCCCCAACTTCAACAACCATTGCAAAACAAAAAGATATCATGTAAATCTCTAAATTTCCATCCTTTTCAAACACTCAGACAGATACCACACAAGGATTTTGGGGTGGAGGTAGGGGGTTGCTAATGCCACATTTCATTTCAAATTTGTTTGTAAATAATTGTCTTTTTACACTTGCGAGGCAGTTGCTAATGTTCTGATAATTTCTTTAGTTTTTTTTTTTTAATGGAACAGATCTTTTTTTTTTCATTATTCCTCTCGGAAAAGTGTCGCGAAATGCAAACAAATCGGAGATTGGAAGGTTGTCGACCTCGGGGTTCCGCTGAAGTCGTTTCTTGTAATCCCGGTTATTTGTGTTGTGCACCTGATGACGTTAAAGACTCTCCTAAAACATTGCACAATGTACAGTCTCGTGATTTGACCCCATTTATGAGTTCATATTTGCCTCATATGTTCAAAAAGCAGTCATCAATACAATGTATAAAATGTCGACAATGTATATTAAATGCACCTTTTACATTGATCATATATATTCGAAAAAATCAAATGCACTTAATCAGTAACATGGCTGTAGTCATAATTTTTTGTAATGTTTATTTTATCATCTGTCAATTATTCTATTCAATTTTTTTTCAACATTTGATGTGAGAAGGATGTATGTATTTTGGCATCACACGTGTATTTGTATTGTGCACAAAGACTGAAGGCTGACATTTGTTTCTCCGTCAATGCTCCCGTCCTCGCTTGAGACTCACGGCGCTACAAAAAGTATCATTTTCATCTTCAATAACAAAATAACATTTGAGTTCTGTTAAAATATACATCGGAGCTGTCAATATATTAGGAAACAAACTCGTTTTGTACAAAAAAAAAAAAAGAAAGAAAAAGTACATCATCTGATCTTCTACTAGCAATATGATACATAAACCGAAAGGTTGATCTTTAATCCAAAATAAATCTTCATCGTAAGAAATAATTGAAATTCATTGAATCTCAAGGTCATGAAAATGAATGAGCGGAACCAACAAACACATTCAAGAAGTACCGGTACTTGATAAGCATTGCACATCTACGTTTGTACTGTATAGCTAGGCTATTAGCTACTCATTCCGCTTAACACTACGAGGTCACCATAGCCTTATACAATACTAAAAAAGAGATACAGTATTTGTTTATTAAAGTCTCCTTTTCTTCTTCTCATTCACGTGAGCCTTCATTTCGCTTCAACCTTCTATGACTTTACGTTCAACCTCTGATACTATATTTTAGTATCCCTGTCCATTTCATTCCAGCAGGGTGCATCCATACAATAGAGTCAAGTTTGAGTGTTTACCCTCCTTTGCGATCCAAGTCAGCAAAAGACCGATTCACTATTTACGATAATAAATCCTAATGTATTGAGGCGAGCATTATGGTAAAAGAATGCTATGTTTTTAGCATTTAGCTCACGTTTGACCAATCTGTTCGAATGACTTTACCAAATATGTTCAAATGATTTTACCATTACATTTAAATGACTTCACCAATTCGTTTGAATGACTATGCAGTATGTTTGAAAGATATTGCAATACGTTCGAACGACATAGCCCAGTTAAAAATGTTTACATCAGCATGCTTTCTAAGTAATCAATTCGTCACAAATTCACCAATGGTATTAAACCACACAACTGCAATTGTTTGGGTTTTTTTTAACTTATGCTTCACGATTTGCTGAAAAATTCACCTACATGGAAAGCTTGGGCACCATTTGGTGACAAGGAACTATGTTGAAGTGAGCTGAATTTTCATTGCTTTGCCAACATTTTTTGGCATCAATAGCAAATCAGTAATACAACAAGAGGAGGAGTTTTGCGATAGCTGGTGAAGACGTGTGTGGCGTGTTGGGTATGTCATATGAAAATCCCCCTGCGCCCCTACCCTCAAATTGGCTATAGAAAAAGATGGTGGAAAAGCACAACTTTTCTATTAGAAGATAGTCCTATAGAATTCCGAAATAAAGCTCACCTTCACATTCCAACTTAGTTCATTGGCATCAAAACAGTGGCATAGCACTACTTTTCTATGAGACAGGGATATGGAATGCCTAAATGAAGCTCCTCTTCATATTCCAACTTAGTTCATTGGTATCAAAACAGTGGCATTGCACAATTTTTCCATTAGATGGGGTTACTGAATGCCTAAATTAAGCTCCACTTCAATAAGGTTCCTTGGCACCACGATGCCACAATTTTCCCCCCTTCATGTGTGGGGTCGCTCACATTTTAAAAATCAGTTAACATGTTAAATATGCGTGTACCCCGCTAACTCTCCCCGCTTTACCCATCTTCTTGCAGTGTCCTTCCGTCTCGTCTGATGCAAATACCTTTAAAGTCAATAAATAACACCTCAAAGTAATGCGCATACTCCTTAAAATTCTCAGATTTTTATGCAAAAAAAAAAAAGGAAGGAAAAGATAATTGGTTTTCATAAAAAAGGAGAACAAAAGCAAAAGTGAGGTGGGCGAGATGTAAAAACTCAAAGTGTGAGAGGGGGAGAGAGAGGTTGTCCCGGGGTCACAAGGTCGGTCCGACCAGCATGGCTGCAAGAGGAGGACGAATCCCATGGGAGCCACTTCCATGGCGTCTCCTCGGCCCCCCACCAAGAGGCCTTTTTACCAACGCGAGCGCCTCACTTGCTAACGAGCAACCCGCCCACCCAGCGGAGCTTGCAGGCAAACCACCGCCTGAGGGGACAAAAGTATTCGTAATGGAACTGCTCGAATTCGGGAGTCCGGCGGATGTCGCGTAAGAACGCCACGTCGAGGTCGGACTCAGTGAGGATGATGAGGAGGAGGAGCAAGACAAAGAGGAGTCCGATGGTGACAAGGAGCAAACGCAGGACACTCAACACAAACTTATTCACCTGTTCCACCTCGCTGAGTGCCCCTGCGGCGCCCTCTTGTCCAATGCCACCCCCGACCCCTCCCGTGGGGGTCCCTGCCTCCGACTCCTTTTCCTCCTCGATGCTGCAGGGCGCCCCGTTAATTTGCCGCAAGGCGACCGGCAGCTCCACGCCGTGATCGGCCACCGGCGTTGGCAGGACGCTGTCGGAGGGGCTGTACGCTTCGTCCGAGATCACCGCCGTCCCTTCGCCGGCCTCCGTGGCCTGGCTGCGCGAGCGCGGGATGAACGCCTCACCGTGGGACACCGAACGCACTGGGGTGGAGTGAGCGCTGTCACGGAGCGACTCCAGGCCTGGTTTAAAGAGATAAAGGGAGACAGGTGGGATGTAGACAGAAATATTACTTGGACTGTAAATGCAGGTGATAATATTTGCTGTGAAGCAAAATTCTGATTTATTAATTCAGTCATTCATTTTCCGAACCGCTTTATCCTCACTAGGGTCGTAGGGCTGCTGGAGCCTATCCCAGCTGTCTTCGGGCAGTAGGTGGGGGGCACCCTGAACCGGTTGCCAGCCAATCGCAGGGCACACACAGAGACGAACAACCATCCGCACTCACATTCACACCTAGGGACAATTTAGAGTGTTCAATCAGCCTGCCTTGCATGTTTTTTTGGAATGTGAGAGGAAACCGGAGTACCCGGAGAAAACCCACGCAGGCACGGGGAGAACATGCAAATTCCACACAGGAAGGCCAGACCTGGGATCGAACCCAATACTGTGAGGTCAACGCACTAACCACTTGTCCACCGGGCCACCCTAAATGAAAACCATATGTCTTCAAATGTAATGATGTCATGATCTGGAATGAGGCCTAAACAAAGACTCATCCTGTTTTGGACAACAACAACAACAACAATCAAAAAATGGGCAATCAAAATAAATTTGTCAAGACAAATGCACCCAAGAGAAAAATTTACTTTGAGCCAAATTTCCAAGAAGCAATGAAAAACACTTAAAACAACTACACTGTACAACTGTAACATTTGATATCATAGCTCAGATTGAAATGGCAAAACAGAGAAAATGTATTCCTCCTAAAATGTGGGGGGAACAGTGCTGTATTGTAGTGGTGTTGTATTGTATCCAAAAGGCTACTCTCCGGTTGGAAGAGTTCAGCAAAAAAAAACTAATGAGACCTTCCCAGTTGCATACTGGGGCACAGGAACTGTTCTATTGTGACTCAAAGCGCAACAACAAGAAAAATGCAAATATTTTCTTCCTTGGCCATCACATTTCATCTAAATTGTTCGTTTTTGTGTAATCCTGCTAACAAAGCAATTAAAACAACACGTTATTGCCTTGGCGCTTGGGGGACGTACCCAGTAACATGGATCATTGTGGCCCTTAACCACTGTATACAAACTGAGAATCCCAGAACTGTGAAGCATGCTAACCAATATCTACAGTAGGTCACTTTGGTGCCATCAACAAAATGTATGCAAACAATGCGCTATAAAATAGTTTCGATGTTTACGCTTGAGCCATGCGATGCCTCTCCCTGACGATTTTACCTGGATGGTTGCTGGACTGAAGGCAAGGCAGCGGCGTACCAGGCAATGGAGTCATGGCGGCTGACCTCGGCTCCTCGCCCAGAGCGGGGTACAGGGGCAAGACCCCCAGGGCCTTGCCCAGCATTCGGGGCCCCAGGCTCAGCACGCGAACGCGCACGTCGCGGTAGCAGTGGTTGATCATGCGCAAGTGGACGTTCACCCGGGTGGTGATGCGGACCAGACACTTCACCATGACTACGGCACGAGGGAGACTGTCCTGTTCTTAAAAGTACCGTTAGACCCGATGGTCACTGTCCCCGGAATCCAGGCCACGGAGTCGCCGTGTATTACTTGCGGACGAGCATGTGAAGCGCTTCACACGGGACCGCCTGACTTGGCCCCACCCCCTGGCCAGTGACAAACATGGAGTAGCGGGCCCCGCGGGGCTATTTTCAGTTGAGGTATTAATACCACTGCAAGCCATGCGGTCAGCTCTTCTGACACCACAGCAAAATATACTCAAGGGTCCTACGCGTGACTCCGTTGCAACATGCAAGGAGGGACTACTGACTGTTCTTTTCACTTTAGTTAATCATACTAGTGGGATGAACGATTTTGAAGACTAACGCCGGTCACCACAGAAGAAGAAAAACGAGGAAGGCCAAAACAGCAGGCTGACAACCTCGCAAATGACAATACCTACATATTCCTATCCAGTATTATTTCTCTCTCAATTCACCCATATGACGGCGGAAGCTTTTCAATCAGCTCAGACACACTCAAGTGTCCCCATTACGGGCTTACCCTCCATGATAGAGATGTGTACAGCTCTCCGCCGTGTGCGGGGTACGCTGGTGAGCCGAGGCCCGTGGGTGATGGATGGACAGCTCCGGCTGGGAACCAGGCCAGCTCTGCACAGACACACACACACAAGCATCACAGCGCTGCGAGAAAGTAATAGACAGCAACCTACTTACTATGTGTGTGCTTGCTACAGATCGTGTGATAAAGCAAAAAACTAAAAATAAAATATTTCAGGACCTCTCAGCAGTTCTTCACTGTGTACCTGTGTATTTCCGGAGGTTCTCGTTTGATTTTGGCACTGTGCTCCATCACCTCTTTTGCCACGCGCCCGCTGTCGTAAAGCACACAGACCATGTGAGGTTCTATACATTGTGTAGACAAATGTATTGGGACATCTGTCCATTGCTGGTTCAATAGTTTACATTTCCTCCGGGCCATGTGTGGATGACCCCGAGTATTAGGATCATTGGAGATACTTTATATATTCTAAAACTCCAGGTACCTCAGACTAAACTTCATTCATGATGGGAAATTATCCTTAATATGAATTTCTTCAAGAATAAACGAATAATGATAGTTGGGCTTTCAATTTGTGTCAAACAGCAGGATTGAAGCAAATGAAGCAAAATAAACGCTGTAATCTGTCCCATTAATTTGGCTTGCTTGCCTCTTGTGACGGTTTATACTCTGTGGCTAAAACAGACTGACGTGGCAGAAAAGAAGGCCAGAAAAAGGTCACGTCCTTAGGGTTAGGGTTACCTAACCCTAACCCCTAACCCCAACCCCTAATCGGTAACCCTAACCCTAACCCTGACCCTAACCCTAAACCAACCCTAACCCTAATCCTAACCCCTAACCCAACCCTAAACCAACCCTAACCCTAATCCTAACCCCTAACCCTAACCCTAACCCTAACCCAACCCTAACCCTAACCCAACCCTAACCCCCAACCCTAACCCTTTTCACTGGTGCCACCCTCCCCATCCTGTCATTCGGTCATTACATCTTCGAATAGGCTAGGTGGACAGTACCTGTAACGGAAGCGGCTGCCCTTGAAGAACAAATTGCTGCTGGACACTGTGCGGACCTGACTTGACTTCTCAAGCCTGAAAAGGACCCAAAAAAACCCAACAAAAGGGACATTTCAACTTTAATAAGAAGAAAGTTGGCAGAAAAATCAAGTTTGTTGATCCAGAATTCACAAGAGCAGAACATTGCAAGGTCATATCATTTGGAGTGCTAGCACAGAAGAGTATGAGTAATGGATAGCATTTGCAATTTATATTCAAATTTAGCAGACATAGTTGGGGGGCGGTGGGAGAGAAGCACAAGTGAATTATTCAACCGCCGCATGTGTGATATGCATACGAGTCCCTTGCACGTCTCCATACACTATTCAATATGTTTATAGTCGTGCTAAGTGAGACATTCATTTTTAATGCCCACTTTTGCCTTGGAGAAAATAACGTGTGATCGAGCCTCATAACCTCGAAACCCCGCCGACTTCCTTGAACAGAACGGCGTCGATGATCCAAAGGTCACGCGGAGACGTTGAACTGTTCAACTCACTTGTAGAAAGCTTGGTTCTCCACGCCGCACTTCCAAAGATGCTTGCATGCCTCCGGTGTGGGCGCAAAGTATGTCAGGGTGATCTTTGTTTCCTGCACGTTGAGAATAGAGGACGGCGTGCAGGATAATTAAAAACACTGTGGGGGGGAGGGAGCACACGATGGACAACATGCATGCCAGCAAGTCGCGCTCTCACCTCCTTGTGGTTTGCATAAACGTGGAACGTCTTGCCCTCAAACTTGAGCTTGGTCACCTCGTTCCTGTTTGGGAAGGAAAGTGCAGAGAAACCGGCTCATTAAATATTCATGAAAAGTACTTGACGACCACATAAACTGCCACAGAGTGGACAAAAACAAATGGCGGGTTGTATTCCCTGAAGGCGGACGGTGAATAAGAGGGTAGGAAGCGTGAGTACCACACTCATATTTCTGAGTAAAGCCTCAAAGAAGTCCAATTTTTAGTCTTTCTGAATAGAGCAAGTGTGATTAATTAGCCATCTGCGCACCACCTCGTTTCACAGGTAGTGACAGATGGAAGAGTGCATAGCGTACAAACAGCTGCGCCATGAATAAATTATACATACTACCCGTGCTACCCTAATACTGCTACTACTACTGTACGAATAATAATACAGTAATCATTCTTCCATGGCGGGGTTACATTGCAGACAACCCCACGTAAGTGAAGTCCTCGATATTGAAACACCTTATTTAAATAGTAAGTTTTTATAGCATTTACGGCACATACTGTATTCTTTGAAAGGCTTTCAACACACTTTTTAAACATAAAATGCGAAACACATTCAAACACATATAATATGCGAGAGAGCAACAGCAATGGATAACATGAAAATATTGTACAGCGTAAGAGTGTTCCGATCCAATTAATTTACAATACATTTTTTTCTAGATTAATTTTAGCAGACTCATCATCTCACAATGTACATCAGGAATCATACCCAAAGATGTACGTTACCAAATGAAGCTACTGTCGTTGCTTTCTGTAGGCGTAAGAACGAGTATGAAAAAGGATATCACATTTTCCATTTAAAAAAACAAAAGTGTTGAGCCTGAAACACTTCCTGTTTTCATTCTTCTTCTTTCAAATTTACAGCGTCACACAAAATAGTTTGCCTACCATCTAGCGGTTGACAGTGGAATTGCACCCCAAATAAACAACAAACAATAAAATGAAGTCAAAAACAGAAAGGAAAAAAATAATCCACTAAATAGCAGGACCATGAATTCGGAAGCCGCAATGGAGGTAGGATTAATACAAAATACAATATAATATCCAACAAACAAAAAAGAAGTCTTGTCATGTACCACTAATACAAAAGTATAAACGGTTAATTTGGTGCCAATCTAAATGTAGGTGTGCACTCTAATTTTAAGAACACATAACTTTCATTGTTGTGGTTGTACAAATGTTACAAATAGCACCGTGTCACACTAAAGAGCTGATTGTAATATTTGGTCTCTCTCGTGTATCTAAATAAGACATGACGAACGAGCCCATGTGGATATGCAGTGTGGTTCTATGCCAACCTGCATCATTTTACTCACCAGTTGAGGAAATGCACTCTCTTGTTTCCCTGCAAGACCACAAAACCAAAGGGCGTGAAGGCAAGGAAAGCCGGGTTTCCCGACACATCCTGGAAGAGACAAAAGTCAAATGAGGACACGTCCAAAACATTGTACTACAGAGTGCAGCTCACGACGTGCTGTTGTTGTTGTTGTTGGTGTCGTTGCTTCCGATCCGCATGCAGCAGCCCACCTTGCACGGATGCGGATCAACACCATATGTCTCCAGCATCTGGGCCTTCTGCAGGAAATTTCGCTCTGATGTTTCAGGTGTCTGTCCACTGAGAGGGAACGACAACACACCAAACATCAGGACTGGGGAACATAACAAAAAACATGGGACATTTATGAAACAAAAACAAAAATAATGTTTTTGAAAAGTTTTATATTCTTTCTACTTGTGGCATTTTAAACTACTTGCAAAAAGGCAAAGTGAAATGTGGAAGATTTCATTGTACACTGGGGTTGTTGTTGTTGGGGTTTTTTTTTTGATTGATGTGGTGGATATCAGGAAGATTAGCCATAGGGGATCCAAAGTGACAAATGTTTAATGGTTAAAAAAAAAAAAGTTGAATTATTTTAGCGTTCATTGGCAAGTCTGTCGAATCAGCAAAGTGATTCGACACTAGTGAAGAAAATATTGGAATTGCCACTAGTGGGCAGCAGAGCCTCAAACAGCTCAACGCCATCGTTCCTGGCACAGAACCAGCACTTTTGTTGTTTCACCATATTCCATTCAAAACAGTTCATCATTTCCCTTTCAGTCAATGTGTTCTCAATGGACTTTGGCAAGAAAAGTCAATTTCCTGAAAAACAGAGGAGGAAAAGTGCACTGAAAAGGAAAATGGCATTTGAATTTACCAAATTTGAAAACGCGCATAGGTTGTACTTGATTAAAATCTGCTAAACTGATGTAACTTTAAGGAGAAGAGAAAAAAATTATTAAGTGGCATAATTAAGTGACAGTGTAAAGTGTAGCCTCTGAGTGGATTGAGTGCTTTTTATTGCACAGACAACTATCATCATCATCATCATCATTATCATCATGAGGCCTCTTAAGCAGGCAGCGACAATGTCAGGGCAAGCGTGTGGCATTTATTCAGGTTTGTATCTGAGCAGGAAGCATGACCATTCTTGAAGGTGGCCCACCCAGAATTGACAAAGTTCTGTCATACCAATTTCCCCCTAAAATTGGTTCGTCAAAGGGGATGTCAAACCCAAACTTTTCTTTACACATAGCTTCTATTAAGTCGCCCATTTTTGGCTATTTCCTTTATGTGTTAGCATTTAGTTGGCAGATTTTAATGGTAAAGGTATGTTTTAATTAGACAAAGTGCAATTATCTTAGTTTTATGTTTAGTTTGACAGTAAACGTCTTGATGCCTTCTTTTGAAGAATTGTTGACACTCTGCCAAACTGCTGCTCGTTATGACATGACCTGAGGTGAGTTCACTGCCCCCATACAGCAGTTTGCCAACCCTTGTCGAGTATTTTTTTTTTTTTAATTTCATCTTACATCAGTTCTGTCTTGTGTATGTCGGCGATCCGCCGCTCCAGTTTCTCCGAGTGTTTGGGGAAGAACTGGAATTTCGAGCTGTAACCTTCGGGGTGCTTCCCGGGGTCGTAATTCCCGATCTCAGCTGGGGGAAGGAACACAAAAAGGTTATGTGAAGGTTACGCGCTTATTAACTTGAGTCTACATTCGCATGACCCTGATACTGAATCTCCAGTGAGAGGAGGAACCTAAGCAGGCAGCAACATCTTTAATGCATGAGCCCCTCCCCTAACCCTCCAGCACCGTGCAATTTTTTTTATGATACGATCTCCACATTTCACCATGCGTGTCTTTGGCTAAAGGATGATAGGAGACCAGATAACCACTCAGTCTATTTTGGGTTTGTCATAAAAATGTGCTCCATTTGTACTTTTAAGGGTTCTCTGGCCATCTATTGCTGGGGGACACTGTGTAAGGCTACTGTCTAGGTTAGAGATGGGCAAGACTATAAAAAAAAAAGTTTCCCGAACACACCTGATCAGTTTTAAGTTGAGGTCACACTGTTCACTACGACTTGATGGCAAACATCATTTCAAAGCACTTCGGCCTATTCATCTCCATTAGAGACGAGAGATGTAGAGATGCTGTCAGCCATGATTGATTTTGTGGCAATTCACCATCACTCAAGTAGTCAGGAAACTACGGGTAACATAATATATTGAGTAACGACATTATGCCCCCCCCCCAAAAAAAAGTTTGCCACAATGCATCCTCGCCACAGAATAATGGTCAATAACAACAGCCTTTTATTTTCTTCACAAGGGACAGCGGTTACTCCAGTGGACAGCTTATGATGTTATCAGGTTACCGGGTGCATGAAGGGGTTAAAGTGCCTAAATTACATTACCGTATTTTCCGCACTAAAAGGCGCACCTAAAAGCCTTCCATTTTCTTAAAAGCTCACAGTGCGCCTTAAAATCCGACGCGCCTTGTGTATGGTCATTACGGTAATATTTCGACCCCAAAATGGCTCCTTGCACGAGACATGCTGACAACGCAGTTGAACACGGAAATCGAGCAGCTGCAAGAGAGTTCAATGTTAACGAGTCAATGTTATAACTTGCTGTTGGTTAAGTGAACTGTGTCGCTGCTTTATTAAATACGTTTTACTGACGTTTGATCGTTCTGTTGGCATTTCCTGGAGCGTAGCTCCATCTAGTGGATGCATTGTAGATTGCGTCTTATAATGCGGTGCGCCCAATGTATGAAAACAATTACAAAATGCTCCCTTGGCCACTTAGGAGCATTTGCAAAGCTTTTCTAACAATGAACAGAATTCGAACAGTACTTATTTGTACCTGGAGGTTCAATTGTGAACTCTATAGTGTACATAACAAGATGTTGTACCGCTGCGAACAAAAATGGACCCTATTTTCTGACAGTGTAATAAGGGGCATTTCAGTTTGGAAAAAATACATGCCTAGAGGCTCACACATCTTAGTTGGACATTTTCAGTTGTCCTGTCTCGCCTTTTTCTTCAGCAAGCATGCATTTGTCAGCCTGCTGAGCTCTCCAGCCAAGTTAATGCAGAGTTAGACATGGCAGCAGGTCCATATGTTACCTTCCATTACCTTGAAGGATGTAGGCAGCCAGCAATGCGGCGTCCGAGGTTTTGCACAGGAGGCGGCCGTGGTAAAGGTCCCTTTTGATTTGCAGGAAGACGAGATATCTGCAATGAAAAGACGCCACGAAGCTCAGTGGGGCGTCTGAGGAGGATGCGGAGGATATTAAAGGGGAGCTCCAGAATTGCTGCATCATCACTGGACACAACATTTTGGACACATGTCCAGTTCTGGCTATAAAATCGAATAGTAGAGACAGAAGGATCAGAACAGGAAACAGGAAACGTCATATAATGAGGATTTGCTCTTTGAAATGCATCAAAATGACCTTTCTGGAAGCGGTTTGGTTGAAGAATTTGCTTTTGAAAAATACAAATGTGATGGAAAGCAAGTGTTGTTCTGCCATGTTTCATTCACGGTTACCAGAGAAAGCTTTTTGCATACCTCCTGCTTCACGAGTCCTTTGGCAAACAGTGTAATATTCATTAGAAAGTCTCAGATTGGAAAAGCACTCAGTCTTTTTTAATCATTGAATGCCATGATTACTGTTTGTTACGTCGAAAGACACATTTAGATATGTGGGAACTGAATAACTAGCCAGGATGGCTGTTGTCACAAGTTGGGAAAACTGAATTAGTGTTTGTTTATTATTGTTTTTGTAATGGTGTAGAAGTTGCAATTCGAAACGGATCTTTCAATCAGCCTGCCATGCATGTTTTGGGAATTTTGCCAGGAAACCGGAGTACCCGGACAAAACCCACGCAGGCACGGGGAGAACATGCAAACTCCAGAGAATCCTCCAGAATCGAACCCTGCACCTCTGCATTGTGCGGCGGACTTGCTAAGTAGTCAACCACTCTACCCTCAGTCGTAGATCATTTAATGAAACAATGAAAATTGTTTCAAACATTAAAATAAGATTTGGAATTCTGAAAATTTTTCTCCAATGTTCTTCCCACTTAAGATCGTTATTATTTAGCGTATGTCCTTGGGTCAAGTAGGAGCGGTGGAAAAAAGGAGGTTTTACCGAGTGATTTCCTCCTTTAGAGCCGCTGGATCAGGAGGGTAGAACTTGACACGTAGACACATGGTGAATGGAGGCTGAGCTAGAAGAAACAAGACAAAGTAGGACTACAAATTGAAATCAAGTGAAATTGACCCACATCAAACAATCAGCAACATTCAAATAAATCAACATCTCAAACACGTCACTGCCAAACAAAACTGTGAATTTACAGTTTAGTATTTGAAAAGGTCAAATTTGATTTGATTCCCCCCCCCTTACGTATGCAAGTCAAGAGGTACTTTTGGGCCAGTTGCCAAGCAACCGCCCCAGCGAGTTGATTGTGGCGATACAAAATTTAACGATAAATCATCAGCCCATTCACCAGCGTGTTGAACTTTTCCTCTGAGAGTGACTAATCGCTTTTTAATTTTCTGTTGTCAAATCAGCTCGCCACTTTGTCATGGGAGCGTAAACACTCTGTACTTTCATTACCGATGTTGGTTGTCACAGTTTTCATGGATGACAAAAAATGAGCAGTACTTACATTTCATTTGCTTCGCAATCGACCTTGTTAACTCCAACCAGTGCTGCGTTGGAAGCAGAGCAGATTTGGTGGGTTGGTGAGAACATTCAAAGCACATTTGCATAAATGCATTTTCGGTCATCGTGAAATTTCAACAAAAAGCATTTTCCTTTCTTTCTTTTTTTTTTTTTTTTCGAGGCCAGTGCCGATTCCAATATTTGGCAGCGTAAAATTACAGTAACCAATCATTTAGTATTTGTTAACATGCAAAAGTAGTCCAATTTTTTTTTTTTTTAGATAGGGGGAATGTTTGAATGTCAAAATCTTTGTCTTGAATTGGAATATGTTTATGTGTAATACGACAACAACGACAAAAATCGTCAAAGATGTCATCCGATTTTAAAAGAGCGATATCGGCTAATTATACTGACTGACTGAATAATCCGTCCTGGCCCTAGTAATTTGAGTCGATACCAGTTCTTCATCGTCCATCAGTGCTAACAGCGACAAAAATAACATTTGTGTTGACTGCCAGCATGCATGTGAATACTTCATGAATGGAGAGTTGCCGCCAAGCCGCACTAAACGTGTCCTGGACCATCCCATCGTAATTAAAGCAAACAATGACACGAGTCCTCACTCTGATGTTCTTTGACTACATCTCATCCAATGTATATTTAAAGTAAAGTCAAGCATGTGATTTGCATATGGGCACAGAGTAACAATGCCGCAATCTTCCTATTGAGTGCACATCCATCCATCCATTTTCTGATTCGCTTTATCCTCAGAAGGGTTACGGGGCGCACATCTGCTTCAGAAATATTTGCCAACAAACTGCATGGAGTACTTTTGGCTTCCTACCACATTTTTAAAAAAAGCATGTGTGGCTTATTGAGACTCGTCCAAAGTTGTGGATGTGCATCGGGACGTTTACTTGATGACATGTGCCTTGTGATTGCCTGCAAACCAATTCAGGTTGTATGACCCCGCCCCCCTTCACAGTTCTTAGGTTCAAGGTTCGGATCTCAGCTCTGGGCCTTGTGGCTGGAGGTTTGTCTATTATGTGCCCTGTGATTGGCTGGTAGCAATTAGGATCCAGCCCGCAACCCCACCACTATGGAGGATGGATTGCTCTTTAGTCACACAAAATGTTAGAACAAACGAGCAAGACGTCATTATACCACACAAGCTTTCATTTCACCGCGCCTCAAACGGATTAACTTTGCATGCGTTTTGCTTTCTTTCTTTGGCTTTCTACAAGACTTCATCGAAAAGAAGAAGCAACCTGAACAATTGTGTTAAGACAAGAACATGGACTGATTTTGTTTCAATTATGTTCATTTTATGTGGTTATTTGTTTGTTTGTTTGTTTGTTTGTTTTGTGAAATTGTAGGTTGACAGCAGGCTGGAACAAATCGCGCTCGACCTTGGAGGTTCCACTGCAAAAATCACCATTTTATCCCGGGAAAAATGTGGTTGAGAGATATTATTGTGAGGAAAAGACTTAAAGGTTGGGTGAAATCAAATTGTAAAAGCATCTGCGGTACAACATTCGCCTTCAGAAAAACCACATGCCAGTGCGGCTAATGGAGGGCGAAAGGATTTCATTTTCGGGGGAGCATGAAGATTGAATCTGCGAGGGCTGCATTATGATTTTGTTGTATGACTTTATGTGGTCAGGTCGAGGTTCATTAAGCAGGATCTACCAGCAGTGGACCTTTTTATTCCCTGATGGCCCAGGTGTATCCCAAGATGACTGCGCCAGGCTTCAGCCATCCATTTTCTACAGGGCTTGAACTCATTAAGGTCGCGGATGAGCTGTATTCGATCCCAGCTGACTTTGGCCGAGAGGTCGGGTACATTGGTAGCCAATCACAGACAAACAGTTCGCACCGAGGGACAATTTTGAGTCTTCAATTAACCTGAGCAACAAAGACATTCTAAGTAATTATTTGTTAGTGGGCTGGATTAAGAAAAGCAAATGGGTCATTGTTGACTTCATGAAGGGGGTCACACTTCTTCACCGAAATAAAACGTCAAGGTTTTCAAAGCCATGTTTTTGTTGTTGTTGATATTATAGGCAAGAGTTGATTTCTGCAATTGAATCAAGTCTGACGCAATCCTGACTGAGTGACATGGCCCACCGGGTAGCCATGTGCTCAATGCTCAATTGTAGCATGTTTACTCTGCTACGCACCGTTAGCTCACGAGGGAATTTACAAGTGACGTTCCAGCTGCTTACCCGCTGCTTGTCGGGGTCCACATATCGGATGCCGAAATAATCTTTCTCCAGCAAGTTGAGGTGATGGCAGATGAGGTCAAACAGATACTGGCCTTTCGCATCTCGCTGTGGAAAAGATGGAAAAAGTTCAATGGCAAACAAAGCCATGAAAAGAAGAACGAGGAGAGTTTACATGTGATTCCTGATGGATCTGTACTAACATCTGAACCAATGGATCGGCCAGCTGATTTAATCAGTCGATATTAGAGTATCGTATTTTCCACACTATAAGGCGCTTCGGAGTATAAGACGCACCATTAATGAATAGCCTATTTTAAAAGTGTTTCCAAATATAGGGTGCACCGCATTATAAGGCTGTGCTAAAGGGAATACAATACAATACAGCTTTATTTATATCGAGCTTTCACAACCGCTGCAGCAGTAACAAAGCGCTTTAAGGAACATATTGATCCATATAGAAGGCGCATCGGATTATAAGCAGCACCGTCGGCTTTTGAGAAAATGGAATGCTTTTAGGCGCGCCTTATAGTGCGGAAAATACGGTATATATGCGTATATACAGTACACGTTAGCCAAACACACCCACACAGTACACTCTTCTTCTCAGGTGCAGTTACCACATGTATATCGCTGCTGACTATTAGTGCTGCTCATCAAATTCACTTGTGCCTACCAGCGTGACTGCAGTGCACAAAAGCAAGACACACAAATGCAATATTAGTCTAAGGGTTTTGAGTTTTAGTCGAAAATGACACAAGCGGTAGAAATTGTCGCGAGGTTGTTCAGTTTAGCTTTAGGAAATGGAATCCAGTAATCCCAGATGGCTTTATATTGAAATGTGAACCTAAGCCATGCCAGAGAGAGACTTACTTCATGCTGTATTAGAACCATCGGAGGTGTCTCTGGTGCTGGAAGCTCAAAGAGCTGATGTATTAACTATGCAGAGATTCTGCTGTAGGATTCGCTAATCCTCATAGAAATGTATAGCGCACCCTATATAGCACTTTGCAAAACAAATATCCTCCTCGTGCGAAACACTGTAGTTCACTTAGCTCACCCTAGAGCTTTTGGAATCAGACCGGAACTCACTTTGCTGAGACAGAAACTATACTGTTGAAAGTGCCCCGTGACACACTTAGCGTTAACCTTCACAAAGAGAAGCGGTAATTCGTCACTTTTAATCGTGTACAGCCAGGAGGGCTGTAAAGATGATTTACATAAGACCATTAAGAAGGGCGATTACAAGCAGGCGCATCACTACTAGCAACATTTCCTCAAACTATTTTGCGACTAAAAGCTTTGAAACACAGTCCAGGAATGTATTCTAACATAAATGGGGATACAGTACAAAACACCTTGAACGACATATTACAGAAATAGAGTCACGGGTGTTGTGATACACTGCTGAGAGCAACTAAAGGCGACCACCGGTGTTTTATTAGCCTTTTACACAAAGAACACGAAGCCTGTGCACATTTTGGTCGGTTAAAGCTGCAACTCGGGTGCCAGTTGTGTCAAACTTGGAAAACATTACCAATAAATATACTGTACCGTAAATATTTCCTTCAGAATTTCTTCATTGTTCACATTCCCTTCTACATAGTATCTACTGTATTTATTGATGTCTCTTTGGGAAGAAGATTGCGTTGGCAGCAGGTCAAAGCATGTCAGTTTAAGTCAGGCCGAGGGCAAGTTTGGACAGGAAGCTCATTCCCGTCACTGTCCTCCTGCCGGCCCAATGGCCCTGCGAATGCAGTCCAGGTGTCACACCCAAGCGCACTCCTCACTGGTAGTAGATAACAGGAACTGTGTCGATATGCTGACTGAAGGACAAGAGGAGTTTTGCATCTGCAAAAAAATGACTCATTGGCTTCCTTAGGGAAAAGCAACCCAAAAAAGACCAGCCACTTCCAAAGACGACGCAAAAAAAAAAAAAAAATTACAGTGCAAATTAAACCAAGGTATTTGATCTTTTTTTTTCATTTTCAGAGTCACTATGGAGTGATTGGGAAACAGCCTTCCTAGAATTCAAATTGTACTTCGCATCCATTGGGAATGTTTCTTTCACTGGGAAGCAACGAAGCATCGAGCTACATGTTCATGTGTACCCAATAACTTAGGCTCAAAAGTGTCGTAAAAACCTCTGGCTCAATAATTCACCAGACCTGTATGTATGACACTTTAAAAATGTGTTTTTCTATTTTTATACAATTCCAGTACTTGCTCAAGCAGCGGCCTCTGATCAAATAGATGCCACGCTTCAATTCATGTCCAAACATCTCACCTCAAATAAACACCTCATGATATAACAAAACCATCGAACCCCTATTCCCTAATCAAACACAAAGATGGTGTGATGACCCACCGTTTTCTGCTCAATGGGATATTTTTATTTGTATTCGTATTGTGAGGCAAGTGAGTAGATTAATATCGAGCCAATATTGAGAGAGATACGATATATGAAAGCCAAAGTCTGTCTCTGAAGTAAAATATTAGCCCAATGTTTTCAAGTTGAATCCCGACTTGACACCGGCAACATGAATTGCGGAACGGTTCTTCAGGTCCCGCGCCATAAAACGCACTCTGACATGTCTGAATTGTCCTATTTAGTGTTGTCACCCTGACAGCTTTTTCGGCTAATACCAAATTAGTTCTGCGTCCTTCACTCTGCTATCGGTCCGTGTTATAACCACTAAGGAGATTTTAGACCCCAAGAGAATACCAATAAGCCCAACGATGGCGTTTGTCCTCTGCATATGAGCTTCTCACGCTCTGTGCTCATTAAATACGAGGGCCATAAAATAAACATAATATTAGGGGTTCTTTTATGATGTATTATTGTCTGGTTTTCCCTCTCATTGTGATCGAGATCAGGCGAGAACGCCTTCAACAATTAAGAAGCAGTTCAGACTGGAAAGGACACACCGAGCCCCGAAAGGACATCTGGCCTTTTGTTCAAGACGTTTGTTAGTATTCAACACTGTTCACTCCAGACCCCCGACCCACCTCCCCGTTGTTCCCCGGTGCACTGCCCCCCCACCACCGACTCAGCCTCTGCCCCATGCCAAGGACAGCTGCCTTTAGTCCTCCACCAGCCTGTCTGAAAGCAAGGTCACAAAGAAAGAAAATGTTTTTTTGCAAGCGCGAGCAGGTGTATCTAATCAACTGGCCTTTGAGTTAGAGGAGGCAAAAAAAGTCACACTCTGAACTTAAGTATAAGAAACTAGATTAGTCAACTCTGAAATGTATCTGAATACAAAAGTAAAAAGTCAGTTATACGCTAAAATAGCCCCGAAGAGTAAGTGAGGCTACATTCAAATCATGCTAGCAGGTGTAACACTTGGAATAAAGTCAGGAATGGGTCATGAATATCTTCCTTCTCGAAACTGTTGTGCCATCGTCGTTAATGCTCCCTATTTCACGTTCCTCAATGGCACTGCTGGCAAAACGCTCTTTCAAGCTGCGTACAAACATATTGGTGAATGACAAATTAGTGCGTACACACTGTAAGTGATTGAGTCCCAGTGTCCTTGGTAAGTGAATGCAGTCATAAGGCTTAACTTATCTAAAATAAGCACAAAAGGAATGGAAAAATATTTCCTAATGTACCTGAAGAGTGAACAGTGGCTCTTTTCCAGCCAAGACAGCACCACATGTCAAATGGGCACTTTCCTTTCAGATTAATCATTAAAATGGTCTCCATGTCCGCACAAGAGCCAAGGCTATTAATAAAAGATAGTCTCACACGCAGGAGTGGAAACCATCAATGCCATTAACTATGTGTGTGAGTGTGTGCGTGTGTGTCTTCAACCTGTAGCCATGTGGTGATTTCTTTGGTTTCATAAGCAAAGGACTTTCTTGAGAGCACTTAATGCATTCGACTGAGTCATCGAGTGACGGAGCTCCATGGAGTTCATGTCGCGACCCTGCTGCCTGTGCCGGACAGGACGACCTGCCATCTCACACACCTTAAGTCAAGTCAAGTCAAGTCAACTGTATTTATAGAGCACTTTCAAACAGCCATCGCCGCATACAAAGTGCTGTACATGGAGCAATTTAACATATACAATAAACAGTAAAACAAATCGGTAATAAAGACAGTAGAAAGCACCAAACAGTAAAACCAAGAACAAATTTAAGTCATGCTGAGTCGAAAGCCAGAGAATACAAGTGAGTTTTGAGGAGGGTTTTGAAGATGGGCAGTGAGGAGGCTTGACGAATGTTCGGTGGGAGGTCATTCCAGAGAGAGGGACCAGCAACGGAAAAGGCTCGATCCCCTCTCAGCCTCAGTTTAGTTCTTGGTACTTAATAATGTCCGGTCCGCAGACCTGAGGCGCCGGGCAGGTGCATAGGGGCGGATGAGCTCAGAGAGGTAAGGTGGCGTGAGATTATTTAGAGATTTGAAAACAAATAAGAGGATCTTGAAAATAACTCTAAAATGTATGGGGAGCCAGTGAAGGGATGCCAGAGTAGGAGTTATGTGCTCCTCTTACGAGTACCAGTCAAGAGGCGAGCAGCGGCATTCTGGACCAGCTGAAGCCGCTTAATGGAGGACTGGCTGACTCCAAAGTAAAGGGCATTGCAGTAATCGAGCCGGGATGTGACAAAGGCGTGAATTACTGTCTCAAAGTGTTCATGAGAGAGAGAGGTTTTATTTTGGCCAGCTGTCTAAGGTGAAAGAAGCTGGATTTAACAACGGAACCAATTTGCCGATCAAATTTGAAATCACTGTCCAGTTTAAGGCCCAAGTTTGAGACTGTTGACTTAAGATAAGGAGACAGGGGGCCCAAGTCTACAGGATGGGATGTACAAGGGCCACTGGGACCAAATAGTATCACCTCTGTCTTCTTTTCATTGAATTTCAAGAAATTTTGTGCCATCCAGGTTTTTATTTCTTCCAGGCAGGACAGGAGTGGCTTTAATGAGAAGGCGTCTTTTTTGCTCAGTGGGACATAGATCTGGCAGTCATCTGCATAGCAGTGGAAGGGAATATAATATAACATTACATTCGTAAGTGACTATAATGCCGCGCTACAAATATGAATACAATTAATTTATGGATAGGTCTTGTCATTTATGAAGCAAAATCAGTCGTCCAGCCCCAAATCCATATTTGTTTGTGGATTTGCCCCAAATCCACATTTTTAGCATACTTCAGTCGCTGTTGTGACTTTCAGATTTTAGCATCGTTCAAAATGAGTCACTCGCATGATTTGTTCAGAATGTTCTGATGTCCATTGCTGATGGCATTTTTATCTGGGCTTGGCACCAGCCATGAATCAAACGTCTGCATAAAACCAGCTCACCGCCAGTGATGCATTTGAGGACAGTATTACTGCTAAACAGCCACAAGTTGAACAGCGAGTGTGCAAATCTCCTTGAGTAAGATCATGTTTGACACTAGGTAGAAATGTATGACACTTGTCTCCATATATAATTCTAAATAATGTCCTCTCTCATCGAGCCAGTCCGCAATTATCAAAGCCATTAGCGGAGGATGATAGGTGGAGGGTAAACACCTCTCAGGAATCTGCGCGTCAGTGTGGGCGTACGAATACGCAATCCTCATCAGAGATACGTCTTCTGATTTTCCGCAACCACAGAAACATCAACAGCGAGAGCAAAAATGATACATAAAATTACACGTCTCAAAGCTCCCCGAGTTGCAGAACGGATGGATTAGCATATGGTGTGACATTCGCCGTCATTGTAGCGGCTCGTTGGCAGCTGTTGATTGGGGTTATTAACGTAAACACGGCCCCCGAGCAGAAAGGAGGAGATATGGTCCGTGAAATGTGTCACTCAGACGATATCAAATCATCAATCATCAAAGCCAGGATGCTCGAGGGGAAATTAACAAAGATGTCATCAGCGTTTTACAAATTATATTTCCGACTGAAGTGGGATAACCTTTCTGCGTCATCGCAAAAGCGCAGTGTCGAGCGGTTCGAATGAGGGACGGAGCACGCTGTGAACTGGAAGAGCAGTTCGGAGCGATCTGCGGCAATAAAAAAAAAGTGGGCCATCAAAGCATGATGGGAATGGGCAAGGATTTGGCCCCAGAAGCGCGAGGAATCAAGAGAATAAAGAGAACTGCAAAAGGGGGTCTGGGGACGCATATGAATAGTCATTGCACCTAAAGCCTCTGAATGTAAGACAGGTTTTAATACTGGCATCTGACATTTATTATCGGAAGAATTCAAGTGAAGCGATTTGGATGGGATAATCATAAGGAGAATAGCAGCTCTGGCATTGCCACGGCGACCTCACTTTAGTGGGCTTCTGAACCAGTAATTCCCTCCCAGTATGTTGTGAGAGTTCAGCAGGTGTATCGTGGGAAATTATCCAATTTCTATTCATGAGTCTGACAGTGACTTATATTCACAACAAATAATGTGTCTTTGTTTATTTTCCATGCGGGCGACTTTTAGTGACAAAAAATGATCTTCCGCCATATTAAGAAACCATTTTTTGTTACATTCTTGTTTGATGGTATGCCGTGAGATTAATTTTCGCCACGGCGCAATAAATTTTGGGAATCACAGTCTGGAATATTTGTGCACCCGGCGGGTTATTGCAGTGCTTGTTACGCATGACATTATCACGTTGAATTGAAAACATTTTGCTCATATAGAGAAGACCTCGAAGTATTCACAGGCGATATCTTTGTACACCGAAGTCAGCGGTCGCTGACAGGAAATGCCGAGCGCAGGCAAAATGGAGCGGGCGGTGGTTCATTTGCATACGCTGACCATATTGCAAGGATGCAATAGTTGGATTAATGCTGAGATGAGAAATAGCAGTACTAGAAATAGTACTTGAGCCTGCAGCCGAAGCTTTGGGCAGGCTTGACAAAAAAATCTCAAATCCCAGTGAAGTCATTAGTTCTCAGCCCACCAGTGATGGATGTTTCTGCCCGGCTCAAACAAGTCATTTATCAGAGCGACATATTGCGGGGAAGTTTGTGTACAAACTTTTCAGACTTGGATTTCAAGTAATGAAAGCCAAGACAACAGCATCGGTGTTCCAACATCTGTTCTTTCACATCTTTGGATAAGCGTCGACAGAATTGTTGCCTCCCGTTCACACAAGTTAAGCTTTCTTGCTAAAAAGTGTGACAAATAACCCCCAAAACAAATGAGACACACAATCGGGTGTCAAGCTTTGGATTAGCATATAAACAATGCTTCATTTGTATTTTTTTTTGCTATTTGCACAAATAACAGCTGTGATGCGCCACTTCTATCTATCCCAGTTGGAAAAGAAAAAGCGTGTGGGCGATGATGACCCGGTGGGTGTCACTCAGTCTCACTGACTCAGACTTTCGGAACCGACGCAATGGGAGGTTCTGCAGTTGGACAAAAATGGCGTGCAGTCGTATCATAACGGCTTGGTCGCGCCAACGGGCATGACGCATCGCATCGGGCATACTGCCAAAGACTCATTGACTCATATCTGGGCTTTATCTGTTATTTAGCCACGAGCAGTGTACAATTGGATTTCATGGCAGGTGTTTGTGGCTGAAAGCCCTTTTCACAAGCCCATCACGCGTTTAAGATCATTACACACACTTAATGGGAACGACAAGGAGACGCTGTCATTTTGAGCAGTTACAGTACAATACAATACCTTCCGAATGATAACCTACTTCGTTGTAGAGGAGTTTCGCTGCATTCAAGACATAAGAAAACACATTTATTAAAACCAGAAAAAAAAACGTGAATCAAATTTCACGATATAAGTATATGTTTTTTTTTAAAATTGTGCACAAAATGAACCAGCCAGTGATGGCCAAGCGGGCGTGTCATAACTAATTGACATGTTGAGTCGGGTGCGTCTTAACCTCCTTGGCAGAGGTTCCATCGAACCCCTGAGTCCGATTCACCGAACCGCTAGGGTTCGATCGAACACAGGTTAAGCACCACTGAACTAGAGCTTGCTGGCAAAAACTACCAATCCATGTCATCTGAGCACATCACCTTGTCTGAGATGGATACGATGTACTTCCTTTGCCGCAGACAAGAGGAAAGGGGATCAGGATGAACAGATCCCAAGTCATGACGTGTATTTTGCCTCGAAAAGAACCCTTGAACTGCAGTCAAAGGGTCCATATAGCACACAGGCGCCTCCTCTATTTGCATAATTAAGCGCTTCAAAACGCTATTGATTTAACAACTCAGCAAAGGCTCTACGCATCCTCAGAGTGTGATACACAAGCTCAAAATGCATTAGCAGCACACGGGAAGCGGTGCCGCAGATTGACGGATGGATTTAGAGACGTTAAACCTCCTATTGTGAGGGAATGCCGCTGAAGAAGCAATGTAAGGAAATTTGCAAATATTTGCCAGCAGGACACGCGAGATAAGAGCGCTCCCGAAAAGTCGAGGCAACCAAGTGAGGAGACGGAGTCGAGGTGTTTTCGGCTTTGTTGAAGCTTTTCTGCAGTCGCTGGCTGCGGTTTAATCCACCCCGCTGATGAAGTCGCTTCCAGATGGAAGACTGTTTACTTGACAGACACACTTTTGTTTTCGTGCGACTTCGCCATGTGGAACCGCCGTGGCTGTCCTTCATTTTGTTTTGTTTTCTCATAGGATGTAATGTCCTTTTTTTCTCTTCATTTTTAACTTCAAATTTTTAACAGTGAAGAGGAATTACCGTACACTTACGCAACGCTACTGTTGCGCGCTTGCTTGGTTTTGTGTTGTGGTCTGCCAATATAATATCACTCGTCGTCGAGGTAATCTTTGGACTGCTTGTCTGTGCACTGCTTCCCATCTTGGCGTTCGTCTTTTTTCAGTGGTGCGGCGCACTAAAGGGTCCGACTAGAATGTTAAGCCACGCACTTTAGTTCCACCTTTAGCGTCGGCGACTCGGCGCTACTGCGTAATCTACGTTCGAGGGGGGCATTTGTACAGTATATGGGTGACGTTAAACACTCATTGGTGGAGCAGATTCATCATCGCTACATCATTGAACTATTTAAGATGCACAGCTAGAAATTGTAACAAAAATAAACACACATTCTCATATTAGCATTCAACCTTCCTCTGCCTTAGCTTTGGTTCTTGCGCTATTGAACTCCGCAGTGTCTACTATAAAAGCAGCAAGGAAACGGACCCCTGCAGTAATCTCCTCTTGATTTTAATTTCACAGAGAGTATTTTGGTGTTTGGAACCAACTGTGACAACTGAGTAGAGCCAAGTAAAGCAGAGCAGAGGAAATTGAAAAGCGGCATCACTTTCGGTACAGCTCTGTAATTTAGTACATTCTCATCTAATGGCCTATTGTCGCATTACTTGTATACAAATGATGACAAGACAGATGATGACAGCTCATCAGGTGTGTCACATTGGTCCAAAATTGATGTATTTACTATATATAATCATTATATATACGTATAAATATGACAGGAAGAGCAATTCAATGCTCTTCCACAAAATGGCCGCCGGTACAGAATGTCATGGCTTCCTGCGAGTATTTTAGCTTTGCGTTCAACTCAACAGGGCCACATATCATCCTGAGTATCTACATTTGTGAAGAGATGGAGACAAGATCATCATTAGATTGAAGTAAAACGTGTCTTGGTCCAATAAAGGTTGAGAAACGCTGACCGAAATGATGCAAAGATGCGCGTATTGGCAAAATTCAGCTTACACACCGTATGTAGAGAAAGGCACCCCCAATGGTATCAATTCACACTTTCTACTGTTTTCAGAGGCACAGGAAGGATAACTTTCCCAATGGTGTAACCAAGCATGAAAATGCAGCAAACGGTTTAGCCCCAGAGGCTGGATGCTGTGCACACGGGCAAGGAAAGGCCCACCACTGCTGCAGCGTGTCGAGGCTTTAATGGAGGCCCAAGAGAGATGTAATCACCTCAGCGAGTGCAAAAGAAAATAAAAGTTTTCGCAGAATGCGAGGAGGACATGGTAGGATGGGGGGGATGAAGGGGGAGAGGGGCGGTTTAATCAACAAACCTCCAGCTGAGGCTTTGAGTTGGTAAACAGAAGCTTTTATGTTCTGGCCAGCTTTGAAGTGTGCACATTCAGACCTGTGAGGTCTGCGTCGTGGGTAACGTGCGCTTCCACACACACTCCAAGAAGTCATTGACCGCCAGATCTTAACAAAGGTGAAATTACCTTCGAAACGAAAGCAAGACACCAATTAACGCCAAGTGGTGGCACCAGAATGGAGAGGAATGAGCAAATGATCTTATCGGTCACACACTCGAGTCACCCGCCGGGGAACGCCGCAGAGCTCTTCAGCATCCCACAAAGCCGAGCGAGCCTCCGCGCGGCGGCGGCCGACTGTCATGTTTAGGCACACGTGCGGGCGTCCGCTGGCTGTGCTGCATTTGGCCCCGAAACGGCGAGGCGGGAAGGAGTGATGAGAACCGTGGAGTTGGCGGCTGCGGATTTGGCGTGACAGCTTATTTGAGAGATTTACTGCGGCGTCACTTACGGAGGACCAAGGAACAACGCCCTTACCGGCTAATCCTTTGACACTGTTCAAATGACTTGAAAGGGTCTCTCTGATTGCTAATCGTTAATGAGGACTAAAATGAGACGATGGCCACGAAATGAAAGTACAATTTCAAGGACTGTTTTGCGTGAATACATTCATACATAAATGAGCTGCTTTTTAAAATCCTTTGACACAAAATGACAAATTGTATGTGACTTTTAGATGCAGATTGTGAGTGACGGACTGATGTCTATTCGCAATTTTTGGGCAGGGGGATTCACCTATTAGCTGTTTTTGTGCTCAAGTCCCATGGGGGCGTGTTGGTGCCAAGAGACTGTTGAAGTGAGTTGAGTAGCTCCATTTAGACTCTCAATTGAGATTACAGCTGTCAAAATTAATTGATTAATCGACTATTAAAATTTTTAAATGGATAAAGTAAATACGGAGCTGCTGATTATAGGCTGCGTTCATAAATGAAGGGCGAATTTAGGAATAGCAAATTGGCATTAGCTTCACTGTCGATACAAGTGGCTGTTATGTACGTACCACTTACTGCGGAGTGTGCTTCACGGGATTTGTGACGTACCAAATCTCCAACAGTTAAGAGAAACTTTGTCCGAGGTTAACCAGGGACGGAGGATGGAGCTTAATTAGTTTCCACACTCTAATATGAGCTGGTATTTTGAGCCCGATCTGATTGCATGGTTCAAATAAATTAAGCCTCTTAGGATGAATCCACAAAAAAGTGGAGCAAAAAATAGAACTTTTCAGTATAAGCCCCCCCGCAGCTTAGCCATTTTGCCCTGAGGGGGACATGGTGTTGATTGGCTTGCCGACACAAGGAGCTCGCAAAATGTTAGCTCCCTCAACCCTTTTGTGTCTTTTCCGGATGTTCCTTGTTGGCTCGTCATGTTTCGGTTTGTGACCAACAGGTGGCACTGTGGGGCTTTTCCCTGCAGCTGCACACCTGTTGGTCGTTATGCAATTAGTAGCTTAAAAGGAGTCCCAGCCCGAGCATTCATTGTTGGGTCACTGTTGCTGTTGTTTGCTCTTGGCAACTGTCATGTTTGTTTGTTGCCGTTTGTCTGCTGCTGTCAGGTTTGTTTCGGTCATGTTTCTGTTATTGAGTTTTTATCTTCAGTCATGTGTTTTGTTTGATACTTTGGACTTTGTTTTGGATTTAGTTTTCTGTGGTTTATTAAATACAATTTGTCAAGTTCACCCTGCTCCTCCCTCGTGCCTGCTTCTTGGGGTCCACCACCACCACCACCATGCAACATGACAGTTTGCTTGTATTTGGTTCCCTCGGTTCTTTCAGTCTTGGTCAGATCGTTGCGTGTCGCTCTGACGTTATTTTTACTGGAATGTTTTTTTTTGGTTGGTTTCTGTTGCTGTCATTTTGTTTTGTATGTCATAGTGGTGTGTTTTGTTGTGACTTTGAGTTTTGGGGGCTTTTCAGGACTTTGATTTAGTTTTTTCCTGTGTACCCCTAAAAGTGTTTTTGTTAATATACAGTATTTCAGTACACCCCGCTTCACCTGCCTCCCTACTTTTTGGGTTCAATACATCATGCATTGCACGACAGAACAATCCCACCACAAAGGAGCCTATAGAAACAGTGGCCTTATCCCATAGCTTTCCTGTTCTGGCGGCGCACAACCTGCGGCCGTCATCCGTCCCTGATATCTGGGATCCATTCTCTGATGGAGGGGTACTGTCATGATTCTGTTTTTGTTAAGATTACATTTGGGGGGGGTTCCTCCCACATTCCAAAAGCATGCATGACAGGTTAATAGAACACTCTAAATTGTCCTTAAGTGTGACTGTGAGCGCGAATGGTCGTTCGTCTATGTGTGCCCTGCGATCAGCCTGTTCATGGTGTCCCCCGCCTACTGCCCGAAGATAGCTGGGATAGGCTCCAGCACCTCCCAGCGACCCTTGTGAGGATAAGTGCATTCAAAAATGGATGGATGGATGATTCTGACATCATTTTAACGTTGAACGTTTCTTTGTGTGTGTGTGTGTGTGTGTGTGTGTGTGTGTGTGTGTGTGTGTGTGTGTGTGTGTGTGTGTGCAACCCCCTGATCGTTTTCAACACTGAAACACTCCATGGTACAAACAGAATGTTTTCGTTGGGTTGTTTTCACGCAGTATGAAAAATGATACTCTTCAGAAGCCGCTTAGACAACCACATGACACAAGCACGGGCGCATATTGTACTGAACCAAGCAACTGTTTATGCATTTGAAAGCAAGCTGGGTACAGAGCAAATGCATTTTTAAGGCACAACAGCGCCTCACTAACCAGGTGTACAGTGTTAAACACATTTATGTTAACAGGACTGTTCTTCAAATGCATTTCTGACAGTCTCATAGCAACAGCGGTAACCACGAGCAGCACTCCATACAAAGCCGTTCTTACTTTTCAGGGCTGACTGGCCCTTTGAATGTGAAGGAGACTTCTTGCCCAGTATGATAGCACAATGTAAAGATAGCACCCGGCCCTTGTGAGGTAATGCAGGCTGAAATTCATCCTCGGTGGTCTCCCACACAGCTTACATAAGACTTCAAATAGGGGAACAAGTGATTAAGACAGAATTGTACAGTATAGTGCGTAGTGAAGCAGTTACGATTTTGCAAGGCGATTAAAGCAACTCTATCTGCTTCAATCATAACCCTGACCATAAAAAATGCTTATGGCTCATTATTATCATCACATGTGACAATTATTGCTCCAATTAACTGCCTAAAATGAGATTTTGTCACATTATGGATGTGCCCAAAGTAAAATGTGTGGTCTAATTGAAATGGTCAAGGGAGATGATAGTCCAACACCACAGCTTGAAAATGCTTTGACGCTGCATCGATACTTGGCAGAATGCTTATTAACAACTAATGGCTTCTGAGGTTTTGCGGCCTGACAAACGAACAATTACTTAGCTAATGAGTTCTACGGAGGGTGGTGAAAGACAGTAAATAACCTGAGAAAAGGTGAACGCTTATTGATTTTAAATCTACAGCGAATGAATAGTAAATGACCAAAAATTGTCCCTGGCATGAACTTGAGGGAAATAAAACAAATACTAATCTTCTCCACATAAAAAGATCCTGCAGCGTTTGCTTCATTCAGCGCGAGAAGTGGCAACCTGTCTTAGATGACCTCCACCGTGCTGGAGCAATCTCCCGAATCATTCGGCCTGGCTCTGTTGGATTTTTGTCCGCTTTCACAAACTGAAGGGAGTAATCTTAGGAGGGAAAAATGATGAGGATGTAGTTCAAAGTTAAATGACCTTCATTTTTATTCTTTATTTTTTACGCTGTACACAACTCTGATGTATTGTGCAATAATCTAATTGTAACATGTATTTGTTTACATATTTTGATGCATTTTTATGCTTTATAAAACATTTATGTCTGAATTTTGGGGGGCTTGGAACGGATTAGAGCATTTACATGGAAAACGCGTCTCTGAACCAGAACCAATTAATTTCGTAAGTAGAGGTAGCACTGTATTTAAATTAAGCAGTGGTGGCTTTACGCATGCGAATTTCATCTGCGGTCTGGACGTTTGTGCTTGTTGGCAGTCAACGGATAGTGAATTACACTATTATTACAATATAATAATTAAAAATGAACTTTTTTTCATCAAATTGTAATGATAGAGGAGTGGGAAGCTCCGAATACGAGCAAGATTTAACTGGTAAGTTTTCAACTGTCTTGAGGCATCAGATGCTTTTTTTGACTTCTTGAATACCATGACTGCTGCAAAGTGACTGAATGAGGCCAGCGGATTGACATCGCAGGTAAAACAAAATGGAAGCATGCGGACAGACTAAGCAAGGAGGAGCTATCACCCCTGCGGCGCTGATGGGAATGCAGGTGAGTGCTGATCCAAATAGCTTTGCCCATCACAAAATGTAGTCGGGGGCAATGCAACTCAGAAAGCATCATTTCAGGGCAAAAGCCAACAAAAGTTTTTAAACATCATTCCGCTATGGCTGCAGAATACAGAGTTGTCTACAAGGCCACAAACAAGTCATCACTAAATCAAAGGGAAACAACAGTTTGGTGCTCATCAGCCTCTTCTCCCTTTTCAAGATGGGCATCGTCACCTGTCATGAAGTTCAAAAAGCCGGCCGCTTGGACGTTGCATAAAGCAGCAAACTGTGGCACGAGAAAAGGCTGGGTCACTTCACAGCGAGCAGCCAAGAGGAACAGATTGCTTCGGCTCCGCATGATCACAGTGGGGACGGGGTCTGAAAGGGGTCTTTGTTTGCCCGAGGGGGAAGCCAGAGTGGCGTAGCTTGGAAGCGGAGGGTGGCATGTGGTTTGGTGGAATTGGGACCGGGGTGGCGTGAGAGGCGGCGTCTTTTGCTGTGGGCCTTCTTTCCCTTTTAGTCTGTCCAACGTCAAACCAGCCGTGCGGGTCTGGAAGCAGTGATGTCATCCAGCTGCAGGCGATCGCCATCAACCCTCTCCGCAATAAATCCACGGAAGATTCATATGCAAGACTGGGCAAGATGCTCTTTTGCACATTTATAATTCCACAGTATTAAACAACGAGTGCACTTTTTGGATTTTTGGTGGACTTCAACATTGAAGATCATTTATAGTAACTTTAAGACACACGCGGATAAGTGGATGACACACATATCTGCCCCCCTACAGTGCTTGTTGCAATTCATCCCAAAGCGTAAGAAGCTTCAGCAGGAAACGGCCGAGTTGTTTTTGTCAACACAGAAACTAAATCTGGTTTAATCCCACCAGAAGAGACTTTCCCTAATTAATATATTCCGGCCATATCTCTGTAATCCCTGTTGTGGGATGAAGGCACAGACGTCCCTTCACTTTCAAAACTTGTATTCATGACAAGAGACGGGCGACGGGAGCATGCTCGGCAAAACCTCCTCACAGCTTAAAGAAAGAAAGAAAACATGAAATCTTTTTTCCGCCCTGGCCAGCCAAGAACAACTGGTGAGTCAGCAGGCCCAAGCTATCTCAGAACTCCGAGACGCGGTCTCCATGTTGGCCCACCGTTTCGAGGAGTACGGGCCGCGTATGGAGCGTTTAGAAAACCGGAGAACGCCAACTCCGGAAATCCCCCGTGCTACCGCGGAGGTACCCAGTCGTTCCCCGACAGGTTGTCGGGAACCAATATTGCCACACCCGCCACGCTATGGTGGTGAGCACGGTCAGTGTGGGCACTTCCTCCTTCAGTGCTCACTCGTTTTTGATCAGCAACCGTCCGCTTATGTCAGTGACGACTCCAAGATAGCGTACGTCATGAGCTTGTTGACTGGTCGGGCGGCGTCATGGGCACTGGCAGTGAGCGAGGCTAAGCCGAGCCTCCGGTCTTCCTTCCCCGATTTCGTTGCCGCGTTGCGTCGGGTGTTCCACCATCCCGTTCGGGGAAGAGAGGCCGAAGGCCGGTTGCTAGAGCTCCGTCAAGGTACACAATCTGTTGCGGACTATTCCATCACATTTCGTATCTTGGCCGCTCAAAGTGGATATGGCGACCGAGCCTTATGTGGACTGTTTCGCCGCGGGTTGAACACTCTATTAAAGGATGAACTGGCAACCCGTGACAACAGCTCGGACTTGGAGGAGCTCATAGACCTCACTTTGGTCCTGGACAACCGCATTAGGGAGAGGAGCCGGGAGCGCGCAGGTGGATGGGTTCCTGACCGGCATGCTGCTTTCCGAGGGGCTTCCCGCGGAACGCCTCGGACATCGGGGTCCGGGGACCACTCCAGGACACGGAATACGGCCGCAGTGGACGAGCCGATGCAGCTGGGAGGCGAACACTTGGACCCGGAGGAGAGATGGCGTCGGATCCAGGACCGGACTTGTTTTCACTGCGGCCAACAAGGGCATCAGGTCGCCTCCTGCCCATGGACATCTAAACCACCTACGCCGCTCGATGACTGTGAGTTACGACCCGCATCGAACATCGGGAACCGAGAGAGTCGAGTCTCGTTCATGCCTCCCTAAGAGACTGGAACTGGAGGAGATTTACGGGCCGCCTCGGTTCTGCCGATCCGGGCTTTGGTAGATTCGGGGGCCGACAATTGCTTCATCGATACCAGCATGGCCGCCGAAATAGGTTGTGACATCGAGGATTTGAACGAAGAAAAACGGGTTCATGATCTCGATGGGCGTCTTTTGGCGGTGGTGAAGAAAATTACGGGACCCGTTAAACTCAAGCTCTCGGGCAATCACGTCGAACATAGGCGATTCTATGTGATGCAGTCGCGAGCCGTCCCAGTTATTCTCGGCTTACCGTGGCTTAAGACTCACAACCCGTTAATTTCGTGGGATCGCCCTGCGATAGAGATTTGGAGCCCGTTTTGTTATGAGCATTGTTTGCGGTCCGCCGTTGGGGGGCACGTGCGTTCTCGTAAGGAGCCCCCTGAATCCATTTGTCTAGATGGAGTACCTGGTTGCTATCATGATTTGCAACAGGTTTTTAGTAAAGACCGCGCCCAATCCTTGCCACCGCACCGTCCTTACGACTGTGCCATAGACCTGCAGGCGGGTGCCCCGCTGCCGAGCTCTCGGCTTTATCGGGTTTCTCACCCTGAACAAGAGGCACTGAGGGAATACATTAACAGCTCGCTCACTGCAGGTCTTATCAGACCGTCACGGTCGCCGTTAGGTGCTGGGTTCTTTTTTATCGAAAAGAAGGACAAGTCTTTGCGGCCATGTGTGGACTATCGAGGACTCAATGAAATAACCATTAGGAACAAGTATCCACTTCCACTGTTAGATTCCGCATTTGCTCCCCTTCAATCAGCCGCCTTCTTCTCGAAGTTGGATTTGCACAGTGCGTATCATCTGGTTCGCGTCCGGGAAGGGGATGAATGGAAGACAGCTTTTAAGACTCCCTTAGGCCACTTCGAATATTTGGTCATGCCTTTCGGTCTGACAAACGCCCCTGCCGTGTTTCAGAGTCTCATCAACGACGTGCTGAGGGACCTATTGAATGTGTTTTGTTTTGTTTATCTTGATGACATTTTGATTTTCTCACGGACTCTAGAGGAACACAGACAGCACGTCAGGCTCATATTACAACGGCTGTTAGAAAATAGGCTTTTTGTCAAGGCCGAGAAATGTGAATTTCATGTCAAGACGATATCATTTCTGGGATTCGTCATAGAGAAGGGTCAATTGAGAGCCGACCCCGTCAAGATTAAAGCGGTGGTAGAATGGCCTACACCCACCACTCGTAAAGAGCTGCAACGTTTTTTGGGTTTTGCTAACTTTTACAGGCGTTTTATTCGCAATTACAGTCAAAAGGCCCTTCCGTTGACCCGGTTGACCTCCATTAAGATTCCGTATAGGTGGGACTCGGACGCCGACTCGGCGTTTACGGCGTTAAAGAAAGCTTTTACGAACCCACCTGTACTGCAACATCCTAACCCTGATTGTTCCTTTATCGTAGAGGTGGACGCCTCGGATTCGGGAGTGGGGGCGGTTTTGTCTCAGCGTTCCCCGGTTGACCAGGTACTGCACCCTTGCGCCTTCTTCTCTCGCCGCCTTAGTCCCGCTGAGTCAAACTATGATGTGGGAAACCGGGAACTGTTGGCTGTAGTAGTAGCACTACAGGAATGGAGACACTGGCTCGAGGGGACTAAGGAGCCGTTTACTGTATACACCGACCACAAGAACCTTGCGTACATACGCTCTGCCAAGAGACTGAACTCGCGTCAAGCCCGGTGGGCACTTCTGTTGACTCGTTATAATTTCACACTCACATATTGCCCTGGTTCAAAAAACACCAAACCTGATGCCCTCTCCCGGGTCCACGATCCCGCGGAATGGGACGGCGAGCCAGGGACGATCCTCCCGGACCACTGCATCCTGGGGGCTCTGAGATGGGAGATCGAGCGGAGGATCCAGGAGACTCAGGACGGGATCCGGGTCCCGGCTGGATGTCCTGCAGGAAAGCTGTTTGTGCCCCCACCACTGCGTTCAGAGGTATTGCAGTGGGGGCACACGTCTAAAGTGGCTTGCCACCCAGGGGTGAGCCGGACTTTGCATATCGTCTCCCAGCGGTTTTGGTGGCCGGGGCTTCGAAGGGATATCGTGGACTTCATCAATGCCTGCTCCGCCTGCGCCTGTGGTAAGGCCTCGCACCGGCCCCCGGCGGGGTTGCTTCAACCCCTACCCGTTCCCCCTCGACCCTGGTCCCACATATCCATTGACTTTGTCACGGGCCTTCCTCCTTCCCGTGGAAAGACCGTCATTCTCACCATTGTGGACCGTTTTTCAAAGTCTGTTCATTTTGTTCCGCTTTCCAAGTTGCCGTCCGCCTTGGAGACCGCCGACCTATTGGTAACCCATGTGTTCCGTCTCCACGGGATCCCGATGGACATTGTGTCAGACCGTGGGCCCCAGTTTATTTCCAGGGTGTGGAAACGGTTCTGTCGGGCTCTGGGGGCCACGGCGAGTCTCTCATCTGGGTACCACCCGCAGTCCAATGGGCAGGCGGAGCGGGCGAACCAGGACCTGGGGGCGGCTCTTCGTTGTGTGTGTCTCCACCGGCCCTCGTCTTGGGCCGTCCACTTGCCTTGGGTGGAGTATGCGCACAACACCCTTGTCTCTTCGGCCACAGGTCGGTCTCCCTTCATGTCGGCTTACGGTTATCAGCCGCCACTGTTCCCGTCCCAGGAGGGAGATGTGGAGGTTCCGTCGGTGCAGTATCACCTGAAGCGGGCCCGTCGCGTGGGAGGGAGACTAGGGCCGCATTGTCCCGCGACGGCGTCCCGTAACGGCGGATTGCGGACCGTCGTCGTCGCCCTGCACCGTCCTATGAGGTGGGGCAGGAGGTGTGGCTGGCGACGAGAGACCTGCGTCTGGCCGGCACGTCGTCCAAGTTGGGGCCACGCTTCACGGGACCCTTCGTGGTGGAGTCCGTCATCAGCCCCGTCGCTGTCAGGCTCCGGTTGCCGGCCACCATGAGAGTTTACCCTCAGTTGCCAATTACAAGAAATTCAATCTTGAAAGTAAAGTTGGGTGGCCTGCAAGTGGAAAGGAAGGGCACGATTTCATTCACGAAAAAGGCAATGTCACCGAAGTGTGAAGGCCGTAACCTTGACCGGGACCCAGCAGATAAAACCCGTTTAGGACTAAACATCTGAAGTAAAACTGTAAAAGCCGTCGCCTCCAGCCCGAATGCTGATCTCATTACCAGCGTGTAATCAGCCTTTTTAATGACAGGGGGCCCCCCTTTCAGCACCCCTCGGATCACGTCATCCATATGCTCCACTGGGATTTGATCCTACTCTCCTCGCCCGGAGCTGCTGGAATAGAGGAGTTGGATTAGCACAATGTGCTAATGCTGCAGCCTTCAGGAACTAATTACTGTACCACAATAAGCAAATTCTCATCCGCAAGCTGGGCTGCTCATTGGAGCATTGCCACTCGCTGTGATTTCTTTTTGCAGCCGTTACTTGCATCCAGAATGTGGAGTGCGCTCATAAAAAAACATCAGGGAGGTCAATTCAGAAAAATATGACCCATTTCCTGCTATGTGTACAGTAAAATGGTTTGAGGTGAGCGAGAGATGAACGGCACACCTGGGGAGCGATGACGAAATGAGCGGTTGCCATGGAGAGAGAAGACTAAAGAACGTTGTAGTCCAGTGACGTGGAAATGTCATTTTTCTCAAGCTCCCACTCAGGTCTGACAAGAGCCTGATCACGTTGTAATCAAGGTGTCAGAATCTACCTCCATCAACTAGAAATACCAGTTGTCTATTTTTCTTACTTTATGATTTTTTTTTTCTTTTCAAGAATAAATGCCCACAGATGGCTCCGAAACATGAAAGCACATTTCACAGCGGAAGGATTATTCCCCCTCCACCCCTACCCATATGACAGACAGCAAGGCCACATCTTTATGCTGCATGGGACTAAATTCAAAAAGCGGAATTTTTTTTTCTCCCTCTATAATCCTCTCAGTTGGTTACATAAAACATCTTGATTGAGAGAAATAATCCACTACTGGGTGTCAGAACAGGGTCAGTAAAATAAACCTCTGGAGTGGGTTTGGATCTAAACTTGACATATCAGATGCAGTTTGATGGCGGACGCGGGAGACACCAAGCACCATAAAAGCTTTCTCGGGTGCGTCTAAGCACTCTTTGCACAGATTGGATGGTCATAAAATTCATCCTTTTGTTAAATCCTGTTTCTTTTTTCAGTTTCAAGTGCCTTAATCACACGTCTATGTCATGCTTTTGTCGACATAAGACAATGATTAAGAAGTAAGGAAGCAAGTGCCCATAAAGACCAAGAAAAACTTTTTTAACTGATGGAGGCAGCAGTTGGTACGCTACACTTTGTGTATGCGCCATACAGACACAAATACAAAAAAAATAAAAAGACCCATATGATGGTGTACGAGTCATTAAGAATAGAAGAATCATTTTCCTTAATATATGCTCTTGCAGAATTCGGTCACTTGTATGAAATTTATTGTTGACTACTCATGTAGTTGAAGCAAACGATGCAAAATGAAGTGCAGCGGCCAGCAGAGGCACTGCTTGCTGTGTTCCAATGTTATATGTACCTGTGTCTAAAAAGCGAAGCGTGGATAGTCCCCGTCACCAATTTTCTGAAAGTTTTGTGAATCGCTCACAAGCTACTTGGTCTGCACGTCTGGATGCACGATCCTTCAATAACTTCATTTGATATTTCCACCAAACAGTAAAACCAGGAGAAAAGGGAATTTATCATTGAAAGACCTTTCACTCACCTTTTGAACACGAAGCCATCGGTCTGTTACACTGTTGACGCATTGCTTGGATAATACTGCACTGGCGGTTGCTTTCATTCCCGCAGTGCATCTCCATGAATGACTCGGCGCCAATAGCTCAACAAATGACCTTGAACACCTCCAGCTAGCTTTTAACAAAACCTCCGTTATTTCCACAGCCACATACAATTGACCTCCGCTTCCCTCCGTCTGTCATTTGTGCAGGTCTCTACACATTAATCTGGTCAAGATTCACACTTTTAGACATGTAGCAGGATTTTGGATGCAATCTGTATGATATAACCTGTCACAATACAAAATGAAGGACTGTTTAATTCAGTAGCAGGCAGTGAGCAAGGTTGGTCATAATCTCTGTTAGAAAGCAATGAATGAAGGAGCCTTTTGCACAAGACAAAATTGATTTTTAAAACTGTGCCATCTGTGTGTCTAAATGACAACACACTTGAAGGCTAATTTGAAGTGGAGAGAATTCACTTGTCTATTCGCAGTTCACTCCTCTCAAATTCACTCATTATCTGTTGTTTGGTTGTTGTTTTTTTCCAGTGATATCTTTTTTTTCTTTTTTAATACGTCAAAACTCAGAACTGTGAAGCGGACCACTCATTCACTGTCAGAAACAGACTACACCTGTAAAACAAACAAAAAAAAACTTCAGTGAATGATGGTTTTCCACATGCTTGGACAACCTCTGTCTTCTTTTGTGCTCTGACTCAGAGGCAAGAGAGCTGGTGCAAATCAAATCAAGGTTCTGTTTGCAATGAATGAAGTGGTCGCCGCAGTACTGACTGACAACTCCGGCCAGCTTCTCAAGGAGCGAACACGACCTGACAGCTGAGTAGCTATTATGCGTCATTCAAGAAGGGCGCAGCTTTGGCAGTATTAGCGCGCGCTACATTTTGGGAGGAATAAAAGTTGAGAAAGAAGTGAAATAACAAAGACATCACATCTTCCTGCAGGCTCAGAGAAGTGGTCCACATTTAAATTTATGAATGTAACTGGCAGCGCATTGTGGAATTGCAGAGTCAAGAAGTTGTGTCTGATGATCCAACATCCACAACCCTCACTCACGACTACATAATTCATCTAGTCACTAATCTATTATTTATTAACCTGCAGGATGAGGCACAGATATAATTAGAGCAAAGTAACAGAAAGTGTACTTCACAATATCTAGCATGGCCCGCATCATTTGGGGGTTGAAAAAGAAATGCTCGTGTATGCTGTATGTATGCTAATAGTAGCCGGAGAATGTCTTCATGATTCATTAGTTGCATTGCGCTCGAGGCAGCCTCTGGGCTGAAGTGTTTAGGGCTAGCTCTTCGAGTGTGATTATTTCCTGTACTGGCCTTGAGGAACGGCAAGGATTAAAAATAGCTTTGGTCACCAAAAACCAAACCTGGGATGCGTCATCAGCATCCCAGCACGTTATCCGCAGGATCCCTACTGGTTTCCATGACGATAACAGTTAATTTGGGAACTGGGGTATTGGGGAAAGGAAAGCTCAAAGTGGCGGCTCACAGCATCCTTGCGTTATCGATGGCGTTTATCCTCGTGAGGGTCACAGGTGAGCTGGAGCCTATGGGTACAGTACACCCAGGATTGGTCGCCAGCCAATTGCAGGGCACATTTGGACAAACACTCACATTCACATGCACACCTTGAGACAATGCAGACAGAGTATTTAAATAACCCTGCCATGCGCATCTTTGGGATGCGGGAGGAGGTTGGAGTAGCTGGAGAAAATCCACAAAAGAACAGGTGATAATATGAAAACTCTACAGGAAGGCCTCAAATTTGAATCACTAACCTCAAAACTGTGAGCCGGATGCGGTAACCACCAGCGTGCTCCCGCAAAGCAGATGATGCAATATATTCAATATGGCAAAAAAGATGAATGCCTTCCTCCTTTATTACTCTGTTGGTAGCCAGAGAGGCCAGGGGCAAGCAATCAAACAGTCAGGCTTCCCTTCCAAATGATTTAGTTGATGGACATGGCAAAAGGCAGCGACACCTGTCTCATAGCCCGGAGCAAAAAAAAAACAAAAAAAAAGGGGGGGGGGGCAACTCGCCAGCTCAATGAACGCAATTTAGTGAGAAGGAATCATCACTGCTTAAAACAATCCCCTCTGGATTGCAATCCCACTGCCATATGGTCCACCTCTGTATGCATGTGTGTGTGTGTGTGTGTGTGTGTGTGTGTGTGTGTGTGTGTGTGTGTGTGTGTGTGTGTGTGTGTGCTCAACTAAAACAAAGGTGAATCTCATTACCAGAGGTCAGTGGGTAATATTTTTTCACTGCCATGGGCAAGCTATAAACAACATACACCAAATATATATTAAAAAACAAAAACACAAATTACTCCAGAAAAGAGAAACAAGAATGTGGTCCTGTTGTTTGTTTTTTTTTTTCTTTTGCTTCGCTCAAGACAGAATTATGATTGATTTTTTTAAAAAGTGTTTTTTTTTCCGTTTGCATAACACAGAGCAGGTTGTATCGAAGACGCTCCGGGGAGGCTCGTGCATGCACATTGATAATAATATGCGCAGCTGCTGAACTCTAAACCCATGTCGACGTTTGGCCTGGAAACCCATTTGCTGCCAAACACCAACGCACTTGTTCAGCGTTTACATGCTACGCTTTCTTGTGTGATTTCTCACCGAGAGAGCTGGAAATAGTCCCCTGGTACATTTACAGGCATTATGGAACACACTAGAATTGGAGCGCTGCGTGCGGGGAACGGCAGATGAGGCAGCTCGTAAAATGCAAATATTTAACACGAAGGCCTAGGAAACAGGAGATATCTAGATAAACGGTATTAGCAATTTTTTTTATGCTGCCTTGGTTTTCTTTGTGTCAATGTCTCCCATGCTGAAACAGCAACAGTCCTATTTTCAAAAATGCATTCATAGTAAAGGCCAAGAACTCCAATACTCATACTCAGTAAAACTGAAGAGTGAAAAAAAAAAGATGATTGATCAAATCATTTGAAAATGACCCATATATGTGTAGATAATCTTTAACATGGTAATCAATAGCAACCAATATATTAACCATACATTGGTATTGAAAAGAATGATTCAAAAGTTAATCCTGAAGTCTAAGGATTTGGGGACACCTCGTGTGATGTCACGGGCTGTGATGGTTTGAACTGAAGTTTTGTTTGGTTTATCAGGCGAATTTTTCCATTACGTTTTTGCAAAACTCCAAAATTCTCCAACTCTGAGAGCCCTCAGCTTTGAAAAATCCACCGCAAACAGAAAACACAACATCCTTAAGTGAGACTAAGGACAGCTTTTGTGCAGTCAAACCTGTGGTGCCTGGCTACCTTTCCTTTACCTGGGTGTCCATCTATTTGCTCCTCACTGACATTCATCTCTTCTGACGGCTGCGCTGACACACACAAACTCACGCATGCACAAAGGAAAAGGAAACCGCGTTGTGTGCGTGACTCGCGGCCAATGTTCTGCAAGCCCAGAAACACATGGAACAAAAAGAGCCGAGCCACGCTTTCATTTGATTGTAGATTGGGAACAAAGCATTGACTGGTGACTCCGATACCGCATACACACACACACGGGCATAGAAATAATGATCGGCACAAAGTAAGTCAGCCAGATATCTCCTCCACTACGCTCCCAGTGAGCCACAGCAACACCTGAGTGAAACGGCATCTTTGGACTATCTTCACAACAAGGAAAAAAAAAAAGATGGAAAAAGAGCATGAGTGAGCTCCACTGAGAATTAGCACAATGTCTATTCTCAGTGTGTCTCTTTTTTTACAGGCGCCCGGGTGCAACCAAGGTAAGAGGATTGTGTATTGTATTTGCATCATCTGCGTGAGTGTGAAAGGGCTTTTTTTTCCTCCATATGACCTCTGTACTGTCATCCACTTTGAATACAATGCTGAAAATGGGCCAACTTGTACTGATGAATGCCACATAAATGAGGATTAAACACTCTGCCTGTTGGGTTCACGGGATGTAGCATGTACTAGAAAGGGATTGATATTGATCCGAATGTAATGGAGAGTTCTGAATGTGGACATCTGTTTAATTTGGTAGTAGGGGGACAAAATAGCAAGATTGGGCTCAATCACAGGTGTCAAAGTCAAGGCCCGGGGGCCAGATCTGGCCCGCCACACCATTTTATGTGGCCCGCGGAAGCAAATCTAGCATGTCAACTTCCATGATGCTTGTCATCAAATTGTCATGTGTTATCCACAATAACAGTCATTATTAAATTTGTTATGTGTTGTGTATGTAATATGTGGATGGGATTAAGCATTTATATGGTTTGCCAAAATTCATAACGGCCCTCCAAGGGAAACCGTTGCGACAATGTGGCAAAAACAATTTTGACACCCCTGGGCTAAATACTGTAGATCGCATTTCGGATAATAAATAAATTCAATTGTCATCCATTCTTTGTACAGTATTCATAATTTTTTTTTTTAAACTTTGGCGAATCATTTTTCCTACACCCAAATGTTATTTTCTATTCACTTAATTGATTTTAGTTTCTTCATGTGAAACAAGACGAGACCGTATTCTATACTGGCTACCGATTAATTTTCTGCAAAATATTTCAATATTTCAAATCTTCCAACTGTATTTACTGTACCATTTCTACCCCTGATACAAAATACTGTACATGCTCAAACATGTACAACATAAACTGTCTTAAAACATCCCTTTGCAAAAGAAACATTGAGTTTTTTGCTAAATGAGAAACGGCTCTCAGTATGACATTTTACACCACAGCAAACTACATCGACGATTTGAACAAATACTTAAAATGTATAGATCAACAAACCTGAGCGATACATTCTGTATCAGTTAAAAAAATGTATTTTAGCTAACTTTGTAACTACCTCTGTTCAGTATAAGTAATGTAACGTGCAAAAAAAAAAGCATTGTTTATCAAGGCTGCTCATTTCCACATTCTGTTTAACGACTGCGGAGTACATACAAAGGAATGTGGTTAATGTGACTGTCATGTGGTAGATGACAGTATTTCCCATATATTACCATTGTTATGATGGCGAAAGTTACAGCTGCGTGTCTTTCTGATAGTCTGCTTGTAAAACCGGATCATGAAATAGGATATACTCCGGGAGGGTTGTCAACACAGATGGCAATCATGTTTCATCGATACAGGGTTAGCATGATCACATTTAGTCTCAATTAGCAACTCTCCAAGGCCAAGTATCTGATTATTGAAGGATGGTACACCAACTCATCGGTGTCTGTGAACAGGGAGAGGCCATACTTGAAAACACAACAGGAGGAAGAGCACGTGGAGCATACAGAGGAGACAACGGGTAACAGATGAAAGAAAAGAGGGCTGGCTGCAAGAGAAGGAGGGGCTGGAATCATTAGCTCCAAACACCCTGCAGTGAGGCAGAACAACAGGATGATCCAGGCTAAGTGTGATGGAGGTAACCCGTGGCGCAGATGAGGTCGGGATGACAGGATGAAATAACAGGAGGACAAAAGAGGCATTGGGGTGGGGGTGGGCGAGGGTTGTAAAAATACACCCTTGTGGGTGATGCCTCCTTTCAGAGGCAAACGAGAGGAGGCTGAACTTCTGAATGACTCAAGTATTTTCCTATAAGACAATGTGACAGCTGTTTATTCGGTCTCAACTAACTTGGTGACATCAGTTGTGGGAAATTGAGCGAAACCACCACTTTGTCTCAATTCCTCCAGGCATCATTTGCTTGTAAGACTCTGAAACAGGAATGTAGAACATTCAACCCAAATTCTATCAAAATTGTTTGGTTTAATACCAAATTACACCTCAAACCTCCTCAGGTTACTGTTGACGTTTGCCCTAGCTTACCCTAGTGCCCGAACATCTCGACTGCAGACTCCAAACTTTACATTCATGAATCGAGTCACATTCTCCTTTTCCAAATGACTAAAACAAGCAAAAGTACGCTGCATCTTCTGTCAAGTCTGCTCTATTTGTTGTCTGCCATGGCCCGGGAGAGGATAAGGATCAAGACCCTCATTAGCAGAATAGCTACCACAGAGATATTACTCTGTTTGGGAGGTTTAGAATTGATTCATTCTTGCAGGCGGGAACATAAACCAAGGCCCATTTCTGTTACAAACAACACAACACAATGGAGGACTCAGCAGACTGACAGGCAGCGTCCCTGTTCTCCACTCTAAAGGAGACACTAAGGAATGGCAGAGGATCACTTATTCTCTCTACAATGGTGCTGATCACATGAGAGACAGAAACCGGAATGTCTCCAAGGAGACATATTAAAGAAAATGGACTTTTTAAAAATGGCTTGTCCAGTGGTGCTTTCAGATACGAGTTAAATTTGCTCCTTGGCAACGCTTGCGACTCAAAGCAGTCATATCTCAAATCATCCTTCCCCATAGAAATGAATGGAATTGTCACTAATCGGATCCAGCCTCACAATAAAAAATACAAAAAACACCAAAATTGTACGCAATGCTTGTAATTTTTGTAATGTGTTTCAAATGACTAAACAGCACTCTATTATATTATACTTCACATAATTAAATACAATTTAAAAGATTTTAACAATTTCAGGGAACATTATAAGACAGACATATGGATATACAGTACTGTACTTGAGACCCAGCTGCTCTCTCAGATTTCCTGTACGGCAGTCATAGTAGTCACTCTTTGCAGAGGTTAAAGACTATATATGCCTGCGAGTATTGTTATATTAGCCGCTTACATGTGTTGCAGCACTTTTAGTGCTCAGATATCATTGTTAAAAGGGTAACTACCACACAGAAGCTAATTGCTAGCCCACATGACTGTGAGGTTTCCCATTGTATGAGGGAGAGAAGGACATGGGGTTGTCTGAAATACACAATTGCAATTTAAAAGATTGATTTGCATTTTTAATCATACAAATTTGGGGTCAGTTTAATATTCCTAACTTATTCCTTTCACAGGCTGAAGCTGTTTGAGAGACCTTGACATCCTGCAAAAAGCTGCGCGTTTATCAAAAAGACAGGCAACTTGCCAGCGGCTTGATCCCACACATTGTAGCAAACTGTCAAAAAACAAAAAAAGACTGGCGTGGGTTGCCTGTCAGAGCTTCTCGGCCAAGCACGGCTAGACGCAACAGTGATGTAATCCTTAATTGCAACCTAACCATGTGCCAAAGGTGCAGCCAATCGCGATGCCGCTAAATGCAAATGACGTTCTCCCGAGGTTGCTTCTCATGAAACATTCACCGCTGTCACACATTTTACTCATTCATGCCATGAAGCATAGCAACAGCGTAGCAGCTGACCCAACACGTTCTTTACAAACCAGGCAATCATGTCACGGGACCCAGTGAGAGTGGGGAGATGTTTTGAGTATGACTTTTAACCTAAATACGTTGTCAAACAAGATCTATTTATTTTCACACCATACTTGGCATTCCGAGCGTCTACGGCAGCGGTCTCAAACGTGCGGCCCGCGGGCCAACTGCGGCCCTCAGGATGATAATTTGCGGCCCCCGTCTTAATATGAAAGATTAATATTAGTGCGGCCCGCAAGATTGATATGAATGACTCTTGTGTGCGGAGCTGAATGAACCAATCACGGTGAGGTATTGACCCTATTCCACCCCGCCCATTTTTTAGAGGAAATAAAATCAGAATATGGGGATGTGCTCTACTTCACTGAGGTACGTTAGCTCAGGAGGGGAAACGTATTGATGAGATTTTTTGAGTTGAGAGCAGAAGTAAAAGACTTCATGGAGAAGGACGGGGTGGCTTCTTTTTAAAATTATTTTATTTAATTCATTATTTTGTGTTAAAAATAAAGATATTTGAGAACATTGGAATGATTTATCAGTGCTTTTCTTGTGGAAATCCTGATGCGGCCCAGCCTCACCCAGACTCTGCCTCCAGTGGCCCCCAGGTAAATTGAGTTTGAGACCCCTGGTCTACGGTGTCTATGGTAAATTAGAATTCCGCCTGTGTGACCGCTTTCTTTACAAATATCCCATGTGATAACGTAAAGTCCCCGCGGCTATAAATCTGAAGCGGCTATTAAATGAACGTAAAAATTGTTGTTCTGGCTAAATTTTTATGTTTTAACGAGATGCATTTTGGCGTCCAGAAATGATGGTGAATACGTGCACGATATTTTCACTGTACTGTAATTGTAGTTACTTTCAATTAGTTTTATGAACAAAATGTAATTTTGTCCTCTCGTTTTCATTTTATTTCATTGATGAAAATTTTTTTTTCCAGATGTAGAACGATCAATCGATAATGGACAAATATCCACTGATCAAATGAGCAGAAATATTCATTTGAATCCATTTGTTTGAATACAGGACCGTACATTTAAAACCCCTTTATGTTGAGTATTTAAAGTATTTTTTTAACAGGGTCTATATTCTGCTTATATTTGTATGACAATTAATAATCTTAAATGTTATTTCAATCACTACTGGTATATGTTAAATAAAGGTTCAATGGCGTTGACAGGTTGGACTCTGTTGGCCTCATATTATTCCCAAAGTAATTGATTTCAATCGGAAAAATTGTGTGACTTGCTGTGAGACTCAGCAACGAGAAGCTATTTGTCAGGACTCTTGGAGGGCAATCCTGCCCAGTGAGCAATCTTACATTGAGTTTGGGTAACTGTGGAGTCACCGTAGCAACAGTTGAGATGCTGGCACCGTGCTTCAAAGTAAAGCACTTCTCGTTCCACGCCAGCGCCAATCCTTCACCACTTCACCAAAGAGGCTCCAAGATGACAGCGGAGCAGACTTTGGGAAAATTCGGGCTATTTTATGCTGTAAGTTCATCACTGCAGCAGTGAAAAGGTAGCTCAAGCATTTCATTTTCATATTAGTAATATTCAGTTTGTGTTTAAATAACACTGCCAACGAGCAGACGGTTGTGGTTGACTTGAATAAAATTTATTAGGAAACGCAGGGGAAAATCACAGGCTTCACTGTGCAAAAACTATAATTAACTTTTGATTAGAGTGGGCCAGAACACAGCAGAGAGCCGTTCATTAAATCTGCAATTAGTCAGAATCGCCACCTCCACCCCGCTAAAAAAAAACAACAACTGTGGCTTTCTTATTAAGCCTAAAAGCTGCATAGTCTTTTGTCATCACGCATTTACATTTTGAATGACTGCAGAAAAATTCTCAAATGGGAGGAAGTGAGAATGAGTAAAACTGCCAGTAAGACTCAGAGAGACGGCTTAAATAAAACCGAGTCTTTCTCTAAAAAGGCCTCTCCAAAGTCAACCAATCCACTCGGGCATAAGCAAAGATTTTTCTCCTGTGTCTGTGGCGACCGTCTTTTCCACTCTCTTTGTGAACCTTCGACCCACACCAATTTCAAAAGAGGGTTTGAATCGGACACAGACAGTTTAAGAGCATCGGTAAAACCTCACTGAGCCTTGCCTTTGGATACCAACTGTGAGACATCATTTTTAAAGGACAATGAATGGCAAACTTGGGTTTACTTACAAAGAAGCGGACTGCACCACACTTTAATATTGGAGGGAACGAAACACCCAAATCTCTGCATTTTGCACAGAGCATCTAAATGTCATTTCTGGCCTGAAAAAAAAAAAAAAAAAAGTCTCAGCCTGACTCCCCGCTGTAATGCTGGGTTAAAATCACAGTGTTCGAGGCCTAAGGGCAAAAGAATGTTTCGGGCTCATTCGTCAACCGGCATCCAGATGACAGCTGCAACTGAAGGGCTCCTGGAATGATGAGATCTCATTTTTGCCCGTGTCTAAACACACAAAGAGAGCCATCATTCATTGAAACCGAATTGAATTCCTGCACAATATCAGCTTCTTTTTTAAACGACACCTTCATTTGGTGCGTCGTGCGCTTTTCTTTTCCGTGGAAGATGGTTATGTTTACAAGGTGCTACCAGTTCGCGCGGCGGAGACGAATGGGGATCAAAGGCAGGAATAACTCCGAATGTGGGGCATCAGATCAGTGAGAGCGCGCATCCGAATACGATGCTGTATGCTGTAACAAGAATCGTCACATTGCAGCAGCCTGTGAACATGCGAACATTTAAAAAGAGTGACCTAATTAATGTCTTTTATTTTACACTCTCCAGTCTCGATTTCCTAAATGATGTTGACAGGCAGTCAAGCGAATTGGATAATTTGGGATGTGTTGGGTCGAGATTTTCACAACGGTTACAGTGAACATCTACAAGAAATGTACAGGTTTAATTGTTTTTGTTTATTTATTTTCTTTAGCATTGAGTACTCTCCAAATATAAAGTACATTATGCCTGTTGTGATGGGGCGGGGTGGGGGGAAGGGGTCTGCATGGATGTTGGTCTGAGCTGATGGCATGACACTATTTCTCCATGGTACCTCGGTGTCTCCAAGACATGAAAAATCAAAAAAATCTACAAATTCCATATTACTGAAATCATTGAAAACAATGAACACATTATTTTGCCCACACCTTCACTGCAGAGCAATTTCCTATGCAGCTGGAATTTATTTATTTTATTTTTAATTTTTTCATTAGGGCAGTGCACAATAATGCACACAGAAATGAACAATGTAAATGCGCCGGACTTCGCATTAATGCTAGTTTTCAGCCCTGTCTTGCTTAATTTTGCATGAAGGCTTCACTGACAATTGCCGGTGACATTATGTAATGTTTAGCCTGTATCTTAAAATAAGATTAACTTTTAGATGAAAACATTTTTGAACTTGACATTTTTCCTTCATCACTTGATAAACAGGACCAGGACGGGGGGACAAAATGGTAAACCTTGGTCACTTTTGCAGATAGACTTCAAGAGCCCCATCAAGAGCTTTCTCCTCTTTCGGTCTACTCCCCTCCTTTTTTTCCACGCGTGTTGACGTCAGCCAGCCTCACCACGCGACTGTGCTGCAAACAGAGCACCTGCTGGCCTCGCTGTCCGTCTCCGCCACTTCTCGGAGTGCCCAGTCACGATCTTACCGTATCGGTTTCACACCTTCTCATGGGATAAAAAGAGCAGTGTAAGCCTGTTGATGATGATGGAAATCAAAGGAGGAAGAATCTGGAAGGTCCTATGAATGTTTCATTGTTCTACAAGGCAGGTTAATGTTGCCTTGGCAAGGCTTTAATGTGTCTAGTCAGCAAACTCTCCGGGGATGTCTTTTTACACCTCTTTTAATCCTTAACTGCAGCATCCACCAAGAGGAAGAAATGCTTTTGTAATTGATGTGACAGGTTCTTTTTCACCTGCTTGCGAGCGTGAACAAAAAAGTGGAACGTCATCAAAAGCTTGCAGTTGGATGGACAGTGGCTATGAAAAGAAGTTCCCAGCAGCCCTTTTTATCTCCTTACAGGTGTTTTACTTGGATTGATGTCGACCGTCCACCACACTGAGGAGCGTGCTATCTAATGGAAGGGATATCTCGGATGTATTATTAAAGATCCTGTCCGACATAGGAATCAGGGGTAACATACTATAAATTATTTCAGACTAGCAGCGATTCGTCAATAAATTGTCTCAAGATAAAAGGCAGAATACCTTGGACGTTCCATCTGCCGAGCTGGACGAAGTCAGAAATAGAGATACATTAGGAGTCTATATTCGTCTCTTTTCAGGGGGAAATTGAATCTACACTACAGTGCCATGATGGTACCTATTCTGGTCATAGAAAAGTTACCATCATGGCACTGTACAATACAATACATGCTGATTTATATAGCGCTTTCACAACAGCGGCAGCTGTAACAAAGCGCTTAACAAAGCAGTTAACAAAGTAAAAACTGTAGTGTAGATTCAATTTCCTCCTGAAAAGAGACGAATATAGACAAACAGTAGTAGGTCTAAAGGTGTTGATGGTATGAGATGGTTATCAGAGAGATAAAAATCCTGCTTGGTAAGTGTAATCCCCCCCAACAAAAAAAATCTAGAATTAAGTGTACAGAGGTACATGGGTACTGCACTGTCAGAATTAGGTCCACAGTAAGAGACTCTCAGGGTACATTCTACGTTAATGTACACCACTGGGCATTTTATTGGTCCAAAAATCTATATGTATCTTCTTCACTCAACACACAACTTCTTCCCTCACACAGACAAATTCACTTATAAATTGTTCTCAATTGCCTTTGCCGTTATTGTCGTGATCAAAGCCAACAATATGATAACAAGTTACAGTCTGCAACAATGTACACAGCATAGGCCATATTACAACTTCAAAACAGTACATGTAATGTATATGCGTCGTATCAAATGGCAAGATTTCAAAAGTAGTACGTTTGAGGGATAAGACAATGCACATCGAAAAGTACAATGATGTTTTTGGGATGCGGTAAATGGCTCCTATTGAGATTTTCTAAATCATGATTAAGTTATTGTAATGATTTAAAGCTGAACTGTATCACAAAGCTACAAGCATTTTCCAGAGCTTTAAAGGTACCGCCCAGGTAAACCAGCCACTGGCATACTAGCCTCATTTTGTGCTTCAAAATGCGATTGCTGGTAGTACCATTATAAAAGCCTACAAAAACATATCCCATAACGCATATCATTAGACTGACAAACTGCCTCAGAGTCAAGTGTCAAAGGTGCAAACGGAGGTTACTGCACTGTCAGGAATAAATCGACAGGAGTCCCTCAGGGTATATCCTACAGTAATGCACCCCATAAGGGATTTTACGGGTGCAAAAGGGTAATTGCAATGACAGGCATTATAATATCCTACACCACCATATGCCATAAGGCAAATTGATAGGTTCAGAAAATATGTCAAAGAGGTTTAGGCTGTTTAAATCAAGTGGGGTAGAAAACCAACAGGATACTGTCCCTGTGACAAGCCATTGTAAAGCTCCAAAGATGATCTTTTTTTCATAGACCTACACTATCTCAGAGCACTGACAGCAAATCTGGCCTGTAGCTGATGTGTTTTGACAATAGTGGGTCACAAGGGGTAAATACATCACCCTAAATTAGCGTTAGGTTGTCTGAAATACCCAAACCGAGAGCACATTTGGGGTCAGCTTCTCGCCAGAGAGCAACAGAGGACGCATGCGAGGCAGCCCCTTCTACTGAATGCCTGTCAGCTGCACCACAATCGCACAATGGCCCGACAGGTGACTCACCTGAATGGTGCACGTATATTCCGAGTCGTCCAGCAGCCGGACGGTGCAGCTGTATTCCCGTTCGAGATTCCTGACGCTGCCACTCACGAATCGACTCAACATCTTCGCTGTGCGTCTCGGCCGGGAACAATAAAGTCAGCAAAAAAAGCGGCGTTCAAGTCAACGTCACAACGACCACATTCTCGGGTCCCCTAAACGGCCCGCAGCCGTGCGTCGAGTCGCCAAGCAGTGCACCATCGCGGTTCCCTCAGGTTGGCGTTGTGTTCCGCTACGTCTTGCGGTGATAAGGTCGGAACAATCCCAGGATGCTTGCATCCATCCACACGCAGTGACGCTCCACTCTGCTGTGTGTCTGATGTCGGATTCCCCCCACCACCTCTCCATTCACATTCACCACTGTCACTTGAGCTGGCGGGCGGGCCCCACTGAAATCTGACGTCAAAGTGAAACAACCGGAGAGCGAAGGCTGCCCCCCCCCCACACACACACACACAAACGGACACGCACACGCTCACACACTTTCATGATCACATTTTGTCACACTCACTTCCCATTCTAGAGAATATAAGTGCTTTTTTCGTGCTATCGACCCGAGCTGCATAAAAGATCAAATTGAATATTCAGATGGATGATTAATGCTAATGATTTGTGTTCAAACATGACAGTTTGAATTGAAGTTCGATATATATTTTAAAATATTTTATTTACACGTCGACTCATTATTTTTTTAATACTTTTTATATTACACTGCTCCCTGCAGGAGAGATGTCGTTACTGCATTATATAAACCCATTGATCCCTTCTCGTTTTTTAACACAAAACGGACACGTCAGCAATAAGGCATTTGTCAATAAGATTGCTCTCAAGTAAATAAAGTAGAAAAATAATTAAAGCACCCAAATACAAAAACAAGCACCGGTCTGCCGTGACCCGGATTCGAACCGGGGTTGCTGCGGCCACAACGCAGAGTACTAACCACTATACGATCACGGCGAGCTAACCGGGACTGAGTGACGGGGTTTCAACTGCCCTTTATATAGTGTATATATACCGCAAGAAGCTGAACTGCATTTGTATTTGTCAGAATGCCATGCACGTTGTCACAATCGTTCCCATCATCCGTTGTAACATATTGCTATGCGAACCATTTAGATCGGTAAGGTTCAAACTTTAGAACTATACTAATGTGAGTACATTATTTGACGTAACATTTTACTAATCGTCGAAATAACAAAACATGTACAGTATTTCAACAAGTGCCAGTATTTAAACTCTGTTTATCTATTTGAGCGCAACACAAGCCTTGCTCTGATATTCCAGGGAGAACCCAAACACACTTTTGGTTTACAATGAAATGCAGAGAATTTTTTGGATATATAATTGTCTTTATTAGACACGTATCTGTGGCTGGCCATTTTGCCACTTGTAAAAAAAATGTCAACGACAATTAGTTAATGAACGATACAAACTTTTATATTAAACTATATTTAGCAAGACTTTATAAGACTGCTACTTTATGTTGATATTTTTCGGTGTTGGATGATTGGAAGCTAATTACTTATGACAAAATTGCATTCATTCTTAATCATGAATCGCATAAAGTAATACATTCCAGTACAAAGGTTAAATATGAACAAGTCTAATTAGTCATGTAGCTCATTCTCATCATTCTCCTCGGGTTCGTTACACGTAAAGGGCGCCACTTGAGCGCCACACTCGGCCTTCCGGGTAAAGGGCTGATGTGGACCAGCTTGTGCCAGCTTGGGGCGTAAAATTCTGGAAGCAGCGTCTGGTTTCCTGTGTGGTGTGGTTTGAATTGTCTCGTACAATTTACAGGAGGCCACCAAAGGTTTTCCGATGTCCACCTGTTTGCTCTCTGTAAAACGTAGCCTGCTCTCCATGTGCGTATAGTGTAAATCCATCCTGATTACCAGTGATTCCTTACAAAAGGGGAAACAAACACTAAATTATTATCTGTTTTGAGACACCCACACCCCCACCCAGCGACACAGTCATCAGGATACACATACCTTAAGCTTCTGAAGTCCACACACTCGCAAAGTACAGTCCGAGTTAGCACCTTCGTCGAATAGAATCGAATCCATCTCCTCAAACCTTCCAGGCCCAGAGTAAAGTTCTTCCATTGGCTGAAAGCATAGGGTGAAGTACGGTAATTAGTCAGGAGCACATTTTGTGAAATATTATGATCAACCACTAGATGTCAGTATAGCCTATCAAAACATTTCTCACGCTGAGTTGCAAAGTGAAACAACTTCTTCCTGCTTTGGTTTTGTGAGACGGAAGCTGCATGTCTATATATGGGTATGACTTCCTCATAGTTGTGAAAAGTGGAACGAGTGGTCATTTTTCTGTTTTCGAATGGAAACTTGACAGTACCAATGATGAGCAACGTGGAATTTATCATGGTGATAAAAATGTGGTCTTTTTTGTCGAATCTTTTTTTAGTTGTTTTTTTGTTTATTTGTTTTACTTACAGTGTATGTCATGTGTAAGCTTTTATCTGAAATTAATCTTGTCGTTGTGGTTTTTGAGATGGTTTGTTAGATTGATTCATCGTGCTGTATTAGGCAGAAACAATATTTACAGGTATGCTACTCAGCGTGATGGTGCAGTTGTCTGTTTTGGGGCCTGTGGTCTTTATAACTCCAAAAACCACCATGACATTTGAGAACAAAGCTGAGAAGCTGAGCTCCACTTCTACGTCACAAAGGAACGTCAGCCGGTTCTTTCTTGGTAGCTCTGAAAACAAAGGGACATAAAATAATTTGAATAAAACAGCATTTGAATCCCCTAATTAAGACATTCTTAAATCCATCTTTTAGGCCTCCGATAATAAAATTACTCTGAAGGTCAGGTATATTTGAGGAATTTATGAGATGTCACACACCGCTTTCATTCACATGACATGAACACCAAACAGAGGGGAACCAATTCACAATGTTGCTTCTTTATAAGGAAGTACTTTCTGGATGTTTTTAAATAGGGTATCACATGCTTTTGTGTAGGAGGCATGAGCAACGAAGTTTTCACTCTGACTCAAGGTGAATTTGAATCAGGGATGATAAAACTTTTTTTTTTTTTTTTTTTTCTTTATGTGAACGCACCATTTGCTTGCCGCCAGCAAAAATCTCTGAAATGTAGCTCCCTTGTGTGGCCGGCTGTCTGAACCAGATCGGCAAGCGACCGAGGTTCCATTAGGGTGTGCTTGATTTCCACGGCTTGCTTGCCTGTGACCAGAGGATCTCGACCTAAATCTAGTGTAGAGAGAGGTAAAACAGTGTCAGTGTGTTCAATTTTTTTCAACCCAAATTTTCTTCATAAGTCATCACCGAATCTGAAAATTGGTATACAATGCATTAAAGTACATTGAAGCCTGACTAAAACTCATATTTGAATCCAGGTCAAGTCAGCATTCAAATAGGGCTCAATGGTTCAATGCAGTATTCCTCTTAGAATTCGATTGTTAGCATTGGCTTTCCGTCAATTAGCTCAGTACAGTGCAAGTTGGAATTTAACACAACACTCAAACGTTAACCACAATAGCTCCGGTAATCTACTCGAGCACAAAACAGCCTTTGTGACCCCATCGCTGGGAGTGAGGTTTAGAAAATGTTTATGGGATGCACATGGTTGACTTTGAGGAACTATGGGATTTTGCCGAGGTGACTGGAGTGGATACATAACCCATAAGGAGAAATATACAACAGCTGACTGGAGAGAAATGAGGAAGGAAAAATAAGAACACATAAAAGCAAGACGAGGAGCAAGTCAAGTTCATATTCATTCTCCACCTCTGTCAATTAATATAATAAAAATCAAGCTGGCAGTAATTCCATACAATTATCTAAAGAAGAATTTCCTAAGTGAGGACATTTACCAAGGGGAAATAATTATTTTATGAAAGGAATGCAACATTTCTTCAATAGTCTTACACACTTACAATCACACTTTTTTTTTGCCTGCTCTGAATTAAAAAAAAACTCCATCACAAATTTAATAAAATCATAGACCTATACATGCATCTCATTAACCCTTTCAAGGACAGCGGTTACTAGAGTGGACAGCTTATCATGTTATCAGGTTACAGGGTGCATGAAAGGCTTAATATAAGTAGCATGGCCAAGATGAGCACAAATCAAATCAATATTAGTGTTCTCATTTTAATTATTTTCAAAAACGTTGTGGTGAAATATTTTAAAACCCACACATTAAGCACAGCGTGCTGTCACTCGGGTGCCCTGTCCAGTCACAGCTGATTTGCAAGTGCACTCATGAGCGGGAGCAAAAGGGGAGCCATGGGAGGGTCCAAAAGGCCGAGCAGCTGTCTTGTGCTTTGCGGCGCTCAAGTTTCTTGCTGTTCTCAAGCCGACAGTGTGAATTTCCGGAGAATGAGGTCGCATGTTAAAAGTATCTTCAAAAATTATGTCACCAGTGGCAGATGAAACGGACATTAAAGCACCCTCTCCATGAACAATTGATAAAACTGTTCCAATCACAGGTCTCGCCTGAAAGAGCGCAAAAATGAGGCGCCGGTGATTCTGAAATCTCTCTGTGGTCCAACCAACTCTCCAGTAAGCTAATAAGTGTTCTCTTTCAGATCTATTTACCCTGCACCAACCAAACTTGTGGCTGTGAAAATTCATTTTCAAAGCCTTTTCGATGCTTTCTTTGAGATACTCACCCTCGGACACCTTCTCTAAGACATGCGTGACTTTTTCTGCCTGAAGGATGTGCTTGTTCAAGTATTTGGTAAAGATTCCTGTACTTTTGCCTCCATCCTGGACTTCAAAAGCCTCAGCATCTTCACACCTGGATGGATGTATTCATAAAATACGCCGTAATGCTTTTAATGTCCAAAACCACTTTGGCCAATAATAATAACAACAGCGTAATGATCTGATCGTGTAAGCAAATATTTCAATTTGGAAATGGACATACGTTCCATAGCCATATACAGTATTTCCCTTCGGCCTCTGTGACATGATGACTGATGGGATGCGCTGATGGTTGTACCTTCAAGAAAAGAAGAACATTTAGATCAGGTGGGTGGGGGATCCTACAGTCCACCGTGTAACTCTTGAAACAAATACAACTTCAGAGAAACTTTGCAGAGAACTGAAAAATACATATAGTAATCCAGAAATGGTCATAATATATAGCTAGTAGTAATTTGATGGTTTCACATTTTTTTTGTCATCAATTTAGCCCCAACCTGATCACATAAAAAAACAAAAACCACCAACAACAACAACAACACCCATTCTCTTAAATAAAAAGAGAAATCCGTCTACTTAATGTTACCATTTGCGGCAGGTGTCCAGTAGGACAACATTCAGCGCAGTGTGTCGTTCCTGCATTTGCAGCATGATCCGTTGCACACACACACAGTTTTCAGTTCGGTAAGGTTGTGGAGCATCCACAGGCACCAAGTAATTTCTCCCAACACACTCGTACCCGTGGCCCGCGTAGTAGAAAAGGCCTGTCAAGGGTGATGAAATATCCATTGCTCAATTCCAGCGTGTGAACATGTGATATAATATGAAGAGACTAGAGCATTCAGAAAAGTGTGACCGAGGTAAACAAATGCCTATGTGCAGTATGTTACAAATACATACAATGTAATGTTGTGAAACTGATATGAGAATGATACGTAACACCATAAATAGCCAGTACTTGTTCCTGTGAGTGAGACTTAATTATATGAAGAGACGTATCAACCATGACATGTTAAGTTTCAGATTACAGTACAGCTTTTTATTATATAGACCTAAGCAGAGGCTCAGAGGGGATTGAGCCTTTTTCTCTTTGGAATGACCTTCCGCTCAAAGTTAGGCACGCCCCCCTCGCTGCCCAACTTTAAAACTCATCTTAAAACAAATTTTTATTCTTTGGCGATTGACTCCGCATGACACTTGATTTTTAGTTTGACTGTTTTTGTGCTTTCTAATATATTTTTTATTAATGTATTGTTTTATTGTTTGTTGTTGTAGGAATTAAATTGCTCCCTGTACAGCACTTTTTATACAGCGGTAGTTGTTTTAAAGTTTTCTTTAAATACAGTCGCGTTGAGTTGAGTTGAATTGAATTTGGCAAAAAGCCAAGGCCGAAAAGGCAGGTGTCCACAGCTGCACTTACCATAAACTCCTTTGTTGAGGAGTTTAAAAAAGTTGTCCAGCGCAGCCAGCATCTCCACCCTGGTGAGATCCAGCAAGGACACTACTCGGAATTTCAGCTGCTGCAGGAGGTTGGCGAGCTCGTGTACATCCATCACTGGGGCCATCAAGCCAGGATGGTAGGCGTAATTCAAGTTGCCGATAAGTAAGGCAACTTTGTCGACGGCTGAAACAGAAGATCAGAATAGATTTGTGTTTCTGTATTGTAGAAATTTTAAAAAAGCATCAATTGTTTCCACTCTAGAAATAACAATAGAATGGGTCGAAAATGAAATGGTCTAAAAAAAAAAAATGTACCTTTGGTTTCTGCGAGAGGAAGTTGATCATTTTCAACTAGATGGAAACAACAGAAAACCTGAGTCATCATTTTATTTCCATCAACAGTGAATGATTTGGTCAAAAAGGATTGCATAAGGTGTTGCAATCTATTTGTGATGCACACTGCAGACCGCAACAAACAGCAAAAGGGAGAAACAGTGCTCGTAGTTTCACTTTACATCGACGCTGTTGTGCTCAGACAAAAAAAAAACATTTGGAGTCTAACAACTTCCCTTTTACTCTGTAGAAATGGGGAAAGTACCTTCTTCAGCATAAAGGAAACCAAAATGCTGAGTTTTAGTTCAGTGAGATGACATGAAATGTGAAATGTCTTTTTTCTTTTTAAAATAACTAAGGAAGTTTCAGCGAAAAGTACAGGAAAATGTGTCTTTTCTGGGGACGATAAGTTTCATTTGTGACTTACCAACGTCAACTTCGGCGGGTTCGCTCCATATTTCTTCCAGCACGTTAGAAACCGAGCACAAGTATGATCCTTTATGCCTGGCCTCGGCATGTTCAATCTACAAGTAGCACAAGCGCTCATTCGTTGGTAGGCACGTGAGATTATACTCCACCGCACATCAAACATCAAGCTACATATTAACTGATCTTTCGTAATGAATAACATGGTTAGCGAGGGGTGCGCGACATAGTGTAAACAACTAATATTAGCACTTGCCAAACATCCTTCCTTACCTGCAGCGTGTCTGTAGTGTTTTTTAACAGCAGGTGTCCATTTCTGTACCATTGGTAGCGTGGAGCAGGGTTGCCAAAGGCGGCGCAGCGGAGAGTAATTTTCTCACCTAGTTGGACTGTCTGAGGTTTGGGGTTGATAGCAATGTGGGGCTCACCCTGCCACTGCTGAGGCAAACCTGAGATTGTTGGGGGAAGAATGAAACCCGCAAGAGTATGAATGAAACACCCACCAGAAATTCGTATTGATGCTGTGGATCAGTTATGCAACGTGGCCATTCTTACCTGCTGCATCGATGTCCAGCACCTTCACTTTCACCCACTCACTGAACACCCAATTACAAAAGTTGTCGTGCACCCGGCACACATAGCAGTGAGTTTTAATGGCATCGATGATTAGATCCGCCTGAGTTCCATCGTGCACCTTTAAAGGGGAAAGAAAAATCCATTAAGATATTGAAAATGGGGATTTTCATGGCTTGACGTAAGTATATGCAAAGTGAATCAGGATGTGATACGATTTGACAGATTTTCCTAACCGTGGAATGATGCAATGTTCTGAGTCAAAGAGACACCAAAACTGCCATATTCAAGCTGTAACAGAAGACGTGGTGTTTATTATTGGCCTGTCCTTTGCCTTTGACACAGAACACAGCAAACATTTAGGGTGTGATAAGTTATGTTGAAATAAACGCTTTATTTATTCAAATATAAACAACTTACTCAAACAGAAATGGATTTTAAAACCGATTTTACAAAGACACTGATTTAATTTCACCAGAATCTTTGATGCAACAGAAGAACAAGAGTGGTAATTAATATTTTTCTTTCACCCTAAAGTAAAGGAAGACATGTTTACACATCTCGTTCAAATCTGCGGTCATTTGAGCGAGAATGCCTCTGTTAATAGAAAACAAAATGAGGTCAGATTTTTTTTTCGGGCACCCAGTAGTTGTCAAACAGCAACACATGGCAGGAGATATTAATCACAAGTGTCAAAGCTCACGCCTTTCTTTGTCTGTTACAGCTCTGATTCGACCTGAGAAGGTGGACAATTACACATCATTGTGTTTTCCACCTTTTATGGTGCTGTTTGGTATAAATGATACCAAAACAACAGGAGACAGATAAATGTATCTGTATAGACTTAAAATATTTACACAGTAAGCAACTGTATCACGAAGATCATTTGGAGTGGACAACACAACACTCAGCAGAGATGCACAGATCGCTACAGGTGTGTTTTGCTTGTTGACCGTTTTTAACACGTTAAAACAATTTCAACTTCAGACGGTTTAAAAATGTAGGTTGTGAATGTAAACCAGTGCATCTGATGGTGTTCGGGTAAGTAGAGAAAGACTTGTGACGGGCTACTCGGGTGTCTCCCACATACCTCGTAGGTATCGCCATCATCACCCCAAATGAACCACTGGTACTTGAGGATGCCTGCAGCCACAGCACCGACACTCAGGGTCACCTTGGAGTTCGCAGGCACACACACAGAGACGGGCTGGCGCTCGATGACAATGTCTGAAATAAGACAAGAGACTCGCTTTCGTTCATCTTCACGAAGAATTGAGCGAGCGCAAACGACAGTCGGTGTCGATGAGAGTGCAACAACACACCTCCGAACATCATATGACGGGGATGGGACCACTCATTCGTGCGTTTCCTTCTTTTCATCGGCGATGTTGTCCCTTTATGTTGGGCATTGACTGTAATGACATTTGTATATGTTGTTTGTTTAAAAACGCGTCGTGTTTCTATGTGATCGATGACTGAAGAACACATTTGAAGAAAGAAAACAAGTTAAGCTATCCGTGCTCTTTCGATATTTTAGCGGAAACAACGATCTGTTTAGAATTGTTTTTTTTTAATTCTGTCTTTTCTTTTTTTTTTTTTTTTAACAGTAGCAAAGATAAAGGTGATTGGGTGCATACCTGCCATCAGCGATGCTCCGGGAGCTGCCAGAGACTGTTTCTCTTATCACGCCTTCATAACTTAAATATTTGCAAATAAACCCTCCCCTCGTTCCCGGAACAAGACTCTACCGTAAAGCCTGGTATAAAAACGCAACGAATCGAAAATAAAGACACTGTTGTGATTGAGTGATGTTAAACGTTTGTTTTAAGCTTAAACCAACATCATGCAAAAATTATAAATACATGTTGTAATAATAACCTATTATATCACACATGTCAAGAGTAAAACGAGCCAACGTTTAAAAATGCTTCAGCATGAAAAATCATGAGGAGCCACATTTTTGGTGGTATGACGGTAATAACCAATCCCCTTCATATATTTCCAGGTGCTCTTCAAACACCCGAAGAGAAAGAGTCGTAAAGCTGTAAAGTTGCATGTGGTTCGTTTCGGGTGAATTCGTAGTTTGTTGACAGAGAGATTAAAAATTAATGATACCAGTTAGTAAAATTGATCTAAGTGCAGCCTCCCAGCACCCTAATGTAACTTTTCTATGATGTTCAGTGTTAAATAATAACAGTTAAACATCACCCAATGCTTCTTCCTTAAATTGTGCCTAAAATTCAAGGTGTGCTTGCACTAGGAGAGTTTTTGTTGTTTGTCCCAGGGATATGAAATTCGAACTGCATTACTGTATATGTTTTTGTCATGTGTTGCAACACACTGAGCTTTTGAGCGAAGCACATGGGTAGAAAAAAAACGTCATCGGCTGCATCCATCCATGAGCCTTTTATCCAACAAACATGTTTTGAATGTTCACATGCAGTCTTGCAATAGTATCTGCATCAGACCAGACACTCTTTCACAACTCAATTAGATAACACAGCATCTTCAAATAATAATTGTTACCTGTTGATGACCTAAAAGGTCATTGTTAAATCTGAAGTGTAGTTTTGGAAAATCTGATGTGCTCTTACGCCTATTTGTGGGCCCGCTAAAAATAGGGCCTTGCTGGCAGCACATGCGCCCCTCTGATAGACAGTTCCAGAGGATTTCTTCACAGGCACGGACTCCAACGAAGCACAGACATTTCAATGGTAAGTTTGAAAATTCTTTGGTGTGTATATGGGCCCCAAAGAAGGAACGGAGTATTTACATTTTAAGAGAAGTTGTTTTGTGCTTGTGGTTGGTTACAAATTGATAGCGCAAACTATTTATAACTCCCTCCAATGCAAGTACTTTGCCTTGTCAGAGGACAAGCATGGACTCTGAAGTGTGCGCTGAGCAGTGTATGAATAATCATTAATGTCATTCATTTATAAGTCTGTGCTCCACTAATTTAATTGTCTTCTTTTCTGATTTTTAGGGGCATTTCTATGAGTAATACAATTCAGCTACAATCCAAGGCAAAGAAGTCTGACCAGCTCAGGACGTGACTCAGGATTTTGTATTTTTTATTTATTTTTTTGTTACATTTTAGGGGAAGGGTTGGTAAAATAAGAGTGTATTTCACATTTTTGGTGAATTACTCCAGTGCATAATGACTTCCAGGAGGCCAATGACTCGTTCTTTTTCTGCCAACGGGAGAACCAGCAATTTCAGTGAAGAGGACAGCACCTCTTTAAATGGCCGCACAGAAACCCGCAATAATTACCTCTCAAATGTTAGGCCAGAAAACAGGTACAAATTTTTAATCCACACTCATTCCACATTGCATATTTTGTTTAAAAAGACATTTCATAGTGCATGATGGTAAAGACAAAACAGCTGCATATAGAGCTTATACAAAGCCCCTCCAAGATGTCCACAAAATAAAGACAAAAACCATCCGAAAAACAAAAATGTCACTGTGCTTTGTTTTTTTTTTTTTTTTTTTTGAAGAGGAGAGACATAGACAGCCTACTTCATATAAATGGGTTCATTACAGAACTCTTGAGTTATTCATTAACAACCCTGCATTTGCCTCCTCTCTAAATAGCTATTCAAGGTATTCTCACTACAGGCCAACGAGGTAATACATACTTTTCAAACATTCCTCCAAACTAACATCTTAACCACACCATCTGGTGTTCCCCAAGAATGAAAAACCTACACACCTCTTAACAGCTGATGTAAGTGTCCACTTTTGTCCAGTCTTGCATTCGGTTTCAGTGACCAACATCAGTTTTAACGTTGCATTTGCCATTCCTGTTTTCCTTGGTGTCCCCAGAAATCTCTGTCGAACTCTTTACTCTTTCCCCTACCAGTAATGTCCATTAACAACTTTCCTTCAAAGAAAATGGAATGCTCTACACCAGTGTGAGGAGGCCTCTGAAATGTTACACCAGTGAAAACGTATCACTGTTTGAAATTTGTGTTTCCTTGCAGGAGTACCTTGTGTGCTGTCATGGCTCAGCTTACCGAGGATGTACAACCATCCTTTGAGACCACCTTAAAGTCAAAAGCTGTGTCGGAAAACTGTAACGTCAAGTTCACCTGTGTCGTATCAGGTGCGTCCTATTTAAAACCTTTATATGTCATTTTACCGTTAGTCAAATCCATCATGATCATAATGTGATAGTGGTTGTAACTATAATGCAGAACAACAAAAAATAAATTTGTACAAGGTACAATTGGAGCGTTTATGTAGCAGTGTACATCCATCCACGCATTTTTGAAAAGCTTAGTCTCACTTATTTCTTATAGGCTATCCTGCTCCGGAACTGAAATGGTATAAGGATGATATGGAAATGGACCGTTATTGTGGACTTCCAAAGTATGAGATCCACAAAAATGGGAAAACACACACCCTCCAAATTTACAAGTATGTGAGGCGTAACCATCAAATGTGAAATATCAAATTTTCAACGACAGGAAATACAGGTTTTGATTGATTGTATTTAATAGGTGTCTCTCTTTCCAGTTGCACAGTGGATGATGCGGCTATCTATCAGGTCTCAGCGAGCAATAGCAAAGGTATCGTCTCCTGCTCGGGGGTATTGGAAGTGGGCACCATGAGTGAGTTCAAGATCCACCAGAGATTCTTCGCCAAGCTGAAGCAAAAAGCCGAGAAGAAGCGGAAAGACTTGGAAGAACAGAACAAAAAGGGGGTCAGGGACAATATTCAGACAGAGGAACCACATGTTAGTCCGGAGCCACCTCCGAGGAAACGTCCTGTTCCAGGAGCAGTGCCAGTCCAAGCAGCTAATGAGCGTGAAGTTGTGGAGCAACTGCGCTCCGCTGCGGGAGCCAATGGCGCTAGCTTTGACGTCAAAGGAACAGCCTCCGCAATACCTTTGGACAATAGTCTGGAAAAGAACATACCGGCCCCTGAGGAACTCGTGGCCAAAAAGAAACCAAAGATCACCAATGGTGTCGATGCCGGCGTTAACACCACCACAAAGCAGCAGCAGCAGCAACAGAGGCCATGTGATCGAAAATGGAGGTGAAAACTGTTATGACGGCGGAATGGGTTTAGCCCAATTTTTATCGGAGGCCCTGCAGTCACAGACTGCGGAAGAGAGCGAGAACTCATCTCAACTGGAGAAAGCACAGAGGATGGATGTATGCATTGACAATGCAAGTGGAGAAACTGAAGGAAGGCTTGAGAAGTTACAAGCCGAGAGGGAAAAGCGTGAAACGGCACAAGAGGACGAGAGCATAAAAGAAAAATATTTAGTGATAGAAAGGGAGAAAGAAAAGGAAAGGTTCCAAGACGTTTCCCATTTGGCAGAGCACCCTAAACATCACAGAAAGTCTCTTAAGGATCACGACCATCATACCATTCAGTCATCCATCTCGTCCATGTTGCACACAGTCAAAGATTTCCTCTTTGGGAAGGGGAAGAAGGACTCTCATGAATCCATTGAACACAAAGATAAAGAACATGACCACCTTCCCAAGTCCATACAGCCTAAATCTACGGCATCACAAACCCCGCCATCATATCGACTATACAAGAAGCATCGGGCAGAGATGGACAAAGCTCACTCGGACCAAGTCGTACTGATGGAGACTGATAAGCCAAAAGAGCCTCCAAAGTGCGTGGATGTCAACCAACAGTCTGCGTCAAAGAAACTCACGATGCCACAAGAACCTAAAGTAAAAGTTGAAGCTGTAAAGTCACCGATGAGTGAATTAACCCCTGGGAGAACAAAAGAGCCTAGTGGGCAAAGAAATCAGGAGACCGGTGTTCTGGTGGAGAACATGGAGGGTGAAAGGATCAGCAGTGCGGGCCAACAAACGCAATTGTGCGGTCTTCAAGTTCTGACCGAGGTATGTACCGTGGTCTTGAAAAGCAGCTGGCTGTCACTTGACTTGTGAGTTATATTTAGATTGCATTCCCTTGACAAGATAGTGAATGCACTGCAGCACAGGAAGGGTTAAATCCTTTGCAATGTTTACTATGAAATTGGATTTTGAGCTACGGCTGGTGATTTAAAAAAAAAAAAAAGTTCTGCGAAGAATTCAGGTAGATTTGTTCCATGGCTGAGGTGTGGCAGTCAGACTACAGTATACTAAGAGTTGATGCAATGACTCAGCCTGCAGAGTGGAAACCGCGTTTGCCGCACTGGCATCACCAAACAGACGCAAGTCAAACAAGTGTCGAAGAAATGAGGAACCAGAAAAGTAGATCACTCTGTCATGCTCTATGTGGGGGTGGGGGATGTTGTGTATCTTCACGGCTCACTGTAAGATAGGCCGGGCATTATTTCCAGTGTTGGCTTTGGCGAGTGAGACAGAAGTGCGTCAGAGGACTTGCTGAAACCTGAATGGCAACGGGTCTCACGTTACGTCGAGGCTTTGTACGATCAGTCTGAGGGTTAGTCAGGTGACTTTTGTTGCCGGTCTCGGCATGAGAAGGAGGAGGGTCTTGTCACATTTTGCAAATTCCTTGCAACCAGCCCCCTCTTCCCCCTCCCCTGAAGCGTCCCCAATAACTATAAATAAACGCTCATGTCGACAACAGGAAGAAAATGATTCTCTTATCAGTGGCAAGCACGTAGAATTGGTTTGCATGCGCTATAAAAATGGATTTATGATCCACGTGCTCTATAATTGCAACTAACACAGCAACTGATATTTGGCTGCTATTTTCAAAATGGCTGACCTTTGAGCTTGCATGTATATCGGCCATTTTGTTGATTTGGCTAATTATGACTCTCTTCGATAAGGTTGTTTGAAACCTACATTTAAAAAATGTAAAACATTTTTTTGTGTGTGTTTGTTAATGCGATGGTGAGGAAAAAAGTGCAATAGTATGTCAAGCGTCGGCGCAAAATCATTCAACTATTCCCCACACAACGCTAGGTTTTTAGTTGCTAAATAGTGTTGTCTGCTTGCGTCAGCAGTCGAAAAAGAGTCAGTTCTTGATTATCGAAACTTCAGCAAAAGAAAAACCGCGTGTAGCTGCTTCAGACGTTTTGTTTTAATAAAAAGAAGAATTCATATGCAAATGAAAAGAGGCCGAATTGTTGATTTGTCGATTGAATTGAGCGAGTTTGTGTGCTGATGTGGGCAGTGCTATATTGTGACTTCACTGAGAGCTTTTGGCATGTGACGCGTGGGAAGAGGAACCAAAGTCATCAGGTTCAAAGTGGACCCACTGGAACGGCGATCTGTTGTCAGTAATGTGGAACTGCAATTGTAAGTTTACTGTGGTGACACCGTAATAGAAAACCTCAGCGTTGAGCGACTGTTTCCTCACATGATCGTGACACAATCAAACCGTGTTTACACACTGTTTCCAGAGCCAAAGCTTCATTTTTAGACTCAATATGACACCAGGTCCCTTCCAGAGAAAGTGATAGCTTCCTTTTTTTCTGAATACATTTTCACAAAGCTACACGGAGCTTCTCAAGCCTCGTGTATACATTCGAAGGATGTGAAATGCACACAAAAGCAGTGAGGGGAAATCCCCAAATACGCAGTTTAAGTGTGCACGTTTTTATTGAATTTATTTTTTACTGAAAGACTTCCTCATTATTAGGGTTGATTTAACATTTGTTTTTACATTTTTGGAATCAAGTAAAATATTACTTTCCATGGTTAGTTTTTACCTAGCTAGCTTTTTTTAAGTGTGTGTGTGTGTGTGTGTGTGTGTGTGTGTGTGTGTGTGTGTGTGTGTGTGTGTGTGTGTGTGTGTAAGCAGCACATACCTGCCCAAAACATTCAGGAATCCCCCTTGTCTTAATTCAAAATATCGTAAGAGTTGACACAAGCGGTTCAAGCAGCTTCAGTTCTTTTAAACTCCCATGCGCTTTTCAACATGAAAATGATGTTCATCTTCCTTCCAACTACAGCCATATAATGTCAAATTGAATAAGACGATCTACTTTCTCTTCTTCTGCTAATCTGTAATCCAGGGTTAGATCGTTCAAATATCAAAACATTTTCTTGGTCCCTTGCCTGTGTAAACACGTGGTCACCGTTTATGGGACACAAGATAGAGAAACACACCGATAAGTCATCAAACATTTGATTTTATTTGATCCGTTTTATTTTTACTATGTTGTGTCTACCATCTAATTCCTTTACTGTTTTGGTGTTCTGCCATGCCTCGCAAATAACACGAACATAGTCTGTCACTCTGTTTATGGTGCAACATGACTCAGTGGCTATAAAACACACGTGAACCTTGGGTATTTGCACATGAAGTTTCACGGTTATGTATAGTATTCCGAAAACATACATATTTTAATTATATTCATGCATGAATGCAAATAAGTCTGTACGTTTTATGGGATTCATTGGGAAAAGTAAGCACAGCTGTGGAAAGGCACTAACATGGCTTTATTTGATTCCCATTAGCCTGAAGAGAAACATCCGGAGGTAGTCTCAAGTGCGGATATGCTTCTCTCACAAGAGTCTAGTCACCTTGCTGCAGAAACTACGTCTTCAACAAAAGAAGATACGCCTTTCAGCCAAAGTTTCCTTTCCCCGTCCAGCCTATTCGCAGATAACCAAGGCAATACACCTGACAAAGAGGTGAACAAACCTTCCAAGAAAGTATGTGTGGCAAATAACGTGACGTTAAAAGAGTTGCCTCATCCCTCTCTAAACAAACCCGAGCTGACCGTATTCACACCCCCTTCATTGGAAAAGGGTGAACCTGACCAAGAGGTCAATTACCCCCTCGAGAAAATATTTGTGGAAACCGAAGAGAAATTTAAGAAGCTCCCCCGACCCAATATTAACAGAACCGAGGTGGCTGTATCACCAGCACCCTTGCTAGAAAAGGGTCAACCAGACAATGATGCCAACCACCTTCCCAAGAAATTATGTGTGGAAACTGAAGAGAAATTAAAGAAGGTACCCCGACCCAATATTAATAGAACCAAGGTGGCTGAATCACCACCGGCTTTGCTAGAAGACGGTAAACCTGAGAAAGATACAAACTACCCGTCCAAGAAATTATGTGTGGAAACGGAAGAGAAAGTAAAGGAACAACCCCGTCCCGATATAAACAGACCCAAGGTGCCTATCATCACTCAGCCTTCACCGAAAGTGGGTAAACCCGACAAAGAGGTGAACGACCCGTCCAATGAAGTACGTGCGGAAACTGATGAGAAATTAAAACAGCTACCCCTCCGATACAAACATACCCAACGTATTAACGGCGCCTTTGCTGGAAGAGGCAGCCAGCATGAGGGAAATCAAAACTGCCAATCAGCCGCTCGTCTCGGATATAAAAGCATTTGATTCACAAAGCGATCACGCACAAGTGGAGGCTGAAAAGGTTTCGGTGACTCAGGAAATGAATGTTGAATTTCTACCTGCTGCGGCCCCCAAGATGGTTGACCTAAAAATGTGGTCTGGATGCACGCCTTCCTTTGCAGATGAAAGCAAAGAAGACCCAGAACAGAGACCACGACAGAGTTCAGAATTTGTTTCTGCAAGCCGCAAGATGAGAGGTGAAAGACAGGAAGGAGTCCCTGATGCTCGACTCACAGCTCTAGAAGAAAATCTGAATAATCTAACAGAACAAAAGCAGGTGACTGTACAACCTATTGAAACTAACAAAAAAGTTTTGGAAATGGTGACAGAAAAGAAACCACCGGCAGTAGAAGATGAGTTAAACAAGAAGTCAGACAAGATTTCTAGAGACAAGAAAGATCAGAAGGAAGTTGAAATAAGTCTTTTGGAAGATGCTTCAAACATGGCGAATAAAAACCGTACTGTGAAACAGCAGCATCCCTCAGAAAAAGTTCCACTATCATTGTCCTCTGACAACACAGCAGAAGTCAAAGAACCCGTGTCTGATAAAAGCACACGTGAACACATTGCTCTCCCAAAGATTGAAGTGATACAACCTCAAGCCAAACAGTTTACTCTGCCGCTAACTATCTTAGCACTCAAGAAGATAGAATCAGAGCCAAGTATTTTAGAAAAACATTTAAAACCGCAAGTCATAGCCCGGGATGTTGTCGATTCCTCAGGCTTGTTACCCAAGCAGAAAGATCTGCATCGAGACGATAAGCTATCACCCTCACATGAAGCAAAGGACCCTGGGCAGTTCGATGACAAGACAGAAATAATTGCACAGGAGCAGGCAAGTATGAAAGCTAGTCAGCAGCTACCCGAGGTAGATTACGCAACAATTCCCCAAATAAATGTTTCCTGCAGCGATGACAAAGAGGATCAAAGCTTCCTAAAGACGTATGTTCTGGATTTTCCGCAGCCCTCACAAATGTCGACTGTGCCTTTGTTTGTTGTACCACTAATATCTGAACCTTTGGTGGTCACACAGAGCGTAAGACAGCTTGGAACGGGTAGCGCCATGACAGCTATGTCTGAAAAATCTCAAGACATGTCAGAACAAAGTTTCACTGAGAGTTTATCTTCTATGCCAAATGAAACTTTGCTACAAAGGAGGAACGACATGGGGCCTTCATTCAGCAAAGCCACGGAGGATGATATTTCCCTTGAAATACTGAAGGCAAAACCCTTAAAACAGGCCAAGATTGACACTTCTGTAACTGTTGAGGACCTCCTCAGAAGCAGAGCCCCCGTTGAGAGACTCACACACAAACCCCCCACTCACCCATCACTGAGCCCCGGCAGCATCCGTAAATATATGACCAGGGCGGCCGCAGAACTAGAGAGTGACGCGGGGATGATGGTCCCCGTGATCACAGTGGATGAGCGCCAGAGTGACAAGCCGGATGAAGACACGAGTGGAGGATCAACCCCGACGTCGTCTACGCCGACATCATCGCTTTCCTGTGAAAACAGCCCCAGGCTGAAACGAAGGGACAGTCTTTCACTTATACGCTCCGCCACACCCGAGGAGTTGGCCTCGGGAGCCCGCCGCAAAATCTTCATCCCTAAACCTAAAGACGACACGGACACAGCTGCCGTTGCGCTGGAAGCTCAAAACAAGAAGGAGTCCCCTTACATGTCCCCCAGCCAGGCTCGCAGAGCAGCATTGCTCCAAGCCCCCGTGGGACAAAACACCCCTCCAATGGAGAGGCGCTCGCCGCTGATGAATCGCAGGAAGGCCACGCTGGAGGTACCCAAAATGGTGGAGGAGCCGCCCAAGGAGGAGCCAGCCAAAAGTGTTAAAGAGGAGAACGTTGCTGAAAAGAAGTTGGACCCACTGAAAGGTAAGACCATGTGTTCGATACAGTACAATACAATACATCCTGATTTTTATAGCGCTTTCACAACAACTGCGGCTGTTACAAAGCGCTTTACAAAACGGTTAACATAGAGTAAAATAATAAACACAACACATAACAAAACATGGACAGTCGTGCAATCTTAACCACTTTTCCCAACCATTTAAAGAAGTCAAGAATATCGGTTTATTCATCTATTGTTTAAGTTACTGTAATGAGGGGTTTGCTTACAGTATCACTCTTATTTATTACAAATGAGAATTTGAAATGTTGGTAGAGATTTTAGGAAGCATCATGAAAGTTACCATCTTTGATTTGGTTTTGCGGGCCACATAAAATGATGTGGCGGGCCAGATCTGGCCCCCGGGACTTGAGTTTGACACCTGTGGGTTATGGCTAGCGCCTATTCTTGTGGTGTGTCTCGTGGGATACAGTATAGTGCAGCCACCGGAGGCTTCAAGACGATATGTTTTTGCAGCGCAAACATGTAGGGGGATGTGTAGACATGAGGAAGATAAGAGATGACGTAACATCCATCTTTCAAGTCGTAGTACTGCTATTTGATTTACAGTCCGGGGTTTGAATCTCAGCCCAAAGTCAGCTGGAATAAACTCCATTTTATCTGTTCCCAGCGGCACGGTGGACAACTGGTTACCATGTCCGCCTCACAGTGCAGAGGTGCAGGGTTTGATTCCGGATCCGGCCTAGCTGTGTGTAGTTTGCATGTTCTCCCCGTGCCGACGTGGGTTTTCTCTGAGTACTCCGGTTTCCTCCCACATTCCAAAAACATGCTTTGCAGGATAATGAGGCACTCAAAATTGTCCCTAGGTGTGATTGTGAGCGAATGATTGTTCGTATTTGTGTGCCCTACGAATGGCTGGCAACCATTTCAGCGTGTACCCTACCTACTGCCTGAAGAGAGCTGGGATAGGCTACAGCATGCCCGGTACCCTTGTGAGGATAAACGGATTAAATAATGTACAGATGGATTGATTATCTGCTACCCGAAAGAGTAAAAGCGCTATAAAAGCCAGATGGATAGGAAACACTGCATTGTGCTGATGTTAGTTGAGTAAAAATGGATCTGTAGTTTGTAAAGGCTGGCATCAGTCCAACAGAATCCTCGAAACAGCATTAGAGAGCGTGTATATTTATGTTTGCGGCCATGTGCCAACAGCTCCACAGGTCATCCGTAAGATCAGAGGGGAGCCTTTCCCAGATGCCTCCGGACACCTAAAGCTGTGGTGCCAGTTTTTCAACGTGCTCTCCGACTCCACCATTAAATGGTTCAGGGATGAAGAGGAAATACTGGAGGTCAAGAGAAGGTAGATGGGACGTCATCGCCAGCTCAAACACAGATCTCCGTTGCCAAGTTGTGGGCTGACTGGCATCTCTGTGCTATTGTTTACGGGCAGCATGACTGGCCGTAAAGCCGTACTGATATAAAACAAATGATTCTATGAGGATTAGGATGACAACTTATTTACTCGGAGAGTACCCGGTGGCCTTCTGTCTGTCTCAGATTCTCAGCGCACAGACTTACAGCTCATGTGACTGTCAACCTCACAGCTGTGACACGGAAACTGGCTAGACTCATGAACTGTAATACGACACAATATTTTTCCCATCTCCGGGGGGCATAAAAAATCTATATATATAATGCACTTTTGCTCGCTGTATTAGCAGCGTGTTGCCACATGCAACGGTCCTCTGTGTTATAGCGACACCTTGTGCCCTCTATCGGGTCACGAATTCTTTCTGTGGGTCCTGCTGATGTTTGTGCACGTTGTCTTCAAGTGCTGGGGATGAGACTCAAGTGGCACTTGCGATTGTTCTGGCCGCAAGCCAAGATTGCGGCGTGTACGGCTGCAGCATCCAGAACGAGTACGGCACTGACACCACAGACTTCCTCCTCAGCGTAGACAGTAAGTTACAACATCCACGTTACTTTTATTACCATGAATCTATTCAATTAAATCACTACTTGTTCTGTAATATTTGATTTTATTTTTACAGTTCTGTCTGACATACTTCTCAGAGATGATTTGGAAGGTAAATTTCTTTCTTTCTTTCTTTCCTTTTTTAACCTGATCTGTTCGATGCTAGTTATGCCAAAATAGTTTAGCTGTGCAACGGCAGAGTTTGATATACTCCCTCCGTTATGTTTATTGAGAAGTGTTAAGAAATTTTGTTTTAGCCATCATAATAGACTGGGAGATTTAAAAAAAAATACAAATGAAAAGTAAGACGTGTGTGTATAGGTTAAAGATTAAAAGGGGAGGGGCTAAGCTTATGACGCGAGGCCCACCCACAACACCATAGTGATGTACAGTATATGTTAAATTGTATTTATTCATAACTAAATAAGTAAAGACTTGAATTTTGAGTTGATACACATTTTGATCATTCAATTTTATGAATATTTCATACATCAGGTTTGGAAAAAAAAATCCAAGATATGAGATTTCAGTGTTTGCATAGAAATCATATACCGGTAGTATGAACATTAATGGGAATCAGAGTAGATATTTTTTTTCAGTAGGTGGTTCTTAATTTTAGATTTAAAAAGTGAATGTGATTGAACGATATGAAAGTGATGAGTCATTGACCAGTCCAAGACATAGTCTGCCGAAATCGGCTCAAATATGCTCCAGCTACCCAAGACCCTGAACAGGCTAAACTGGATAGAAAAACATGGTAGAATTGCAGATAGCATGCGTGATGGACCCCACAGTTCTGAGGATTGGGGTTCGATTCTAGCCTTTTCTTCTTCATGAGTTCCACTTTGTAATATTTTCTCTAGTTGGGGAGGAGATAGAGATGACGCCGCTGCTGTTCACCAAGGGCCTCGCCAACTCCGGCAACTGGGGCGACAAGTACTTTGGCCGCATCATGACGGAGACGGCGCACATCGGTGAAGGTTGCAGCCATAAAGCCAGCAGAGTGAAAGTCATCTATGGCCTAAATCCTGTCTATGAGTCTGGGAGCACTTGTATCATCAAGGTTCCAAACCCCATCGCCTACGGGACCAAGCAGGATAACAACCTGATTGAAAGAAATCTGGAAATGACAAAGCAAGTGAGTGGAAGGAAATGTTTGAGGTGAAAGTGCTTCTAATGCACCTCACGTTGCTGTTTTTGACTTGACCTCTTCTGCCAGGAATGCAAAATTCAGAACATGATCCGAGAATATTGTAAAATATTTGCAGCTGAAGCAAGAGTTATCGAAAACTTTGGATCTTCACTCGAGTAAGTCACAAAACTAGACCGCGAAGGCTTTGCTACTAAGTCCTTGTAAGTATGCTTTGTCTTTTCCATCCACAGAGTAATCCCTCGGTACCTGATGTATCGACCTGCCAACTCTGTGCCGTACGCTACAGTGGAAGTTGACCTGGGGGAGGTCTTCCTTAAGTATTGTGTGACGGATGCAAAAGGCCGCCCAATTGCGCAAAGTGCCTCTGAGATAGAACAGAAATGCAGCACCTTCCAGCACTGGATTCACCAATGGACGCACGGCAATTTACTCATCACCCGCATGGAAGGTACAAAAAAAACCCCACTAGTTTGCTTTGGGGTTTTTTGGTTTTGTATTTATATACAAATTGTATTACCGTATTAATTCAGGTTTTTTTGCAGGTGTTGAAATGAAGATTACAAATGTTAGAGTGGCAACCAAGACAAAAGGGTTTGTGTTACACCTAATACACACTGATGTTTTGGGTTGCTTGCTATTAAGATAGCTGCAATTAAAGCCCCCCCCCCACCCCATCACTGTGTTTCAGCTACCAAGGCCTGACAGACTGCAGCTCTCCAGAAGTCTTTGAGCAGTTCCCGACAGTCCACCTCTGCAACTACTACTGCGGACTTCTCGGCCTGCGCCCACTCAAGACTCAGGACCAGCAGCAGACCACCAAGGTGAAGGGCTCCAGGAGCCCTTTGTTCAACCGCAAAACAGGCTCCGGCAGCCCACAGCCGCATCGTAAAGGACACAGCCCTCAGATGGCACGGAAATCTAACGTGAGCCCAAAGGTAACGAGGAAAGCCCAAGAGACTGAGGACAACGATTCAAATGGCAAACTCAAAGTTGCCGTAACTACTGACCCTCTTGAAATAAGGTAGGAGAGTGTTTTAGATGTTTCTCTCCAGTTTAATTGGAGTTTCCTGTTATCAAAAATAAAACCGTGAAGAATCATGGGACGTCTCCCCACTACAAATGTGACAACAATTTAAAATCGTGCAGAAGTGATATATGCTTAACTCTTCCGCACGGGGCCTCATTAGAGTTGACGTTACACTACTGAATTATGACAAACATGTGCCTCAGAGTCTTATCAGCTCCACAAGTGGACTCTCAGCAGTACTACTTGCCATGGCAGAAATGACAATTTCTTGAAGAGGTGTTCCAATACATACGAAGAGAGGGGGAGAGAGAGAACCTTTTTGTTTTAAACATTCACGTTTGGCGACGAAAGTTGCACAACACGCATGTTCATCTGTGTCGCAAAGTCTGTGCGCAGGGGCATCCCTTTTATTTTTAGCACAACTTGAAAATAAAATACACTGCAAATCTGAGCTTGCGCTGTTCCATTCAGCTTCATGAAGTCATACAATAGACACTTCACTAGGCACACCTGCACACACACACACACACACAGTGGATAAAACAAATCAGTGATTGTAATTCTCAGGTGCAGGTATATCTAATGTTGTGCCGAGTGGATTTGTGTGCAGAAAAATAATAAGTTATGTTCCGTGATTTCTGTTTCTGCTGTTTGCTTGCTTAAAGCAACAATCACATTTACGTTATGAGTTCCGTCATTTTAACCATGTTACGGTGCAGCTCATTGCCACGCAGAACAGCACATTGGCAGCTGGAACCCGAAAGTTGCTGATTCAGCTCCACACTGTTATCTGCAGCCGACCCATGGACACATTGGGCAAAGTAGCGAAAAGAGCACATTCAGGATTTCACTTTTTATGAGAAGCTCAAGTACAATCTATTCAGAATATTTTGTACTTTTTTTCTTTTAAGCTGAAAGCACGCAGGCTTCAACACTGCCATTATATCTTGTTTCAGTTAATTAAAATTCCAAACAGAACTGGCATGGATGCATCAGGAATGTGTGCAATGGAATGATCAACGGGAGTCAGCAGTCGGCTTAAAAAAATGGTCTCTTTTTCATTTGCATGGGAAAAAACCCACAAGTGGATAAGCTTCAGATGGACGTGAAACATTTACAGTACTTCAGAGTGTGGAGACAAAAGGACAAAATGCAATTGGCTCTAACGTGTATCGGAGCGAGTGAAAGCGAGACAGTACAAATGTCAAACTAATATATTTTCTATTTTTAATAAAAATCTAAAACATTTGTTTTTGAGTAAGATTCATATTTCAGTATACAGGGGTCTTTATTGATTTTTTTTTCAATACAGTGCATCCCTATACATAATATACATTAAAAAATGTATGAATTGGATTTTGGGCTATTTACATTCATCCAACAGCTGATGCGTGAACATTACCTGAGGTATTTTTCTTTTAACATTCAACAAGCTATAAAATTTAACTTCTTAATTCATTTACAATATAATACATGACAGTTAATACTGTATATCTATCTGAAAACATACTACAGTATGTGTGCAATACACTTGGGAAAAAAAATCAAAATCTTCATAACTGTAGTTTGATTTTCTCATATGAATGTGCGTCAATGATAGTGCCTATATATATATATATATATATATATATATATATATATATATATATATATATACACACACACATATATATAAAGATGTAAGGTGAATGTCAAAAGTCTACACAGATTTTTTTTGTTTAATGTGAACAATTAATGTGCACTTGAAACTATAGAACTCACTTTTTTTTTTTTAGAAGGCAGAGAAAACTAAAAAACTGAGACGTGGTTGGTGGTTGAACAAGTGTGCACACCGTGTTCTAACTGTGACGTGTCTCTGTTCAGAATTAACCAAGCACATTCAAATTCATGTTAAATGGTAGTCAGCACACAACTGCCACCATTTCAAGTGCCTCTGAGTAACACCAAATAAACTTGGGTTGCTCTTGTAGACTTTTCCTGACCTTTAATTTGCTTTCTAACGGAAGCCTGAGGGTTTTGAATTTGGACCGTGTAGACTTTTTACATCCACTATATGTATGTAAAAACCAGAAAGCTGAAAAAAGTGTTAAGTGCCTAAAAAGACTCAGTCATGTTGATTAAAGTCTCAAATTGAATTCCAGAAGGTAAACTTGGTTATTATTTTCTTTTCCCAGCAGCTTTTAAATTTGTACAGACGAGTCAACCGATGGAACCTAACTACAATACAAGGATATACATAAAGTCTTCCGTTACAAACAAAGTGCCTCCTGAGCGACACCGCAGCACTGACAGCATTTGGCCAGATACACGGTGGCGTTTTTAACCGCGCTCCATGAGCCCTCGAATGAGATGTTCCCATTGTTCACAGCACTGGAAAAAAAGTTACATGACAAGTCAGTACATGGTCACCTGAATAGACACCTTACCACAATTAATTTCAGGGTCTGTCATCTAAGGGTACGTCTTAGTATTTTCAATTGAACTACTTGATTATAGTCTTCATGACAAGATAACAACATAGATAATCATAATAAATTGGAGCATCATAGAATTTAAAAAAATATTTCACTCTTTCAATTCAAGAAGCGAAACTTATATATATCCTATAGATTCACTACACACACAGGCACATATTTACGAATATATATTTTATATGATGGACTAACAATCCGACCAATCGACAGACAGCATCATGTTTGGTCAATCGTAGGTCACACAAACTGTTGACAAACACTCACACTTATATTCCCACAAATGCACAATTGAAATGACATTTAAACCCAGAAACTCAAAACAGTGAGGCGTACGTGCTAACCACTAGGCCCACTGCACTGGCAACCAGCATATCCAGATATTCATTTACTTCTCAGTAATGTTATAGATTGATGTTTTCATGATTGTCATGAAATGAGTACATTTCAAAGCATTAAAAATTTCATTGTTGTACAACAAAACCAATGTTTATGCCATTTCCAAGTAAAAGGCAATTCACCAAAAAATAATTCACTTTGGCAAAAAAAAAAAATAAATGGCCACATCATTTGGGCCTTAACTGTATAATTCATTGGATCTAAAGTCAAGGCCTACCTTCCAAAGAGGTCCATGCAGCAGGTCTGCACGTTTACGTCTGTGCCGTTGAAATCAGATTCACGGAACAACTTCACACAGTCCAACGGGGGAACGAATAGGATCCCTGAGAGGAGGCAAAAAAGGTATGAGCAAAGCGCACACGGATGATTTCTAAAGAAGCCAAAATGTAAGCGCAACCTACCCGCGATGCAAGCATTGACAAGCGAGACGCACGTGGCTGTGATCAAGGATCGCAACACCAGAACTGAGACATCGGTTCTTCTAGATGGGCATATAGAGGCTTTGATAAGAGAAAATGCTCTGTGTCAAACATCAGTACTGTGACAGGATGTTGGTGAATGATTTAAAAAAAAAAAAAAAGACAATGGGATACTACTCACCTAGGCCACCAATCATGACGCCAAGGGAGCTGAAATTGGCAAAGCCACAGAGAGCATAGGTGGAGATGATTTCGGATCGGACCTGAAAGAATGAGACATTTGTATAAAAAGAACAGACACTGAAAATTAGGTGACAGGGAGGGAGCTAGCGAGCAATGTAGCTAGCTAGCTAGATAGAAATATCTATCATATCGTATCGCACGCCCTGTATCACAATGCATATCAAATTGTCTTTTTATTGGAGAGATGCACACCTATACTACAGTACACCCAAAAGAAAAAAACAACTGGTGTTCAAACAGTTATCTCGTGACACTTCAGTCCAGAGCAATTGGTTTTTGAGAAATACATTTGAGCCTTGAGATAAGTGGTACCTAATCTGTGTCAAACGGAAGTCTTTTTTAATATAATGACATTCTTTTCCTTCAATGTGTGTACGCGCTTGTATGTGTGGAGAACTGCCACGTGTACTTACCGAAATCCACTGTCTTTCCCCGCCAATTACTGCATCCACTCCGTTGAGTCTGTTGCTCTTCAGTTTGGATAATTTCTCATAGGCCACAAATTCATTGAGGAACAGTTTGATGCCGATCAGCTCGGCAATGGTAAAACTCTCCTCAAACGGCACTCCCATCATGAAGGCCACCGGCATGAAAACGTATGAGCACAGTAACTGGAACAGAGGCAAGATTTTGACATGCCACTTCAATAGTGGGCGGTGGATCTGCGTTTCTCCATCTTACAACGGCATACCTGAAAGGTGACATCGGGGTATCCCACCATGCCTCCGAGCCAGCTCAGAGCCTCATTGATAAAGGCAAGAATGGCGAGGAAGGCGATGATATTCGCTGCGATGTTGGCAACCAAACTGATGGAGGCTGACGCTCCGCTGCTGGCTGCCTCCAGAATGTTCCGTTCCTCTCTAGAGCATTGAGCAATGTGAAAGCGCACAAATCAACAGGCAAACGGTATCGAACCGCATGATGAATACGCACCCACAAGCCACTTTGACAGTCTCCTCTGGTTTAAAGGGGCTCTCCTCCTTCTCTGGGAAGGACAGCTTGGAGAAGGCAAGTGCACAGGGAGCAGCCATGACCGAGGCTGATATTAAGGAGGATGCATCGATCTGCAACAGAAAATCATTAAGAGTTCACTGAAACAGCTGCTTTTTTGCTTTGGCTTTTTTCTTAATTTTGTAGAGTCTGTCTTGGCCGTACAGCAATGTGAGGATGTTAGATGTATTTGTCCAATTAAATTTCAGTCTATGTGTGTTGCCATTTCCATCAAATCTGCCCATTTGGGCCTCCAGAAGCATTTGTGCTGACCAATGTAAATTTATGACAGAGTGAAGTGGAAATTCAGAGGGTTTTTTCGAAATACATTATCCATGAATGCCGAAAACGTGTGCAAAGACCGAGAACTATGTAGGACTAAAATGCGGAAATAGCATCAACTGTTTTTCATCATTTCACTTTTCCTGAATTTAACATGGCTAAAATAAGGCAAACATTATTTGCATTTTGGTGTGCAATGGTATGTCTTTTTACCCCGAATGAGATGAATGCTCCCATAACGCTGCCTGCAATTGTGGCAAATCCTCCAGTCATAACAGCATGGATCTCAGATTTCGTCATGTCCTTTAAATAGGGCCGAATCAGTAGTGGTGCCTCTGTCTGATGCACAAAAAAAGGAAAGAACAAGCTGGGTGAATAACTGTTAAAAAATAAAATAAAATATGTAATGCTGTAAAATCACAGAACATGCTAGTTCTTAAGAAAATTACCTGGCCAATAAATATATTGCCTGCTACACTCAAAGTTTCTGTGGGAGAGGTTCCCATTGTTATCTGCATAATCCATGAGATCTGTGTGGGCAAAAAAATAAAAAATAAAAAGCAACAAAAAAAAAACCATCATGTGGTTAGAAGTCCTGCGTCAGTGATTCGGCATGTAGCCCTTCCTGGTCTGTGAGATAGCACGTAAATGTTTACCTTCAGGATGAGCCACTGCATTAACCCCAGATAGTAAAGCACCGACATTATACTGCTGAAGAACACAACGATAGGCATTGCCTGAGGAAGACGCCGGTGGAGACATATGTTAATATCGCCTATTATGTGTACAAGTCATCAAATTGCACATCATTCATAAGGCCACTGACTTGGAAGGCAAAGATCCCGTTGACCAAATCTCCGAAAACAAATGAAGATCCTGCTTTGGTATAGTCCAGGAAAATCTAAAATGTACAAAACAAACATTTTATGATGGTAATCACCAGTGGTGTTTGAACCCCATGATTGATCATTTCCAGTTGTGACTCACAGGACGCATTACAGCAACTCAGTAAAGATAGTGAGCGTAACTCAGCCCTAAAACAAATTATTATCGGAACAATCATCCGCATGAGAACACGCACATGACCCAAACATAAGGTTGAACAGCATTATAAAGCAGCCTTAGAGATTAGCACATGATTCAGACTGTTAAACAAGCTTGTGACAGGTATAGGATCAGGCCTGTACTGGTTAAATAACAGGGAGTTGAACCCATCATGGAGGAATGCTGTTTACCAAATATTATTGTCTTATCACGGCACATCCAAAATATAAACTTGTGAGGATTGGTACTTTGAAAAGTCTGAACTATATTTTCAGCAAACCGGACATTATCTGGGCCCCTTCTGCTCTGCATGACTTGCCTACCTAGCATCAATAATATGCAGTCATGGAGAAAAACACTCAAATCTTGGCAATCAGTAACCTGAAGTAATGTTAAGTCATTTTTCATCAAGGATAAAAAAAAAAAAACGCCTGTGAGTATTACATTGTCTGTCTACATTGTTGCTTCACCATCTTTGGTCTCAACCTTCTTAACCTAAAAACAGTCTTTTAAAATGTATATTTTATTCATTCATTCATTTTCCGAACCGCTTTAAAGTAAGGTCGGAGCCAGAATCGAACCCACGACCTCTGCACTGAGGTCAACGCGCTATCCACTGAACCACCAGGTCACCTATATTTTATTCGAAAAGGTAAATATAACTAAATTGTACCAGGACAGATAGATAGATAGATAGATAGATAGATAGATAGATAGATATATAGATAGATAGATAGATAGATAGATAGATAGATAGATAGATAGATAGATAGATAGATAGATACCACGAGGGGGAGCCTGTGTACCACATTCTGACAGTCAATGAAAGCGTGTAAAACTTGATGCACCTGCACTTGTCGTCCGAGCCACTGGAAAGCAATGAGTCCAGGCTCGGTTCTGATGACAAAAAGTCCGATGCAGAACTGCAACCCGAGGCCCCAAAACACAGGCCTCCAAGACACCTAAAAGTGAATAGACAACATCACACTTCTTTATCACAAAGGTGGTGTCGCGCTATCTGTCAGGAAGCCGCCATAAAACGCCGTTGGAAGCAACTCTGCGAAACCCTCGGGATGATGCATGCACAACACTGAGCGATATCCAAAGTCTCAGCAAAACACATGAGAGATAAGTGTCGAGATAAGGCACATTTCGAAATGGTCGCCATGGTAATTATCAATATAATCAATACAGAAATAAAAACTCACTGCTGTCCTGTCGGCCGAGCAGAGGTACGTAAGCAGGATGAACATGCACACACCCCCGAAGGAAATAAGCTGCTCGGGACGCTGGCTCGTGTCTAGCACGAGCCACAGCGCCAGCAGGATCACTGCAATCACGATGAAGACCCTGAAATACACAACGTTTCGTCATTCGGAGCCCATTGTGAGGGCAGCCCAGCGATCAGAAGATCCACTCACCATTTGAGCCATCTTAAGTTGGATTTGAAAAGACGTACTACAGGTCGAAAACACCGACTGATGCTCTTTCCCTTGTACTTCTTGATAAGGTCATAGGACTTGGACACAAAAACCAAACTGGTGAGGACCACCAGGGCAGTGGCCCGCTCAAAATCCAAAACACAGGCTGCAATGAAGAATGCCAAATAACCTATAGGACAAAAAAAAAACACTCAGACATTGGAGTTTCATGAGGAACTGCTGAGAACTCACTTTAGGTAACTGATTCGAGGTGTTGGTGTAAAGTTTTGAGAACCACTGTTTGTTACAGTACCTGCTCCGAGTATGCCCAGCAAAACGTACTTGAAGACTTTGGAGTGATTTTTCAAGTAATCCTCGGCGGCGTTAATCGGCTTGACTATTTGTCTAAAGAACACAAGAAAACACATTAAGACTCAGTTGCGCGTTCATTGACCACTTTCTTGAATGAGTTTCTTAATCAATTTTAGGCACACATGCACTACTCATAAAAAGTTTGGGATTTTCTGTTTTGGCGTAAAATTTCAGGACAAAGCTAACGGAGTTATGATTTGCTTTTCTTTTGCGACTGAGTATAGAGCACAGGTGTCAAACTCCGGCTTGTGAGGGATCGGGATTGTTATCAGGGTACTGCAGAGCTTGCTGATAAGGTGATCATTTGAATCAGGTGTGTTGGGGGAGGGAAACGGCCAATACATGCAGGAGAGTGGCCCTCAAGGACCGGGGTTTGACACCTGAGGCTTCGAGGGTCACATAGTGTCATCAGCAGGTTGTAACAGAGCTACATAGAGACTAGGAGAGCCACAAAAAGGAAGCGGACGTCCTTGTTCGAGAACAGCAAGTTATGCAAAAAGTACACTGAAACAAAAAGCGGAAAAGACTGTACTTGATAAAGCCTTCTGTGCCAGCTCCTTATTAGCAAACAGAAAGTTATGCAAAAGGTACACTGGACAAAAATGGGAGGGATATTGACTTAATAAAACCGATCTACTTATCTGACTTTTTTTTACCAATACTATGCAAGTAAAAATGACTTGGAATTTCAGCATGAAAAACGCCACTCCAAAATATTTTCATTGAACAGAAATAGTTTACATTCAAAGGTTTAGAGGAGATCAAATGACATTCACCTGTAAATGCGATTGTGTATTTAAGGTTCATACTGAAATCTCAGACAAAAGGTGAACGTCATTAACTTGTTTTGAGTAGTGCATCGAAGTGTATTCAAACAGATTATACACTGAAATAAATTTACCCAATTTTATTTCAGCAAGCATTTGCACATCATAAAATCATCTTCATACAATTTTAAGTTGATGTGTAGTATACTTAAAAAATATATATGGATTCAGATGTTATTTTGTGCAACCATCATTATTTTTTTCAGTGTACTGGACTGTATGTTTGTGACGTGTGGGACAAAGGAGATAAAAACAAAGGCCCATTGTGGTGCACCGAAATGAACCAGACAAACCTTAGATATGATCCCAGTCCCTCTCTCGACCGCTCCGTTTGCTCTTTGGTGTTGCTCTCATCGACTGTGATGTCCTGCTGAGTATGTTTTGTTCAATGATGAGAAAACATGTTGTTACTTCCTCTCAAAAACGAACAATGTCACATACCTCAATTTCAAACGCACGGTTGTACACTCCATTTCCAATGGCCACGTTTCCGTTTTCATGAGCCAAGCTTCCATTCTTGAGTTCAAAATTGTTTTTGTCCTCTGTAAAACACAAGCAACCTTCCGTTTGGTGCAAGCATGAACAATCAGGAGGACAAACCAAGTTGCATTCGCAAGCCCATCGTGTGATGAAACCTTGCTCCCAAAAAAATAAATAAAAATTGGAAAAAAAATAGGATCACTTCAAAATATGGATAGAAAAAGGCCAAGAGATGAGTGTGAAACAAACAGGTGGAAGAAAAAGCAAAAGCTAATGGCTTACTCATTGTGTGTGCTCCTCAACTCGGTTGCCAAATGCTGTGCTGTCCAATACACTGCGGGGAAATATAGCCTACCCACTGCGAAACATCTTATCATTAACTGAGAGACGCACAAACTACTCCCAGCCCTTGAGGCACAGAACAAAGGCGTGGATGAGGTCATAAACAGCTACCTTTGATGGACCTCAGATTCAAGTACTTTCCTCGAACCTGGATATAAACACAGTCAAAGACCTCTGAGTGAGTTCAAAGCAACAACTATGTCACAACAGGTGAATGTATCAAAACTGTGCATCAGTGAAACATACATTTAACAAAATAGGTACAGTGTAGTGTATAACACAAACATCATGAAACACGCTTGGTGTTGGTTGCCAGCCAATCATAGGGCACACAAACAACCATTCGCACTCACAATCAACCGAGAGACAATTTAGAGTCTTCCATTAACCTGCCATGCATGTTTTGGGAATGTGGAAGGAAACATGAGTACCCAGAGAAAAGCCACACAGGTGCGAGGAGAACATGCAAACTCCACACAGGAAGGCCGGAGCCAGAATTGAACCATGAACCTCTGCAACGTGAGGTGGACGTGCTAACAATCCGACCGCCGTGCCGCCATCATTAAAGATATATAGCATGATTAAAAGATGAAATGCAGAAACACACACACACACACACACACACACACACATTAAGGCTGTTGCAAATAAAGAATGAGAATGTACAGGAATGTGATGATGGTGGTAATTTGATTTTTATGTTTGACATTTTCAAATATTCTCATTGATTATCAAAGCAAATCAATTTCACCTACAACATAACAGGAGGGTTAATCGGAAATAAACTTGCAGTAAGGTTTAAAAAAATAAAAAATAAAGCTCCCAAAGTCTAGTTTATATTCTGCGGAAATATTATGCATTCATTTTGACAGGACAAATGTCTCCATATAAAATAAAAACAGCAAAAGAGTAAAAATAGGGACAACCATAAAAAATATGTTTTTTTTAAGTCAATGGTTTTATGTTTTTCAACTTCATTACAGGATGATAGTAATTATTTTTGCAATTATATTGTGTACATATTTTTCTTGATTTTTAAAATGAAATACCTTCACATGCAATATGACAGTGGGGTGTACATATATTTGATTTTAAGAATAAACCAATACTCTCTGACATGGGAAATAAATACACTTGTAACATGACAAAATAAAAAGGGAAGGGCGTGGGGGAAGCATGAAAAGTACAATTGGAAAGCGAGGGAAAAATTCCCTCACTTGTGTTGGGAGGTTAAATGTCTTCCAAGTGTTTATAGTATAATGAGAACATTGACCTGTCTAATCAGATATCAACCTGATTAACCTCCTCCATTAGATGTAAAAGAGTGCAGTCTGGACTGATATTTCCTACAGGGATGAAACATGACTGCTTTTAATGACTGAACTTTGGTCATCTCCTTCCTGCAAATGTCATCTTGTAGCAGCCAAAACAACATACGGCCTCTTGTAAAACGGTGCTGGTCCATGGTCCAGAAGAATTCAATGAAAATTATCACTGTGACGATATACTGTACAGTCATGGTTCACAATATGGCTGTAAGTAGAGCGTTGTATGTATAAAAATGACATTGTTATGCAATCATAATTTGTTAACCGGTGGCATGATGAGTGACTAGCACATCGGCCTCACAGTGCAGAGGTGCCGGGTTTGATTCTAGCTCCGGCCTTCCTGTGTGATGTTTGCATGGTCTTCCCGTGCCTGCGTGGGTTTTCTCCGGGTACTCCAGTTTTCTCACACATTCCAAAAACATGCGTGGCAAGCTAATGGAAGACGTAAAATTGTCCCTAGTTGTGAGTGTGAGCGCAAATGGTTGTTTGTCTATGTGTGCCCTGCTATTGGCTGGCAACCAGTTCAGAGTGTACCCGCCGACTGCCAGAAGACAGCCGGGATCGGGTCCAGCATGGCCGTGACCCTCGTGAGGATTAGCAGATTAGAAAATGGATGAATGGAAGGATTTGCTAACCATCAAAACCTACAACTGTTTACAGTTGTGTGCAAAATGAATAATGGAGGTTTATTAGCACTTTTCCAATGGATTTCTAGGGGGCTCAATTATACACCGAGGGCCGGCAAGTATATTGACTTAAAATGCCATTTTTGTCATATCTTGTTAGGAAGGAAATGTGGAAATAATGGCCGACCCCCGTACCGCTGATCAAAAATATTGCTGTCCCCCACCTCCCATCATTTAAATTGCCCATCCCTGGTGTAAATGCTCACCACATACTTCGATAAGTCTAACCTTGACCTTAGAATGGTTGGAAAGTGTATGTGAAGTCAAACATTTTCTTTAATTTAAGATGAAATTGAGGTCGATTGTGCTTACATTGCAAACATCACGTGACCAAGTCAGAAAACAATTTCAATCAACAGCAGGAGGCGCTGCTGTATAAAACGTCAACCGCCTTGAGAGCGGGGGCATTGGGTCAGAACGAGTGAGTGGATTCATCTGCTCTAGTTTTATATTCCACAAACCCAAAAATGATCAGAATACAGTCCTGACATTAATTGGGGCACGTAGAGCATATTACTGCAAATAAATTTTTGACTTGGTTTCCATTTGAAGTACAATTTGTTGACCCAATTACCGCAAAATATTTTGCATCAGATCATCGAGATTTTTCAACAACCCAGTATTTTTTAACGTTTATCCTCACCAGAGTCGCGGATGTGCTGGAGTTTGGGCAAGAGTACATACCGGACTGGTCGGCATCCAAAATCACAGGGTACGGGTAGATTAACATTGACACCAAGGGACAATTTATTAATTAGATGAACCCGATGTGCATTTTTTTTCAATGTTAGAGAAAACATTCTAAATCTCAGAACTGTGAGGCCAATGTGTTAACCACCAGGTCAGGTGTACTGTACTTTCAAGTACAGTACAGTATTTGGAGAAGAAAAAAAACAACAAGTGATCTGTTTACTATGGGGATGTGTTTTTATTCTGAATTTGTTGACTTTTATACACTGCGTCTCAGTTAGGATTGTTTTAGCAATGGAATTGAAAATTATTCTACGTACTAAAAACAACTACATTATTTAGCATGAGGCACCCATTCACATTCATTCGTGTTCAGGTAAATCTCAATAAATGACAATGTCATGGAATTTATAGTGGTAGTTCAATTAAAAAATGGAACTCTTTATTTATCATCATTTTACATGTTCTCCCTGTCGCTGTGTGGATTTTCTCCGGGTACTCTGGTTTCCTCCTACATACTTCAAGAACATGCACGGTAGGTTAATTGATTACTCTAAATTGCTCAAAGGTGTGACTGTGACTGTGAATGCTTGTTTGTCTATATGTGCTCTGCGACTGGCTGGCAACCAGTTCAGGGTGTACCTCGCCTACTCCCTGAAGACAGCTGGGATAGAATCCAGCAGGCCCCGCAACATTCATGAGGGTAAAGCAGTTAATGGATGGATGGATGGCTAACACTGCATTGGCCCCAAACGACGCCAGCCCCGAAGGCATCTGCCCATGTACGCCAGAGAGCCAGTCCAGCCCTGGTAATAAGCAAAAGAATCACATCCTGGTGTACAGGTCAGTTGTGTTTAACTTTTTAGTCCAACACATTTGCATCTAATCTTTAAAAAACGATTTAAAATCTTTTATCAAGGGAATGTGTTGCTGTAACACGTTAATTCATCTTAGTTTTATTCATTAACTAATTAATCTGATCCAATTTTAGTTGAATCTTTTCAGTATTTCTTTAGGGAAATGTTGATGGCCAAATTAATACTGAGTACTGTATACGTTTGAGGTATAACGCCTCTGTCCAGTTTATGTTGAACCTTGAGTGCTCACCGCTACTTTATTTTAATGTTGGTCATGAAGGAAATACGTACAGTACTACAGTACCGAGCGCGAGCTATGTCGCCGCCTCTCGCCTGCGAGACCAACCTCTGGGAAAAAGACAACCTTGTGGGAAAAAAGAAATGCTATTTGTTGCTAGGCTGGCTACTTAGCTTCGCAAAAACATAGCACACGTTGGCTAACGTGGTCCAAATGCAAGACTACAACAGGGCGTTCCAGTAGTTTATAGAATTATTTCGGATAGCCGGGTCAAATGGTAAGCTGGCTCATCGGTCGCTCGATGTGTTTTACGCGGCTAGCATCGTGCTAACGCGTTTGTTACCCTCCGTATTGTAGCGACGCGGCTAGGTTAGCTTTTCGGCTAACTGATAACGTCCAAACATTGAACGTGTGATTCATATTGACATTCTTCCAGTGTAGTAACTACCAACAATTTGGAAGGAGTGGACTGTATACAATGTCAATATATTTTTGTGGCCACGGAATACACAGGAGTTCAGTAATCGTTCAGTTTAGCTTGTTAGCGAGATAGGAAGTTAATGTTACTCGAACTTAAAAAGAAATCTCCCAGTTAACGGCAGTTAAACTTTGACATGCTGTGTGCCACTTTAGTTGGTGTGCAGGATTCATTGCAATCATTTTGTGTCCTGTGCAGGTTTCTGAGTCTGTGCAGACATGGGCGACATGAAAACCCCGGATTTTGATGATCTTCTGGCTGCCTTTGACATCCCAGATGCCACAGGGTTGGATGCCAAAGAGCCCATCCAGGAGGGGAATGATGAGGGGAATTTAAAACACTCGGGAATATCCGCCAATGACAGTTTACTGAGTAATCAAGCAACCCCTGTTGTGGATATTCCTGCTGTGAGTGTGATTGTAAAAAACACGCATCATCATGAGCCATTGGACGGTTTTGGAAATGGGCTCCACTCAGAATCAGCTTTGCCAAATGGATTTAATGGACAGAGATCTGGCGAGACGGCAAACAATGTATTCAGTAAGTCTTTTATCTCTGCTCTGAATGGGGAATTTTCAAGTGAATTTCTTGGAAAGGCACCTATTCAACACAAACCTGATGCAACGCCGCTTTTTTCCCAATCACACATTCACTCAAGTCCTATTTCCAGTCCTGAGCATGAAGACAGTTTAATAAGGAGACAAGATGTGCATTCCAAGCAAGAGAGATCATGTTTCCCCGAAGAATCCAATTTGATGGAACCCTCAGCAACAGACAAGCCACAAAAGACGGAACTAATTTTCAATGAGCTTCAGGAGGACAATGAGTCGTCCGGGCAAAGAAATGAGGAGCCATCTGATACCAGTATCAGTAATAAAATGACAAGAGCACACAGTGGCCTTCCTCGTCTATGCAGTAACAAGACCTTAAGTGAGACTACCTGCAATTTGGGAACCTCTGTGGATGGCCCTGACTCGTTTTCACAAATCAAGCCTTACGCTTCTAAAGTACCATCTTGCCTTGAAGCCCTAGTTGCTCTCAATGCTAGAAAGGAACCCAGCGAGCAAACAAGGAGTCCCAGAGAGTCTCAAGCAATGAACAGCGACTGCATGAAATACAGCCCCAAGGTGCCCATATCCCCTCGTAGTCCCATGAGCCCACTGGAAGCGGTGAAGCGACTCATGAAGCCACCCGACAGCCCAGTGAGCATTTGTAGTGACAGCAGCGGTAAGGCCGGAGGCTCGCCCCCTGTCATACCCAAAGTCCGAATAAAGACCATCAAAACCACCACTGGGCAGGTGAAGCGCACCGTTACCAGTGTGCTGCCTGATTCCGAGACAGACGACGTCCACTCAGCCTATGAGTCTTCGCCATCCCGGAGTTTGTTGAGTGAGGATGGAGCGTATTCACCAAAAGTCTTGCACAGCAAATCGGAAGAAACCCCCAAGACTCCGACAGTGTTCCAGAATTTACCCGTCCGAAGATCAGCTGCACCTCGGGCACATAGGCCAAAGAGAATATCTTCTAGTAAAGGACATACAGGAAGCTCTAGCTTGCTACCCAAAGCAGCACACCTTGCCAGTTTGAACCTCGTCCCTCACAGCGTCGCCGCCTCGGTGACCGCCCGCTCCGCCTCGCATCAATCCAGCCAGCACACGCTTTCCTCAACCGTCCCATTGGTGCATCAGATCAAAACTTGGCCACAAACCTCCGTCCCAAACACAGCAGCCAGCACCCTCAACCGTCTCCTGAACAACGGCAACCCCGTGCCGACATACGTGCCCGACCTGAATCCCCCACCCGACAGCGACATCCGCCTCCCGGCGCGAGGCTACCGCTGTCTCGAGTGCGGGGACTCGTTCGGGATAGAGCGAAGCCTTGCGTTCCATTACAGCCGGAGGAGCGTCCACATCGAGGTGGGATGCACGCACTGCGCCAAAACCATGGTGTTCTTCAACAAGTGTGCCCTGCTAGCGCACGCCAGGGAGCACAAGAAAAACGGAGCGGTGATGCAGTGCACGCAGCTCCACATGAAACCCATCGCCGAGGCGAACATGTTCGTGCCTCTCAGTTCAGAGCCACTCAAAACGGACTCTCGCGCCACACCATCTCACTCAGTTAAAAGTCAGCCAGTCATGCCTCTCTATCCAGACGACGTCGCCCATCACAGATTGTGGTGCTTGGAGTGCAACAAGCAAATGTCGGACCACCGAGCACTCACTGGCCATTATCAGTCTCTTTCAGAAGATAAGAAAGGATTGGTGGGTAGACTCTTTTTTGCAATATGATAAGTTAAGGATAATGAATCCCATTTAATTGATTGAGGATCAACAAATTAAGCACATTTTCAGACACGATTGTTTGTTTATTTAGCTGGAATGGATTTGATTTACTGATCATTAATTTTGTCGATTGTGTGGGAAATATTGTTGAGTAATGGTGTCTTGACCTAATTGAGGCAAAGTGGAGAGGTGCTCTTGGTTTTGTCTCATCTCGACTGAGGTGAAAAGAAGATAGCATGATCAGCTATGAAAAGTTAAGCTATACTTAGAGTTGTTAACTTCCTAAACTTTGAATCTTTTTCACATTGACTATGACAATTTCACACAGTTCTACCAAACAAGTGTGGTGTAATGATTAGTCATTCAAAGTTGATTACAACAGTATGGCCATGCCTAAGTATCGAAATAAATTCTCCCGAATTACCGTAAACTTACAATGTGTCCTAGCTATATGACGGCGTTTCATTCCTACACTGGAGACAGAACCTGGATTTGTACACACGTCTGAATGTGCCGTAATCCATGGTTAACGCATGTTAACACAGTATTAAAGTCATGATTACGGTAAATGGGGGAAGAAAAAAAAACATTCCAGGCCACATTAAAAAAAAAAACAAGCAAGAAAAACACTAAGTGCCGCTTTAACAGCGTGTTTTCCTCTGCCATTTTCTTTAGCCCCAGGCAAACTAATGAATTGCGTGGTGTTTGTAACCTCAAAATACTATGTGTTAACACCGCCGTAAAACCGCTCTGTGTATTTGCTTTTCATTCAATGAAGAGCCTCCACTCATTTATGTTCAGATTTATTTATTTCTTCATTTACTGCCTGTTCGCGTTAGCCCGTTTTCAAATGAAATGTATTTTTACTGGACCCATCCATCCACTAAATTTTTCATATGCCCCCTCCACCCCCGACCCCGTCATCCCTTCCCAACAGATTTGCAAGCTTTGCTCCATGTTGCTACCCAACAGGTGCAGCTTGAAAGCCCACCAGCGCATTCACGCGCTCAAGCCCCCTTATTGCTGCCCCGAGTGTGGCGCCGTGGGTCATTCTGCCGACATTCAGAAGCACGTCAGGGAAAACTGTCTCCACTATGCACGCAAAGCCTGGTACAAGTAAGTTAGTGTGAGCTGACTTGATTTAGATCCGGGCCATTCTAGAAATAGAAGGTTTCTCTTGAGAACGTTTTGGACCAAAATCAAGTGCTATTTGGAGCTGCTGGCTCCACCTTGACCTAATTTTCACCCCGATGTTCTTTCCCTGCAGATGTCTTCACTGCGAAGTGGTTTTCAAGACCCTTCTAGGACAAAAGTCACACATTGAGGAGAAACACTGCCAGGTTCTCCACAAATGCTCCGCCTGCCCCGTGGCCTTCAAAACTTCAGTCAGCTATGAAGCTCATTTAAAGAAAAAACATAGTGCTAGCAAAATCCCTCCTCAGTAAGTTTCACCCTAATGGCCACATCACTTTTGTGTCCTTTTCCGGTTCCTCTGAACTAAAGATCTGTTTGTTTCACAGGTTCACCTTCAAATGCTCATGTGGTGACATTTTCCAGAAGAAGTGGTTACTCTTTCAGCATTTTCATCAGGACGCCAACAAGCGTCTGTGTTGCGTGTTTAAGTGTCCAGAATGCAACTCTGTCTTTTCTCAAAAGCAGCCCTTGATGCAGCATTTCAAGGTAAACCTCGATTATTTCACCCAAATTCCTGTCTTTATGAGTGTGAAACATGCCTGGGAGGAATGCTTTTTGGAATGGAATACGGGTGGACATTTGAAGCCTTGAAAGATGATGACACAAAACTAAAATGTCCATCGTTTCTGCAGTTGAAGTAAAATGAATACATTTTGGGGGTTGCATTCACAATCCCTGAACTAGTTACCGTTTTTGAAATCATGACTTAATTACAACTTCGTTAGACTATGTTTCGTGTTATGTGACGATATGCCATGTGTTTGTATTTTCTGTTTCCACAGAGTGTACATGGAGGAGAGGCAAGGCCAGAGACAGAGGTGAACAGCACACAAACTAACAATAGTGGTTTGCACCGAGAGGCCAGTCCCATCAATGCCTTGGTAAAACGCACGGAGGCTCCCCGAAAAAAGGCGGAGAAGGACAGCAACCCTCGAGTGAGGTCGTCCGGCTGGACGTGTGGGGAATGTCTCCAGTGTTTCCCTGAGCGAGACCTCTACCTTTCCCACCTGAAGTCCAAGCATGGAAAGGTGAGAAACTCTTGACATTCATTTGCTTTTTGTATGCACACTTTTTTTTTCTCAGTACACACACACAAAATTGTCTCTTCCTCCTCAGTTTTGATGACATTTCATTGAAAAATAAAGTCAAGATCCATCTCATGCGTTTGACCTCAGTGCTGCCTGGCTTGTTGTAGCACAACTCTAAATTCTGACTAGCTTTTACTGTGCAAAAAAAAAAAAAACATTTCCAAAAATATTATTTTTAAAAAAAAGTGATTTTAGGAGGGGAACATTGCGTGATTTTTTGATTCACTTTAATGCAAGAAAACTGGGAAACAGTACACGTTGATTCTATGACCTTGCTTATGTGGTTATAAAAAGTTTCAACAGTTTCCTGTGTGTTTTTGTTTTTTTTTGTTTTTATGAGGTGTAAAAGTAAATAGTGATCATAATTTCCCTGTTAGAGCGCAGTAAAAGCATTATCTAATCTTATTGGCCGAACACGTCACATTTACAGTATTGGGACTAGTTAATATGAACTCAAATTAACTAAAACAGATACAGTATGTGATTGTCCACAACCAATAAAGTCATTTAATGGATTTCTTCATCAGCCACAGTAGTACAAGCAGTCCAAACAAATTAATTGTTCACGTGTGACATTTTAATGTTACTCAATGTTTCGTGTCCTCAGTCATTAAAGCGCTACCCCTGCCGGCAGTGCGAGCAGTCGTTCAACTCCACGACGAGCCTAAGAAGACACATTCGCGGTGACCACGATGGCAAGAAGAAAATTTACATTTGTTGGTAAGATCAGTGTAAAGATTACCACCAAAGGCGTATTCCTGGACACTGGTTGATTTGTTTGTATTTTAGAACAATTTTATCGACAAAAAAAGGGGAAAAACATTTGAGCCTTCTTTTTCCCGAAATTAGTATGACTTTAGAAGGACTTTCTTTGCTAGGAGCGTCTGTTATATTTTATCCTGTTGAGGCTAACCATGTAAATGTACTGTGTTAAGGTATTGCACAGACAGAAAGACGACATTTACCAGCAGTGTGATGATGAAGAACCACATCAGTCTGATGCATGGAATCAAAAATCCTGACCTTGGCCAAATGCCAAAAACCTCCATGCAGGAAAGCAAAAAAGTTTTGAGCAAGGTATCAACATTTCTTTCACAATAACTGTTAGTGTGAATATCACTCGTCATCATATCGAGACCTTTTTTTTTGAGCGCAGGATTCTGGACCGCCCACCGCAGGCAAGGAGGAGGGTCGGGACGTGGCAATTTCCCAACAGGCTCCTTCAGCCAAGCGTCTAAAAATGCAGTTCCGCTGCTCCAAGTGCGGATTCATCACGGACCACAACATCCAGTTCCAGGAGCACATTGCGACGCATAAAAGCACCCAAAACACTCCCCAGTGCCTTCACTGCGGCCTGTGCTTCACATCGCCGCTGTCCCTCAGCAGACACCAGGTCATCGTTCACAAGATTAGAAATCTTGCGGAAGAGGAAGAGGCGATGACTGACAGTTGTCCCAAAGAGGAGCCCTCGCAGACAGACCAGGTCTCTCATTCAAATCTCACCCAGACATCATTACAGTGACGTCAATGTCCATACATCTCTCAAGCTGCTTTCCATCTGGAACTACAACTCACCGCTCAATGCTCCACATGATCATGCTTTTTACAGAGCCACTGCAGCACATTAAAACAAAGGTTGAAAGAAAACAGTATTTTTCACACACACACACACACACACACACACACACACACACACACACACACACACACACACACACACACAGTTATAGATGGCAAACTGATAAACCTGGTTTCATAGATTTTTTATTGACCTTTGCATGCTGGCTATTATGCAATGTGCCTGCCTGTCTGGCACTCATTACTGCTAAAGCTATCTCTTTTTTTAAATTAATTTTTTTAAACAAATATTTCACCCACCATGATAAGGGAGTTACGAAACTGGGATTATAGTTTTGGTACAAACCAATAACATCACGGAGAAATAATCTTGTGCTTTCTTTTTTTTTTTTTTTGTCACTTTTGTAATGGACTGCAATTCAATTGCTTAAATCTTAGTATTAATGCCACCAAATGTCTTCTGAATGGCATTCCGGGCACTCTTCATGCACTATTCATTTAAAAGCAGTACTAATGACCATAGACTGATGCTAAAGCCTTGCAGAAGATGGGTTGCAGAATAAGAACGATGTTTCACTATGCGAGCATTATATGCTTTTATTTTTTGTTTTTGTGAAAGGTTGGAAAGGGGAAGCAGAGAAAGTTGTTGAATGTGAGGTTTAGCAGTACTCCAAATACCTCAAACTACCGTAAAATGTCTTTTGGAGGCATGTCAATTCTGTAATGTCAAGAATCAAGGTACGTGAGTCAAGATTAGACCTAGCGTATTGTGACTAGCAAAAATCTGAAAGGAGGCAAGTGAGGGATGCCTTTGCTGTGACTGTTTTGTGTTGGAAGTGTGACAGTAACTACCTCCATGGTAAATGGCAATGATTGTTCAATGTGCAGAGGAGTCGCAGTTAATCTCAGTGCAATGCAGAATCTGTATTATCCCACAATATTAAATTTTATAAATTGATTTTGGGAACCATATTGGCCCTGTTAAGTCATATTGACTTGTTATTTAAGTGCTACATGAGTTCTTAATTTTCTACTTTGTGCATCCTTGAAGGCAGCATGCGGCTGCTCAGTCTGACATACATGATTTGTCCTTTTGTGCCCACTGAAGGATTTATTATTTTTTTAAATACTTTTGATACCCTGTACAGTGATGACTTGTATACCAGCCATAAGAGCCTTGCTTAAGCTATGACATCTATTCAGCATGCAGTGGCCCATGTGCCTTACTGTTATGTTCACCCCGAATAAAGAATTGGTGCATTTAATTATATTCATGTCATGACTTCTTTTGATGGCTCACTGAGAATGAAAATGCAATTGTCATGAGCACTATTTGACCATTATAGGAAACATGGAATATTTGATGCAGCTTTTGTACTGGCCATCCTATATTAAAACCATCATTTCCCACTACAGTATAACTGCTTGTCTCCAGCCTGGGGGGCAGATGCAAAGACCTTTTAATTGAATAACAACTTAAGACTGAAAGGCAAATCGCCCGTGCCTGTGTGGGTTTTATCCGGGTACTACGGTTTCCTCACACATTCCAAAAACATGCATGGGAGGTTAATGCAGCACTAATTGTCTCAAGGTGTGAGTGTCCCCCGCCTACCGCCCAAAGACAGCTGGGATAGGCTCCGGCCTGGGGGGCAGATGCAAAGACCTTTTAATTGAATAACAACTTAAGACTGAAAGGCAAATCGCCCGTGCCTGTGTGGGTTTTATCCGGGTACTACGGTTTCCTCACACATTCCAAAAACATGCATGGGAGGTTAATGCAGCACTAATTGTCTCAAGGTGTGAGTGTCCCCCGCCTACCGCCCAAAGACAGCTGGGATAGGCTCCGGCACGTCCTGCGACCCTTGTGAGGTTAAGCGGCTCAGAAAATTGATGGATGGATGGATGGACGGACAATTAATTTATATTATAGTGCAAAGTGTAATTCATTTTAATTCATTATTTTAAGAAGTTCTTGTTTATTTTAACTGTGCTTTTGTACAAACATTAACTAAATATGTTTTAAAATATGACTGAGTGGGTGTAATAAATTCGACACTATAATATTTTTCGTTACTTATTTAAGTTTACGCCAAAGTAATTGTATTGATTATGATGATGTGAGTAGTACGGTATCTTTAATGAAATACATAGGTTCCGTAGAATTTCATTTCACCATTCAATTCAATTTGCTAATTAATATATTCGCTTAATTCACCACAGTAATTATTTCAAATATTTATTTTGAGTGGCTTTATAGTTATTTATTGTATCCAGATTTTTCGTTAGCGCCCTCTAACGGTCAAATCAAAAACGTTTTAGTTAGTTATCGCATCCGGGTCATAGTTGAAATATGACACTCCATAACACTGCTTAGTGTGGCTATCTCAACCACAAAATCCCAAAGTCATGCCTTTAATAGTTATGTGTGGTTATCCGTGCAGTGGTAAAACGCGGAGAACGGAGGAATTAAAAGGTTACTTCGAACAAAACACTGACAGAAAGGTTCACGTTGTGGGAGACTCACCCCTGGCCGCTGAGAAGAACGCCGCGTATGCAGGCAAGTGTTAAGCTAGCCGCTCTAACAATCATCGGCCACAAGAATCATATTTTACAAGTAGATGCAATATAATATAGCCGTTGCGTAAATAAATGTTTGTGGAAAATGATGTGAGGTCTTTGTATTCGCTGCACCGCATGATGCTGTTTATATAGCCAGGGAAACTAGTGAATTGATGCTATTTTGAATGAAGTCACGGTGCGTCCTCGACAGCCACTTCATTAGGTGCCTGAATGCGCCCACCTCGCACCCCCAAAAATACAATCAAACAAACCCTACTGATGTTCACATTGGACTGACACTTAAAATAAGTTATCGAAAAATATTTTTAATCGTGTAAGTTTAAAAAATGCAGTCATTTGGATCATCTCATGTAGGGCAGTAAAATTACAAGAACTTCATAACTTGTTGAACATGAAATGTGTTTTCCACTGCACCAAAACAAACAATTCATTTTTCCGATTATGATGGTTAATATTCATTATTATATTTGTGGTTAGTGTTATTAATATTCTAGCTTTGTATTACTACATTTATGTCTTATTTGTCTTATAGAAGAAAGGGAGCGAGAATAGACATTCGTGGAAGTGTCTTCAAAATCTAATACAAAGGCATTTGTTTGCACAAAATAAGCGTGGTTGTGTGTTGCAGATTCTCAAAAGGAAAAACAGGTCCGAGCTGCACTGAAAGCTGACGTGGAGAGGTGGGTACTCCGGAGATAGACTTAATTTTTTTTGTTTCATTGTCTCTGGCCTTTTTAACATGTGTGCTGTCATTGTTCAGGAAAGTCAACAAGGATGACATTGTTATTTTGGATTCCTTAAACTACATTAAAGGTAATGTAGTCAATACAATAATACGCCTGGATGATAATGGCCTTAAAATGGCAACCAAAAAAAAGACTGGAACTTGAATCAGTTCATAAAAAATATAAATTTCCCGACCCTACACATTAGCGACCTAACCTATGAAAACCTTTCCACCTTAATACATTGCAGGCTACCGCTATGAGCTTTTTTGTCTCATTAAGCATGCACAGACACCACACTGCCTGGTAAGTACATTTACACGATGCCAATTTGGAAATCAAAGAACAGTGCAAGATGATGTAAAAATTATTCTTTTAAGGTGTATTGTTTAACGTCAGATGAAGTGAGCTCAGCGTGGAACACCAGCAGAGATGCAGAGGAGCAGTACACACAGGACATGTAAACAAAGGCATTTGCATAAACAACATACATCTCAAAAGTCTTACAAGTAGAAGCATTACAAATATATTCACATTTGTCCTGTTATCTGCAGCTTGGATGCATTAATTCTGCGGTTTGAAGCGCCAGACTCCAGAAACCGCTGGGACAGTCCACTTTTCAACATCCTCCAAGATGACGCGTTACCATTTGAAGCCATCGCTGACGCGCTCTTCAAAAGGAAAGCACCACCACCCAACCAGTCCACTCAGAGTGTAAGGCACACGTTAAGAATGAGAAGAAAAAAAAGGAAAGATGTTTGTGAATGAGACCTTCCTTTTTTTTTTTTTTTTTTTTTTTTTTTTTAAACAATTCCAATTCCAAATGGCATGGGTAACTGACACATCTATGAAGGCACCATTAATGCTGAAAGGTACATAAAGGTTTTGGAGAAACATGTTGCTATCCAAGTTTTGTATTCTTTTTATTTACAGCACTTTACAAACAGCGATGGTTGTTTTAAAGTGCTCTATAAATAAAGTAGAGATGAGTTGATTTAAACCAACTTCCCAACTTCATTGGAATTGGATTTGTACACTTGTACTGTTTTTTCTATTGATATAGCGCAGTAACATTGTCTGTGTCTCTGCAGCAACCACTCTCCTCTGCAAACTTCCTGTACGAGTTAGACAAGACCACACAGGATGTGTTAATGGTATGTTTTAGATTTTCTGCTCTCAGAATCCATGTGACGGTCTAAATTGGGGGTGACCACACTCGTACGGACTTGTGATCGTAAACACTGAACAGGTACAACATTTCTGATCATCTTCTGAGCGGATTGTTGTGCAAAAGTTACGATTGACACACCTCACACCATACGGTAATCGCTTAGAGTAATTTTTCATAGCCACCGGAGAAAGCGTTGCTGACTTTGATCACGGAGGGGCGGTGAAATACTCAAATTTGGCCCACTTGTCGCCATTCGCAAACCCCGCTCATTCACTGCTGGGGACATTCATATATTCCATCAGGAATCCAACCAATTACTACCACTGAAGAATATTTTTTGTCGCTCACTTAATTTGAGTGTCAATGCCAATGAATGTATTTTCCTCCCTTTTTTTAGGCCATTTTCAATGCACAGAAGACAAGTGTTCCTGGAGACAGCATTTCAGTTCCAGGAGCAACAGAGAAAATATCCTTTTTCGAAACAACTCGCATAAACATGTCAGGAGCGTTATAGTCTGTGTGCAGGTAGGCCACATAAATAGTTCTTCACCTAATAGCATTTTGCTGACACATCAAGCTCTGCCTCCCGTGGGAGAGACGGTGTTGGCAATTAGCTGGCTTGTCTGAAGGCTGATTTGGAAATCGATTGAAGGATCGCAGCTAAAGCTCTCTGCACAAATAACAAGTTGAGCCATGTATCTAGCAAATTACAATTTAGTGGTTTTAATTGGCAGCTAGAAAACACAAAATGTTGCGATTTCATTTGCTCACATTTTAAACCGAGGCCTTTTGTATATTGAATGACTTGATCTGCTTTGTGGCTGATTTTGACTGAGACCTTTCAATCTGCAATGTCATTCCTCAATCTGCAAGTCCTTAACCAGATGTTAAACATCGAGCTGACCAGAACCGTCAACATGGCCGAGCTGCGTAAATTCCGGCGCCAGTTCATCAGCTACAGCAAGATGCACCCGACAGAGAACACGGGTCAGATTTCCAACATGTTTGTACAGTATTTAAATAAGAGTCTCCTTTGATGGATATATGTTACCAATTAAAATAGAAGTGTTTTTAAATTGGAAAAGTTGACTCAGCATTATTTACGAGGAACTTTTTGTTTTGATTTGCTGCTTTGTGTTCTTTCACTGAATTCCACAAGTTAGTCATGAACATTTGGTCCAACGAAAGCTCCCTTCAGCACGAACACAATGTCCTTAATTCTTTCAAACGGTGTGCTTGACCCGTACGCAACCTTCTAAAGCCTACGTTCTTTCCCCCCACCCATTGTGAGGATAATATGAATGATCCATTCGCTTGTAAAGATTTTGACTTATGTAAGAGCATGAGGAAAAAGAGGTTGCATGCTCACATGTTGTTAATGACCGGAATGCCCCCCCCCACTGGAATGAAGCGTGAGTCAGCAAACAACATACAATGATGACTGCTTACGTTTGTTATAAAGTCACATTCAGCAAGCAGAGGCTAAGAGCGATGACTTCAGTGTGATTCAAACAGTCAAATTCGTAATGATTGGAACAGAGTATTTGACATACAAAAAGGTGCATAATTGTGCAAGTTTTCTAATTATTTGATAATTCATTATAGACTGATACAGTAATAATAAGCATTGTAGAGAACTACCGCTACGTTTCGATTAGACAGTGCTTTGACGCCATCTTGTGGAGTGTCTGTAAATAAGCAATAGGCGGGGGACCACATTACTGTGGTGCCTTGTTTTACGAGTGTCCCGACTTCTGTGTTTTTCGAGGTAATAGCCTTCATCCGGCACTTTTTTGCTTTGGGTAGCTGTTTGGTATACGTAATGACCACGCTTAAAAAAAGGTTTCGAGCTGTTAAATGCTACGGATATCAAAGTTTACTGTCAAACCATACGCACACAAAAAGAGAATTGCATGTGTATTTTAAAGCAACCTCTTAACCTTGTCATAAAGGTTGCTAAATTAATCTTAACATGTAATGTAAAACGCTGGAGAAGGTCTAACGAATAGCGTCTACATTATGTGTCAGTGTTATAATGTTTAAAGCATATATTAGATTAGACCACAAATGCTGCGATATAACAATACTCACAAGCATTCTTGATCCTCCCCAAAAAGATGACTACAGTAATATTATTGAGTCACTAGCAGTGGTCGAGTGGAATGCTACATTGTCTGCATAACTATTATACTGCCACCTGGTGACCAAATTGCACCAACCAGAAATTGATGCAATGAAATAATCATAATGCACTGATTAATATTCACTGCATTCGATTTAATTTTACACACACACACACACTGTATATGTGTAGTAAAACCCACGAATGCTTATACTGTACAACACAACATATTTACATGTCATAGTTTTTTCCTGAGTGGGACAGCAGTCCCAAAAATTCTGTCCCAGTGGCTAAAAAAGGGAGCGTAATTTCTGTTTGGTCTCTGATGGTGCATGTCATGAGCAGGTGCTCCTCCCAACAAACCGAAGGGCACGAGGCGATTGAGGCCCCATGGTAGGTCATAGCCAATGTGATCCTCCACAGACATCCAGATACTAAGCACCGTGATGCACCAAGTGGTGAGAGGGTGACACTTAAGCAGAATGGGGTCCTGGTTGCTCCAGAGTCCTACCGTCATCAATTCTGGGATGCTGAGCTGCTCAGTGGACCACGAGAAGGGAGCGGAGTATTCATGGTGAATGGCGTGGATGTAGTGGTACAACTGCACGTGTTTGTGGTGTATAACGTGCCATATGTAGTACTGGGTGTCAAAGAGGAGAAGAAGAGCCAAGCCATCCACAAAAACCTCGCGGAGCGCCGGAGCTTCCTGAGGCAACACTGGCAGAGGTAAGATGAACATGCTGATCACCACACTCGGCAGGACAAAGAAAACGTGATTAAAAAGACTCATCCGGAAACTCCTCGTCATCATTCTGAGCGTGGGACGCTTTCCTGGCTGGATCTTGAACTTGTGAAACAAAGGCACTCTTTCTCCCAGCAGGTCCATAACTGCAAAAGGTGTGCTGAAAATGACGTAGCTGGAAAAAGCGAGCAGGACCGGGAATAGAGGAGACGAGATGAGATGCCGGTGGTGAACAAGCAGATGGTTCCAGAGAGGCTGGAGGAGATGATCGGAACGGTTATAGGTGAGAGGACACAGAAGCAGCTCGCTGGTGTTCAACATATTGACGCACTGTTGCCGTTTCTGGACGCACACGCCTGTAAAATCCTTTTGAGTGTGGAGTTTGGCTCACAGGGCTTTAGTGTCAACACACTCAAGCCAAAAAGATTAACTATTCAATAGCACAACTTGCTGATGTGCTGCAAAATATATAACATTTTTACATTTGTATTTTATAGGTTGTTTTTTGATAGAGCAAAATAGATTTTTTTTCACAAACCTGTTGAATAAAATAAATATATTTTATATAGCATTTTATCTGTCAATTCTTTAAGGGGAAAATGTGAAAAATGTGACTCCACGTTAAAAGATTGAGATGACCCACTGAAATTGTATGAAACAAGTTATTAAAGTTCAGAAAAGTTGACAAAACACAGTTGATCGCTGTCACACCGAGTCATCATTACAACATGATTTATTGGAGGAAATTAGAAACTCATTGAATTTGTTTTGGGTTTTTTTTTTTGTTTTGCTTGTTCACAAAGTTAACAAATCAAGCTACTTCTTTTCACTGGCCTTCTTCGAAATGGTCTTGTTGGTGTTGGCGTACTTTTGCCGATCGTTTCTGTCAAGAAAAGGACAAAATTAGTCTACTGTTGACTGAATCAGAAAAATGTGATTTAAAAATACCTTGACATTTTAATTTTGCTCCTGCAGCCAAGTCCTCCCTCCCAGTGGCTGGTGTGAGCACCTCTGGTCATCATGTTGCCACAGCTGACGCACGGCTTCCCGTTGCTGTAAGGCTGCAACAACAAATGCAGTCAGGAGACAGTTTTGGGTGGTGTTCTAATATCATCAACCCGAGCTCACCTGCTCTTTGGCGCAGTAGCCACAGATCATCCTGTTGGCGAGCTCCATAGGATGGTCCTGGTCTTCGTCGTGGCACACGTCGCAAGGGTAAGCTCGGCCGCAACACGGAAACCTCAACACCACGAGGAGAGAGAACACATATGTACTCTTATGTTTAAAATGACCTCAGAAAGAGTGAAGATGATACCTGAGCCAGCGATGGCTCTGCTTGTAATGCTTGCATGCTCCTTTTTCTGGTAGTGGTTTGCCCTTTTGAACAGCTGGATCTCTTACAGTCTTCAAATTAATAGTCGAAGCACTTAGACCTGCACATACAAAAACAACACAAGATGTCTGTTAGTTTGTCGCAGTGTAATTCTAAACCATGATATAAAACATTGAAAATGAGTAACTCGGGGTCAATTTAACTATTATCAGATACATACAAAACCAACACAACTGGTTAAAAAAAAAATAAGTGTAAAGAAGAGAGGAAGTGGTAGAGTATGGACGAAACAAATACCGGTACATACTGCTAACCAAAAATTGGGGATATTTGATTTCTGGCTGAAATTCCAGTATGATTAAAATGAGGTATATAAAAAAAAAAAAGGTTATAATGAGAGCGGAAACAGAAACCTTTTAGTTTAACGGATTGGCCTGAATGCTCTTTGGCACAAAATCTGCATTAAGATCATTACTAGAAGTATAACACCAGCATCTGGTGTGACATAAAATAGCTGTCAGCGACGATTGCTTTCAACACAACATGGTGGAAGAAATTATCTGTCCAGTTGTATCACTGAGTAAATTGCAGCTTTTCACCCTGTGTGGGTATACAATAGTCAGACTGTAGTTGTTTTGTTATTACAGCATAAGATTTTAAACCATGGCTAATCTGCTAGGGGAGAATGTAGGCGAGCTGTCACCTGTTTTGTTGCTGCGTGGCTGAACATATTGGAATCTGGCGCTCTCTGCCAACAGACTTAGCTTTCCATGGCAGCTTTCACAATTAACCTCCTTTATTTGACCATAGCAAAGGTTCTAATAAAAACATGTTGAAAAGATGCGATTAATCGAGGATTTTCAGCAATGTGATGGATGGCATTGCTGTCGGGTTAGTGTGTACCTGGACAAAGCTCTCTTGGGAGCAGCTGAGGCAGCCCACAGTGAGGTGGCAGTCTCGAAGCACCAGGTCAGTGGGAACAGCGTTTTGGAGGTCCAGGTACCCCAACACGTCACTGTAGTGGTGCAGCATGGAGGGTCTGAACGCTGCGCTGATTCTCGCACTGCACTTCTCGCACTGAGCTACGCAGGCCGTCTTCCCGTTCAGCGTCAGATCTGCCGTCACTTTACACCTGCACACGACCAGCAGACGTGAGACAGAGTAGTTGGAACAAATTCTTAAAACTTGGTAGAGGTGTATTCTCTTAGTTGATATTAATACAGCTCTTGTGGCAGATCTCATCAGACTGTTTAGTCGTCTAAGAATGACAACTTCACAGATACCTGTTGCACTGAAGACAAACGGTGATGTTGAGGCCCACTACGGTGGCCGTGTTCTCTCCCAGCGTCAGGCCGAGCAGCCTCACTTCTGTGCCTCGGCGGACATCGCTGATCTTAATGTTTTCTACCAGATGAGTGGCATCTTTGTCCTCATCATCCCACCGCTCTTCATCACAACCTGAGCCTTCCCCTCCGGCCATGTCACCTTCGGACTTTGTGACGTCGCCGGCCTGCGCTCCCTCGTTCGCAGCGTCGGAGTTGGTGTCTGATGGGTGATTGTTGTCTGATTTTTCACACACAGTTGCTTGCAGATCCTGGTAGGGAATGAACTGCAGCCCGGCTTTTTTTAAATCAAGGTCCTTTTTCAACTGCAATTTAAAAAAAAAGCAACATCGATACAAAAGGCAATCTTTTCGGGGGGAAAAAAGTCCAACTTTAAGTGCATACGCTAGCCAAACGATTCATTGAACAAATGTATTTTTCTTGGGCTGGATAACCAATAATGGAACTTACACATTAAAGTGTCTGACTGAGCAATAAAATAAATTAATTAGCACAATAGCAATATGAGTAAGGAAAGTTTTACATTAGCTTATAAAGGCTTGTACATCTTGCGCAATATTCAAGCGAGCTCTCTTATGAAAACTGCTCAAATGCTAACATGTAGCATGATAGCAACCTAAGTAGCAAAAGCGCTGAGACCAACTGGCCCCTTATTCATGTACTACTGTACCTCTAATGAGAAAAAGTTCTAACAGTTGGTGTGTTAAAATATAGCAAACATAACAACCTGAGCTAAGAAAAGTGTTAGGGCATAAGGATTTTACATCTTTCCGTTTTTTAAGTATTATTTATTTTGAGAAATTTCAAATTGCTGAGATGGATCGATGGACATAGAGCAGTAACAATCATGGCAAATCATTTCAAATGAAGCACATTTTAAGCGTCTATTTTCAAGTTTCCACGGTACTTGTACAACAACACACCTGCCGGGCTCCCTCCGTAAAAAGCTTCTCTAAACTGCGATCAAGCCAGCGGAGAAAGGGTCGGAAGAGCAGCTCCACTTTTCCGAGTAGTTGATTGGTGGCGTGCTTTGCCTGGAGCCACTCCAGCGATGCTTGCTGCACGTGCCTACAGAGGCACAACATAACTTTTAATCAATCAAAAACATTGAAATATGACTGGAATTGACAGGCTGCTTTTGATACCTTCCCATCATGAGAGGCAGCTCTTGATCCAATGGGATATCAAGGGTGAAAATCTAAAGGGAATGAAAACGGTCATGGTTTTTCATGATGACAACGTCATCATGTCATCGCTGAGTAGTAGAATTGCGGTGTTTACCTCTTGTGGATAAGTGTCTGGAAAGCTCACCATGATGTCAATTTCTTTCAAATCAAAAGGCTGCATGCAAAGAGAATAAAAATGGATAAGCAGAAACAGGTGAAGTCAATTTATCATACAAACTAGTTTAGAGTGAATCAGCAGTTCCTCTGCTGGTTGTAGATGAGTCGTGCACGCTACTGTCAAGACACGATTAAACAATAATCCACCATGTCCTCATTTCTCGTAGGGTTACAGGAGGAGAAAAGTCAATATTTACCCAGTCTGGATCAGTGGCTTCCACAGTGGCCCTGTAATACGTAATCTTGCCATCGCTTCGCTCTTGAATTATAAGACGATCTTTGGGGAAACGCCTCTTCAGCTGCTTGATCTCGGTCTCCCGTAGCTGTGCGCCAACTTCCTTAGTCAGCTCGCACAGTTTGACCTCCTGGAGGACGTTAGGCCGAGGCGCAGGGGCTCTCCTTTGCATGAAGCCTATCTGCTCTATTGATTCTGCATGGTCCCCCATTTTGGGGAACTGCGATGGATGCCAGAAGCGACACCTGTCCTCCATTGTGCAGTGCCCAGACAAAAAGTAGCGGCAGGCACGCCGTCCTGCTCCTGAGGACACCTTGGGCTTAGCAGTGAGGACGTCACCATCGCCTTCCAGACCCACAGGTGCGACGGACGTGACGTCGGCCTGGCTAGGAGTCGTGATTGCTTCTTTCTGAACATATCTTGAGTCCCCTCTTGTGTGTAAATATTTACACTTGGCCCCAAAGTAACAACGTCTTCCCTGAGAGAAGAAGCGACAGAGCTGCTGTGTTTTAGGGGCCACCTTTGGCTCACATGTCTCCCTTCCATCACCATTCTCCATTGGTATCACACCTGAATTAAAACAACATCGAGATAATTGTCAGACCACCGACTTGCGTGCTTTATTTTATGGCCGTAAATATAGCTTTAGGATTAGAAGAAACCAGAGCTAAGTGCGACAATCAAGTTAAAATGTCTGCAGATCATTTACTCACACCTCTACAGATCAGCATGTGATAGAATCTTGGTTGTGATAACAGCTGTCCTTGTGTGTCAATAAATCCTTTTTTTGGAGGGAGGGGGTATCTAAATAGTCATTTGATCAAATATAAGAGTGATGAACTCTCAATGAAAACTTTGCTAGCAGTCAGAGCCTGGCTGTTTATTACGGTACCCGGAAGTAATTTAATCGTTACAGCGAGAAAACATCACCTTAAGGTTTGCGTCAAGTTTTTGTCAGTGTATTCGTAAGAGTATAGCGTTCCAATGACAAAACTATTCTCTCAACGTCTGTGATTCTTACCAGTGTCAGGTTTGAGTGCGACAAGCGACGTCAGAGTGTGCGACGCGATGACGCCATACATGTTTTCTTCGGGATGTCATTTGACCACTTTTTGTCGAGAGGAATACGGTTTATCGCCCTCTACGGTTTGGGTGTATTAACTGTCACAATAGATACAAGAGGACAGCACGTTCAAAGATAAACCCATTTGTCTTTCATTCGTTAGCTTTGTGTTTGCTCTCCTGTTCGTAACACGTCGTCACTATGCCGTCAGATAACCTACGGCAGCCTTCAATACACAAAAAAATATGCATTTGTTTCAAATCTTAAAAAGAAAGGTTCCACAAACAAAAATAGCTATTTTAACTTAATTAATTTGTGTTCTTTTATCAAGGTTTATTTCGTTATTATTGTAGTTACATATACTGCTGAATTTCCGCAATCCATCAATCCCTTTTTCACAGTTTATCCGTAGCAGTTTCAAGAGAGAAAGCTTCCCTAACCCCAACCACGTCTTCCAACTCTTCCGGAGGGATCCCAAGGCGTTGTCTGGCTAGATGAGAGATATTCTTTCCAGCGTGTACCGGGTCGTCCCCGAGGCCTCCTGTCAGGATTTTTGTCAATTTTGTGTTGATGCTCTGTTTTAAAAATAACAATAACGGAAGTTACCATTTCGAATGAATGTGAGTATTTTTTATTATTTCACTGAATACTCAATTATTTAGACGACTACTTTGTAGTTTTATTTGGAATTGTATAAAGTTTCAAGTAGGCTTTCCTTGGGTAATATTTTTGCCAACTTTAATGTCCCCACTCCTGGTTCGTGACCACAGTGCGTTCCGATTTACGTGCGTTTTCGAATTACGTCGCCACGGTGAGTGGCGTCGCCACTCAATAGCGTATACTGCCGCTAGATGTCAGCAAATCCTCATATTTTCGTATTTCGGCTGCACTGTGGTAGCGCGACGACGCCAACATTCCTACACAGTCGAGCCAATGGAGTGAAAGGGGTTATGTCTTTGTCCAAAATAACGTCTTAAAATCAAGCACAAGCGTAAATTCCAGCCTTGGCCATGGGCCAGTGTGGTATCACTTCCTCAAAGACCGTGTTGGTCTTTCTGAACCTCATATTTTGGGTAAGTTTGTGGATTTATTGTGTTGTTGTTCCGAGTTGGTCGTGCGTCACGGGGTAGCGTTTAGCGAGCTCGCCGGCTAGCTAGCTACCAAATATTGTTTGTGTCGGAACTTTGTGGCGAGTTTAGCTCTTAGGCTAGCAGCTTTGTTTTCTCTGCAGGCGGCCTTTGAGTGTAACTTCTCGGTTAGCAGTCGAACTTGAAGCAAACCGGGATTGTGTTTTCGGATTTGTTTTAACGATTAAATACATTGGTCTACACCCAAAAGAACCAAGAAAACATGACACACTACCTTTAAGTCGGTGGTCTGGTTGGGTGAGAAAATAATTGATTTCATCACTTCACCTGAGGAGGTTCAAAAAAGTGCATTTGTTTCTGATGCATAAAAACAAACTAAAACATATCGGCAATATTTCGTCGAATCACACCATAATTTTATTAGTGAAATTAATAATTATAGTGTAAATGTGTGACACAAACACGCAAGCGGAGACTTAAAAAAAACTTGAATACATTAAAAATAGTTAACTGTTGAAGGGGCTTCACTGATTTCTGAAGGGGCTTTTGCATCATCTAATGTCAGTGTAACGCCGTCTCTGGCTCAATATTACATGAATGTAGGTTAGGGTTGAAATATACATAATTGTCATCGTGCCGTAGTCTATAATGCACTGTATATGCTAATGAATAAGGATAATCATAATTACTTGTGAATGAATGCGTAACTAAGTCACAAATATGAATATATAAAAAACAGTAACAGTAAGTATGGCAATTTCAATGCTATACTCCTGATGTACCGTTTTTTATGTGTTCCTCACCGACAGGCGGCCTCCGGCATCCTCTGCTACGCCGGCGCATACGTGTTCATCACATATGATGACTACGACCACTTTTTCGAAGACGTGTACACGCTGATCCCGGCCGTCATCATCATCGCGGCTGGAGCGCTCCTCTTCATCATCGGCCTCATCGGGTGCTGCGCCACCGTGAGAGAGAGCCACTGTGGACTCATGACGGTCAGTACACACTGATATACGAAAGCGTTGCTATGAAAATTCAAAAGGATTATATATATTAATAACCGAACAAGATTATCACAAACATGAGCAAAACAGCTAAGGCGTAGGAAAAAAAGCAGTGTGTTTCCGGTAACCCGACCGACCGAGAATTTCTACCTCGGAAAAAAAACTTTACGGTCAGCATTTTTTTTCAAACCTTCTACATTTTTGTGTAATTAATTTATACGCGCCTTTCAAAACACTCAAGGACGCTTTACAATCAAAACAAGAACAATAAAACCACAGACAAAATTATAAATAATAAAAGGAAGATGAATTTAGAGCGTTTACATTGGTGCAAACTCTCGCGATATTCACGTTGCGTCGTTTGCCCTGTCGCCTGTCAACAACATTGAATCATGGCGGCGGCCACGATCTCAGACAACAGTTTAAACCGCGTTTTATGTGTTGCAGTCGCATGCTCGCACCATAATATTAAGAAAATAGCATCCACTGCTGTATCGAAAAGATTCAATGAGGCGGCGGCGGCGTTGAGTCGGCGCGGGAGAGGCGGGCGGGCGTGATGGTGGGGCGGGCGGGGTGGTGGTACGGCACGCGGTCGTCTACTCTACCCCGCCCACGAACACCCAGCGCCCGCCCCGCGCCCGACCCGCGAGCGGCGGCGGTGCGCCCGCCTCCCAAGCCGGAGCGAGCGAAACCCAAATAGGCGGCGGCGGCGCCGGCCGCGGAGCGGCGGGACGACGGCGGCGGGAGGCGTCGCGGGGGGGAGGTAGACGGTGTCGGGCGCGGGGTCGGTCGGTGCGGTCCGCCCGTCCCCCGTCACTACCCCTGGTCAGGCGCCCGTCTGCGTTCCCCGGCCACCCACCCCCGCCGACCCGCGCGTCCGCGCGCTCGTCGACGTCGACCCCCCGTCCGCCTTAGTCTTACGGCACCTTAGTCCAGGCCGGGCCACGACCACCACGGGCCATCTAGGACGCGGGACGCAGAGGTAACGAGATGGCTCTAACACCCAGCCGCTGGGTACCCAACTCTCTCGCCGCCGAGCGGGGGTTTCAATCAGTGGCGATTGCTCTCGGACTGCAAGGGAAGCTCGGCTTCCCCTAAAATGTCAAACAATAAGTGATGAAATATATGAATATAAATTTCATTGTGTGTACATGTCATTGACTAAATATGCGCTACAACGTGCTCAACCTTTGTTCCGAATCAGCTTCTTCTTACTGGTTACGACGCGACTCGCTTCTCATTCATCCCGCAGCTTCGCTGTGCTTTAAACGGTAGTGAGTTCAGGGTAGGTTGTCCCAATGCGTTGAACGGAGACGAGTCATTGGATACAAGCTGGTTTTTGTCCCGCCCACGGACGCTTGTCGTGGCACTGGATGGTAGTGGGAGGGTACCGGACGCCAGGCTTTTCTGCATCAGATTGGATGATCTGTCTGTGTGCCAGTTCGATTGACATTGAAATGAGCCAATCACCAAACTTTTAGTGTAGGCGTCCGTCGTGAGCAATTTTTCAACTCACATTCTGTTCCGAGTTGAGCTGGAGACTTCTCCTAATCATTTTAGCGACACTCTTTGTTGTAAACAAACAACTAGCGACAAAATAATATTTTATTTCTGGTGGGTTTTATTGTAGTTCCTATAGTTGTAGGACACTAATTAAGTACCGGGAAAAGACGCTTTGTTGGTATGACAGGGTCACAGATCATTTTCTTGAAAAGGAACGGAGCTAGAGTAGAATTCACGTATAAATAAACGGACACATTTTATGATGTCGACCGACATTGAGCTTCCCCTCTTTGACAGACGAGCATCCGGCACTGGTTTCAATGTCTCCTTGTTTTATGTTTTATGGTTATTTTGTTTACGTTTTTGATGGGGGAGGGAGGGAGAAAAAAAGATTTTAAAAAAACTTTGTCCGACCTACCGACCCTCTGCTGAAATTTCATGTTACCGGAAACACACTACTTATTTTTCTACGCCTAAACACATAAAGAATGACAGGATCAAGTTTTGAATGCAAAAGACAACATGTAGCTTCAGTTTTAATTAATTGCTGATCGTTTCTTTACAGTTTGTCATCATTCTGCTGGTGGTTTTCATGACCGAAATAGCCGTTGTGGTTCTGGGATATATTTACAGAGCAAAGGTAAGAATGCTGTACACAAGTAGCTGTTTTCTTCTGTCTGCGCAAACCGGCATTTGAATGTGTTTGAATTTTGAATGTCTCATGTCGTTACCGTTGCCAGGTTGAAGACGACGTGAATAGTTCCATCCATGAAGTATATAACGAGTACAACGGCACCAACAGCAATGCACAGAGCCGTGCCATTGACTACCTTCAGAGACAGGTGAGGACGCACAACAAAAGGATGGGAACCTGCGGTCACTCTTACTCAGCAACCAAATTTGATTTTGCAGCTCCAGTGCTGCGGCATCCGCAATTACTCGGACTGGCAGTACACACGTTGGTTTGAAGCATCCAAGAACAACAGCGTGCCTATCAGCTGTTGCAACGCAAAACTCGGTGGACTCTGCACAGGGTCCCTCACTCGTCCTGAAGAACTCTACCAAGAAGTAAAGTGGGGCGGGAGGGCTCCGATTTGTTTGAGTGCTGAATTAATCTCTCAATCTGGATCTCTCCTTGTGTATTGTTTGTGTCAAGGGCTGTGAGGCGCTCGTTGTGAAGAAGTTAAAAGAGATTATGATGTACATCATTTGGACTATGCTGATTTTTGCTGTCATCCAGGTATGTCATTGTATCACATCAGATGACATTGGATTTGTCTACTGTAGCAGATGTACGTTATTGGGTTCTAAACTAGTAGGGCAGGGAATTTTTGGGGGGTGTGGAGATAATATTATGATTACTTCAATTTATATTTATTTTACGATTAATATCCATGATTATGCATTAATTTCCAAGTGTAGTATTTATACAACTACCAAAACTCTACTTTGAATTTCCTTAAAAGAAGACCCAGAAAATAAATTGGTAACAATGTAAACTACTGTAATAGTATATTTAAATAGCAGTAAAAAAACAAATAGACCGTTTCAGCTGTGCGTATCTTGGCCTCCTGGGGGGAGTGTGGCACTATTCATGTCCGGAGTGCCCTTTTGTAGGTAAGTGTAGCAGAAAGTTGCAATTGAGCCTCATTTATAGAACATGCATTTTACAAATTAGGATGAGTATATGCCTTTGAGTATTGTTATGAGTATATGCCTTTGAGTATTGTTATACTAGCTGTCTGTATGTGTTCATACTCGGAATAAATGGACATTCATTTCAACAATTGGAAACGACAATACTGGTCCACGGCTGAGATTTTGCCTAAGGCGTAGAAAAAAGGTAGTGTGTTTCCGGTAACATAAAATTTCAACTAAGGGTCAGTAGGTCGGACAAAGTTTTTTATGTATTTTATTCCCCCCCCCCCCCCCCACCCATCAAAAATGTAAACAAAATAACCATAAAACAAGGAGACATTGAAACCCCCGCTCGCTGCGGCGGCGAGAGAGTTGGGTTCCCCGGCGGCTGGGTGTTACAGCTACCTCTGCGTCCCGCGTCCTAGACGGCCCGTGGTGTTCGTCAAATAGTTCGCTGAATCTTTTCGATACAGTACATCAATGGATCAGAGATGAAAGTGGACTTTTCTGAAAATCCGCACGCGCACACACACACACCACGCATGAATTAGTTTACACAAAACGCTATTCAAATACTCGAAATTCAATGATTAATCTTCCTTTTGTGTGCACACCTGCACCCTTTGCGGCTTCCGTTCTCGACGAAATTTCGAAATCTCCGAGATATGGCGAGGCCATGAGAATGCGAGGCAAGCTTATTACTGTTGTGGCGACGCCACTCAAGCTAAGCGAGCCTCAGCAATAGATAGTCCGCTCCGCTGCTAGTGCTCTCTCTCTGCAGTGCGTGCTTCAGCGCGAACATGTACGCAAGCGCGTCTTTTGATTTCAACCAATCAGCGCCGACGCAACGACGTCACACACACACGACGTCACACACACGACGTCACACACAACAACAACAGCTAAACTAAGCTAAGCTAGCCGAGACGACACTCGAAGTTGGACGGACACGTTTTTCTCCCAATCTGTGTGTTTCCCTTTTTGTCCAAATATACTTTTTACGACAACTGTCTTGTCCACGGTGTATTTTATTCGTTCCAATGGGGTTTAGCAAGTGTGTTTATAAAGAGACGAAAATCTCTTTACTGTTACTAGTGTTAATGTCTCAACATGGCTACGCTCGTGAAAGCAAAACAACGATCTCAAACGCGTCTTCGTTCATTGTCAACTAATATCCGGATTAATTTTAGGCAAATTTCCTCAAATCTCCGGAGAGATTTTCATAAAAATTTGAAAAATCCGGAATTCTGGGAAAATCCCGAGGACCTTCATCTCTGATGGGTGCTATTTTCTTCACGTTATGGTGCGAGCATGCGACTGCAACACACAAAACGCGGTTTAAACTGTTGTCGGAGATCGTGGCCACCGCCATGATTCAATGTTGTGGACAGACGACAGGGCAAACGACACGCACGCTCAACGTGAATATCGCGAGAGCATCCCTCTCTTGTGGTTTCTTTCTGACTTCCGGGTTGAGTGAACGCTCGCGCATTTGGCTGCCGCTGCTCAACCTGTATTGTTTTGTGTTTTTTGTTATTGTAAAGTGTCATTGGGTGTCTTGAAAGGCGCTTATAAATAAAATGTATTATTATTATTACACAAAAATGTAGAAGGTTGTGTGAAAAAAATGCTGACCGTAAAGTTTTTTTTTCGAGGTAGAAATTCTCGGTCGGTCGGGTTACCGGAAACACACTACTTTTTTTTCTACGCCTTATAAGATGTGCACTAATTTGTGAACACATCCTTGAGGTACCAATTGAGGTCCTTTAACTTGGTTATCTATTTCAAGGAAAACAATCACTAATAGTGGTTCAGTGAATATTTGGCTGATTTTAGTTTTGTGTTAAATAATATAATTATGCGCACATTCTTTCAACGAGGACACAAAACATACCATCTGCAGATTTTGTATTTGCATCATATTGTGTCGAATTACTTAATGAAGTGTCGTGACGATGAGATGTGCAACAAATGCAATAGAAACACATTTTCCTCTTTTCCGTCCCTACCAGATTCTGGGGATGTTGGCGGCATGCGTCGTGCTGTGTCGCAGAAGAAGCGATCCCGCCTACCAGCTCCTCATCACAGGAGGCACCTACGCTTAAGCATCACCTGCTCAGACGCATTGGTGAATCCATTAATACACAAACATTAAGACACTGAAGCTGCATTTTTTTTCTTCTCCCGCATAGCTGTCCAACTTCTTCCAATGGTAGCTGAGAATGTATGATTACACTTTTAGACGCAAACCAAACTGTACTGTATGGAAGATGTGCACAGGGTGATTTCCTCTTTAATTTGCACTATGTGTAAAAGACCGCTAGACCACATTGCGAAATGTTGCAGTGAATTTCAGCATGAACACTAAGTAATAGTAACGTCTCCATTTTACAATCCTCATCTCCGTATGTAAGTTGCCTTTTCCATATTTAACGCATATTTATCCTTTTCGCTTTCTCCTGATTGGAGTTCTATTTTGTCCCTGCTGACCACCTGAGGCAGTGCCCAACAGCATGGAATGTCCATAGTTTTAGATATTTTTTTCCAGTTTGTAGCGGCTGACTCCTAAGATTGTAATTAAATTGTAAAGGAGTGTAGTGACTTGGGTTATGGCATTATGGTTTCAGAAATTCCAGACACGAGTGCAACAGCGGATGCTGTTGGCTTTTATAGAAAGGCAGCTGGTATTTTTACAAGACAGGTCAGGACACCTCTCATTAGGAAGGCCCTGCTAAATTAAACTATGAATATAGTATTATTTAAGATTTTAATACATGTGAGAAATAAAAACAACATTATTCACAAATAATTACTGACAAGTCTGAGTTCCATTGTCTCAACTCATTCTTTGGCAAGGTAAGAGCCTGGAACCAGCCCTGTTTGGCCATAGCGCTGCACCATCCACCATCCGTCTTCACCCTGATTCATGACGAGCACAGCGTCCCCAACAAACATGGAGAGCTCGTCGTCTCTCTAAAGAAAAATAAACCACCTTCAGCAGTGACCTTTTCCATATTCAGTGGAACAAATCAGTGAAAGTAGAGCAAAGAACAGACCTGGGCCACATACTCATACACTGCCATGTACTGCTCACCCTGGTGGGAGCTGTGAATCTTTGGGATGGCAGTATAGACGTCTTCATAGTCCCCTGTGGAGTTAAGTCGAGTCAATTAAAAGGACTAAATGTGCAGCCTATTCAGGAAATGTGCGCCTTTATTCTTATAAGACCGTGGGTAGAAATTGTCATTGCAAGCAGAGAAGTAGGAAATGTCCTTCAGAGCACAAAATACCGGTAGTTGTCACGCACCATATTTCTGCTGTTCATTTTTGCGGTCTCACTTTATCATGGATTTTTAAATCGTTGCTTCTACCCAGAGATGTCAGTCATGCCCACGGAATGAAGTTCAATCCGGACAGGGCGTTAAGGGGGTTAAAAAAGGCGTAACTAGAGTCATACTTACTACAGCACCTGCAAAAATTGCTCCAAAGAGTACTATTTACAATACATCTACCGGTACATGTATTCAGTTCGTGGATGACTGTCACTCTGTCAGTTTCAGAAATTATGTCTGCCTTCTTTGCCATGATTTTGGATTTCTTCACGAGATTCTTGCTACTGCATATGGTCAATTGCTGGTGTTTCTCGGAACAAATGAGGTTAGATGTACGCGAGCGTGCTAGCTTAGAACAGGCGGTATTTATCAACACATTACTCACAGGTGTGAGTACAACAGGTGTCCGCGTTATTTGTAAAAAAAAAAAAAAGTTTGTACTTGCACGCCCTCTTAAGTTTAAATTGAAATTGTACAATTGAGATTCAGTTTTTCTATGCAATGATTCAAATTAAACAACACACATTAATTTTATGGAGTTCAACTTGCGTTTTGAAAGCAATTATTCAAGATTAACAATTCAAATACATGATTCCAGTTTCTTGTTGGCACATACTGTATTTCATTCAGCCCCTGCCTTACCTGTACTGTCTGCACCAGGATCTTTGTGAATGCTCATACTGGAGCCTGCCAAAGAGTTCCCTTGGAGGAGATTTGAAAACCTACAAATGAGAACAGTACAATCTTAACAATTGTTTTCGGCTGCGTGATTGCGTATCCAAATTTGTTGTTCCGACTTTTTCATGACTCCGCCTACAAGTCCTGTGCTTCCATTTCGGACCTCTGTGCCATCCCTTTCGTAGTAATTTTGGTATTCAATGGGAGCTGTAGAGGAGGGAAAGAGTAACTGAACGATATCCTCCTGATCCACACAATGAGTGCATGTCAGAGATAACATGAAAATATTCTCCCGTGTCATATTCAAATCCAGAGGGCTGCCTACCGGGACGGCTTGAGCCGGTGCCTTTAATCCCCACGAAGCAGTTCATGTCAGCGATAATGTCACACTTTTCCAGAATCTTCCTCACGCCTTCATAGCACTTCAAGCAGAAGACATTCTAAATAGCATTCCCTTTTCAAACATGAGCTGAAGACGGAATACTTTGGATGTGTGAAGGCTCACTTCGTCGGCTTTCACGCATTGCATGGACAAGTGGTTACAATGCACCCACAACCCGTTCCTCAGGGCCTTCAGGCGCTCCGTTTCCTGCTGCTGAAACATCTGAAAGACGACATGATTGGGAAATTAACTTTTTACAACACTGAGTGTAGGAACTTTGAGTGATTCAAGTACAATCAAAATGACCAATGTGGCCTTTTGGGACCTTGCTGGAGCACCACGTGAAAATCTCCGATTGATTGTATTATAAATGTTTAACCTCGAATTAACCTTATATTTAAAGAACATTTTGTGCCAACATAGGAAGTTTCCAGAGTGGTGACTCGCTTTATTGTCTTATCATAGGAAGTGTTGCACATCCTCATTGAGAAAACAAGCAACGGGTATTACCGCTCTTGGTTTAAGGTTGTGCTCTTTATAACCGGGTGTACATTCCTCTCTTGGGAATGGACTGAGACCGTGTTATGTGTCATGAATTACCTCACACGTGTTGCTATGTGTTAATTCCCACTCTTGACGGAGCTGGTCCAGCTGCTCGATGTTGGATTTGTACTGCCTCTCTATTGGAGGGGGCACACCACCGATTTATTAGAAGATTAAGCACACAGATGTAAAACTCTGATATTTGCATTTGTCATAATGGCTTCACGGAATGGAGGTTATTCTATGTCACAACGGCATCGAATTTGAATAGATAGTTGTGACATCCTCAATAAAAGGGAAGTAGTTGCGGCACACAAACTCCTTACCCGCCTCCTCTGCAGCTTCCCTGCATTGTTTGGATTTGTTGCTCAGCTGAAAAAAATAATAAAAAATCAACGCGGGTCATTTTCGGGTATGAACGAATATGAAGAACATCTAATGACACAAATGACATTCATCGTGTAACTCTATGACTGACAAACACATTGTTACCTTGTCGATCTGTTTTGGTGTGGCTGTAGAAGTGTTGCTCATCTTTTCCGCCGTTTGCTCGACCTCGTCCGCCTCCCTGCAGCGTTGCTCGTAGTGTCTTGCGGACTGGACGGACATAGAGACACGTGAAACAATAGCAAGATAAGTTTACGACTGAACCAACCGTACGGTTGGCTCAAAATACGACTAAACAACCGTACAACCGCCACCTACTCCAAACAATACAAAGTGTATCAGAAATGTTCCAGGACTGGCATCACAAAAGTTGGTGAGATGGGCATTGTGGCAAGACAACCCGTCACTGTTTCACTATAGCAACACGCCCGCTAAGAATGCCCTGTGCATCTGACAGTTCCTGCCACCTTATTCATCCTACAACTAATCATGAAACAAAACAACAAAAAACAACGTGGTATAACTGACCACCCGTCGTTCTTTGTCAGATACATCCAGCCAGCCTTATACTTGCAAACCAGTCAAATAGCCTTTCCACTAACCAATATTGTTCCCCATCACATCAGTGTTGCCTTCATGTTGGGTGATCTGCACTGACTTAAGGTACTTTTCCGGCATTAAAACTTAAGTTGATTTTTCACAGGATCAAGTTGACCTTACATCTATTGTTTTCTTGTAGAAGGACACTTTGCCCTTCTGGACCTTCTCCATGACGAGTTCAACCTGAGGAGGAAGGACAACCAAATGTCAACTATAAAATAGAAAAAATATATATAAAATGCCTCCCTCCAGCCCCCCATGCCTCAAAAGAACCTTTTTTCTCTGATCTTTCTGCTTCTCTCTGAACTGCTCGATCTTTTTCGCCTCCTCCTTTAAGAGGCCAGACAGCTGCATGTGCAAGTTGCCTATCATTTCCATTTCTGCAGGGGGGATGAAAAACAAAAGCAAACAAGGCTTGAATTATGGATGTGTAAAAAAAAAAAACACAAATAATATATGTTCTTACGCGTTTTCATTTCATCAATAGATGTTCTCAGAGTGCTGTGGAAACAAACGCATGCTTAGAGGACGTGACGACGTCAATGTTTTAACACATTCTCTGCAGTTCTTTTTAACACATTCTCTGCAGTTCACGCCCATCACCCACCAGATTTCATAGAAACCTCCAACCTTGCGCGAGATGGCGACGAGTTCTTTGCCATATTTCTCCTCGGCAGACGCCCTGTGATAGACACGATGACCACAATGCAGAGTCAAGCTGACATCGCGTTCATCGCCTTGCGCACGCCACCAGTTGACAGCCTAGGCCCACCTCATTTTGAACAGATCCTCAATGTCTTTGCACGTACGCCGACCGTCGTTTAGTCTCTGGATGATGGCCTCGTAGCCAGCGTGACTAATGAAGTTGCCTCCCTGGAAGACCATAGACCGCATTAGGCATCAGCTTTTAGTTTGCTCATACCCCCCCCCCCCCCCCCCCATTTCTGTAAGTCTATTACATTTATGAAATAAATAATTGGATCAACGTGTAGGACACTTTGCTTGATAAAACATTTCTTTTGCAGTACATTTACCACGCATAATATACAGTTTATTTAATGGAGACGCAAATGATACTGATTCATTGAAATGGCCCTTACTTTGGCCATTCACTTTCACATCTCCAGTTTTAAGTTTTGCTGTAGCAACATGTGATTACAACTTGAGTTTTCTCCATCCATGGGGCGCATTTTTGACAACTTAATCACCATGTTAGTGAATAGATTGAATTCACCAATAGAAGACATTCCCCCAAGAAACATTTACATTAACCCAAATTATGTTGTATGTATTTTATTATTCATCTCATGGACAAGACAGAAACCAATGTTTACATCGGCAGCTTAGTAACATTTTTCATTTTTAAACCCGGAAAATGCAATTTATTTATTTTTTTCAAAATGATGTAGCCTTAACAAAGAATACAACATTGAACCAAGTGTTTGGCTCACCTCTCATAGGTACTTCCAATAATGTAATGTAAAATGTAAAAAAGACTACCGGTATAGCAATTCCTTTGGACATTTGTCAGTGCTACATACAGTAACTGTATCGACAGAGCTGCATAATAAAGAGAACTAACATTCATGACCGGATTACATCAGTTTTGAATAGCAAGTATTGGAATTCTCTTTTCACTGCGTCTTGTATGCTGCTGGTGGTAAAATAAACAGTGCCGAGGCTATCGTTACACTTAATATAAAAGCGTGACCAACGAACTCCACAGTCAACCTGAGCCTCAAACCCAAAACAACAAAATAAAAAAAAAAATCTAAATCATGGCACATGCTCACCCAAAAGGCATCCTTAAACTCTAACTCCATGCTGAGTGGTTCCCCCTCTGGAGATACTTTTCACCTTTTTAAAGTGCCTATGAAGTGAACACCACCGGGTTTGACAGGCGGCTGCTCGACACGAGTGAAACGGTCCAGGAAATGAGCCGTCGCTGGGCACCACCGCTCGTTTGTTTTAAAAGAGGAAGAGTGTCAGCGAGCAGCAAACACAAGTAGACTGCCACTTCGCTTTTTCACACGCCTGCGATAACCAATGAGCCGGTCAGCGTGTTGCTGGTTTAGAAAGTTCCTCAGCAGTCTTGTGCTGCTTGAAGTAAATACACATTTGGATTGAAATCGGGGTCAAATGACAAAATGCTGATTTTAAAGTTATAATTCATCATGTGACAAGTGTAGATGTCTGCCATAGTCCGTCACTTCACTGTTCATGAAAATATCTTGGTTTTGCAAGACTTCGGCCTCTGAGATCTGCCTGTCTCCATCCTGGTCCATCTCTTTAATGAGGTGAAGAGCCTGATGGTGACGAGTGTGAGAAATGAACACTCTGTCATCAAGCAAATGGAGGCAATACAAAACTTCACGTTCAAGTCAAGTCTTACTTCTTCCTGAGCAGCGCCGTAGCCGTTGGGCGCAATCCAGCGGAGTTGCTCCTCTCGATTTAACTTGCCGTCCTTGTCTTGATCATACAAGTCCTTGAAGCGCACGGTCTCCTCAACCTCCCACTGCGAAGGGGCATCCTCTTTAAAAGACAGCGACAGGACTTAGGGAGAACATTTGACAGGATTTTCAAAGGGGCGTCAAAAGTTCATGTCTATGTGTACTAATTATATAATAAATTAGATTTTTCATCATTCAACCCAACGACAGTTCCAATTTGAGAGGGTGTTCAAGGGAACCATTTTCCGTTACCCCATAACGTAAAGCTGAAGCTATTTGTTGTAAAAGTGAACAGTAATGTATATTTGAAGTTTTTTTAAAAATCAAAATGTACTAACCTTCACGTCGAACTTCACCGATAAATTCCTTTAGACTGATCAGTCCGTCTTGATTCAAGTCATAGTCATTCAGCACATCCTCAATTGCAAAATCCTGTAGTAAGATGAATGAGAGAATCTAAAATGCGGAGAACATTGCCTGTCCACCCATTTCGTAGTTTAAAACACACCACACATTGTAATTATATTCAGACACTTTTTAAACACATTCTAAATTTATTCAAACACCCTCCCCCTGCACCCCCCCCCCCAAAAAAAAGTTTGACAAGAAACATTCACGCAATCACAAGGTAGAAAAAGCTCTATTTTGATCTTACAGCCATGTGGTCCATTTCAGACGGGTGAGTGAAGGCCAAGAACTCTGTTACATTGAGGCCAGGTGTACCGTCCAGGTCGGCGAAATTGAAGCGCCTCCTCTCCTTCAGGTGGAGCTGACAGGAGGATAAGATTACTTTTCAGTGTTTTAATTGTTCACACTGCCATAAGGATGTCGGAGCACGTACATGTCGCAGAGACTCTTGCTCAGGATCATCCAGGATGGTGCTTTCATCGAAATGAAACAGCTGGTCATGAGCGGCCATGTTGTACTCCTCCCATGATACTACACCGTCTTTGTCTGTATCAAATTCAGCAAAGCGCTCCTCTGCATCTTCCAGGGCATATTTTCGATACACATGCTGAATCCATAGAGCAATCTCCTCTATGAAGAAACGGCTATCAATTACTTAGTCACCTTTGCTTCTTTTCCAAGTGTTATAGTCCACACAATGTTACCTGCACTTAGGTGTTTGTCAGCATTTTTGTCAATCTTCTTTACAATTTCCAACATCATATTTCTCTGCTCTTCTGGACTGAGTTTCTTTAACTCCTCGGGGTCCTACAAAGGCATCACATAAGAGCTGAGAGTCACAAGGTGATTAAGATCAAAATAAAATATAGAAATGGTGTTTCAAAACCTTTTCCCCCAGCAGGACATTCATGTCATGCTCAGAATGTAGCTGGTGTCCTAAATGGTCTTCATTTTTGTGAGAGCTTAGTACCAACACAAACTGAAGGGCAAGCAATACGACTGCCGTCACGGTAGAGGGCACCATCTCTGGGGAGATACAGAAATCGGTCGGCTCGTCACAAGTCAAGGATACTCATTGATCATTTACTGTATTAGAATTTTGGTTCAATTCTGATGTTTTATCAGTGAATCTACAGTGTCACCCTGCACATTCACGAAAGTAATTTGCCTAATGACTATTTTAAAATGTATCCTCATACTAATGCCCTGTGTAAAACTATTGGTTTGGCACCATCTTGTGACATATTGGGGCAAACAAACTACGCTAAAGTCAGTCGATCGTTTCCTTTCACCACTTGGTTTGCCACTACTGTACAATTGTACAGCATTTCCGATTGCTTAAGTAGTGAGATAGCACTTTAATCCCCTTCCCTCAAGTGGCAGCGTTTCTAAAGCTCACTTGCTTGGAGGATTTAGTTATTACCAGATATTCTAACATTTAGCCGCGCTTCTGCCATTTGTTATAGTCATACATGTTCTACTTCTTTGTATGCTGTCTCTCACAGGTCATTTTCGGTATTACCTCAGATCGTTGCGTAGTGTAAAATGAGTTCACCTGGAATTCGCGAGTATACTAGTCGACACACAAAAACACACACACTTGTAAACACTCACTTGCCCCCCTCCCCCGTTTTCTCACACTTAAAAAATCGGTTAAATGTTAAACTTTGATAGATGTGGACACAGTACCCTGCTTTAACCTGAGTTTGAGTGTGGATGATGAGTGACATTACGCAAAACGACGTGCAAACAGACAGAACGGCAGAACCTGAACCAAAATATCAGAACGTATGCGTAATGCGAAATAACGACCAACTAGAATTGTGTAACGTAGACTTTGTCGAGTGAATATTTGCAGTTACCGTGAAAAGTCAAAAATGTTGCCGGAGTTCGCTTAGAGTGGGCCGGAGACAGACGCATTTCCGGTTAGACGTTTCACAGTAAAACTTTTGCATTTCTATGTACTGTACTGCAGTTACTGCACATGTACAAAAAGATTTAATGCTTTTTCAAAGCATAACAATATTTTTTTAATTATTGCCGAGAAAAAAATGGTCGTATATTTATTTGAAACAATGACCCAGGGTAAAACGTCGCTCAAACACGCGTAGACGTCGTAACTGTGGTCACAAACGTACGTTTCAAGTCTTGCAAGATATTTATCACTTGTTATTCGCTTGCGGTCTCGTGTTTATTAACCACATGAGACAAAACATAACTCACTTCGAAACACTTCCATTGGGACAGCATTGTCGAGGCTACAGCGGTATTAAAAAACGTGAGCAAGAATGGAGATAATCGTAAGTATGAGAGAATTGATGACACTCGAGTAAGTCTATTTTTCACAATCTATCTCACTTGACATGACAGCTTTTTGGAGGAAGTCATTCTGAAATGATTGGAATTCTAATTCATTCTGAATTAAGGGGATTATGTGTCTTCTAATAACGTAAATGCCGATTTCCTGTTGTATCCAGGACGTCGCACCATCGTAGTACTTTTATTTTGAAAGTAAATAAAAATTTCTCACGTTCAGCGAAATGCCCGCTCAATCTTTATGGTTGCCATGGTAGAGACGTGCAGTCCCGCCCCTCATAAACAAGTCCCGCTTGTGACCCGAATTATTCTGCCCTCGATTGGATATCAAACATGTCGCTCTCAGGTTCGAGTAATATGATTGGACCGCATGCCGTCTATCCCAAACTTCGCAACGTCAACTGACTTCCGTTTCTTGGTATCTTAAACTCGCTGTCATGTAACATGTTTTTCCATCCACTCTAACAACTGGACACATTTCAACGACTGGCTTCAAATTTATCACCGACCAAGTGTTGGACATAGCGCGACTCGATGAACAAGGACGGTCGCCACGACGGACGACGGCGAGGCGCGGGGCAGCACCGTCTGGGACCGAGAGTCAGCCACGGAGGTGACGGGAGGGAAAGGTCTGGCAGCAACAGCTCGGGGTCGTCACATGGAGGAGGCAAAAATAAAAACGCATCCGTTATTGCGCTCAAGGTAACCGGAATCTAATTTCGTTCATTTTCTGTTGAAATTGAGGACCTAGTGGTCGCCTCCGACGCCTTTGTTTGGCGCATAGCTGGATTAAAGATGCTGCTAGCTAGCAGCCGCGATAAAACGCATTTTTGGGATGCCCTTACCTTCAAGTGGGTGTGGCGCTACTAGTTTTCCTGTGATCTTTTTTGACACCATGGTTAGCGGTCACATGTGCCTGTGCTGTGGAAATTATTAATAGAAACGATGCTAACGTTAAACTGAATGGTGACTAGTTACAACAAACTCCTCGTGTAGCTCAATCCAAATGAGTGATGGTGTACAGTGAGTGGACGATTTGCATGTCTAAACTGGTTTGCAATGATACAGTCATGATGCTTCTAGTTTTAAAACGGGATTAAGCTCTGGTTCGGTTCACAATAGGTACAGCATTAAAACAAAATGTAAAAATGCAAATTAGTCTAAACGGCAACACATTTAATGTCCACACCTTAAATCTTTTCACGTTAAGGAAGTGTAATAGTTTGTTTTCTTTATGGTAAACTATTGTCAAAATCTGTCTTTAAACTATTGTCAAAATCTGTCTATCTAGGTATCGAGAGCGCTACATAAATATCTAGCTATGCACACACACACACACGACCAGTTAATGTCTCGAAATTTTGTCCTGCCCAAACGTAAAAATGTTATACGTTTTTTTTTTATCTTCAGAACAGTCGCTAAATGTCGGAAAAACATTGCTAAATTGGCAACACTTCAGACACCAGTGGGAGCTCTCACGACCTCGCTTGTACTGGTCTCCATATGTGTTCACACAAAATAAAAGCATCATTTTCAAAATAAAAGCACCACATATTTTACATTTTACTTTGACTTCATGGTCTCTCTGAGGGCCAAGCAGAGTCTGTGGGAGGACAAAATGTGGCCTTGTACTTTGCCCAGTTCTCGATGGCTTTATCTTTTGAACTTTTTACCTAAAATGAATCAGTGGTATGTCAACGTGCAAACTGCACTACTTCAGCACTAGACACTTTTTTCTCTTATACAAATTGCAGCCTTTACCAGTTGATATAAATTCTACTACATTGCAATGTCGATTTGTATTTGATTACCGGTAATTAAACACAGGAGGGTCTGTGCTGATATCTAGGACCTTGTGGCTGTTCTAACCACCTATGACACAGCCCTTAAAATATAAATATTTAAGATGCAAAAATAGCTGATCCTAAAGTAGCATTTTGCATGCAGTTAAACCATGAAGGCTTGCACTTTTTTTTAAATCCCCCATAAGACTATGACTCATCATATGCGGAGTCCAATCAGATTGTAGGCATCACTTTTATGTTGCTAATATGAATGCGTGGTTTCACTCACACGCTGTCCCCTCGCCTGCAGCTACACTCTCATCACTAGCAGCACAGGTTGGGGGTGGAGGGGCCGTGTGCATGACTGCGCAGAGTGGCGGCACAAGGAGAGTGCGAGGAAGAGCGAGTGTGTGGAGTGGGGTGCTCCCAAGTGGAGCACAGAAGCTGCAAATGTAACAAGCGGCACGCAGTGCCGAGCTGATGGACAGCAGCAGCCAGTTTGGGCTAACTCCCTAGTCTTCTCAGAGACAAGTTGAACTATCGGGGCAAGTTGCAATGACGTTGTGGGGCGAGCACCGGGAGTCTATTTTCGTCCCCCTGTCAGATGGTCTTGGCCTGTAGCACAAGTGGCGCTGCTGGTGAGGGGGAAGAGGGCGCCTGAAGTGGGCAGCAACAGCATGTCAGGGCTGGACGAGGACCAAGAAGCGGCTTCTGCACTCCTCTTCTATTCTGTATGTATTTCATGTTTTGCTTTCCTCCTGAGGGGCTCGCTCCTGTTTTGTTGCTTGCCGGGACCGAAAGGGAAACCTTACACTTGCTCCTCACAAACCACCGGCTTGGAAAGTGGTTCTTGTTTCCGGTGCACAGCGAAGGAGTCTGTGCCCTTTTCCAGTTTAGTTCAGGAGACCGGCGATGCTCTGATAATTAGGTGATAGCATTGTGTTGTCTATTAGCAGCGAGCGGGCAAGGGATTCTCCTGTATTTGTGTTCAAGGCTCGGAGTGTCATCTTATTTCTGTGTTCTTATCGCTCAGAAGAATAAAGCGCTTAGACTACTTGCCATGAAGAATTTTTGCGCACCAAAAGTAGGTCAGCTGGGTATCTCCCCGGGGAACATTAAATAGTATCAGGACCAATGCACTGTGCACGTAGGCACTGCATAATATGACACCCACACAAGCTATTCTACCTGATGAATAACTCTTGAAGTGATTCTTCTGCAGAATTTTGCTTTCGAAAGCCATCGACAATTTATTGTTGTGTTGCTTTGGAATGGACATCTTTTCTTTCTGATGACAAGAATAACCACAGACGTACATTTGAACCAATGGGTTGTTATGTGATTAATTAGTAAGACAATGTTTCAGGTTGAACAAAGGCAGAAGGAAAAAAAAATGCACCCGATGGTCGTCTTCAACTTTCCTTGCTTCACACCAGTTATTAATTAAAGCTGAGGAAGTAGAGGCCATTATATGGAGCGAGACTCCAATGAATGATAGACTAAAGACATGATTACCAGAATCAAGCAGTCTCTTTAACAACTGAGCATGTTGAGTTGTTTTTATCGTATTATTAACTTCATATAAAATGTAAAGCACATTTGTTCTCTCCTTTCAACACTTTAACACGCCAGAGAGAATTCACTGCCAGATTTTATTTCACAGCCGGTCTGGTGGTGCAAAGGACAACAATGTGATGTGGGACTTTTTCTTTTGCTGTGGTTTGAGCATCCACGGTCACTGATGCATACTCAATGTGTAGGTCAGCCATGCTGCACGTTGGCCGCAAAGCGCATTGGTTCCATCCTCGAGCTGTTTCTTGTCACAGACTTGTTTCCGCTTAATGCGCTCGCTTCGTGGCTCATTTGACTCCAGGGCTCAACGATACGTTGCATCATTGTCACAGTGCAATATATTGCACAGCTCTATGGCATGAAGTCAAATATGTGCATCCCATTGCTGCTTGCGTCCAGTTCCAGAATAATTATTTGTTGCCTTTAAAGCTGGATATTTTCAAGTCTGCAACGTGCCCTTTTGCAGACGTTCACACCATAGCACACTGCGTTTTAACACTGTACGGAATGGGTAACCATAGCAACAACACCCTTACGTCACACTGCCAAACTCGAAGCAACACATACCAGCCGCTTCATTCAAATAGACTACTGAGATCCAACACTAGAACTATACTGGAGCAAAGAATGCATCCAATAAAAAATGTCACAGCAGGTGAATGGGTGCAAGACGCTATATGTGACTTTCTTGCACAAGAGTGCAGGAAAGTGTCACATTATGCTCAGCGCATATAAAGTAGACCTTCTGCATCTTTTTGATTTCAAATACTTGAAGATGCACATCTCAATTGAATGGATAGTTTTATCATTCTGAGAGAGAGCGGTGTTTTTCTTAAGATGCTTGTTCCTTCAGCATTTTGAAGCATATTGGGGATGACGGCTCGAAGAGTGCGATACGTCGCGACTTGAAAGTCGACATCTTGCAAATGTGATGAAAAGGCTTGTAAGTCTTGTGCAAAACGTATATATTTATGTTTGATAGTAAAGCTCAACTAGGAGTGACAAAAAAACCCACATTGAAGCCTCTTTGTTTTCCTTTTTTAATTGCTTTCTATGTGCTAAACCGCAGCTTGTTGTGAGGCGTAGAAAAATAAGTAGTGTGTTTCCGGTAGCATGAAATTTCAGCATAGGGTCGGTAGGTCGGACAAATTTTTTTTTTAAAATATTTTTTTCTCCCTCCCTCCCCCCATCAAAAACGTAAACAAAATAACCATAAAACATAAAACAAGGAGACATTGAAACCAGTGCCGGATGCTCGTCTGTCAAAGAGGGAAGCTCAATTTTGGTCGACATCATAAAATGTGTCCGTTTATTTATACGCGAATTCTACTCTAGCTCCGTTCCTTTTCAAGAAAATGATCTGTGAACCTGTCATACCAACAAGGCGTCTTTTCCCGGTACTTAATTAGTGTCCTACAACTATAGGAACTACAATAAAACCCACCAGAAATAAAAGATTAATTTGTCGCTAGTTGTTTGTTTACAACAAAGAGTGTCGCTAAAATGATTAGGAGAAGTCTCCAGCTCAACTCGGAACAGAATGCGAGTTGAAAAAAATGCTCGCACGGATGCCTACACTAAAAGTTTGGTGATTGGCTCATTTCAATGTCAATCACTAAAAGCTTGGTGATTGGCTCATTTCAATGTCAATCGAACTGGCACACAGGCTCAGACAGATCATCCAATCTGATGAAGAAAAGCCTGGCGTCCGTACCCTCCCACTGCCATCCAGTCCCAGAGACGCCGAACTCCGTGGGCGGGACAAAAAACAGTTTGTATCCAATGACTCGTCTCCGTTCAAAGCATTGGGACAACCTACCCTGAACTCACTACCGTTTAAAGCACAGCGAAGCTGCGGCATGAATGAGAAGGAAGTCTTGTAACCAGTAAGAAGAAGCTGATTTGGAGCATAAGTTGAGCACGTTGTAGCGCATATTTAGTCAATGACATGTACACACAATGAAATTTACATTCATATATTTCATCACTTATTCTTTGACATTTTAGGGGAAGCCAAGCTTCCCTTGCAGTCCGAGAGCAATCGCCACTGATTGAAACCCCCGCTCGCCCAAAGGCGGCGAGAGAGTTGGGTTCCCAGCGGCTGGGTGTTACAGCCATCTCGTTACTTCTGCGTCCCGCGTCCTAGACGGCCCGTGGTGGTCGTCAAATAGTTCGTTGAATCTTTTCGATACAGCAGTGGATGCTATTTTCTTAATATTATGGTGCGAGCATGCGACTGCAACACACAAAACGCGGTTTAAACTGTTGTCGGAGATCGTGGCCGCCGCCATGATTCAATGTTGTTGACAGACGACAGGGCAAACGACGCAACGTGAATAGCGCGAGAGTTTGCACCAATGTAAACGCTCTAAATTCATCTTTCCTTTTATTATTTATAATTTTGTCTGTGGTTTTATTGATCTTGTTTTGATTGTAAAGCGTCCTTGAGTGTTTTGAAAGGCGCTTATAAATGAAATGTACTATTATTATTATTACACAAAAATGTAGAAGGTTTGAAAAAAAATGCCGACCGTAAAGTTTTTCTTCGAGGTAGAAATTCTCGGTCGGTCGGGTTACCGGAAACACACTACTTTTTTTTCTACGCCTGATGTGAGTCGAGTCCACCTCCATCAACGTCAAGTCTCTCATATTTATATGCTCGACAATCAAAACAAAAAATTGGGCTTGTATCTTGCGAAATTCATAAATTGGGTCACTCGTAGCTCAAGGCACCATTGTACCTGACATGTATATTGGAGACTGCTCTCCACCGTCTTGTACCAGATCCTGTATGAGGTGAAATATTGACGTTCTGTATCCTCTTGCAGGCATCTTTCCAGCGCTCCAACAGTCATGACAAAGTACGAAAGATCGTCGCCGAAGAGGGTCGCGCTGCTCGGAACTTGATTGCGTGGAGTGTCCCACTGGAAAGTAAAGAGGAGGATGGTCAGTGCTTCGCAAGCCAAATTTATGTTTCTGCATTAAGAGGCCACCTTAACACTTTTCCCCCCCGAAATTATTCACACAAGGAGCCACTCTGTTCACTCTGTATTCCCACTCACACGCCTCCCACACTCCTTCAGTGCAGTTCTATCAGTTTGTTGTTTTCTTCCAGTTTTTAGCCCGTTTATTGTATCTGACCGTGATGGATATAATTACTCTCCTCTCTAGCCACAAAATGAGTTACTTTTAGTTAGTACAGTAGAATATGTTTGTGCTATCTCCAAGTCAAAGAATTTTGACTTTTTTTGAAAAGTTTAAAGATTGGTGGAACTGTCAGGAAGCACGATTGTACAATGGATCGTCTTAAGTTAAAAAAAAGATGGATTTTAGAAAAAAATAATCCTCTTAAGCCATATAGACCGTTGAATTCAAAACAGCCATGCACGACATCACTTTGCTGACTCCTATGAATATAAAATTGTACTTGAAAAATGCATTTATATAAGTTTCACAATGGTGACAGTTTCCCGCAGGAACATTGTGAACTCTGTGTGGACCAATGCTGTGGATTTTCTGTCTCTGATATTCCACTGCATACTTGTAAACGGTCTTTCATTTGTTATCCTTGATGACACACACTGTCCGTTGGGATACATTTCTAATTGGATCAGTCGTTTTATAAGGATGGTTTCCATTTTCTCCGTGCAGCAAAGTCCAAAAGTCACACCACTGGCAGCTCAAGAGCCCAAAGGACTCATTCTGGGCAGCAAAGGAATAAGAAACAGGTGAGTGTTGGATCTATATCCACCAGAGGGCGCCAGATACACATTTTAATGACTTTTTACACTTTGTTCTTTGAACTCTTCAACGCAACCCTATTAAGCATTTTATATAAAGTTGGATAAAAACGTTCAGTACACACTCGTGTTCGCATGCCTTTTTTAAAGAGTCCAAGATAAATTATTTAAAACTTTTTCCAACATTGATATTATTATTTTTTAAAAGTAAATAAACAAATGCAATGAATGTCACCCTTATAACTGGGGATGTGTTGTTGTTGTTTGATTTCAGAATACTGGTGTGGAGAGTAAAAGCACAGCTGGCACCTTGTTGGAAAAGGGGACAGAGAAAAGCCCCACAAAAGCCCGGCAGCCTCGCAAAGTGGACCTACGAGCACGCTACTGGGCCTTTCTGTTTGACAACTTGCGACGGGCAGTGGATGAGATCTACGTCACGTGCGAGTCCGATCAAAGTGTTGTAGAATGCAAGGTCAGCACATTTGAAAACACAAATACTATGCAACAGAAGTTCATAAACTCAAATCTACATTTCGTGGCTGTGGGCTCATGCTCTTTTTCGTTGATGAGAACACTAGAGGGAGGCATTGGCATCTAAATAGAGGTCACATTCTTCTTGAGTTCTGCTTCTTGTCAGAGGCCCACACTGCTGAGAGAATTATCACAGGGCTCGCCCTTGGCAGCCTGCTCGGAATATTGATGACAGACTGTGTGTTTCTTGGGCATCTTACTTCCTGAAAATATTGTTATTCTCTTGACTGTTGAATATTGCTGTATGTTCAACGTGACTTTGCAGCTCATTTTGTGAGTTTTGTTTTTGTGCTATATTTTGAATAGTTGATTGGCACTTCTTGTCTTGTATTGAATCATCTGCCAGGCTGCATTATGCCGAGAATGGTTCTGGTAATTGTCCGTGGTCAGGACTGTAGCCTTCCTCCATGTGGTCTGATCACTATATCGCGTTTTTTTTCCCTTCAAACTCCGCTCATCTTACAACACACTAATGCTTTGTAATGGCTCTAGATGTTGGTGCTGTTAATAACCCCCATCCCACCCAGTTTGGGCTCAGTGGAAATTGATAGATGATGGAGTCATCCTGAATGAGAGTGCTCTGACAGCCCCCACCTACAATCCCCCAGTGGAGTTGTGGGCTTTTCTCACACAAACAGCTCAACAAATTCTTTCTAATAGCATCAAAGCCATAAAAACAGCCTTCACCTTGGATAGAGATTGTATTATTGCTGCTCAAATTACACTGATTGAAATAGTTGTCCGAACCTAGAGAGTGATGCATTTGTGATGAATTGGAGTAACTCACAGTTATTTGTTCTTTTTGTTCCCCGGAAATGTTTTTTTTTCTGGACAGTACCACACAACGCAGTCAAGATTACACGTCACAGTTTACATAGTTTCAGATCTTTCAATTTGGATGGTAACGTTTTACATTGACATTGTTACGTGCACCTACAAGGCAATTTATTATTTACATTTATGCAATCTATAATAACCTTTATGCCTGTTTTTTGAGATATTTAGCCAAGTGATAAAAAAAGTGTGTGTGTGTGTGTGTGTGTGTGTGTGTGTGTGTGTGTGTGTGTGTGTGTGTGTGTGTGTGTGTGTGTGTGTGCGTGCCTTTTTTGGCGTGTGTCATGTTATGACATGGACTACAAGTGTAGTACTTAATACTTTGGTTGCAGTGTCAATAAAACTGGGACTTATTTCAATAAATGTAAACATTTCGATACAGCTTATAGAAATTCATTTGATTATGCAGGAGCACCTCTTAATGTTGTGCCATTGAGTGTATATTTTTCCAAATTCATTCTCTAAATGAAGCCCCCCAAAAATCAAAATGATCCATTTGTTTTGTGTGTCTATATGGACCACTGGCTTTTACTGACCGGCCTAATGGCAAGGCCTCTCGGAGGTTAAACATGTTGTCATTTGTGGTGAAATGTTATGTGAGGGTTGTATTTAGGTAAGTGTGCCTGTTAACATGCTAAAAGCCACTTTACGATACCTCCATTCGCTGTGGACTTTGTCCGTCAGAGGACCGGCTCGGCCGTCATTACCAAATGAGCGGCGAGCTATAGAGGCGGTCTTTGTTAACCAGCTCCAATCATCGGAGCTGCTGCTGGACGCATCTTTCACTGGCCTGACTCGTCTATTAACTAAAAGCACTGTGAAGCTTTAGTCTCAATTACCACTCCCTTCACGATCTCCATCCATCAGTTGTCTGTTTTCATTAGAGCTTGCGGAGGGTTGGTTGTGGCCATGGTGGGGGGTAGCTCCCAACAGCCCAACACCTCTGGGACATCTAAAAAAAACAAGTGCGGATAAGAGGATTCCCTATCAACAATGTACCTGCTCTGTTTTGCCTCAAAGTGTTTTGCGCACATGAACTTGCTGAGCTTCCCTGCAACTTTCCTCTGTTCATGTGTCAACTGTCCTTGGAATGTTTTTCAAAATTATGACTATATTTTAATTGACTAGCATATCCGCAATATGAAAGTTCTCAACTCCTGTTTCCATGTCATTATTGTATTGAGAGGAATATCGACCTGTCTATCAAGCCACTATCTGTATCCATCACCAGCCGATTCATCTGATTGTTGTCACCAGTTAGTGCATTTTTTCCCCACTTCAAGGCTAATCAATCAATTACTGACTGAGCAATTAACTGATTGATTAGAAGGCCCATTGCTTGTATTTTTTCACCTTTTGCTGTCATTTTCCATTTCTTTTTTTCCTCAGGAAGTGTTGATGATGTTGGACAACTACGTCCGGGATTTCAAAGCCCTCATCGACTGGATTCAGCTCCAAGAGAAGCTAGAGAAAACCGATGCCCAGAACAGGTGATCTCTTTTGTCTTTTGCCCTCATTCATTTCCTGTTTGTTTACTGTCACCCCCCCGCACCTCTTTTCAAGGTCGAACTGTGACCACAAAGTGCTGTTGTCTGCTCATTGGCTTTCAGGCACCAACAAAGGATCAATGGCCCTGGCTCCATTTCAAAAAGATCCACAAGTTTATTTTCTCTTTATCACAGAAACCGTTGCATTGTCTGTATCCACTTGGACATATAAATCTTCAGTTGTCAACATTTATACTGTACCTGAATAGCTTTTTAAATATTTATTCGTGTTGTCTCACTACCACTGCTTTTAATTTACAGGCCTACGTCTTTAGCCTGGGAATTGCGTAAGATGTCACCAGGACGTCACGTGGTGCCTAATGCCTCTGCAGACAGAATGGTTTCCTCCCCAGGTGCACGTCGGGCCCTAAATTTTGGGTAAATCATTTATCTCTTTGTTCCACTGTGCATTGCCAAAATGTAGTGCCCGCATTACTGGACCTTTACTTTGAATTATTTGTGTTAATAATACACTCCCATCATTACTCCCTTCTGCACAAACAAAAAATTAATATGCACCAATATTAATTTGACAAAGATAGTTGTACTCTGCTTTAACACTCCGATTGGTATTATTAGTAAAACGGTATGTTTATGTGCTGTAGGGGCAAAATGTGTACATGGCCTTTAATTTGTTGTATATTGTGTATGTCTTATCCAGTGGACCTCCACCCGCACTGGCCGCAGCCCGGCTATCTCATACGGGCCCCAGTTGGGCAGACAGAGTGAAATGTACGCAGTCTGCTCCAAGTTCTACTCAGCTGATGACTTCTTCTGTCGAAAAGCCAAGTAAGACATCTTTTCACTGCACAATGAATGAAGCATGAAAATGGGACAAAACAATGAACTGTTTTGTATTTAGGTAAAAAAGATTCAGAAGGCTGGGAAACTGTCCAACGAGGTCGTGCGGCCAAGCCTCGCTCTGCCACCATGATTGCCAAGGTCAGTCCGGTATTGGCCACTCACGTCGCCCCAAAGCAGGACAGCACCAAAAACCGGTCACTCGTGCCGCCACAAGAAGAGCATCCCATCTGTCCCCAGTGCCCCACTCATGTGGACGCAACCCAGTTGGACCCAGAGAAGAAAGTCCCGACATTCCAGGATCCTCCAGAGAAGGATAAACATCCAGTCAGTGGGGATATTGTGGAGGTACTTTGGTCCACTACATCAAGACATGCATCTCCTCTATGGAGCGATATTGATTATTCACAATGAGAATAGAAATATGAGAGGGTTTCACCAACCACATTATTTTTGTCTTGGGCTCACGATGTTCAGAAATGCATAGCTTTCAATAGATTGCATTCAGTGGCTTTAAAGCCGCTTTCACCCACCCAAGAAATTCACAATTAACACACAAGTCGCTTATTCATCATTTGGTTTTAAAATCCAATTCTTATCCATCTACAAATTTGGATCAGAATCGGGTGTTGAGGGCATGTCAGTAGCAACATTCCCTGCATGATTTGTGTTTTTGTTACTGCTCTGGTGAAATGCATGTTTTTAATGGAGCTTGCATCTGCCTGTGTATGTCTGTTTGTGACTGTCGGCGCAGCCCCCAGCAGAGAATGCACAAGACTCGGGGCACTCGGGTGTTGACGCACCCCGCGACGACGCGCCTCCCCCTATAGCTGATATCACCCCTTCCCAAGCCCCAGAGCCCACCTTGTGTTCAGCTGCAGCCCCACCAGCAGACATGACCATATCAGTCCCACCCCCTGCCCTCGCCCACTCTGCATCCTTAGAGCGACCTCAGACGGATGGGCTCGGCGGACCCTTGGCCTTGGGGGACAGTGTGGCTGAGGGGGGCGCGTTGCAGGGCATGGCCACATCTGCTCCACAACAGGCTGAGACTCCCATGGATGCGGTGAAAATGGAGAGTGTGCTGGACCCCACAGAGCTTTCCACTGTGAGTGCTGAGAGATGGAGGAGCAGAGGGAGGGGTGGGCCTGGGTTTGGTACGAGGGGAGTCCACGAAGGTCTCATGGGTGTTTCACCGCCTAAACAAAGTCGATCTGAAGCAGTCCCCTGACCAAATGTGTCGGCAAGACTACATAGTTGTGTGTAATGTTGTGTTAGCACCATTCACTGAAGAATAGCTGTGAATAGATGTTTTTGTTTTGTTTTGTAGCGAGTGGTCTGTTCACCAAAAATATTTGTTCTGTGGATCTGGTCAAATGTACGCAAAGTTTAACAAACATGTAAAGGTAGTACTGCACTTAACACTAAATTCAACACTAAATTCGGTGTTGTTAACCATTACCATCAATTCACAGTGGTTCTCATTTAAGGTGGACTACCCATTTTAATGATCCATTTCTGTTCTTGGGGCGGCCACGTTTACATTTGCTTCATATTCAAACCCACTTTTTAATGCCCATTTGCTTGACCCCATATAAAAGCCAAGTCGTTTGCTGATTCCACCATCTCTTCATCCTCATGGTAAATGTGCTCTGCATGACAGTGGAATGCTTCCTCACTTGTGATTTTTGTGACCACCCCGTGATTCAACGTGTGAGGAGATTGATATGGGCTTCCTTTGTTACGAATCCCCTACCAATAGATACATTTAGCCCGGCAGCAAGTATTTTAATTGTCAAATTATTTTATATCTGTCATACTGTGTATGATGACACCTCCACCATGTGTCCAGCCTCAGTCCATGGCAGAGGTCTTGGCTAAGAAAGAAGAGCTTGCCGATCGACTAGAGAAGGCTAATGAAGAAGCGATTGCCAGTGCCATCGCAGAAGAAGAGCAGCTGACCAGAGAGATTCAAGCAGAGAACAATGATCTTGAGACCGACAACGAAAATGATTTCCCGGTTAGACAAATGGGCAAATTTCAATCCCTAAAAAGCGTACTGAGTTCCTCTGAACTGTTTTCTTGATTTCTTTCACACCCTTCCAGGCTGGCATGGCTAATGGAGGATGTGGGCCCAATATGGAGTGGAGTGAAATGTTGGCAGACTATGATGGTATGGATTTCCATGTGTCAGCTCAGCTATAAATTGGTTGAAAATGTATTACACCACAAATATTTTCTTTACTCATCATTTGAAGCGAGGGAGGCCTGGCGTCAGAATACCTCATGGGGCGACATGGTGGAGGAAGAGCCGGCTCGACCTCCTGGACATGGGATCCACATGCATGAAAAATTGTCCTCGCCATCACGCAAAAGGTGATTTAAAAAAAATGTTAAATCAACTTAATTGCAAACAAAACGGATTTAACTCAGCAGACAGTGTCAAAAGGCCAATTTATTGTGTCTGACCGTGTAACTGTTAGGCTACCACCCAAAGACCCTCAACATACCACAGGACTTAACTGACTCTCAAGCCATTGTCAAGCTATGTTAACTAAAACATAAATGATTTATGATCATATTTCGGACAGGACTATTGCAGAGTCAAAGAAGAAACATGAAGAGAAACAGCTGAAGGCTCAGCAGCTGCGGGACAAATTGCGAGAGGAAAAGACGCTCAAACTGCAGAAGCTTTTGGAAAGGGTGAGTGAATGCATGTTGAGTAATGAAAATTCTTCCTCAAGGTGTAAGCGCCGTTTTACGATTTTATCAACTCTATTTTTTTAAATATAGTTTCTCTTCACACTGCCCTGGAAATTGAGTCTAAAGACAGATGTACTTGTTTTGAATGTGTATAGCATTTTGGGATTAATCTCGAGTGATTGAGAGGCAAAATATCAGTGTTATTTTTACCTCACGTGGCTCTCCATTTTCGATTTCTACAGGAAAAAGAGGTGAGGAAATGGAAGGAAGAGTTGTTGGAACAACGGAGGAAGATGATGGAGGAAAAGCTGCTGCATGCAGAGTTAAAACGAGAGCTGCAACTCCAGGCCATTGTGAAGAAGGCTCAAGAGGAAGAGGCCAAGGTAAGTGAAATGTTGCTTTGGGGCCATAGCTTATGAAATGGTAATTGTATGTTTGACCACTCATTGTCCATTCAGGTAAATGAAATAGCATTCATCAATACCCTTGAAGCTCAGAACAAGAGACACGATGCCCTGGCGAAATTAAATGAATATGAGCAACGCCTTAATGAGCTCCAGGAGGATAGGCAGAGGAGGCAGGAGGAAAAGCAGGCCAGAGATGAAGCTGTGCAGGTGCGGCTGCAAACATTCGCATAGTCAGTCTACATGTCTTTAATCCTTGTTCACATCCTGCTTTTTCTTTGGTAGGAACGTAAACGAGTCCTCGAAGCTGAGCGGCAGGCACGCGTGGAGGAGCTGTTGATGCGGCGCAAGGAGCAGGAGGCTCGTATTGAACAGCAGCGGCAGGAAAAAGAAAAAGCAAGAGAGGATGCGGCACGGGAGAGAGCTAGGTTCGTAGTTTCTCAGTATAGTGTTATAGACATAGAAATGGTAATGACATTACTCAAAACAAGTTTGTAGTTTTGTTTCTTCCCCTTCTGGGAATTTTTAGATTTCTTGTGATTACAAACAAGCTGACATCTTTTTTTCCTCCATGAAATTCATTTCTCAGCATTAACTTCCAGAGAAAATGTTAATACAAATACTAGAATATACCTTTTATCAAAACGTAGTGTATGTAAACCGAATTTTCAATGTTCAACAATTTGACACCATAAAATATAAAACTACATCTCGCTGTTGCTAACACTCTAATGATCTTTTGTCACGGAAAGTTGTACAACAGGCATATGTCATCGAAAGCAATGGAATGGGAAAGTGTATGCGCTCATTTTGTCTTTTTCTTTCTTTTCAGAATGAATTCATTAGTCACGAGTGGGGTTGTAAAAGTTTCTAAATATAGCGGCCACATTGCTAAATTGGCTTACACTAACTGTCTCTCCCCTACACCACTAACCATATTTTTAAAATGGACAGTCTACCCTGGCTAAAATAAATGCTAATTTATTGCCAAGCCCTATATTCACTTCTTTATGTACCTGTTTTCTATATTGTGTAAAGAGACCGAGAGGAACGTCTGGCCGCTCTTAGTGCAGCTCAACAGGAGGCCATGGAAGAGCTGCAGAAGAAAATTCAAATGAAGGTAAGTTTAGACAGGGCTCACCTTGCCTCTCTAATAGACACCATGCAAGGCCCCCCGTTTCCCAGCTGACCCCTTGCTTTCTGTTTGCTTTTCCACAGCATGACGAGAGCAGCCGTAGGCATATGGAGCAAATGGAGCAGAGGAAGGAGAAGGCGGCTGAGCTCAGCAGCGGCCGACACGCGAACACGGACTACGCCCCCAAATTAACGCCATACGAGCGCAAGAAACAGTGCTCACTCTGCGCTGTTGTGGTACGTACATCTCGTGAAGTGGGAGACTCTCATGTGCTCTTTATGGTATTCCATATGGACATATAAGAAACTCCAAATAGTGCGGGAGCCCGCTGCTTTATTTTCAGTGGGTTAAAAATACATTGTAGAACTTTTATCTCCCCCTTTTGACAAATAAACTAATTACAAAAGGATTGCTTGAAGCCCGTTTTTAACACTGCCAAAATGTAAATGGGATAGTTACAAAAGAAAATCTCAAATTAGACTGAAATCAATGTCGTTTCATAGAGGCAGTTATCTGTGAAAACCTGGTTCCCATGGAAACAAGGGTGGCACACCCTGACGTGAAACGAGCATCAACCGCTCAGTGAATTTTGTTGAACTGGCGAATGACCTTGGTGTAACATCTGACACAAGGGATCAGGAAGAGGTCCACAGGAAGAAGCACTTCATTTAATGACCTGTGACACAAAGAATCATCAACCATTTCCTAGTCCGTGGTGAAAGGTCTCCACGGTGTCAAGCCTACACTATTTTTGCAGTTAGTCCGTAATTTGCCAGTATTAAAAGGAGGTGAGATATTTTGACTGAAATGTCCATGTTATGTTATTATTTACACACTTGCTCATTACTCATACTCCGTTGAATATTATAAATCCACGGCACACACGTTCTAGGTTTTCCATTTAAAACAAACAAAAATAATTCAATAATACTGGTTTGTACCTAATTGTAAGTGTCGTATTACCAACCCCTCACTCCCGAAAATCTCTACTGGAAATGTGAGACATTAGAAGACGCGGAAATTGCATTGTAAAAACAATTGTAATTGCACGTTTACTTACTGCATACTGTATATATTTAATCAATGGTAAAATACATACAAATGTAACTGGCATCCTTTAGCCGTGGTATATATCAATTGACTTGTGGAACAAACCTAAGTACATTGCTCTGGTTTTACCTGAGAGGTTCCGCAGGGGTAGGTCATGTCCTATTGGCACAAAAACAACCAAGAGGTGTATCATTTCACCAGTATCCCGTGGGACTCTGATGACCCCTTCCTGCCTCCGTTTCAATTGTGCCAGTAGTGACCTCTGACCACTGTGCTTGTGTTTACAGATCTCCTCAGAGGTGCACCTGTTCAGCCACACCAAGGGCAAGAGGCACCAACAGGCCGTGCGAGACAGCAGCAGCATCCAGGGACGGGAGCTCTCCGACGAGGAAGTGGTGCGGATCACACTGTCGATGACACGCACGTTTATTCTACTACATAATGCCGCTCGGGTTGCATCAGAGGACAAAGAAACCGATGACTGTCTTTTATAGCACAGTTATTATTGTTTATTCAACAACCCCTCACTTTGTGCGATTGCAAATGGGCCTTGAAATGTACGCAGTCAGGGTTCAGTGCTCCAGTGGAGGGGTGACATCACCTCATCACATAGTTTTGTTTTGTTTTTTGGGGGTTGGAGGGTCACAATTGAGCGCTTTCCATGGGAAGGCAGCCCGTCAATGCAAGTCAACCTCTCAGGCTGCAATATGAGATTGGTTTTTCAGGGCCGCTCATTGTGAGGCTGACAACTGTTGGTGCTATACGCAGCACCTTTGGCCCCACTAGCTCTTTCATTCAAAGCTTTTCTTCCATGCTCTCTTGTGAGAATAATTGATATGGTCACCGTTCTTCCTCTCGGGTATTTTCCATCTTAACGCAAGTCAGTTTGTTCTGTTTGACAGTTCAATAAGTGAGGAAGTTGGTTTATGGCCAAGCAAGTGCACAAATATAAACACTGGACTTTCACTCTGCAAGCTGGAGCAAAAAGAGAAGGTGTGTCAGCAAATTTTTTAATTGACAAATTTCCCAATTGTAGAGCTAATACATGTTATCTTTTCGGAGCATTAAATAGAATGAATAGTTATAATAACAACAGATAAATAAAAAGTGGAAAAATGTAAATAGTAAAAACTGAAAAAACAAATATGTCAACAAGTGTATGTCATCCTTAAATTCCCACATTGCTGAAAATAGAAATTTGAAAAGTGACAAATGGCCAGGTGATACTGAATTATGAATGGGATATCCAAAAATCTATCCATGAAGAAAAATTGTGTCTGCAAAATTATTGAGGAAGCACTTTTGGAAGGATTAAGCTAAAATCCATCCATGAACACTTCATTCATTTGAATGCATATTTAAATCCATTATGGAGGCTTGTCCTAGGATATTTTGGGTCGTGTGTCTGATTGACGACTGACATAGATGGCATTTTTAATTTGCATTTTTTTTCTCACCCGATATGTTAAAGCTAATTAAGCTGAATTGCTGAAGACTTGACTTTGTTTAGAGAACTCTTTAGCGGCTGCTCAGATTATTTATTTCAATAATTTTGGTCTCCACTATTTCAATCATTCCACCGCTAGCTATTTTGAAGACTGTGACTCCATAACTCTCTCTGTAATGAAAGATTTTTAATTAAAATGAAGATGGTTGGCTCCTCTGAGCAGAGGTCGCCAAGTGGTTTTCCCGCACAGGCTGGTGGCAAGGAATTGTGCCTTTATACTTAGTCTTTTTTTTCCCCCCCGGCTGAGGCTCATTATGGAAAAAAAAGTGAATCATGAATCAGTCTTATCAATCATTACCTGGATGCTTTAATGTGATACCTTGGCTTAATGTAGGCCTGTAGCCCATTTTTTTCCTCTTCTCCCCAGCCCTAGTTTAATGTGCTTCCAAAGGCACATTGCTTTAGTCAGATGCCATATTTATTGATCACCTTTATATACTACTGACTCTTGGCAGGCTTGTCCAACAGGGAGCAAGGCTGCAAAGAAGTGATCCTCCCATAGGACCCGAATAGTCCAGAAGGTCTGCTCAGTGCTCTTTCGATGGCCCCCTAAATTGAGAACCTTGCTGAAATATCGAGAGTGCCAGCTGAAGTCCCCCTCTCACTCCCCATGCTGTTTTGAAATCTGACACTCGACACCTTTCCAGCACTGAAATTGCCTTTTCTACAGAAAGGAAAAAGTTTCAGTTTAAACACGGGGTGTCAGATTTGTATTTATGACATGTCCTTGCTGAAATGTCATCCAAAGGAGGTAGTTTGATCCCACAAAATGTCATTCGAACCACCGAAGACTGTAACACCATCCATTGTCGTATCACTTATCGTCTAGTCGCTGACATGAAATTCAGCTGTTTGCTCAACGCCAAATGGAAAGCTACCCGCTTGGGCCTTTTGTGAGTGACAAAAGAGGCACTGGGTGAACATATCCCATAGAATATGTATTTGTGAGGGCTGCCTTTTAGATCTGTGATAGCTCTATGTCAGAGAAAGGGAGGGATGTTTAGAGGCCGGTCATGTTTCTCCCACCAGAGGCAATACGCGATATTGTGCGGCACCGCAGCCCTCAGGCCAGTGAATTTGCTGCTTTCTAACAATGGTTCAGTGGCAGACACCTGTCTGTCACCATATTTGACTACCTCAAACATTCTCCGAGCTACTGAGTTTATCCTAGCCCTTTTTGTAATAACTGTATCTGTATTTGCTAAAGCATCTACAGCTGCCTGTCAACATTTTCCCTATGCGGCAGTATAACATTTCAGTTTAACTTTTTATATTACCGGTATGATGTATTTTGGACAAATGTTTTGGTTGCATTATTGAAACGGTCCATTAGGTGAGTGGCAAGCTCATGATATAGCCTCTCAGAGAGATTACTGAGTGCAAGTGAGATGACATCTATGGTTATGGGTCATGACTGACCTGTATGAAGAAACAGGAGTGGGGGGTTAGGCTTTAACACTTGGCAACTGAAAATCTAGAGAATGAGTTTGACTGGGGAATTAACATTTGGTTCCCTCACATTCTAGTTCTAGAGGACATTTTATTTTAATTTATTCGTTCAGCTTTTCTTTTCTTTTTTTTTTTCAAAATAATCTTCATCCTGATCAACATCATCGGGTTGTGTGGAAGTAAATGTTGATTAATCATTTTGTGAAACAAGGGATGCAAAATGGGATGACATGATTTGAGCTCTGGAATTTTAAGCTGTATCAATGTGGATCGATAAATTCACCCAGAACAGGAGTTCCACAAGAGACTGTCTCATCACATAAAAATATTTGAAATATAAACCCTTATTGACACATTGAATGTTACTTTACAATTACTCCCATAGGCTGATACAAACAATCTTTATTTAGTCATCTTTCAGAAGCAATGATTAATGAGCTTTACCCATACCTTTTGACTGACTGTGACAACTGTATTACGTTCCACTGTAGTGAAACCTTCCATTCAGCCTGCAGGTGGACCAGCACTTGTCACCAAAGGCCATGGCAGCCCACACAGAGGTTTAGTTTTGACGTCTCAATGGAAGCCCTTTTATGTGTGCGGCCTATCCTCTGGTGTGATGGATAACAACATAATTACCATCTCTTGATGGAAGTACAAAAATGGTTAAGCGACTCCTCTCGCCTAAAAGCATGTCCATGGGTGGGGGCTTGATTGTTATTGCCGTAATTATAGGACACAGTCGTTTTTATATTCATATGTTGAATGGGATAATTTTCACGACTCAAACCCTTGTTGGCTGTCTTGTTTACCTAACTTTGAATTTCTTTGATGCAAACTGAATGGAAAACAAAAACAATTTAACATTTGTTGTAGTTGACAATATGAGTTGTTTGATGAAAAAAAATACTACTCTTTACGGTATAGAATAATGTTCCACTTGTGTGTGTGTGTGTGTGTGTGTGTGTGTGTGTGTGTGTGTGTTTAGGAGCATCTTTCCTTGAAGAAATACATTGTGGACATCATGACTGACAGCTCCGTTTCCTCTGAGAGTGTAAAGGATAACGAGGAGAGGCAAAAGGCCCGCAAGAAGGCGAAGAAGCTCCGTGCCAGGATGAACTCCAGGTCAGTATCTTTTTCAGGGAGTTTGTCGCTTCTCATCTCTGAGACACTGAGGACCGAAGTGTTACTGAAATTTCTGCTGTGAATAAATAAATAAATAGATAAAGCACGTTATGTGCATCCTGACTGTCCACAAGGTAACACTAATGACTTTAATTTATGGGCACTTTCGATGATTGCACGGCAAAACTGCAAATCGGTCTCTTGGGCCTGGCCTTCCACCTGGAAAGAGCTTTCCAACAAATTGCTGACCTGCCATTGGCCGCATCTCTGTCTGTACAGTACGCATGTTGAAGCATGTATTAGCCTTGCCTATTTGTCTTCCTTTCAGCTATTGATTTAAAAAAATGAAATATTAAAAAAAAATCAATACTAATAAACAAATTGGAGGCACAGTTGCTATGCAGTAGAACATGGACCTGAGCTGACTTAATTTAACTGGCTGTCAGAACAAGGAGTGAAACACACTCTTTATTTTTTTTGTTTTAACTTTTGGTGTCCACAATTGTTCCTTAAGTTTTAGAGGCACGGGATAGTATTAGTGTCAGCATCAGTATTATAATTTTTGTGTGCAAAAAGTTTAAACGTGTTAGAGGGGTATTAAAAAAAAGTAACTTATGCGATGAAAGTGTGCGATGGTGGACCACTGTATTTATGTCATTGTGTGAGGAGAAAATAATTTGTCGATTGTGTGGGTGAAATGGCATGTTTAAAAAGTGACATACAGTTTTAATATGTAAAGCATCAACTATGACATTTCTTAATCAGTATTGTCTTGTTTCATCATCATCCTCCATGCTTCTAAAAGAGTGCTTTAACACCACAGGCTGAAACATTCATGCCCTTCTGGCCTGGTGATTCAGTCTCAATACTGCTGTTCTTGGCTTTGTTGAGGCTCAGTGGTGTTGAGAAAGTGACATGATCCGTATCTGTTCTCTGTCACTCCCTCGCCAGCCCTGTTGGGACTTGCACTCAAAGGCAGCAGGCCCCCCAAAGGCAATTAAAAAAAAGTGCAGAACCCTCTTAAAACATAAAGGTTGGCTGCTTCATCATTGGGTGTAAATGGTTTTAAGACAACATTAAAAAATGTCTCTTCTTCAGATCTATGTCTAACGAGCTCAACTTTATAATGATAAGTGTGTTAGGAAGGAAAACATGGTCATTTTTTCTGACTGTTACATCATTTTTTCTATGTTGCAAGGAGCCTGCTTTTACAATGTACTGCCTGTAATTCTTCGCTTATGGTTTGGTCAGTGCAAACAGATTGCTCGATGTGTGTTAGAAGTGCGTGGCTTTGAGAGGATCTCAGAATTGTTCTTGCAAAGACACTCCTGTATAAAATATGAATTGATCTGAGCAGGTAAGCAACTGAAATGTGGAGTCAAAATATTTTGACAATCATGAAATTGCATTGTCCCAGATGACAATTTTGATCCAAAAATGATAAATGGTTCCGCTGTGATAAATTTCTATTTTCTTTCTTACTTTTTGCTGCTTAAGATCCATTCAGGTGCGGCCACCCGTCTGCCTGTCATCTGTGACAATGACGAACCCTGAGGCGTTCTATTCAGTAGTTCCTTATCATGCCAGTTATATACTTGGGCATGGATTCTAGTGGGACAGTACTACCCTGATGGCCATGACTTTCTGGTCGCACTTTCAACACACTGAATGATTGTCACCTACGTGACCTACTTTTTCTGAAAAGAAGGAATTTGAGTCTTTCGAGTTCTGTGAGAGGGGGAATTAACATTATGATTTAATCATGATTTTAGTCTTTGCCAGCAAAATGCTTCTGCTTTGAGATCAGCAATAGTCTCTGAGCCGCTCTGCCGACAGGCCAAATAAACAGACTCGGCTTGAACATTTTATTTCCTTTCACACTTTCCTCCACAGCCTGCTTTACTGGAAGGCTAAACACTTTTCCCCTCGGATTGAAAAACTTTTTCTTCACTTGTACCCCTCCAGAGCAAAGCAATACGAGCCGTCGTTTGAGGCAAAGGCGCAAGTTCCTGACTCCCCGTACAAAGCCAAGTAAGTGCAATCCTTTTTTTTTTCTTCTTAAATCTTAAATGTTTGTCTTTACTCAAAAATTAGGAAACTTCCTGTTTTGTACGGCTGATTATTTTGGCAATTGAAAAAGTTGTTCAATTCGTGTCAGGAGGATGTCACTATGCGCAAAATGAATCGCATTTTTCCAAATTGCTAGTTTTTGGAAAAAGGTCTTTATTTCTACTTGATTTGACAGTTGTGCAAAACTTCCTTTTGTGGAAACCAAAATGTCCAATATTTGAATAGGCTGCATCTATTGTTTTGCCGCTGTTTGCTTTCCGATGACTCTTATTGAAACTGCAGGTGGGGGAAAAAATTAACTTAATTCGCAGAAGCCCATAATTTGTTGTGATAATTTGCAGTGTAGCTGTAGGTCAAATTAATTAATGACTCAATCTTCAATTGATGACTGCATGATGTATTAAACTAGTGCGTCGATGTTTGCCTTTGTCCACTATATTTTCAGGTTACAGCGCCTTGTGAAGGACCTTTTGAAGCAACAGCAGGGCCAAGATAGTGGCCAGTGGGCCAACAATAAAGTGTCCAGTCTGGATCGAACTTTGGGAGAGATTTCTCGCATCTTGGAGAAACAGGTAGCTTAAACGGCTTGATTGAGTTAAACAAATCTTCTTGTCTCCCCGTGGTTTTCAATTAATTCGGTCATACTCTATCAATATCCAGTTTGACTTAACTTTATCCCGTCCCCGTGCTGGCTTTGAGCAGTGGTCCTGATTTTTTTTTTTTTGGAGGGCTCGGCTGTCGGCTGAGCCGTCTGCAGCTGAGCGCAGGTCATGCCAGACACTCTGCATGTCTCCTCGGTCATTAGTTGTGTTTGGCTTCAGCTCCCTCTGTCTCACCCTCCCAAGTATCACTTACTCTGAAGCCACTTGCCTTTGGTTATTGACTAATGAAGACCATGTTAACTATGTTTTGATTGTACACATGGTACCAATAGAGGTGCTTCCTGGCACGAGAGTTAGCATTGTCCCTATGTCTGTGGTTTGTACCACTCAGACGCCACTGGTTTAGACAATGGCCAGTTGAATTTTTAAAAAAATGTATCCCTGTCAGACATTTACGCATATAGTTCCTCCACACAACGTCTTACTCAACTCAAAATCCATTATTGCAGACCATTACCATTTCACAGTGCTTTCAGTATTCTAGTGGATGGAAGTACAATTATTGAGAGGGGTAATTTGGTAAATTTGTTATATTTCCAGAACGAAGTTCAGGTTCACACTTTTAGATCAGGTAAATAAAGAGCCTTGCATTTCACAGTTTGTCGCTAGGGCAGCAATATCTTCATTAACTACGTAAATAATGTTACTGATATCAATATCCGCCCGATTGAAACTGTGAAGTTTGCTGTGTTAATAAAATGATTCAAAGCACAGTCTGTTTTGAACTCAATTTGCTGCTGCTTTTTAAAATGTTTAGCTTTTCATCCTGCTGTAACCCTGAAGGAGTGCTGAGGTGTTTGCTAGTTATTGAACCGGTCGATGAAGCATCTTATCTAATGCAAGTGTGAACATGTCCCAAAAAGCTATGACCTATGGCAATTGATCATGACTATAAATCTGTTCCAGTAGTATCCAATAAAGCTAAGTGAATGGCTATATTCAATATAGTTACATATAACTTGTGTTTCCAGTTAGAGTTTATTTGAAACACGTTTCATACTTTTTTTTTTAACTTAAAGGAAAAAAAAACATTAATTTGAGCAGAGGGAAGGCATTAAAACAACTGCCACCAAGTTTATGGTGAGGAAAATATACAGCCCACTTCCTGTAATGAGGCATAAATTTCCTGCCAACCTGTGGTTTGCGCCATTATACCATCCCACTGTGTGTCTGTGGGCGTCAGAATAGAAAGATTATGGAGTCCCATCAGTGACAACTGGGTTAATAGCCGGAGATGCCATTATCGTATTTCCCTAGGGATGCTTCGAAAGAAGTACATACTGGCTTGCACAGCCTCCTCTAAGGAGAGAGGAGGAGTCAGCTGTGTTGTAGCTCACAGGCTGTCACGGCAATGAGGAACTCCGCTCCGCCCACTTAACATGAGGTCAGAGGTCAGTGGGCCACTGAAGATGTGCGCCCCTTACCAGCGCTGCTGTTGGTGTCAAAGAGGCAAATCAAGGGCCTAGTCTTTCACCTTGGTTTAAAAGCTCAAATGGTCACGCTTGGCTCCACCATCTCACAAAATGTAGAGCCGTGGGGAAGCATGATTGGCAAATGAGGCAGTCGGGGGAACACTTTGCTCTCTAATCCCTGGACAAAGTCAAATAAATAGAGTCTCCGTCAGCATGGCTGTCTGGCCTCTTCAAGTCGGTGCCGTTTAGATTATTTGACCTAACAAGCATCTCTCATGTCACTGACTCACCTACGGATTTGTTTTTCTGCCTCATATCTGATTCAGTCTCCACTTTCTCTGCTAATTCTGTAGACAACACCCGACACTCCCCTCCTGCGCGGCTGTTTTGGCCCCACCCCTTGATACACACACACCAACACCAACACCGCTCGTGAGGTTATGCCGTCTCTCTCTGACCCCGTCTTGTTTCTCCCTCTGTGGCCTCTAATGGTTTATTTTGTGTCAAACCTAATTCTACCTATACTCCACGTGATTGAGAAGCGAATTTTTCCAATTTTCTGCTTCTTTTTTTTTCCCCCGCACACACTCATTATTATCGTTACAAACTGCCCAAAGTGTTTATTAGTGTTTTCAATTATAGCTTGTCCGAAAATATGCACCACGTAAGAAAATGTCAATAACACAGACCTGTGAGTACCTAAAAGTGTGCGCTTTATTTGCGTTTTCAATGCCAGCTGTCAGAGCCTGCTTGTGCCGAACAGGGAGTAGTTTGAACTTTGAAAGTGTGTTTTCTTAAGGTCAGAAACGCACAGAGCTCACGGTCAGTGACAGCAGAAGCGAGTACATTTATTTACATGTTCATCTTCATTAGAAAATTGTACATTCAGAAAAAAGTTGTGCATTCACATGCTCTGCAAAGCATGGCAGTTTTTTTTACTACATTTACTTATCATTTAAATTGACAAATACCAAATTGTATTTTGTTAAGTGCTTTTGAAACATCTAAAGGGACAAAAACATTCTGTTATTGCTTCTCGGTCGTAAAGAGTGACAGTCTATTTGCGTCATCTTTTTTGCACGGATGAGCATTTGACTTGTGTGGTTGACCCACAGCTTCCCAGACCTATATCATGTTGTTTCGCCCAGTGTTTCCCAACCATCATGAGTCAAGAGACCGCTTTTACATTTGAACAATCTCATGGAACAGCACCAGACCAAAATGTCAAAAACAAAATGTATGAATGCTGAAATAATGACGGTATCACCTCGATTTACTCACAAATGTAAATCTTACACCAATACAGACACACTCAAGTTTATACTAAATTCCCAAATGTTTACTTCCTCTTGCGGTTTGCCACCAGCTGGGCTCGAGAGTTTTTTGTTTGAGCTTCTTGTCGGGCTTTATGATGAGAATCCATCTTTTATTGCAAAAGAGTGAATGTGAGATTTTCAATGTTGTATAAACCTGACTACTTGCTTGTCCATCTGTTGGTCAAGCTGGACTGGCGAGGCTATTCCCTCCTCTCCATGTAATTAAAATGTCTGGTGGGAGGAGACTACAAAGTGCAATCTGGCTGGTCTGTCCACATGGGTGCAGGAATTAGCAGCTGCTGCTGCCTTCTCATCAGCTGGGGTAACAATAGTTGACCCTGGACAGTAATTGAATAAGATTCTCCTCCTTGTATTATTCAGAAGCCATCCTTCTAACTTGCGTCTTAATGGTTGGCCTTTGGTGGCCGTTCTGTTAAAGAAAGATAAATTAGCTTCTCCTCCTCTATTGTTAATATTGATTTGGGGGTTAAAATTGATCCAAATAAATGGAAGGGATCATGAACTGTATTTTTAAAGGTTATCAGCCCAATAAAAAAAAAATAAAGAAATAGGTGCAAGATGTAGGAATGTGTTCAATAGTTACATTGTAAGCCAGTTATTTCCTCTGTTTAGTGCATAATGTTTTGTATTGTTTTGTATTGTTTTGTGTTTTTTTGTTATTGTAAAGTGTGCTTGGGTGTCTTGAAAGGCGCTTATAAATAAAATGTATTATTATTATTATTATTATAATGAATTCATATAAATATTCTTGCTGGTCCACCCGTCGTCGCGTGTTACTGAACTAAGTGTTGAGTGAATTGCAATTAATTTCTAAGCTAACAATGCAAATGCTAACCGTGCAATGGAGGGCAGCTACATTTCCTTACAGACATCGAAAGCAATGTTAATTATTTTATTCAAATGCTAACTACAAGCAGATGTACAGGAAAGGAGAGAAAAATCTGGCTACCGGTACTTTGAGAGTACATACATTATGTCGTTTGAACTTAACCCTTTCTAGCCAATTTCGTCCATTTTCACAACAGGCATATCTGTCATCGGAAGATACTAAGCTAGCCGAGCTCATTGTCTGTCTGTTTTTTACTGGAGCCAGCCAGGACTTGGCAGATTCCATTTAGCCCATTCTGTACTTTTTAATAAGCTCCAATGAAAGAGCTGCCTCACATTGGGAGCTTTTAGGTGGGCGTGTTGAGAGGAAAGTTAAGAGAAGGACTAAACTCTGTGTCTGAAACCCATTGCATTTGGGGTAGGACATTCTAGCTCGTCCTCTTGAGTTATTTCGAAATGGAAACCTAGCCCAAGCCGTCTTTAGGACATTTCTCGTTACGTTCAAGCATAAGAGTCTTTGGCAAGCTTGCCCAGGCTTTTGTGTCAAAACCGGAAAGATAGTTTGTGCGCAACACCGGAATCAAGGAGCATTTGGCCTCCTCGGTTGGCATGAGTGACAGATGAAGATCTTATCTGTAATTTAGCAAAGCGCTTGGCTCTCTAATGTGTTCAGGCTTGTTGGCAACTTACCATCTCGTGAACAAAAGCGCTGTGAAGTGGCTGGATATTAGCGCTGTCATAGCACTAAGTAGCCCGTAACCTCATTAGGAGGAGGGGTGACCTTCAATGTAACGCGGTCCACTGAAGTCGTGCAAAGTAGGTCCTTCAGCAGCAAAGCCCTACAGCTATTTCCTCCCGATCAACCTAGACACAAATACAGTCGATGGTGTGATCACCTTGGTTTTACCCAACCTTCCAGCCACCATTCAATAATCAACAATATTAACAACAATCGTCAAATTCATCTTCACATTGAAGTCGGTACACAAAAAAAAACATTGCGGTGTTAACCTACGGTCAAAAGTCTTAAGATTGTGGACACAGGTGTCTGGAATTATTTTTCTTTTACCAAGCGGAGAACAAATGCTTGAGATTGTGCTGTACTTCAACTGAGTGCAAAGACGAAAGCTGATGTTTGGTTGGAAGATTAGACAAAAACTACGCAGCACATTTCTTGGGCATATCCTCAACCTCCTAAAATATCACTCCAAGTGACTAAATATATACTTTCATTCCAGGGGTAGAATTGAATGATCTGTTGAACTAAGGATGTAACCGATTTTAGGAGAGGTGGCTCGCATCCTGAATAATTTTTTCAGAAAATATGATTTAGGCCATTATTTTTCACAGGGTGACGATATTCATCTTTTGGACGTTTGATTCATATTTGTTTCGGAATTGGTATGTCCCCATTATATCACTTCATTCAAGGTGTATTTCGTAGTATGATGTGCGTTACTGTGAGCAAGATTTTATCCTCTGTCGACTTACTAAATGGTATATTGCATCAAAGGTTTTTCAACTATTAGCAGGACAGAGGGCTTTTGCGTTGGTGTGTGTGTCCTCGCAACTAAGGCTATTCATTGTCATGTACCGCCTTATACTTTTCAAACGGCCAACTCCTGATTTGCAGAAACTGCCAGTTTGCCCTTGTTTTTTTTGACTCGGCACACTTTGTTGAGACCACCCGAGTCTTAATCAAAGCATGTTCCCAACAGGGCCATTTGCCCTCTATTGAAACTTGATTGCAGGTGGGTCAATCTATTTGTTTGAGCTCAAATGGGGCTATACTTTGTTTGCAATTTCAATGCCTCGCCCCTTTCGAACAAAGAGGCTCCTGCCCTCATGAGAGCCATGTAACCATGCCCGTCCAGCCTGTGCTTCACTCTCCTAATTGTACCTTTTTGTTTTTCTCTCGCTTGTTGTCTCTTTACTTTTTCCTCCTTCAGAACACCGCAGACCAAGTAGCCTTCCAAGTGGGCGGCGGCTTATCAGCTTTGGAGCAAATCCTGCAAGTCGTCACTGCTGCCTCCTCACCCAGCGCCCTTCCCCGTATTCCTTACAAGTTAGTACCACATTTAAATTGTGCTTGGATAATGCACTTTAACGATTGCATTTAATTTTCAGTTGCACACAATTTATTAGTGTATTTTACACCACTTGTTTTCCACTTGCTCAATTCGCAGGTAGGTGACTTTAGTTGTCAGAAAAAAGGCTGTTTTGCCTGAAAGTTAAATCCTCCAACCATGCTCCAAAACACTATGCGTAGCAATGTTTGAAATATTGATAATGGCATCACCTTAGCGTTTCTTTGCAATTTGTGGTTTTCTTTCATCCCTCCTGACCACTTTTCATTTAATACTTTGACTGGTTTATGCAGAGAAACCATTCAGTTACAGTTTCATTTTGTGGTTCATATCTTTTGGCTGACCTCAGTGATGTCACACAATTTTTTCATATTCGTTTGTCCTCATTGCTGTAATTTAGTGAGTTTATCGCAACAAATCAGTGGTTCATGGTCGCTTCTCAATAAATATACTTAAAATGCATCAATGAGTAACAATGTGTTCACAGAAATTTGAAAGCGGTTCCATTTCACCAATCACTCTGGCAACCTGTCCTATTTGCCATTTAGAGGTCAGCGTATGTTTGAGTTGTAGGTCTGGCGTTTGCCAGGCCTTCCGGTAGATAATGTTAGAGACACAGGCAGCCCTTCTTCCTAGTGGAACTCTGTAATGGAGCAGAATGGCCTTCCTCTTCCATTTATTAGCATTTAGTGGTCTCCGAATCCCTGCTAATGGAGACATTCTTTTATTTATAAGGCTTTTAAGGGCCTCACTTGTCTATTGATTTTTGGGTGGAGGTTCTAATCAAAAATCCTAATCGGCGAATCCTAGACAGATGATTTCTGTGTTTAATTCCGTTAACCATGGTTTGACTCTCTCTTTACTAACCCGTAAATTGTATAGAAAAGTTGACCGTCTTCTTTGAGTTCTTAATAGCAGAATTTCTGCCAAAATAAAGAAATCTGATAGCAGTAAGTATGATAGGCAGTCATAAAGCTCCCCTCATCCAAGGCCCAATAGCTTTCAAAATTGGTCATTGGTCAATTTTCATGTTTCACTGGCTATATTTCAAACGTGGTTTATCTGTACATTAGATAAATGTTTATAAAAAGTACGATGCCCCTTTGGCCACAACAAAGACGATGTAACGGGATAACGTTCTGTGGCAATGTCACAAGACTACTGGCTCATGACGACATCTTGTAACGTATAATAAATATACCTGTGAGGTGGAATGGTAATTTTGTGTTGTATTGCAATGTCAGCGTACCAATATTTAGTTTTTACCAGTACCGCTGATAACTGACAAATAGAAGCAGTCAGCTGTCTACTTGTCACTGACCTTCATCTGATTGGCCACACGTCATAATGGACCACCATGTAGACACAAGCCCCAGAGTGTGTGTTGCGCTCTCGGTTTACAAGTGATGCTACCATATTGATCGCCTCCCCTTGCCAGATGAGCAGAGCAATTTTACAACCCCAAAAGGATGGCAACTGCGGTGATGCACTGGCCATATTTCTCCCCAGGGATGTTCCATCCTGTTAGCATTACATTAATGAGCTAATTCCTCTGCAAACTTTCACTTATGTCCTGGTGTAACCCAGTGTTGACTACTGGCGTATCAAGTTAAAATTTTTAGGTTTAACATACACAAAAACGAGATTAGACTCATTTCTCAGTGCACGACTGTGCAGTCTTGAATAATAATACTTCCCAACTCTTTCATTGATCATTGATCTCATTGTAAATGTACCCAATACGTGATTAATACTACTTACATTTGAATAGACAGATATTGTTATTATGGTAACTTGATCAGGGGATCTGCGTCAAAGGGTTTAGGAGTCCATAGACATGCGTGTTAACCCAATTTGTATTTGCACCTCTTGTCTCATATGACGTAGTGTATCCTGTGAAATTAGACCTGATGCCGGTGGCTTTATTTCAGGATGTTTTCCACCATTTGTTTGAGTGTGTCCGTGACACTGCGTTACGGCTCATCAGATCACCCCACCGCCCCCTAACCTGGCCAGCTTTGGGCAACAACCAGAGTCGATGTCCTGGAAGCACTCAGGGTATCAGAGTGATCAGCAGCAGAATCAAATTAAATGTCATTTAGATAGCAGTGAATGAAGGGATTGTTTGACAGCACAAGGAGCTGGATTTCCTCCTCACCTTTTCTATTTTGGCTTAGGATTCGTTTTCTTCCCCTGAACACAAATTTGCCCTGTTGAAGAGGCGGTGACTCAACCTGATCTGGAAGTTGGTCAGATTTCTGCCGGTTTACTTCAGCCAAGCTTGACTGCTCACATAAGAAGCGTATAGAGAGTGAGAAATGTGAGACTGGAGGAGCACAGATCCCAGAGTAGATAAATCGAGGCGGTGACAAAAAGAGCCTTTTTGCATGTTTGCTGTCTTTTATAAAAGGCATTGACAGATCTTTTTGATGTTGAAACTACAAAAACCTAAGTTACATGCCAAAGACATAAGTTTCATTAATGTCTACTTTTTAATTCATATCAATTATTAAATTGGTTTAAATTCTGAGTTGTTCTCGTCTTATTGAAGCGATACGCTAACAGAAATTGCGAGAAAAAAAACTCCACCTCCCCACATCTTAACCCTATCATGCGAAAGCTCAGAGGCCACCCAGGCTGCTACAGATTGGGGTTGAAGTTGATCAGGTGTGTGTCATCCCTCCACCTCTCATCCACATTTCTCTCAGGATTTGCCCCACAAAGCTTCACAGGTAAAATGTTAATCCCTGTTTTGTGAGATTCATTTGGCCGTCAATGTGCAAATTATTTCTTATTGGTTATTCTCTCAGAAATCTCCTGATTTAGTCAGAATTTTAATTTTATAGCACAACTGTGATCATTATCTGGTCTCAGCGGATGAACAGAATTGCTCCGGTCACTTTTGGGATCATGGAAAGAAACAATCAGAACCAGCGTGGAGGTGCGACTTAAGGAATGTCGCCTCCAGTGGTCCGCTACCACACCTTTGAGAAACATGAGACAAGATGGTTTAGCACTTTACCAAATTGTCTCTCAAAATCTCTTGACTGGAGCCGTCACGAATTGGGATAGAGGGCGGCCTATCGGGTGTCTGCCTCATCAAGCTCAATTAGGTGGGAGGAAACCAAAGACAGATCGCGGCGACGCTTCATTGTACAAGCTGGTGTAAGGGCGTAAGACAAACATGTCTTTGATAGACTCCCCATTTGTTCGCAGATGACCAAAGATAAGCCCGATTAGCTGCGTTACAAAGCAATTGCATGCTCATTACATTAGCAGGTGGGGGAGTGGCTTGTTCATGCCAAAGGTCTAGATTGGCATCTGGAGAACAGAATCAATTTTGTTAAAGTCGAGGAGAGAGGAAATAGACATACAAGTACAGTTAATCAAATTACATTTTAAAAAATGTCCTCTTGTTTACCATTCATGAAAATAATAAATCTAATGATCTTTTTGCGACTGACTAGGTCTACTTTATATAGGATGTACTGTTTACTATGCCATTTGGAAAGAAGCACACACAACATGCCTATAGTGCACTTGTTACTGGCGCTATCATGGAACACACTGAACTTGTTGCTGTGTTGATAGCTTTTTGGCAGAAAGAAATGTTTTAAATTCAGAATTCTGTGATGTTCCTCCTATGTCATATGAGGCTACTCGACAAGTAAAAAAATCTTTGTTCTCATCATGGTGACATCAAGCCCCTTAGTTGACTCATGTCCAAGGCTACCACAGTTTGGATTTTGTAAGATGTGTGCAGCATGTAATTTTATGATTTCATTCAAACTGACATACATTTTTTCCCCCCATCAAACAAGATGATCATCTTACAACTGTCAAATGAGAAGAATGCCATGTTGGCAGATGGCCGCTCACACCTTTGTTCTATTATCTTTGTGTGTATTTTTGTTACTTCCTGCACCATAGTGCATGAAGTCATCAGACTTCATGTTTGCCACTGTGCTGCGTCTTAGTTTAGATAAGTGTGTTAACATGTTATGAAAAGCACAAGATGCCTGGCTGCTGCTTGAGAATTCTAACAAAGTTACTCTGTGACTGTGACTCTCGCTCAACCTAATATATTTTCCTTGCCTTATGCCAGCGTGGCTTGACTGAAAACGAGCAGCAGATGTGAAGGCTTTGGTAGATATCAAAATGTTTACCAACTGAAATTACCATGGCCTGCTTTTTGAGCACTAGAGAGACAGAATCCCTTTTCCCACTGTGGAGATAGGACACGCCATGTTGCCAATCGCTAAAATAGATTGTTGTCAGGAAATATTAACTGATCAAATGGAGTGTGGGTGATGTTGTTGTCACCGCAGAAGGATTGGGCAGTTATCTCAGGCATCAGTCTTTGGAGTTCGTTTTAAGCACACATAATACAGAAGCAAGCTGACAGGCTTATCACTGGAAGCTGCCTGGGGCTCGCAAGGAACTGCTCTGAACAGCTTTATCTCCTCAATGGAAATACTGCAAAATCTCACCCGAGATGGGACTGAGATTGTGTTCTGCTGCCTTGCGGAAGTCCTGTGCGGGGAGCCTCCTCTCGCATTGCCACTGAGATACACCTTTGAATACAAATTTTACTCTTAAGGAAGCACAAGTGCAGAAGAAAGAGTGTGTTTAGTTTCCTGATGAGTAAATAAGTTCAGTGTGAATGTATCTTCAGTTCACAACAACAACAAAAATCTGTTTACAAACTTTTGGGTGTTTTTGGAACGGATTAATGGCATTTCCATTTATTTCAATGGGGAGAGTTTATTTGGATGTGAGCAATTATGAGCTTCATAGTCACGCAACGAATTAAACGATTAAGTTGCGGTGCCACTGTATTTTGTTTTCCTCAATCTATGATGATGTATTCATGATTGCCCTTGCCTTTCTGTGTTAGGTCCCTTTGTGTTGCTGTGAATACCTACTTTTCGACTTGCTCCTGCTGTCCCCTCAACTGCTCCTATGTGCTGTTCAGCAACAAGATCGCTCTCCTCATGGACTTACTGCTTCACCAGCTATCGGTATGTCAGTACAGTGCTTCATTTGTGAGTACAGGTACATTGAAATTAGATCTTTTTTTTCCAATACTCATCCTTTTTTGAGATGCTTTTGTTTGATGGTGCCTCGTGAGATTCCTCGTAAAATTGGTCTCCAGGTTATTATTTTGGTACCCTTTACAACTTTTTAGGATGGAAATACATTAAGCTCTTATTAGTGCTTAATGTGTAATAGCCCATGCATGTTTCATTTAAGATCCAGTGCCATATTTTGATTGTTCAGTGGAACCCTTCAGTATTCGAAAAGGAGAAAAAAACATGGGAGAGCCTCTTCACAAAGAGTATTTGCGTGCACAGTCAGTCAGGCGGCTTTGTAATTCGTCAGGTCTTTTTCTTTCATCACCCTGTAAGAAGTCAACTTCATCGCTCGGCAAACATCTCCTGGTGCCAGCTAACTGAGCCATACTCGCAACACAGACGGTACAAGTTGCAGGCACTAGTTTGTCATACATGCATGAACTCTTTTGGGGTTTCTTACTTCAGTTCTGAGTTCCAATTCAAAGCAGTCATATTTCCTTAGGGCACACAGAGAGAGGCGGACATCTGTGCTTCGGTTTATATAAAACACATCGCAGCAGTTGCTGTACTGACTGACATGTCTAGTAGGGTTACAACTGACATATTTTGCGTTCTGACACATTATTTACATTGGATGTTTTTTAACACTTTCCCTGTGCTTCGTATGCGTCTTGTGTCCTGGTATGCAAGTTGCACACGACTGAGTACGTCACAGGGTTTGACTTGCTATGTTATGAGTAAATCTCTTAAATTAGATTTTTTTGTGAATGTCGGCATTGGTCTAAGTTTCCCTACACTGGCAGCATTCAGCCCAGCCATTAGAGCCAGTCAGAGGTTTTAGCGTTCGACATTGCTGTCTAAAACCTAACTTTCTAGACAAACATGGAAACCTACAATGGTGAGAAAAGCTTATGGTGCTATATAAAATTTCCTAATATAATTTAAATTGCCATCAATGTTTTGGAAAAGGTATTTTGTAAACAAAAGTATTCTGTACTTAAATTTCTCTGCAGCAGTGGACTGATCTGTCTTTGCCTGTCTGAGGTCTACACTCCAGCTCATTAAAATGTGTCTAAAATATTTCATGTTTTGTTTTTCACATTTAGCAATGTTTGCATCTTTTACATGTTGGCCTCAGTGTGATCTCTTTATGTTTTGCAGCTTTATGTTCCGGATGAGGATAAGTCCATCTTTGGCCGCAGTGTTAACAAACAAGTGTTTGAGGGTTTTACCACCGGCCTATTGCAGACCACAGCTACCGTCTTGGGGTGCCTGTCTGCGCTGACCTCAGAGTCAGGAAAAACGGAAAACACGTTGATTTCTTCGCCAGATCCCAAGGTCAAGAACAGCGCCACAGAGTCCTTCAATACTCGCACACAAGACCTAATCAGGTATTTTCCTTCTTCTTCATATTTATTTAGTAGTACATTTTTGTGGCTTTATATTTTCTTAACTGGGTGTAAGACTTGGTCAATCTCTGTGTCTTCCGTAGCATGCCTTGTGATGTATTTGCTGACAAAATGTGAGCCCTCTGGGGGAGAAAAAAACCCCAAATGGTGTCTTGTCAGAATGGGAGCAGTGTGAGAATGAACGTGTATTCTGGCATTTTTCCAACTTATACTCCATGCACACACTGAGTAACACATTTCAAGGAGGATCAATTTCGAAAGGGGTGGGCACAAAGTAGCGTAAACAAAGAGCACTTGCAAGGCTTTGAAAGGTCCCCTTGAACCTGGCGTCGGAGCTCACCATGTGGATCTGGACTGTAGGAGGCAGCCTGGGATGGAGAAATGCGGGCTATGAGGAAAGGCAGGCCTGGCCATATGAAGAAGCCATTGGAATACTGCGTCCTTTCCACCATCCCTCCCACAAGCCATGATTCATCGTGTTGGAGCAGCTGCAAGGAACCACCACTCTCATCCACTGACCTAGTCGTAACCCTGGAGACAGGGGAGGGCTTGAGAAAAATGGCGTCGTCTCAGTTAATCCCAAGTATGAGCAGAGGATTTACCTCAACTGCCTTCTGTAATGTATTACTCAAGTGAGAAAGGACAAAAGATCAAAACATTTTTAGCTTTCTCTTTGACAATCTCATTATACCGGGCCATATATCAAATGGAAAGCGGCTCACAATTTCGTTTCTGCTTATTACACCATTCTCAGTTTTCGTTTCAGTGCTTTTAGACCTTTGTCATAGCCTCGAATGTTTTCAGTTTGGGCTCATATGATGTGGCGCCAACTGGCAAGAGCGACCACCAAGCAGCTTGTCAAACATTACGAAGACGTTGAACAAAGCAGTCAACGTGAGGATGGATCCTTTCAGCCACAGTCGGTCTGTGAAAGAGGAAGAAGTCAAAACAATTGGAAAGGGTTCAAGTGTCGAATGGGCTGCAATGGAAGATCGGCATTGTCACCTGTTTTAAGGGGCCCCCAATTGTGACTGACTAGTCATAGAGATACACTTCATGGACGGAGGTGTCGAGTCACCACGCAATTATACAAGCAGGTTCTTCACACCAAATTCATCCAACCAAGTAATTCCCCAATCTGATTTCGCAGAATTGGAATAGAATTGCCCAAAAAGTCTGTAAACGTTATGGATTTAATTAATCCATTCATGCCATTAAGCGCTTGAGTCACAACTACGCAAAGAGTCAAAGGCTGTGATGGCGAGTGACAGTACTCGAGCTGAGCACAAATATTTAGGCATACTGGGACTGCAGGAAGAAGACCCCAGGTAAGTATACAGAGACCCAAATCCTGGAAGGCACACAGCCCTCTAATGACACTATTAGGAGCGATTTGTGGCTGAAAGACCACAGGGAAACATGAGCATGAGACCTGCCATTGGCAAAGACAAATTACAGATATCACAGTAATGTCAGTGTGTGGAGGGTTGAAGTGAGGTATTAGCTTTCCACTGCGTACATGTGGAACTATGCACAACAAGAAGCATTTGTTTTCCGTAATTAAGGTTCGGGATTTATTTTGTGGGACAATGAAGTCATCCTTGCTCCATTTGAGTGAACATTTAGGAACAATGTCCCCTAACCCCTGCATGTCTTTCTCTTGTGTTTCTTGCAGCTATGTGGTTAACATGGGTTTGATTGACAAGCTGTATGGGTGTTTTTTATCCGTCCAAAGCCCTGTGGATGAGCACCCCAAGATGTCTGCTTTCCTCCAGCAAGCCTCAGCTTTGTTGTACAGCATGTGTAAGCTGTGCTTTGTCGTAACTGGACGGTAAGCATGCCCGTATCTCTGGCAGACACATCACATTTCATTTCCAATGACCAAGAGTCGAGTGTCTTCTCAATTCTTGGTCACTTAAGAACGACTCCCATGGTTCCTAAAACAAAGACGGCTGGTTCCTCTGTAATCAGCCAGCGGATCGTTTCCTCCAGCCAGCTAACTAAGCTGTCGTTACTGCCGATAGAGATAGGCATCTACTTGACCCAGCTCTCTGTCACTCACCATAAACCTTAGCTTGCAGCTTGGGGGGAGCCCACCCACATGTGCTACGGTGACCTCCCCTAAAGAGAGGTTCAGTGGTGCTGCTGACAGAGGCTAAGCATACAGTCACACCAGTGCACGTCAGCGCCAAAGTTCTTCACTTGAAAGCAACATTGTCCACAGTAGCTGGGGTGAGCTTTGATGTTACCGGGAATTAACTTAATGCATTTTGTGATGCCAAATATTGATATCAAATAGCATTATTAACTTAAGATTTTTTCCATGACTGCTTCGCCTCGCCTCAGTGACAAGGAACAGAATGTTCATGTCGTTAACAGGTGTAAGAAGATTAAAAGTACATCAGTCATTTTTTTTTCCACCAGATTGTAGAACACAAACAGTAGTTCCTATCGAGACGTGATTGAGAGCGTAGAAAACATGCTGTGGCACCCAAGTTTAACAAAGCTTAGAGAAATAGATACGTAGCTTTTAACTATATTTTATTTTTGTTTTAATTACATCTTTTTTTTTCTGGACTGCAATGTCATGGATACTCGCTTCAGGGAGAGAAAAAAAAATCCTGCTTTGCCAATGAACCTCATTCATTCACCATTATAGAGTCCAACAGGCTTGGCTGTGCCACCACTGCGTCATGTAAGAGAATGTTCAGTGGCCATTTAGAATATTTAGCCCATGCCATTTGCTGTGTCTGGGGATTATAATGGCATTCGGAGGCTGTGTTCTAGCGTAGCAGCATATTTCACACAGGGTCTGTTGGCTAACATCAAGTATCAGCACGCACTGTCGGTTCTTGCCAGAGGTCACACACCCTCCACTGTGAATGACTGCAGATCATGGCGGCTGCCGTAGAGACCTTTTTGCAGTTATAACTTGAGGTGGTAAGAAAAGGCCGCCTTATTTGTAGGCATTTTGTTTTATTTATAAATAAATAAATAGAAAATAACCTAAAAAATGAAATAATTATGAAGTTGCTCCTCAAAGGAAGTCAGTGAATTGCAAACCTGCTCTGCAAATAAAAGAAAATAGGTTGAGCCTTGGAGTCTGTGGGTCTTGTTGGTCCATGCCGTAGTTTGTAACCTGCAAAAAAAGGTACATGGCTCTGAAAATAGGGGTGGCATGCATTTGATTGAAAACTTATCACCAAGTTGGGCAGCTCAGTATGTGCTGCTATTTTGATACTGTAGCCATACGCGCATTAGGTTTTGTCCTTTCAATGAGCTGTAAATGGGGCTGATCCGAGAGATCCAGTTTGATCTTAATTAGTCTATCTTCATTATTCTTCCTTTCTGTTATCGACCATGTATTTCCCGTCTCCTCCTCCTCAGTGGGTCCACTATATTTGACAACAAACGTCAGGACCCAACTGGGCTAACGGCCCTGCTGCAATCGACAGACCTAGTGGGAGTGGTGCACACGCTCTATTCCATCCTACTGCACAGCTTCTCGCCGGAGTCCTCCTCTCAGAGTCAGGAACCTTACAGCCCAGGGGTTATCCAGGTGGCTTTGCAAGGCATCCGCTTCCTCAACAGTTTTGCCCTGCTTGACCTCTCGGCCTTCCAGGTAACCACAATGATGGTAGAGTTTTCGATTAACAGAGAAACTGTGTTCGTTGCGCATGTCATTGCTATCAAAAAAGGGAACTGTTGCTTAATTTTTGTGTATTGTGCTTAGATTCTATAAAAGTTGAAGAAAGCATCATGCCCTCATCTAACTCAATAATCATTAAAAACAATGTCCATGCGCTTAACCACAGAAATACAGAAAACCACAAATATTTATCCTTCCCTGATCAAATAAATCTGTAAACTTGATAAACTCATGTCTGTTCGAAGTGGAGTTTCTCTCCTCGGGACGAAAGCGACTTGTGGACATAAACACGGATGACCTCTGACCTGGGGTCTGTTGTCAGGATTGATTAGATCCCGGTGGGTCATTGGTTGGGAGGAGCGCAAGTGAATTAGCACTGTAAGCAGGGCCGTACACTACACAGCCACAGGGGAGAAGGCGACAGCATTATTGTGCAGAGAAGGCTGGTATTGTACTTGAACGTAGTGTTTTTAACTCGGGGATCCTCAGCTTACCGGTATTGTGTCATGGGATGGTTTCACAGTAAGCAAATTTTTTGCAGACCGGTTTTGAAAAAAATATAAAAAATTTTAACAAAACAGCACACATTACGCCAAATGTAGTTTATTGTCAAGTTAAAGCCCTGGCTTGTTTCTCTTCAATGATTTGGTCCCATCTTCGGGCATTTAGTGACAATGACACTCAAGTGTATTACAGTACTTATGTCCAGGCTACTGAGTATTTTTTTTCGCCATCTATGCGTAAAATCCTGCTTCACAAAGATCAGGTGTTGGAAATGGAGGCAAGGTATGAAGTGATTTTTTTTGGAGCGGTTTTGAAGGCTTTATTGTCATATTTGCAAGGTTGTCAACACATATTAGGCAGAGCGGGCTTGGTGCGTGAGAGTCACCTGTAACAAGAAACCCGCATCTTAACTAGGACCTCTAACTCATTTTTAGGGCCTTACTTATTTTTATTTTACTGATGTATCATCATGTGACCGAGACAAATCGGTTTGATATGCACAGAGGCATTGGCAGATGCACCTGATCTTCAAATATAAAACTTGCCTATTGTGATTTGTACACTACATTCGATCTTTTTTTTTTTTCATGAAGCAAGCATCAGTGTGAAGCCTTCAGTGTTTAGCGTCAAAGGTATACTGTTTATGGATTTTGCAGTGCTCAAACTCTTGAGTGGAGCTGTGATGATCATTTGGTGCTCCGTCACACTGACATGTTTGATAAATACTGTCAGCCAACCGCTCCTCTCATCTCATTTCGCTGTTGGTTTTGCGATGTTTTATGGCATATGGGCTTGCTTGCGCTCTTTCTACCAAGCACGTTCCCACGAGCAACCCATATAAAATATTTTATTACTTTGCTTTGTTATTACTTTGAGAGCTTTGTAATCTTTGTCGCAGGCAATTCATGTTCAAGTGAGCGTGTCGCGCACTAACACTGCATGCAATGTCCCCAGACTGTTCTAGGAGCCGAGGGCTTGTCGCTCGCGTTCCGCCACATCGTCAGCTCGTTGTTGTGGTACTGTACCCAGCATTCGGCCGAAGAACTGCTCCACGAAGTCATCATCTGTGTCGGATACTTTACTGTCAATCACCCGGACAACCAGGTAAATGAGCTCTAGAATATATATCTGCATTTACCTCCCAAAAATACTCACCAGCCACAACATTATGACCACCTGCACAACCAATGAGATCCAAGACCAGCTCTACTAAAAATTCCGCCCATACAAATTTGGTTTGAGTTTATTATTTTGGGTGTTAGTGTGCAGAGTTGCGCTATATCCTGCAGAGAGCTGTTCCTAATTATTTGCTCATTTGGCTTCCGAGTCCATATATAAACATTTGTCTTGTATTGGATCTGATATTGTGCAAGTGAGTACAATGTAGTGGTAAGTGTTGTATATATTAAGTATACAATAATTGAAAAAAAATTTTTTTGAGCAATTTGTTGAAATTAATTGAAGATAGATGCTTTAATAAGACAAATGACCATGGAAATTTTTCCTGGACGTATTTGTGTGCTTTGTAAGTGGGGGCTAATTTACTTTCAATCACTCACTTGAAATATGCTACTGGTTGATATTTGATGACAACAAATTGTAAAATATATGTAACTAAGAGATGATTTTTATTTACCTTAATGCATTTTCTTTTTTTCAGAAATGCAACATGATACAATAATTAGGTTAGATTAACTGGCTCATTGCTTGGGTATAATTAGATGACTGATTATGTAGCATTCCTCAAGCAAGTACAGTAGATATATTTTACCTGTTACCAAAAGCACCTGTTTTCAGACTCATTTCAATGCAAACACCTTCCCTGTGGCATCTGTGTTGCCTGCTGCCCCACCGAGAGAACCCATCCATCCCACTCACTCCTGTAGTGGCCCAGACAGCATACACAACTCCGCTTTCAATCCACTTACGAGACAGCGATGTGCACGGGCAGATCTGGCTGCTGTGTAATTGGCTGTCATGCATGGCCCGTCTACCCGCCTCCTGATCAGCTACACTTGGCTGCCCTCTGATTGCGTTAAATCTGACTCGCGCAGACAGCAACCTCTAACCTCTGACACTTCATTGATGTCCTCCTTGCAATTTATAGGATGATTACTGATTCTAACTAGCAAGATCTTTCACTTGGAATTAAAGCAATCCCCCTTCACTGTACAACGATCAGGGTTTCCTGTGATGTTATCCCTTTTAATTATTGTAATGTACAGAATCTGAGATCCAATTTGCATTTCACATTGAATCGTCGAATGAGGGGCTATGATTAAATAATGTGACTGACAGGTTATTTGTCTCTGTGCGCACATAAAGTCGTTAACCTACGCAGCCATGCCTGACCCTATTCGCTAAAGAAAAATGCGTGTTTCTAATTTGGTATCCAGTAATATCGTTAATATGGGATCTCTGTAAAGAAGCTGATGAGAACGAATAACTGATTTGAATCTTTGGACTTGAGGTCGTTTAGTTCCCAATTTCCCACACTGCTCGCAAACGGGGATGAGCATTGCCAGTGGCCCCGTTGTGGGAACACGTCCATTGAGTTCCGCACCGAGATGGATGACGTCTAGGAGAATATTGAGGGCAGCTTGAGGCTGAGCTTTTCTCCGGCTAATGCAAGCACTGGCACAGCACAAAAGCTAAGACCCGTGCGGTCACCGTCGCTACTTATTCAATGTCGGCGCACCGGCTTTTGTTTATATGTGTGCTCTAGAAATGAAGCTGCTCATAAAAGCAGAACTTTGAAGCAAACGTCCTGATGCACCGCCCCCCACACCCCCCTTTGCTCAAGGGGCATGAATAATTCACTTTGTCAGACAAAAAGCCATTGCGGGCGCAAACATATGTAGGCTTGCTCATAGGGGCCACTGAGCCATGTCGCCATATGTTTCATTGTCTGCAAGGCAGGTCTATGGAAAGCTTACAGATCAAGGCGGAGCCAAAAATATTATACGATTGCTGACGATGAAAACTGTACTTCCTCTTGTCCCGTGTAGAAATATGCGCACGTAATCTCCTACCGTGATTCATTTGTGACTCTTTCACTATGATGAGCTGCGGAATCTTTGAACTGGCGGAACTGTCATTGGAAGCTGTTGACATGTTAAACCACTTGATGCCAGGGTGCTTGCTTTGTGTGTAAATCTTAAGAAAACTTTTTGTTTGTTTCTCAGCGCACGTGGAAAAATGACCACACACGCACACGGAGTTAATTTCAGGTAGCATTAAAGGATTTATGAATGAGATGACATTAGATGTTTATCTTGCTGATTTTCTTTTTGCCCACATTTCCAAACGTCTGATCTTCTCTTTGCCCAGTATCCCCCCCCCCCCCCCTCTCACACACACACACATCTCAAGCCGAGCTTCATCTGTGGGGGTCATCCCTCTTGTCCCCGTTCCCTCAGAGGGCGTTTCCTCTGCCCTCCAGGCCTGAGCATGATCTTTAGGCCTGCGATTCTTGCTAACCTGATGTTGAAATGCTCCCTTCAGCGGCACATTACTGCCGAGACAAGCAAACCCTCGCTGCCCGCGGGGTAAGTGCAACTCGCCCAGACCGTAGGGAGCCAGCGGCGGGAATGTTACTCTCTTTATCACCCGGCAGAGTAAACAAGAGGCATTCAGACGCAGACAGTCACTCTCTTCTCTACCGACTGGCAGGGAAGTGCCTGATTGTTCACCCAGCCTGTGATTTTTACACTCATCTTCGAGGCTAAATGCAGATCCAACCATCTTACTAAAGATGAGGACATTTGTACCCCTGCAAACCTTTTGGAGAGCGGATGTTAGGTTTGTCTGAACTCTGAAAGACTGTCATCAGCATCATTCCACAGTGGGATTATCATCAGGGTGATCTGGAATGGGATGGCAGCGTCCTCCAAGATAGTTATTCGTTTTATTGAGTAAACACATGGCTCAGTGGGCTTTTTTTTTCTCTTCCAGACAGCTGACAATTAACCCTAAAGTCAAGTTGGAGTGTCTATGTCAATGTCTGCATTGCTGGAATTCTCTTATCTAAAGGTAGTTTACATAGGAGCTGACGCGTGTCTGGATAAACGGTCGTAAACAGTTATTTGGCCAACTTGGCTTTGTTTGTTGTTGTTTTTTTGTGGCGCTGCTCTGTCGTCTTATCAGTATTCCGCTACACATTACATATACGGCTCTTGTTCTTGTGGAGTTGTTAGGAGGCTGTCCAGACACATTGATGATAGATAAAGATTTTCTTTTTTTTCTTTTTTTGTGACTTCACAAACTGCTCATCAGATTCCAGAGACCGTGCACATGCAACATAGACATGGCCGCTCATTGATGCATCCACACAACAGGGCACAAAGTCAAGTATATCTCAACAATGAAAGCGCAATAGTTTGATAAAGACGTTTTAGATTTTGATTGACGCTGAATTTATTTTGCAGATGGTGATTGTACTTGCAGTCTACATGTTTAACTTAGTTTCCACTTCCACACTTCTTTCCCAAAGACGTCTGTGTGCGTTCCAGAACATTAACTTTAACACACTCTTTGTTGTCATTGTGGACAGTGAGGAAGTTATGTTATGGAAGTGTCATAAAAAGCAACGCTGTTTTAAAAATGCCAGGTCTCAGAGCAGCAAAGCTGTTTAGTTTTTTCCCCATAGTCAGCGTTTTCACGTGTGCCAGATAATGGCAGGCTTCACTCTGCGGCTACTCGGAGTCAGATGGGAAAAGGAATTTCAAAGTCTAGTACTGTATCTGATTCGGAGTGGATTCCCCTCGGAAATAAAACTGTCACCCTCATAACCTCAAACCCTCTCAACTGTCATTCAAGTGTAAAAGCAAGTTCACCACTGTTAAGAAAACAACTGCCAACTATGGTGCCTTCTTGATGAACATTTATTTGTTTATTATTTTTTTATGTATTTTATTGAGACTTGAGGCAGTACATTAACAGTGACGTGCACGGTAATTCTATTGGGCCAACAATATTATGTTTCTCTAAAATTCCTTTTAAGGAGAGTCAAGCTAGGCATTTTCGATCCTTTATTTTCACTCATTTGATTTGAGCTGAGGCCTTGATGATCGTACGGATACTTTTTCCCTTCGGTTTTCTCAAATGCAGTGGCTGTAAACACGGATCACCTGATGTACTTACTTATGATGCCTCATCAGGAGTGTTCGGTGTCTTTGCCAAGCATATTTAAACAGTCACGGGGGGGGGACTGAGGATTGAACCCACAACCGTGATATTTGGAGAAGACCACAAAGCTAAAGCCCGATGCAGGATGGCGGTTCGAACTCCAAAATTGGATGCAACTTGACACACATTTTTAGTGGGTTTCTATGTCCCCGATGAGGGGGTCATTCACCTTTCAAGTTTCCGTTTCACTTTGCCCTGCTTTGAGCATGAGCCTCGCGCTTGGCCGTGGATTTGAGCTCCCTCTAATGTTGCCAGTTTGTCTTTGGGCGGTGTTCCAGCTTAGAATTTTGGATTGAGTGGAAAGTATCACAAATACAGCAAAAACACACACACTAAAAATAAGCGGCACTGCTTCTGAAAACACCTGAAAGCCCCCCCCCCCCCATTAGGGGATGAATTTGACCAGTGGGTCGCACATTCCTTGGTGAAAACCTCTTATTGAATTAGAGAAGTTGGGATTGAACCTTTCATAGTTCCCTGCACTCCTTGTGTCCATTCCTTAGCCCCGTACACACCAAACCAGGTAGACTTGCATTCAATATACAATATCCTACATTTGTGCGTCCCTTTTGCAAAAATCAAGCCTTTAAAAAGTGAGGTACTCTTAAGTTTTTTTGTTTTTTTTAATTGAAGCTAAAAGTCTACATTTTTATTTCACATGAATTCCTAAACACTGCCCTTGTCCAAATCATTCTGGATGGAACCGTACCTTATGATATAAACCAAACTTCCCAAGTTGACAATTGGCACCGTCAACTGTGATGCGCTGCTCACATCAAACAGGACACTTGTTATGACACCTTTTGGGGTATTGTCGCGTCCTGCCGCCGCTTCTATAAACAAGCGGCGATAAGAAAAAGGCTGTTCTTTGTCTCTTCGAATGTGTCCGCAGAGGGCAAGCCCTGAGACGCTTCACCTTGAGACGCTAAATGTGATGAATTAGCACTTTGTTTATGCTTCTGCTCAAACTGGCCACGCACTATCAAAGGAGCAGCGTATTTTTTTTTTTCGAGTCTTGTAAATCGGAGTGAATTTATGACACGGTGACCGGACGTTGCTCCTCACATTGCCCCCCCACCCCACCTGTATAATGCCACTGCATTGTATTCTGTCAGTCTGGATTTTTTTACCCTGCCTGACCTCCACCATCAACCTCTACCTAGCCACCCCCCAGTTGTCTGGGCGTACGCCCCCCCCCTCCCAAAAAAAAGCATCTTGTAAAATCAGGAACATTCTTTTAAAGCGGACACTAAAAGTGTTTACATCGGGGCTTTTGTGCTCAATGGCCACATTGGATTTTTAAAATGGTCAGATGGCCGCGGCGTTCAAAGATGCAGTTCTCATGTTGGTTTTATTTCTATAGTTAATGTAATGATAATCCATTTCAGTAGGCTCGGGCTTTTATGCTATCAAAACAGCACGGCGTGGTACAGAGCTGAAGATAAAGATTGGTGGGTGAATCTCAGACCGTCACTTTGATTCGGAGTAAGAGAAATGCCAACACGTTGGAAGTCAGACAAGTTTGGGCACCTCAGAGGGTGCATATGTACATTTTGAGCAGAGTATTCCTCGTGATAGTTTGGAGAAAGTGTGTATCGCAGTTGTGAGAAAAGTTCATGGGGGTGAATAGCGAACCGCATGCAAAAAAACAAAAAACTGAAGTTCAACTCAAGCCATGAGTTGAGTCAGCATCGCTCACCGTCAAGTAATTTAGTATTTTCTCATCAGGAGCCCTTTTTGGTCAGAAACTGGTCTCCTGGGTGAAACCAACCCACCTTCTACTGCTGATTTACGAAAGAACGGAAAATGTGTGAATGTTGCCAACATGGGGAACTCAACTTATAAATTCTGCCAGGGTTTTTTCTGAGAACGCAATCAAGATGTTCATCGCAGTTGACCATACCTCTGCCTATTTAGGTCATTAACAAAAATAGTGGTTTTCAAATTGGGAGCAAGAGTATAAAGTCATCTGAAAAATAAATACTCAAAGTAAAGATACCTGACAAATTCACTTGGAGAGCTTTTGTACTTGTTTACGTCCCCCAACCAACTGCGCGTGTGTTGCAGGTGATCGTGCAGTCTGGCCGCCAGCCCAGCGTGCTGCAGAAACTGTGCCAGCTGCCGTTCCAATATTTCAGCCACCCGCGCCTCATCCGCGTGCTCTTCCCCTCGCTCATTTCGGCGTGCTACAACAACGGGCCCAACAAGGTCATCCTGCAGCAAGAGATGAGCTGCGTCCTGCTCGCCACTTTCATTCAGGTAAAACTCACAATTTTGGGGAAAGATTTTATGACTTGATGTGAGTAACCTCGAGTGCCATCAAAAAAAAAAAAAAACGTCCCTCAGCCGTTTTAAGGAGGCGCTCCAGGCCAGTGCTTGATTTAAAAGCCGCTTCACGTGAGCTCTGGTCAATGTGTAACGAAGAGGCGCTTTTCACCAAGACGAATGGCTTCCTCGGCCAGTGGATTTCGGCTGCCGCTGCTGCTTGCACTCCCAGTAAACACCTTGTCTCCTTTATCTTCCTCTGACAACACTCGGCCAAGCACCGCTGTTTGGACGACGGTTTGCCCCGCCATTCACCAGGAGACAAGCTATTGTCATTGCTTTCAAACAAAGCCACAATGCACGCCGTCTCATTGTCGCGTTCGGGGGGCCCGCGGGAGAATTCCTCAGAGGAAACACTGGGTGGATTACGGCTACTCAATATGCAGACAAAAGTCTTGGGACACCTGGTGATTAGCTCGTGATAGAGCCAAACGTGGCTGAATTTGACCATCGCTCAACAGATTACAGTAGGCAACGCGTCGCCGCATATCTACTCCGCGCTGCAACGGGAAAGTGTGACCTCGAATCAGGTTTGGAGGCTTCACGTGAGCTATATTGCGTAACTTTTATTGAACCACAAAAACATGGTGTGGTTGTCAACGGAGAGGCAAATGCCTACAGAGAACTGGTGCAAATAAGAATGGAGGATATTTTGAAAAGCTTGTGGCATTGTTTGATTGTCCCATTTCCTGATTGCGCACGCACTTTTCGGCGACAGAGACTGGGTGTTATTGCACACCATAATTTTTTACTTTTTTTTACATTTATGTCCAGTATAATAATCTGCTATTGTCTATTGTAATACAGATGAATTTGTTGTTTGTCAAAAAATGTGGGATGAGAACCTTAAATATAATCGTATTTTAAATCATAATCACAATATTGACTAAAAATGTGTTGCAGTTCATTGTTTTTTTTAATTGTTCAGCACTACTCCCATCGTATGGATCAGTCCACACATTGATCTGTAATTTTTACAAATTATTGACCAAATTGTCTCCATAATGTTGGAATTATACATCTGTTGCCGGTCTTCATTCAGAACAAAAAAGATTTAAGGGAATACTGTGATTAATTAAGTGATGATAGTCTGTCCCGATATATTTGTCCGTATTTAGCTTCATGCGCCACTTTGAATTAAACTTGAATAAAGTAGATTCTTGTAAATTGCTCAAATAATTTCTAATGTTGACTTCTGCATTAATCTACAGGATTGTTCTTCAAATGAGAAACAATGCGACAGTAAAACAAAGCCGAATGGTAAGTGTCACACGGGCAACACTTTTGACTTCATTTTCCTCACCCCATGGTGCTCCTCGATTTACGACAGTTCTTTTCTGATGCAATGCGAACCCGCTGTTGGAGTCACAATGACAGTTGATATCCGTATGAAAAATACTTCGCTGTCACAAATGTGAAACAATCAATGAAACAGCTAAGCACGGTGGAAAACGAAGCACACCTCGTTATGTCGTTGCCATCGTAAAGCGAGGACACACCGTAGGGTTCGCTTGTGAACAGTGTCTCACCCATTCCGGTACATTATTTGTGTGTGTGTGTGTCTCCACATGCAGCATCGCTTGAGCAGTTGGATTACTGCGAGTTGCCCAACCGCTTCCCTCGAGACCAGTGGGACTCGGCGCTGCAGTTTTTCCTCAAAAAGCAGGACGAGTGACAGACTGCCACCTTAAAGAAAAGCACCATCGACTCTCTGACCTGAAGCCGATCTGACAAAAAAAACGTTCAAATGTTAAGAAAAAAATGTGAAAGCCTTGTTCTGTGTTGCTGCACCTGCTGCGAAAGCAGACTGATGTGCATGAGGAATTTGCACCAAATAGCTTGTTTGTTTAAGAGCAACAAAAGTTTGTTTCTGTTCTGGAAACGTACATTTATTTATTTATTACATTTGTCCTATTTTGTACTCATCTTATGCCAGTCATGACATCCACTACTTCCAAACGTGTTCACAATGTTTTTTTCTTACTGGCACCTTTTTCGGTTTCTTCCTTAAGAAGGCAAAACGCTAATTTAATCGTAGATTACTGTTAACGCACAGGTTAAATATTTATGTTAATGTTTCATTATAGTTTCTATTAATGTACTGTATGTAATAAAAGTTCTTTTTGCTCAATTGTCGTTTGTTTCACTCACCATAAATTTGATCAGTCTGTGAAAACATTGTGGTTTGAGTTACATGAACACTGTTTTGCAATTTGTCATCAATTATGAAAGAAAACTTTTCTAGATTTATTTACGTGACACCCCAATTCCAAATCTGCCCTCGTTTTTCTCTACCACACCAGGCTCAAAATAATAATACTGTAACAATAACACAGGTAATATAGCAATATACCTGTATTTCAAACGGTAACCAAGAAAACAAGTGTTAAAAATATCTTAAACCTGTTGTGCTATAGAGGAAACTTTTTTTTTTTTTTTTATCAGCATCAAAATTATGTTTGGGAACATCCATCTCTAATTAAAATCTGCTTTTGTAGATCATTTACAGTTCAATTACAGCTGCAGATGGTATTTTGCACAGAAAATGACAATTTGGACACAACTGCAGTTGTTTCCTTGCATCACTTCTCCACTTGTGAGGTAAGACCCAATTTTACAAGTTGGAAAATCTAACTCATTAAATTGGAAATAATACTTGGGGGAATGGATTTCCTCATTTAATGTTTATACAATCATGTCCTAAAGCCCTTTCAAGTTGCACAGAGTTGCAGCCCCGTTCACTACAAGCTGATCTTTACGTGCGCCGACCCCTCAATGAGTGTCCGTTTCCTGGCACTGATAAAAGCGGATCCTCCCAAACAAATTGTGAAGGTGTCTTGTGTCAAGCCCGGCTTGACCCGCTTGCTCCCTCTTGTCCAGCGGCTATTTGCCGTGCGGCATTCCTACTGGAAGGAAAATAAACCCAGGACACGCCAAGATACGTCCTCGAGCGGTGTGGAGTACCCCCCACCTCTCCTTAAACTAGCACTCCACACCCCCCCACCCCCCATCGACCCCGTGTGTTGCGGCCCCTGTTAGTGGACCCTTGGCAGGTGATGCCAGATGCAGATAAGACTGTCGTCTGTCTGGACTGTCGCCATTTGGAATCAAGACAAAAGAATTTCAAAGACATAAGGTGATTTTTTTTTTAAACGTAAGGTGATTTTTAAAAATCCTAATTTATGTAAGAATAAAAATTGAATACTTTTTTTTACCTACCTGTATTTAGTTTTTACTTATTTTCACCAATACTTTTGTATTTGATAACCAACTTGTTCCGAGGCCTCTATTAAATATTTTTTACGATTTCATTACGTTTAGGTATTGGGGGGTGGGGGGGTTGTCTTCTTGTTTAGCACTGAAGCAGTTAGTCCGTCCAATTTGACAAATGCCATACAGTATACAGTAAATAGCATTTAGGCTACTAATCGTTATTTGAAGTATTCTCCGAGCTGAATAGACAAATTAACATGCAAATAAACAATGAATTGGACCATCGTTTTATTGGTAAGATTGGCTATGTCGTAATAACAATAAATAATAATAACTTATTTCTCCGCGCAGATAACAAAGCGACGCCGTGCACATCCACACCTTGTTGTATACTGGCTTCCTCTGAGACACTTTGATTAATGTTTGTCCACGCGTTCGAATCCCACAAGGCGTATCCGCTTCCGTAGTGCCCTTGAGCACCCCCAAAAAAGTAGGGATGGTTGAGTATCCTCTCGAGTAAATCCAGCAGCAGCATCTTATGATTGTTTTGTTCTCGATGAAGTCCTTAATTGTGACCGAGTTCCTCACGTGTCCACCGGACTCGGTACCATGCTGTTCGGCGTATCCGGAAGCTGAGACGACAGTGAGGTGACGTCACTGGCCGAAGAGTTCCCCAACGAGCCCGACTCGGAAAAAGACATCTGAAAACAACAGGTCGTTGTATTAGTTTTTCCTTTTAAAATTATCAAGTTGAAGATTATTTACTTTGATTAGCTAACGAATAATAAAAGGAAAAACCTCATAAAGTCATAGATTACGTCAAGGTGTGCTTATTTTCAGAATAAATAAACATTCAAATAAATATCGGTGCTCTTGATATTTTACAGTAGTTGTAGACAGTTATTTTAATGCATAACTAAAAAATGTTTATTTAAGTTGCACGAGCCTATCTATGTATCTATGCATAGCCTGATTTACATCATGAATAATCGTATATTCAGCTCCAGCCCTCTTTATTATTATTATTGTCATTATTTTGTATATAATTACACAAATAACGTTTTCATGACTGCTAAGTGTATCGTCGTAGTATGCAGTGACTTTATTGCTTAAGGCACTGTCTTTATTATTTTGGTTATATTGGCCACATGCGAATGACACAAGATTATAGAAATCCTTATTGAAATTGCAAAAAAAGGCATTTTCATAACAATTTCTTCATTCTTTTGGTTGTAGTTTGAAGTGATGTAAAAAGGCACTGTAGGCTGTTTCTACTATTTTGTTAGCGACTTCGTGCATTGGATAAAATCTTATTAACATGCTGCTCAATTTGTCTTTCAAATGCGCACAATTGACGATATGCATATCGTTGTAGTTTGCAGGGGGTTATCAAATGTTGGTCCCCAGCAAAAAGCTCAGTATAACTCTGGTTAATTATTACCTCTATGACGCTGTAAAACCGCTCTGTCCTGAATGGCATTGGTGTACCTAATAAAGTGTCTCCGTGCGTGCACGTGGTGTGCTCTCCCCGTCGTCTTTCTCACCAGTTGTTGGAAGGTGGGCTGGTCCAGGTCGCTCTGCAGGGCGAAGTCACTGAGGCTCTTCCACGGTGGTTGGTAGGTTTGCACCTCCACGGAGTTTCCCTGCACGGTGCTGTCGTGGCGGATGGGACTGCCTGCCACCAGCGGCGTTCCTGTCAAGCCCTGCAGGTTCTACATACGACAATGTACATTCACAAGTCCGTGAAGAAGCTCCTAAAATAGACCATTTATAGCCTGTAATAAAAATAATCGAATGTCATTTTTGTGTTGACGGTAGGATAGTTAAAATTATATTTAACTGGACAGCATATTGTAATGACATACTGTAGACAGCATATTTTAATGACATACTCGCATACAGTAAATACAATCATATGCATAAGAAAATGCAGTATAGATACCCAGAGGGGAAATTCAAATGGTTCAGCACACTCACACTAAATTGTGAAAAAGAACAAAATCAAATATATAAAGGGAAAATGTAGAGACTTTTTAATCGAAGAAAAGGCAAGTCTTTTTACTCTTGATCAATTTCAAATATTATTCATCACGTTGTTTTCCTGAACTAAAGAATTAATATTTAAATATTGATTCATTTAGATGCTCGTTTTTGTTTCAAGCTGAAATCAATACGCACTAGGGCTGCACGATATTGATAATGTGACATGGGTGTTGAATACTGCGATATCAATATTGGGATCTTTAACATATGTACCAAAAGAAATGACAGTGTTATTGTGATGTAAAAAATGTTTTTTTAATGCAGGCAAAATAAGCAGGCTCAAAGTATGCTTCGCTAATTAAATGTAATGACTTACATTTTTTCAAATAGGTGTGCATTTTTAATGTTATTTAGTTTTACTAAATGCCCCATACATACTGTTCACCTTTTGGTTGGGGATGCACATTTAAGGTTGCATCAAAGTCAGATAAAAAATATACATTTCCATGTGAAACGTTATTGCACGTCTATTTGCACGGGTCATTTTTTGACGATGACATTTTTTTCGATCTGCTATACCGTGCAGCCCTAAATTTTTATTCCAAACTGCATTCATTTCAATTTCAATTAAAGGCGGCAAACTGACCGTTTTGTCGCAGTGTTGCTGCTGCTGCAGCTGCTTCATCAGAATGGACTTCTTCTTGTCTTTGCAGCGTTTGTTCTGGAACCAGACCCGGATTACTCTGGGGCTCAGGCCGGTCATCTCCACCAGCTGCTCCTTCATCAGGGCGTCAGGCCTCGGGTTGGCGTTGTAGCAAGTCCGCAACGTGTGCAGCTGCTTCTCGTTCAGCACCGTCCGGACCCGGGTGGTCTTCTCGGACTGCTTGTGAATGTGGTTCCGGTGATGAGGTGGGTGCCGAACGGAGACTGGGTCTGAAGGAAGAAAAATTAAATCAACAAAAAGCAGGCGACACACGGGGAGAAATATGATATCGAACTATCTAAATTAAATGGTGACCTTTTTCAAGCAAGTTACGTTTTATAATTTTACCAACCAACGTGTAAAGCTGCAGTATTGTGCATGTTAACGAATAATAATAATAATAATAATAATAATAATAATAATAATAATAATAATAATAATACCAGAGATGTGCAGGGGTCTGGAGTGAACGTTCCCTGGGCTCAGCGGGCTATCCGCGGAGGTTCTATCCAGCAACAGTGCATGGTCGGCTCGACACAGTAGCTCGTCGTCCCGCACCGAAAACTCGTCCCCGGGCAGGAGGTGTCGACTGCACACGGAGCACCGGAAACACTCCATGTGATACACACTTTGCCGGGCTCTCATCACCAAGTCACTGCTGCAGAAGCCCGTCTTGCATTTTGCACATTTTATCCCAAATAACCTAAAAATGACGTCACCTATATCAGTCAAGTTTTTATTTTTGGAAGCAGCCAAACACGCATTGGGTTTACAGGTGCGCACGCTTATTAGTGCATAAAGAAAAGAAGAAGATCAAATCCTTACCTGACATAATCTCTTTTACAATAAGTTTTTCCTTCTCGGACGAAGCAAGTGCAGCTCTCGTCCAGGTACTGGCTGCACTCCGCGCACTTGAGGCAGGCTGCATGCCACTCCAGGTCCGGGGACACCCTCATGATGTACTGGTCTTGTATCGGGCTCCCGCAGCCCACGCACATTGCAATTCCTGATTTCTCTGCGCGGATGTGACACGTGGATTGATACAATATGCATACATGCATGAGCCACACAGAATCATCTCAGTTTCATCACATTGGCGGAACGTCTACAGAATTAATCATGGTTAAAAAAACAAAAGCACCGAGTGCAAATTGTAACAATTTCTCATTCATTTACAGTTGCAGATTTTGAGACGATTCTTCAAGAACAAGAAAAAAAAATCAGTCCGCATGACAAAAAGACAAGACTACAAGTCTTACTTTTGGAAAGATCCCCCATATCATCCAAGAAAGAGGCATCGAACAGGATGTCCACCATACGGGAGGAAGAGAGCGTCCCGTCCCCTGGCTGGATCCTTCAACTTGTGTTGGCCGCAAGAGAGGAGGGCACAAAACAAAGCTCCCCCAACCTGTGACGTCGCAGACATGGGACCTGTGCATACACACAGAAGGGGGCCAGCATGAAAATGCGACCCTCCTGGAAGCACTTTTTTTTAAGCTTGTCAGACGTGATGGGGTAACGACTTGGAGTTTTTTTTTTAAGGAATTCCAGAGCTGCCAGATGCATGTTCTTATTTGTGTCGATATTTAGTTTGGCTCAAAATGATTGTTACCGTTTTTCATTCCATTAAATTATTATGATTTATTTATGTATGTGTGTATTTATTTATTTATTTATTTATTTATTACTATTTTGAGCTTTTATTAATTTGAAGAAGTGAAAAAAAATTCTAAAACGTGGATTTGTATTAGTTTTTAGGACTGGTGGTAATTAATATTTTTATGTCATTTTTCAGTTGGTATTTCATTATATTTTGCTTTATTATATTTATACCTGGGCGGCCCGGTGGTCCAGTGGTTAGCACGTCGACTTCACAGTGCAGAGGTACGGGGTTCGATTCCAGCTCCGGCCTCCCTGTGTGGAGTTTGCATGTTCTCCCCGGGCTTGGGTGGGTTTTCTCCGGGTGCTCCGGTTTCCTCCCACATTCCAAAGACATGCATGGTAGGCTGATTGAGCACTCTAAATTGTCCCTAGGTGTGAGTGTGGGCGTGGATGGTTGTTCGTCTCTGTGTGCCCTGCGATTGGCTGGCAACCGATTCAGGGTGTCCCCCGCCTACTGCCCGGAGATGGCTGGGATAGGCTCCAGCACCCCCCCGCGACCCTAGTGAGGATCAAGCGGTTCGGAAGATGAATGAATGAATGAATATTTATACCTGTCAAAACAAACAAACAAACAAACAACAACTAAAATCTGAGTTGTTTTGTTACTCAGTGTATTGAATTGGACTCTACAGAGCTCTCTACTGGATGGAAAGTGTTACCAATTTAGTCCCACAAAACAAACAAAAAAGCAGAGTGAAGACATTTTTGGTGCTATCATTTCTTTTGAAATTTAACTTGGATTTCTTCATAGAAATCTGCTTTGCGTCATGTATTCTAAAGGCAACATTTTAAAGAAAGCTCTTGTGTCGTGCACGTGTTGTGGCAAGTGGTGGATATTAATGAAGGCCGATATATTAAAAAGTACCGGTAGTTAATTTTAATGTGTAAATCATACCCAAGTTATTTTCAATAAACACATACACACAAAAATAAAATTCCACTAAATTTTGTTTTGCTAAAAACTACAATAGTCGCTTAACTTAATGTAACAATTTTATATTTTAATTTTGTTGCTAAAAATGACCATAGTCGCTTAACTTAATGTAACAATTTCACATTTTAATTAAAAAAAAAAGAAAAACAGTTGGTTGGTTAGCTATACATTCAGTTAAAACCTTCCCCAAATATTCTCGTTATTTTTGTTTGTTGTAATTACTGTATTATTAAAACAAGTGTATATGTGTGATTATTCCATGTGTCACAAGTTCATTTTCCTCAAGTTAATCTATCTATCTATCTATCCATCTATCTATCTATCTATCTATCTATCTATCTATCTATCTATCTATCTATCTATCTATCTATCTATCTATCTATCTATCTATCTATCTATCTATCTATCTATCTATCTATCTATCTATCTATCGAGACTTCATGCGTCGACCTTCGTTTAATCTCGCGAGAAGTACAGCAATGACGTCGGCTGACCTTTGGCACAGAGTCTTCGTCTTATGTGTCAGTGCTGCAGTGCATGAGGATCGTCCTGACTCGACCGCAGCTCACGATGAACAGAGTTTTTTGTAAAACGAACGTGACACGCTTGGTAAGAGCTTGACAGCTATTAACTGGCTAAGAATATTACTGAATTGTTGTCCTTCTATTTGAGATAGATTCGAAACGCTCGCTATCTCACCTGTTTTCCTGCTGCAGCAGCTGGGCAGGCAGGCGCATTACTTTGTCAAAAGTCGTCGTCCACAATCGGTTCAAACACATACATGCGCTTGACGGACAAAACATAAGTCAGATAAGCTTTTATAATGTTTGATTATGATTCGATTAGGGTGGTCTTTGTTAATGCTAAGTGTTAGCATTGTTGCACGGTGGTTATGAAACTTCTGTGTTGGCAAACAGACGAGTCGAAACCAGACTTTTGTCATTGACCTGAAAATATTTAACATGTATTATACAACGAGCTGCAAAATTACGTATTATAAAGAGGAAATATAGGATACATCGTCGCTCTTAATTGTGACCGTTGTGTAAGCAATTTGCATGGATGCTCTCTTTTCGACTAGTAATGTCTGACTTCGTCCATATGAGTCTGGCGTTATCTTAAGGTGAATGAACAACTTTGTGCCGTTTCACAACTACAGACCACCGGACTGCTTGTTCACATGCAGCATAAAATTTCATTTTATGTTAAATCAAATCATTACGTTTGCATGGCAAGGGGCAACATTAGGTACACATGCACGGTACAATAGGTGCGTCAAATTTTCTGCCTTTACAAAGATAATAATGGTCAGTTTTAGCATACCCATTTAAATTGGGTGTCATGCTGACATTCTGCTTTGTCCAACAGGCTGCCGTGCTGCAAAGGTTTCAGAGCACTTTGGTGGTTGCGGAACATAACAATGACAAGTTGACGCCGATTACACTGAACGCTATCAGTGCTGCGAGTAAACTTGGTGGAGAGGTGTCTTGTCTTGTGGCAGGAACAAACTGTGCAAAGGTGTGGAAAAAACATCTCACTTATACCCTGGCTGCTTAAAACACATGCACACACAAAATGTCCCACTCCACAGTCGACTTTTAAAATGGTGTCTGAACACACAATGTTGTTTTTTTTCAGGTTGTGGAGGAAATCAGTAAAGTCCAAGGTGTGAAGAAAGTTTTGGTGGTTCAGAACGACTCTTGTAAAGGAGCTCTGCCAGGTACAGGACATTGCCATTGTTGTTATTTATTTGATGACGTTTACTCACACTTGGTCTTGCTCTGCAGAGGAGCTCACGCCACTCATCTTGGCGACACAAAAGCAGTTCAACTTCACCCATATATGTGCCGGTGCATCTGCCTTTGGAAAGGTAAGACTAGGACAACCTGCGCTGTGTGTATGTCTATTATGTCTATAAGAAAGTGTGTGTGTGTGTGTGTGTGTGTGTGTGTGTGTGTGTGTGTGTGTGTGTGTGTGTGTGTGAATAAGCAAATTAGAATTTTAGTGAGCCGTGAAAATTCCCTCCTCTTATAATTCTTTGTCATGTTGTTGTTTGTGCAGAACCTGCTGCCAAGAGTGGCTGCAAAATTGGATGTGGCTCCAATCTCTGATATTATTGAGATCAAGTCCCCGGATACGTTTGTCAGAGCCATCTATGCTGGTAAACTATTCCTATTTTTAGACTGCATAATGAAAACCTGATTTTGTAACGCCATAGTTCAAAATGTACTCTTGATATTTTCCGATCACTGACGCTGTCCGTATGCGATGTAACCAGGAAATGCTCTTAGCACGGTAAAGTGTACCGAACCCGTGAAGGTGTTCACCGTCAGAGGGACGTCGTTTGAGGCGGCGCCCGCAGAGGGAGGAAGTGCTGTAACGGAAAATGGTAAAAAAAAACCAATCAGCATTGTTCAATTGTTGAACTGGATTACAGGTGTACCTAATGTTGTGGCCATTGGTTGTAGTGTATAGCGTGTGAGATGCGGTTTTCATTTGACCTGCAGTGGCTGCAGCTTCCGCCGTGGGAATTTCCGAGTGGCTGGGACAGAATCTGACGAAGAGTGATCGTCCTGAGTTGACCAGTGCAAAGGTTGTCGTGTCAGGAGGTGGGGCTTGTTTTTGTTTTTTCTTTTTGCAGCAGGACGCGCAACATACCAGACTATTTTGATGTAAAAGTGGAGACAACTCTCATTGAATTTCACTTCTCATCAGGTTAATTAAAATTAATTCAATTTTATCGATTACTTTTCTTGTATTTTTCCAGGAGAGGCTTGAAGAGTGGAGAAAACTTTAAACTGCTCTATGACCTCGCGGACAAAATGAACGCAGCAGGTTAGATGTTGTTCCAATGCAAATGTGATTCTGTTATTGTTACCTATTTTGAATTATGTGCTACAATTTTTTTTTTTTAAATAGTTGGTGCTTCTCGAGCTGCAGTGGACGCTGGGTATGTTCCTAATGATATGCAAGTTGGACAAACAGGCAAGATTGTAGCACCGGTAAGTTTCTCCTACGTAGATGTGAAAATGGCACCTTTGAATTTGAAGGCCCGCGGGGTGGTACAGTTACGAAAAATATCCCTTTGAAGATGCATAAAACGGAAGCTTTTGAAAGAAAGTTTCAAGAGCACCGTTTGGAAACAAGCAAATGATTAAATCTCAGGGTACAGTATTGCCTTTTTTTTTTTGGCAACATAAGTCGTGAAAGGAGTAGCAAGAGGTCGAAAGAAAATATTGTCATACACTAAAAGTTTTGTATACTAGGAGTCATGTCAGTTGACTGCAAATGTATGCTCTGGAAAATGGACGATGAGGTTCCACTGTACTTGCAAGCCGTTAGTGTCATCGCTGTCCTTGTGTGAAAGGTTAATTATCCATTCGACGCTTGGGTCAGGTTCTTTGGTGATGATTATCCACACATTAAGTCCTGGCAAGTTCGGCTAATGGCACAGTTAGGGTTCTTCGAGGGTCAATTCATCCACTTAGGTTGAGAGTTGTGAGGTCTGGCCTGATTCTTAGACCACCAAACAGACCTAATTCATTTTTTGCAAATGTTAAGACCAGCTGGTTACAACCCCCACCCCCCAAAAAAAGACATGAATATCGAGCCTCTCCGAGAGTGGGCTGCGATCGAGAATGTGCACTGAAAAATTCATTCTGAAGTTTCATGAACCTATGCTCATGAGGTGGCAGGTGAGCAGCCACCGTGCACCACTTCCTGTTGACAAAGCATGTTTCTGTTGGTGTCCACACCACAGGAGCTGTACATCGCCGTGGGCATCTCTGGAGCGATTCAACACTTGGCTGGAATGAAAGACAGCAAGGTACATTTCCGAAATTGTCAAATGGAAATTATGGCTGCGCTCTTTAAATACTCAAGAAGCCTCATTTTGTTTGAATGCTTTTGAAGACTATTGTGGCCATCAACAAGGATCCAGAGGCTCCCATTTTCCAGGTGTCAGACTACGGCCTGGTTGCCGATCTCTTCAAGGTGAGACTGCATGTACACGGTGTGGAAAAAGTTGCAACTTAAAAAATATATACATCAACTGAAGAATTCTAACAAAATGGCAGTGGCCAGCAAACAGTTTTCCCTGCCAATGGAAGCGTGCCCGTGTTGGATTATTCATTTGTCGAATAGATGAAGGTGCTTTCTCAAAAAGTGTACCTGAACAAAAATACTGGTTAGTTTTGTATGACCGTTCTACGACAGTTACAAGAAGCACATTGTTCAATGCGCACGCCGCAGGTGTCACGTAAAGTGTGCCGGCGTCCCCGTGGATGTGATTAGTAATAATTGTGAGTGGCAGTGGACTTTGTGACCCGCGGCGTGAGATCAGTTTACCGCTTACCGATCAGATAGCTGATTAAAATGGATGGCCTCTCCGCTCGTTTTCCCCCCAAAAGGACAATTGATACTCAGGATGAACTCTGTCCTGAAGTCGCTGAGGAACAATTTAAATTCTTTTTAGGGCCTGACCTATTGGGATTTTTAAAAAAAAAAGTCTGATTCCAATATTAGGCAGAATAAAATTCTGTTAATTGATTAATCGGCGGATTACTAATATAAAAATGAATAACAACTTATTTTGTATCCCGTAACCCTTTCAACAAGAACATTTGACTGTTTAACTTGACTTTGTCCTTGAGTATTAGTTGGACTTTACATCAGAGAGAAAAATCCGGCAAAAATAATCCAATCTCTTTTATCTTTGTCTGATATTGTTATGTGATTTTCAACCATTTTGAAAGAGCTAATATCAATCGTCTGATTAATCGGTCAGGGCTTAGCACTTTTAGGTTGCCCGTCATCACCGTTTGTTGGGATGATAATGATTATTTTAAAAAGTCAAATCTGACCTCCCGCCTCCTCCCCCAGGCTGTTCCCGAGATGACCGAAGCGTTGAGCAAGTGAGGATGAAACGAGCGTCCGAAAACTATCATGTAGCAGCTGCCGTCTTGACCACCAAGAAAGAGTACAGGGTGCACCTTGGTCTGCTGGGAATATCTTAAGCTCAGTGACACCATTTTTATACATATGCACATTATAAATGTCAACAATTGAAACAGTACTTTGAGGATATTTTTTGTTCCTCCGATAGCTGCAATTCCACTTAATGGGATAGTGTCTGCTGTGTCTGGGAAGTATTCCTGCTGAGCTACAGGAGTTGTCATTTTGGGATGTATTAAAGGTGACAATTGACCAGTCACTCGGGTGTTCTTTTTCCCTTTATTGGTCGGCCTAACGGGATGACCGAGATAGAAAACGTCTGTTGCCAGTACAATAAAGTTGATGTGCGATTTTGTAGAAGGTTCATGCGATGAGCAATTTGTAACAGACACACATAAATCCTCCTGTTTGCAAATATTTACACACCTTCGTAAGCATTAAAAGCCAGTCATACAATCACCTTGACTTTGATGTCATCAATGCACATATTGAAATTTCAGCACTGCCCAAGCTGCACTTGGCTCAATTGCAAAAACTTTTTTAAAAACTCCATTAATGGAATTTCAGTTAAAAACATAGCTAAAGTAGAAAGACAAAGATTAGAAACAACTTTATCTCAACACTGATTCCACTTGTAGCCTGCAATAATTTCATCAAACTGTTTTAAAAAAGCTGACATGCTTGCAAGGGCTCCAAGTCCGTTGAGCATGAGGAAGGTGTCCTGTTGCTGCTCAAGTTTCTTGCAAATGATCATAAAAGTGTCTGTGAGAGTCATTTCCTGAAACGTGACCCTCCAGCATGTTCATGCGTGCACACAAATGCAAGTGAAACTTGCGCTTTGTCCATCACATGATGGATGTGTTATCGAGTCACATACCTGTTCCTGTGCTCTTCCACCACCCTATATCCTTGACTGATAACCGACTGGAACACTGACTTAGGTTCCTGTTCCTGCTATCATACACTATGATAGGTCTCAGACTGGAGCGTCAATTGAGGTGCCTGTTCCTGCTCCCCTCCATCATGTAATGTCTCAAACAGAATGGTTTGGGGCATTGATTGATCTGCCTGTTCATGCGTTCAGCTTCTTCTCTTATGTTTCTGAGAGATTATGTTTTGGGGTTATCTATTAATGTTCCAGTTCTCTTACATCACCTTATGTCTCAGACATGATGATTTGGAGCATCTTATCTTTATCATTATTATTTTTATTATCATTATGGTTCATGTTTCTGCCCTCTTCCATCAACACATGTCTCAGACAAATGATGTTTTGGAGCATCTATGCAGCTTCCCATTCCTGCACTGTGCCACTATATGTTTTGGATTGGTTGCATTTGAGCATTATTTGAGGTTCCTGATCCTGCTCTCTTCTACCATGTTATTTGGCAGACATGATTGGCAGCAATATCTATGAAGGTTCCTATTAGTGCTCTTTTACACCACTGTATGTCTCAGACAGATGATGGATTCAAGCCTCTTTTGGGGTTCCCGTTCCAACTCTCTTTGACCAACTTATGTCTCACGCAGATGATGGTTTGGGATATCAATCGAGGTTCCTGCTTCGGCTCCGTCTTGTGCCACAGACATGATGAACTGAAACATCTTTTGAGGCTCCTGTTCCTGCTCTCTTATGCCATCTTAATTCTCAGACAGGCATCTTTTGAAGATCCTGTTCCTGCTCTGTGCCACTATGTTATGTTTTGGACAGATGATGGCTTGGGATATCAATTGAGGTTTCTGTTCTGGCTCCGATAGATAATGAATTCAAAGTTATTTTGAGATTCCTGTTCCTGCTACCATGTTATGTCCCAGACAGATTATTGACAACTGCATCTCTGAGGGTTTCTGTTCCTGCTGTATTCCACCACCAAAGAATCTTTTGAGGTTCCTGTTCCGGCTCTCTTTGGCCAATTTATGTTTTAGATGGAAAACAGCTTGAGATATCAGTCCAGGCTCCTGTTCCGGCTCTGTGTTACGTCTCAGACAAATGAAGAATTCAAACATCTTTTGAGGTTCCTGTTCCTGCTCTCTCCTACCATTGTATTTCTCAGACAGATAATGTTTTTGCGCATCTTTTGAGGACCCTGTTCCTGCTCTGTGCCAGTATGTTATGTCTCAGAGAGATGATGGCTTAGGATATCAATCAAGGTTCCTGTTCTAGCTCTGTCTTATGTCTCATTGAGATAATGAATTCAAACATATTTTGAGGTTCCTGTTCCTGCTCTGTGCTACGTCCCAGACAGATTATTGGCAGCAGCATCTATGAAGGTTCCTACCACCACCTTATGTCTCAGACAGATGATGGATTCAAGAGTCTGTTGAGGTTCACTTTCTTGTACACCATCTCATGTCACTGACAGACTGTGGCTTGGAGCATCAAGTGAGGATCTTACTCCTGTTCTCTCCCCACCACGTCCTGTCCCAGACAGAAGGATGGACTGGATTGATTTAGGTCCATGCTCTCTTCCACCACCTTATGTCCCGGATAGATGATGGACGGGCGCATCGACTGGCTCCATCATCCTGTACTTCTCCTCCAGGAAAGCTTCAGTTCCCTGCAGCTGGATGAGTGCTTTGGCGTGCGAGCTGAGCCGGCTTTCCTGGTTCCTCTTGTTATAGATGTTCACCCTGTTCTCCAGATCGGGGCTGTTTTTGGAAGAACCGGTGGGGCTGGGCGGTTTGAGGTTGACGGGGTCCAGACCCTTTTGGCTCAGACAGGAGTCCTCGGACAGAGAGGAGAGCAGCTCCTGCACCACGGCGCTGGGACTCCCCCTGGGCTGAGGGGCCAGCGCCAGGGGGCTGGAGTAGGGAGGCGGGTAGCAGCGCTGGTCGCTGTAGTCTGTGGACGTGGAGGCCTCGCGCACGGTGGAGCGGCTGCTGATGCGCGACGTCGTCGTGGTCGAGGCATCGCTGGCCGAGCTGTTGGCACGCCGCAGTCGGCCGTCGGAGAGGCCGTCGGACAGGGCGTCGGAGCTTACCAGAGACGGAGGGAAATGGCTGGGGTTGTTGGGGAGGTGAACGTCGATGGCCGCTGTGGTGATGACGCGTGCGGCTGGGTCGGGGACGCCCATGTCTACAAGAGACGCCACAATGACCGATACGGACAGATCGATGGTGAAGTTAACGGGATGTCGTGGATGCTTACCGCTGCTTGGCTCGCTATAATACTGACTGATGTAGTTGTTCATGTCGTCTTGGCCGTGGTGATCTGAAGACAGCGTAAGATAGAAGTGACGCCTCAGATTTCAGTGGATCTTTCTAGATAACTCTCAAAACAAAAACAATTTTCTCATTTCTTGTTATATGCAATACGGAGCAGTATTTCAATTTATTGCAGAACATTATATTTCGATCATTGTAGAATATTTTCTGTGTAGGCCCTTGTGGATGTGATATAATAAAATAAGTAGATAAGTCCAAAAAAAGTCTGCACACCTGTCAAAAAAACTGCAAGATCAATAATTTTAAAACTTATCGAACACCTTCGATAATGTGATGCACACTCTCTTAGAACTCGCGGTGTTCAGAACAAACCAATCACATTCATACTAATGAAATAGGAACCAATTCAAATGTCTTTGATAAATGGCTAACTAAAGTTCAGCTATTCTAGCCATTTTTTTCTGACATTTTTTTGCAAAGATTGAGTACAATTTCAGTTTTCCTGAAAATGTTGCAATATTTTTTGCAATATTCTAAAATATATATATTCTTTCTGAATTGTTTTCCACCCACTCCTCAATTATATATAATATCTATTTATCAACAAGTGCATCGTGTCATACGTGTAGAGATGTCATCTCCATACGATCAATAACGCACGAGTGCACAAGGACTGGGTGCAGTAAAGCAAAGCACATATCCCAGATGTATTGCTATGATTTATAACTTTGATAAAGCAAAAGGCTCTCTCTGTGTGTGAGGGCCCCCGGACAGGAGCTGCACCCCTTAACTCCTCCTAAATTATGACCCGTCACTATTGAGCTTTACAGTCCATCTCGGTGTGCCACTAGAATATTTATGTGTTAGAGGAAAGCAACAGTATTGCGCCAGTTTGTGATGTCAACCTGTCATAAAATGAGCAAATTAGAATGGCCTATTAACGCGTTTTGCTGCTACAGCTCTATTTGTTGGGCTTTTAGTAACACTCGAGGCGCTCAGTGGTTTTGCCACAATGATTGTCAAATTTTCAGTGGGATTTTAAGGACACAAAATGTAACAATTATTCAATGTAAATCATATAAATATTAAATGTGTCATGGAGTTTACTTCACAGATGGGTGTTTTTCGAGACATCGGGATTGCAGGGACGGGACAAATCTGATCTGTGCGTCGATGCTGTACTCACATTGGCAAATCGACAAAATTGAATTTTCATCCACATTTGGAAAAGGCTCGATTTCGATATGAAGCGAATCCATGTGTTTTTTTTCCCCCTACATGCACATCCCAATTGTGCCATTTGACGGCAAAAAAAAAAAAAAAGAATTGTGATACTTGAACCATGATAAATCGAAGTGTGCTCATCATAACTGTGTCATTTTCTCATGAAAAAATAAAAAACAAAAGGATGAAAGGCTCTTACACCATATACGACAGTTAAGAATATTAAAATGTTATCCCAAATATTGCCTTTACTAACGGTTTTATGACAATGCTTGATGACCTCAAAGGTTGTATTCTAGTATTCTAATCATCGATACTATCGGTGTGTGAGGGATTTCTCATGGCTGCCAGTTCCACGTGAACAACCTTCAGTTTCAGGTTCACTTGTCTGTGTATCAACAATCATTTGTCCGGCAGGTCTCAAGGCACCAAGGCCACAACTTAGCACTGAAAACATCAAGTGAACGCTGCCTTGTGCACTCAAGCTATCTGATAGCCTGTCTGCACAAAAGAGGCGCCTATTCCAGTTACCTGGGGGCCCTCCAGCCTCTCGGACTTTGGCTGGCCTGTGATGATCGGAGACCCCAGGGGCCAGTCCGTCCACTTCATGGAAACTGCTGTTCGTTTTACCCCACATATGGTGGATCTGCATGGCTGCTTCCCGCTCCGCCACCAGATCCAGGTCCTGCTGGGCCAGGTGGGCCCTCAGCTGCCGGATTTCAAACTGATGGGGGGATGGAAAGAAAAACTTTGGGAATGCCGGTGTTAATGGTTTGAATTGGTGAAAAAAATGGGACAATTAGTTTTTTTTTGTGGGAGGCGTTTATAGGGGTTTCGTCACCACGTTTCTTTTATAGTGCGTTATTGCCCTCTGCTGGTGACAAAGTGGAATTATAAGTGGAGCTGCAAGAAACGCCGATCGCACTTACCGCCTGCTCCTGGCAGATCTGAGTGAGGCGGTCGAGCTGCTCCTCTCTCACCGCCTTGGCCTTCTCGTACTGCTGGATCTCCAGCTCCATCTCCACCTTCACTTGCAGCACGTAGGCTGCGACGGGACAGATCAGAAACACACCTCATTCATTGGTTTCGCTCATTATTTTTACTTGGGGGGGGGGGGGGGGGTACTCGGCGGTCTTTGGTTAATGATGAAATTCCAACCTGACAACCTATTCGTAATTAATGATATTAAACATGGCATCCATACAAATCCATGTTGTTTTGAATATAAATCAAACAGAGATCATATACATTTATCATTTTTATTTATTTTAATAAAGTCAACAACTGCTCAATGAGTTTTCATCAAAATTATGATAGAAAAATGGAAATGAATTAAAACACTGCATTTTTTAAAAACACATTTCAACGTATCTTACTCTTATTAATATTACCTCATATAAAATTGACCTAGCCTATCTGACCGATTTTGAACATCAAATTTGGCCATTCAGCATCAACGTCTGGTCAGCCCAGTTCAGAAAGCGTTTTTTGGTGACTGGCGCTCACCTGCCACGTCGACTCCGCACATCGTGCGGCTAATTGGAAAAACCACAAGGGGGAGCAAGGCTGTTAAAACCAACAATGACTTCCAACAAATGGTGTGTTCTGCTTTCCATAATTGGTTTAACAGTTTGCCCTTAGCAACTGCCTCAGTGGAACAAAAACACATTAATTAGGACAGCGTAATACCATAAGTCATGTTAAATAAATAAAATAACGAGGAATGAGACAATTGAGGCAACAAGCTCGAAAGAGGACACACACACACACACACACACACACACACACACACACACACACACACACACACACACACACACAGAGTGGAGGTCTTAAATTGAATGGCACCATATGCGCACTCTCACCCACACCACGTGCGTACTGTACTTGCTTTCTTTCATGATAAGGATTAGATCGAGTAATTATTTCAAAAGTGCTCCCATTTGACCTTCCTTGATGCAAAATAGTCGATGGATGTCCTGAGGTGACCTGGTAGAGCACAATGAGTCACAGAGACCCATATTTCAGAAATAGGGTTTTGGCAGAATCAAAAAAAGAACGATTCCAGCTTTCCAATGACGTATCGACCATTGCGCTAGGCTAACTATGACCAAATTATTGCTCATTACATTATAACCACAGCTATGAATAGGTGGGTAGGAGAAACCTCTTTTAAACACTACGTGTCAACGGCGACGCTAAGCTAGGAGGGGCAAAGCCATCAGTGAATACATTGTGCTGCATACGTTTGTGTACAACGGCGTCGAATCATTATAATGGAACTGGAAGTAACCTCATGAAAATCAGTTGAGAAATAAGCTCGTTATGACTATGATGTCCAATCTTTGCCTTTGATGGGAAAGTTGCAACTGTCAACATGGCCGCCACAGAGGCGCAGGGGCTAGCTAGCCAGGCTGCGACAGCGCGCTGGTGCATCTTACGTTCAGTGATCATTATGCTACTCAAATGAATGGCAATAGACCAATCAGAGGCCAGTATTTTGGGGTCATGAACTTGCGTTTTTTTTTAAACGTTATTTGATGAAAATTCTTCAATTAAAGAGGTAGAAGTTTGACTCACTGAACCATCTACTACTTCGTATCTCGGAATATACCTGTGCAACTTCTGACTCATTTTGCGATGCCGGCTCACAAATGCACTACCCCGTTGGATCTTTTTCTACTCCCCACCCTGCAACTCTTCTGCAGAGGACAACTCCACAAACCATTGCACGCATAGCGCCATCCTTACCGTCAATTACCCTTTTTACCCTCCAGATGCGCAGCGTGATGATGAGGCCGATGGCGTCCCAGGGGCTGCTGGGCCCGTTGGCCACGGTGGAGGCCACCATAGGGGCCAGCGAAAGGACGATGACAGCTCCGTCGAACACCTGAGGCGACAAAGAAACACTCGCTGAGCAGTGACATTGAGGCAATGACACTGCAGTGAAGGGAGGCCCTGAGGCGGGACTAATAGCACCCACGGGAGCTTACCTCCACTTTATTCTCGATGTAATCCCATATCCCCAGCACCACAATCCTGAAAACGGTCTGAGGATGGAGACAGAGAGAAAGTGAAGGCTGTTGCAAAGATGTGAGAAAATACGGAGAGCCTAACTAAACCAATGCAGGACAGCGGATGCTGGAAGCAGTGCATTCTGGGTCGTAACTCCCAATAAAAGACAGAGGTGGTGGCATTTACTGCTGCTGTGCACACGGGTTCATTCCTTGCGGCTAACCTGCTAATGAATTGAAATGTTAGCAGTGGGCTCGTCAAGTCTGAGGAAGAAAAACATCCCGGGCTGTAAAGGAAGCAGTGATCAATACTTGAACACCTGCGCTTATTTGGAGCCACAAGAACAACTACGCTTGATTATGCGGCATGCATTTGTATTGCATATGCTGGCATTAGGCAGCATGGTTGGCAAGCGGTTACAGGATCTGCCTTGCAGTTCTGAGGTTCTCAGTTTGAGTCTTGATTAAAAGTGCCAGGGTTGTTTTCTCGTTTAAAAAAATGTTCACAATCTTAATAGATAATATGATTTGAATTTTATCAATTATATATATATATATATATAAAAGACTGTTTTGCCACATAATTTTTTTCTTTCCAGTGGAGATTGATGTTTTTATTTTTATTTTTTTTTTTTTAGGCTGATGATTCTGATATTTGATATCCGATAACTGATTAATTAATAAAATATACAGAATGATCAAATAGCATGTCTTTTTGGGCCCCTCAATGCTTACAACAAAGACATTAATTAAAGGCGGAACATTTGACTGTTTTACAATATGTGGTCCTAGAAAAATGTGAGAAAAAAAAGGTAGATTTTTAAAAACCTTTGTTGGAATGTCATTATCTTTGCCTTATCTTGTAATGTGAATTAAAAAAAAAATCTGCTAAAAATTGATATTACCCCTTTTCAAATGGGCCGATTTGTTAATCCTTAGAGCCACAGTACAGATATCGTTTTTTAAAATAGAAATATTGGTTTGTGCTATGTTTTTTTATTGGTTTATATTATGTTTTTAATAATAATAATGTCAAATTTTCTATTGCATTGCACAGTAAATGTTCATCAATGCATACAATGTTTACTGTTGCATACAATTATAACTGATTCATGTATACAGTACCGGTATATTCATTTATTTATAACTCATTCAAGTTACATATAAAATATAAAATGTTTACAAATGTTTACATTTTGAAAATTGAGCATTATTTTTTCAATATTTTTTGCAATGCAAAACATTGTGATCGTGTCATTGGTTACTCTGTGACTCCCACTCACATTTTAAATTATTATTGATTGCTCTCAGGCTAAATACAAGGTAATCTAATTTCTCCTTTCCATCTGCAAGAGGAGCTCCTTAGCTGACCGTAGCTCTGACGGAGACTCACTTCGGTGAAGAACACAGACAGGATAGCCAGGCTGACCCAGTGGATGACGCCAGCGAACTGGGATGCGTTGTTAACTGTAGGGAAAGAGAAACACGATTGGGTCGGTTTATGTGACACCAACGAACGTTCCTGGAGGAGCAAAGCGCACGCATGTGTATCCACCTGTGTATTTATTGGGCTAATAAAACGTATAGCGGCTGGCATCAAACACATTCACATTGGTCACATGCCCCGTAACCTTGCGCTCATGATGGACGAGCGTGTCTTGTCCAGGACAGATGACGTGGATGAAGGTGACATCGGGTTTCCGCGGGTCACACCGCTTGGCAAAGTATATCAACAGTGGAATGCTAAAGCGACAGTTAGCTTGCCAAGACCATGATCGATCAGTTGCCTCTGGTCAGAAGACAGAGAAGATAAACTAGTGTACAAGCAATAGTCAGACCATCCTTACGAGAATTTAGTGTGACTTAATGTGAAAACAATTGCACACTGAGGTCATTTTTCACCCAATCTAAAAGTGAATGGTATTTTGTTTTTGTTTGGGAAGTATGGTGATTTAGTGGACAGTAAGTTTTCATCACTGTTTTGAAGTTGGGGGTCCTAATTTTTGATACAGTTGAAAAAAAATCCCCCCAAAAGGTGCCACTTTGAATTTTGTTTCACTTTTTATTCAAATTGGAGGCTTTTTTCCCCCTTTGGTAGTAGTACATGAATATCATCAAGATAATTGAGAGATACTCCATAAAGGAAGTGAGTATCTAAACTGAACAATTAAAAAAAAAAGAATGTACTTCATATGTACAACGATATGTGGACTACCCTTCTTAAGCACAGAGCACATCTAAACTCTATATAAATAGAAAAATAAATAATACATGGTATATAAAAATATAAAGCCTCACAGCCTTCCACTCAGTGTCTTTGAATGACTTTTATGATAATTGTGAGAATGCTGCATTTTCAGTGCATCGCTGCGGGGGTTTGTACATACAGTACTTCTTGAATATTGAGCGCATTTTGAATCAAATACTGAATCGTGCTTTAAACATTTTATTTAAAAAAAAAGTATGGTACAAATTATTAAGATATCTCAAACAAAATAAAAGCAGTTTACCGCTGTTTCAACACGTGTGTGTTGTAAGTAGATTGCACGGAATTACATCACAGCGAGTCTTTCCCGCCTGGGATCATGTTGAACATTCTGGGACCACTCATCTCATTAAAAGTTAAAAGATAGGAGAAATGTACAAATGAATAAGACATAAGACATGACTTTCTTTGGGCTTTCTGTACGTTTTCCAAGAAATAATCATATATTATCTTTCATACGTACTTCATAGTTACTTTTAAAAAATTGGGTCATTTTCGAATTTCCATGTCAACATGCTTTGGAAAATTTTGAGAGAGCATTTATATTTTTAAATTTGAAAAAATATTTCAGCGATTTTAATGTAGAGATTCCATTTTTATTTAACATACATTCAACAAAAATCGAAATATTATAACAAAATCATTTTGCTTTGGCTTGCTAGCAAAAATCAGAGCTACGGTGCGTGCGCTGTACAGACGCTCCCCAGGTTACGAACGAGTTACGTTCCGGACGATTGCTCATAAGGTGAATTCGTTCGTAAGTTGCTTCAGTGCTATATTTTGTCTGGAATGTATGTTTAAGACTTATATTGACATCCATATAACGGGGGGAGAGCTTTTCGTCACATTCTTCAGGGCTCGAGGGTTAGCTGCCCGATAAACTAGCAGCGGCTTCAGCGGGGGAGAGTAGACGACCGGTCGTCGACCGGCGCGCCGGACGCCTCCCCGCCCGTTCTACCGTCACACGCCCGCCCCCCACGCCTCTCCCCGCGGCCGCCTTCGAACGTCGCCTCCGCCGTCCTCCTCAGCCCCGTTTGGCACTCGGAAAAAGGCGCGCAATACAAATCGTAACTTTTTTTTTTTTTTGACAGACCCGTGAAAATGTTTGTATGTACCGTTTGTTTGTAACTCGGATGTTCGTAACTCGGGGAGTGTCTGTATTGTGGCAGTGAACTCAACACAGCTTTCTTCACAATAAGCAGCAGTTTGGCAAATAGTCTACAATTTTTCAAAAAAGAGGCTTCAACCTGTTTGATGCCAACTTTGACTTAAGAATACCCCTGATAGCTCAAAGCTAACATATAACAAAAGAGACATGCTAACAATTAGCATCAACCGTTGCGATGTAATAATCCTATAAAAAATGGATACTTAAACGCCAACAGTGAAGCAATACATGAAGAGAAACAATATCACAATACTCGAAGGGATATATTCTTTATCCTCTGCAAAGAGCAGTTCCTAGAACAGCAGTTCACTATATTACACACTTAAAAGTCTTCTTAGTTTGTGTCTTCATGACTGCATTACAAACTGCTTCATGGTAGCCAAGTAGCAGGAGTCACAGTGATTTAATCATGATGCAGAAAAATTAATTATTTAAATTTAAGTAAGTTATACAGTAATATGTTTTATGAAGGCCAATAGCATGGAGTTCTATTTTGCTCATGAAAAACATACTACAATATATTTAATTTTAGTCATATGAATGGGATTTATATTCATTTAAATGGGAAAGACGATTGAAGGAATCATCTCAGGGCACCACTGCATAGATTAAAAAAATAATAATAAAAATTCATCTTGTATGCTTCGGTGCTGGGGCTGTAGTTCCGTGGCCACTCCATAAATGACAAACGATGTAATTACTGACTTAAATCATGACAATGATGACTTGGCAGAAAAGCCAGCAGCTTGTTCATTGCACATTCGCAACAGCCGTGACATGCTACGCAGCGTTTGCAGGTGCAGACAAGCGCTGACGCTCGTCAATTAAAAGGAACAGCTGGACTCCTAAATTCGCATCTGTTTACTCACACTGCAGCAGCTTTGTGTCGACGAGCAGCTCCAGAGTGAGCAGCAGCACCACCAGAACCACGCAGGCCACCAGGACGCAATTGAAGCCGGCCGACGCCAGGCACACTTGCCACAGCGCCGCCCGGCCCCCGCAGCACGGCTTCAGCCAATTGGACCTGGAAAGGGGAAATACAAGATGACGAAGTGATGGGCCCCATGTCATTTTCTGACAGGCACAAAATACATTTAAAAATGAACTGTACACAGTACAGAATGCAATATAAAATATAAGATAGAAGCATAGTTGTCATTCACGCTTGACAAAAGTACAGTATATGATAAATATGATTTGTAAAAATCTGCAGTCTCTGCTCCGCCGAGGTATAAAATCAATGGAAATAGAAGTGGATCCCAAAACAACTTTCATTGTGAAGCTTTTAATGGGCAACTAAACGCAAAAAAAGATATGTGCCTCAATTACTTTCAATTCGGTGTTCTGATTACTTATTTGCATTTGTGGAATAAGAATTAAACAGGTTGGTCCATCCATACCGCTTTCTGCCACTCGACTGATCTGATGTCAAAGTTCCCTCGGGCTCGCATTGCCACCGTCTCGGTTTTGTCATGTGATGTTTGCGATGCGAGCCCGAGGTATTGGTCAAAATGGCGGCCCCCTGAGATGGTTGAAAATGGACGGATGAACTTAATTCTTATTCCACAAATACGATACTAATCAGACTACTGTGTTTTGACGAGTAGGGTTACATATAAGACATTCTTGGAAAGAACATATTTGTATATTGTCCGCCTTCCACTTATCCGGGAACAAATCAGGGGGGTAGCCCAGACTTTTCTCTCCCCAGCCACTTCATCCAGCTCTTCCAAGCCATCCGGGAGGCGGCGTCTCTCCAGCATGTCCTGACTCGTCCCTGGGGCCTTCTGCAGGTAGGACATGCCCGGAACACCTCACCAGGGAGGCATCCTAACTTAATTCCCGCGACACCTCATCTGGCTCCTACCAGCAGCCTACCAGATTACCGAGCTTCTCACCCTGCATTTCAAAGGGAGAGCCCTACAGAGGAAATTCATTTCGACCGCTTGCATCCAGGATCTTGTTCTTTCGGTCGTGACAATATATCGTCAATAATTAGTGAAACAAATGGAAAATAGTAGACATGTGTCCCAATCCAAAAGAAGATTTAAAAAATGATTAAAGATATGATCTAACAAAGTAGGACCAAAACTAAAAAAAAAAAGCAGCCCACCACCACTTGCGTACAAAGCCAAAAGTAGTGGCGGGGGTTCCAGCAACATTTGAGTCCAGCAGAATGTGTTTTTTTAAATCAAGAATCAGTATACACTTTTTGGCATGCTGTGGAGGAGCACAGCTAAAAAAAACAAAAAACAACAATAATATTTTAAAAAGCCCCCAAAAAAGACATTTAAGTCTCCAGGAGACATTTGTGGAGCATTAGTGAAGAGATGGAAGGAGCAAGATGAAATGGCGTGCGATGTAACTCACACTCCCTGGAAGAGGAACAATAATTTATCCCGACATTCTCACTCAGGCCAGGCAGGAAAAGTATTTATTTAATAAAGCTCTCAAGAACCCCGTCTGAAGGCACGCAACATGGCAATGACCGATCACTCCCAGCACGAAACTTAATTTTAGGGAAATCGCTTCAAACCTGAGGACCTGAAGTATTAAGGAGAAAGTGAGGCCATTTCAGTGGTAAAAGTAAGCGGGGCGGGGGTGGGGGGTCTCTTCAATGGCTCTCGGGGTCACGTCAGGTTCGGATCAAATGTGCGGCAGCTCCAAGGAATGCTGACGCGCGTGCATCTCACATACGCGCACGGGGATATTGCTTGAAGCCAAAGAGGAAAGGTTGCTGCCGCTGCTTCATGAAGACATCAACGGGCGGGGGGATGGAGGGCGGGGGTGGGGGGGGGATGGAAGGTGAGCTGACAGGAGGGCAAAGCGAGGGGATTAGATCATGAGGGCGATCGATAGCGGGCTGAGATGGACGTGATGGCGCGTCGGCTGTGTGAGAATGTCCGGATGGAAGAAAGACATCAGGTGGAGTGATGGGGTGGCGCTTGAGATGGATAACTTTCACTCATGTCATTCTTTCAATCAATCACAAAGGGGGGGGTGAGGGGGGGCATGTGGTCAGTGAAATTACCTTAAAGTGTGCTTGCTCTGTAGGGTAATAAGTGTGGACCACTCTATCAATTCACTGAAGTTATCGATTGTTAACACACACACACGCACACACACACACACACACACACACACACACACACACACACACACACACACACACACACACACACACAAACTCCTCCTTTGTAAAGAACCCCCCCCCCAAAAAAAAAAAAACATTGGGCGCCCGTGAAAGTTGCGCAGGTCTGGCAGGAATCTAAATGATCGATCGGAACTCTTGATTAATGTCTTGATTGCAGATTTACAACAGAGCCACGTAGGTCAGCAAAAGAGCGCGGCACGCTGGGGCACAGACAATTCGATTTTCCCCACAAAGTGATTCATCACCGAGAGGCGGCGAGCAAACGAGCGACAGTTTTCTGCGTGGCCAACACTTAGTTATTTATTCATGAGCACATGCAAAGTACAGTTAACATATGGATTAGTGCGCTAATTAGCGACCTAAAAAGGGTTAACGCATCAAGATTTGGACTTACAAGCCAAAACATTAGGACCCCTGATTTTCATGCAAATGAGGGATGCCGCTAGGATTGTTCAGGAAAAAACTACTTCCATCCACATAGGCATAAGCGCATCGTTGCGCCAATTCTACCTGTGCAAAGTCGAGCAAAATGTAAAAAAGAGAAAAAATGTAAATGCACAATTACACTTTAGACGTTTTGTGCTAGATTTGTGCTAGATTTGTTGCCTTACTTTGCATGTGCTCATGAATAAATAACTAAGTGTTGGTCCTCCTATCCCGTTTGGAGCATGCGAAAGCATCTCTGCTTTGCTTTTGTTTTTATTTTAAACTTCTCTCTCTGATTTTCTGTTTTACATTTATTATGTTTTGCTTCCATGTTTGAAATAAGCATTTGAGCACTTTGTTGATGATTTGATAACTCGTTCCTCTATACTGTAACGGTGGAGCCCCACACCCCCTGCGGTGAGAGCTTCTTTCTCCTGACTCTCCGCAATCTGCTGAACTCAGCTGGTTTAGGAGGTGGTGGGGGGGAGGGGGGGGGGGACCCCAACTGTGAGCTTCCAGGCAACAGAGCAGCAGAGGTTAGAGGACAAAATCCACCTTCCACTTTCTTCACTTGAGAGGCTTTGTATCGACATAACACAGGCATGGGACCTCGATATGCTAATACAGTGACATTTGAGGAAATTAATTTGCATACCTTCCTGTATAATATGCACATGAAAGGCTTAGCTGTAACATGGACTATAAAGCGTAGTCAGCAGTTGCAGGGAAATCACAATGTCCCTTCACTAGATGGCTATATTTGGTACAAGCCCGCATGCTACTCATGTGATCCTTGGGACATAGCTGGTGACCTTGAGCACCGTGTCGTTGACCTCTGGAGGAAAGTGCCTTTTTGCCATCTAGGAGAAGAGCATTTGTTCTTGTTTCTGTTTGTCGCTTATACGTCGCTGGGATGAACAGAAAAACAAAGATACATTATTTGTCGTTAAGAATATTTGGGCCAAGGTAGGTGAAATTGGAAGGAAGTGAGCGAGAGAACTCCCCACTGAATAAACCGAGCAACAGTAAATTTTAATCAGAGAAGGTTTATGTGTCCCTTCGTGTATTTTTGTGCTGTTCAAAAAAATTTTCAACAACTTTTTTTTAGCATATCAAGTTATGGAAATATTTTTGACCAATAAAAGCTGACGCAATTTGGATTTTACCATCCATCCATTTTCCGATCCGCTTACCCTCACAAAGGGGGGTGTGCTGGAGCCGATCCCAGCCGTCTTCAGGCAGTAGGCGGGGGACACCCTGAACCGGTTGCTAACCATGTGTTGTAAATTTAAAGATATGATGATGATAAAAAAAAATGCACCTGTTGCTGAACCTAACCCTTGTTCCTATGTTATATTTTATTGTTATTATGTTATTGTTATCATTATTATGAAACCCTGAGGTGCCAGAGACAAGAATTGAGGCGATATTCTGAATCAGTGAAAAAAAAACACTATCTAGAAAGTTTACATGCATCTTCAATTAAAAAAAGGCTCTTGTTGGATCGTCCATGTGTTGTAGTTGGTGTAACAGCAATTCAATTATTCATGCCATCGGCTCGTGCATCCTCCACTGAGGACCGACATGGCAGTGGGGACACAAAACAGTGATCTTTGCCAGAGAAATGGGCCATAGATTCCGAGCAAATGAAGATGGATCGGGCTCCATGTGTGTAGCAGCAGCAGACAAGCTGTCCTTGATAAATAGGTTTTCGCGGGGACACTCCATCGTTCCTCGCTCTCAGCCTAAAAAGCAATCTCGCACTTTGCATGTCTGTGAATATTAACAAACCCTCGAACCCGGCACTCTCAAATGTCGTCTATTGTGTCGCACATGGGGCCAAGCGGGAGGGACAGCTCGATGTAGAGGACTGTTCCCTTGAGTGTTTGTGATAGTCGCTGGTTGAGGGGGGCGGGGACGAGGGCGGCGATGGCGGTTGGGGGGGTCATTGCAGCAGGTACTGCATGTCATGGTGCTTGGGGCAAAAAAATAAAAATAAAAAATAACACCGCCGCCATGATTCACACTGCTGCTTGGTTTGAGCACTACTGTTACGCGCAATCTCCGTGAACATCACCGTTAGCAAAACGTTGACGAAATTTAAAGTGAGGGGGTGTTTCGATGGTGGTTTGTTGGTTGAGGACATTTTGTAGCAAGGTAGTGTGTGGGCCAAGTAAAAACATTCCATTTGATAAGAATAGAGCATGCGGAGGAAAAAGACTTTTAATTGAAATGTTTGAATAGCCATTTAATTACTTCAAATGAATACTACTGCCACCTACAGGACTGGAATGAAACGAGTGTTTTGAATTATTTGGCCGTGGCCAAAATCAACGTCAGTGTACATTGTTATGTTGAAATTATCTCATGACAATTAAGAGGGATTTTGTGTGGAAAAACAATTAACTGGCCAAGTTTATGCTTTTTAAAATTATATCCTATTATTTTAATTAGGAGGGCTAGGTGGTCGAGTGGTTAGCGCATCGACGTCACAGTGCACAGGTCGTGGGTTCGATTTCGGCTCCAGCCTCCCTGTGTGGCGTTTGCATGATCTCCTGCGTGGGTTTTCTCCGGGTACTCCCACATTCCAAAAACATGCATGGCAGCTCAATGGAACACTCTAAATTTTCCCGAGGTGTGAGTGTGTGCGTGGATGGTTGTTCGTCTCTGTGTGCCCTGCGATTGGCTGGCAACCGGTTCAGGGTGGCCCCCGCCTACTGCCCGAAGACAGCTGGGATAGGCTCCAGCCCCCCCTGGAACCCTTGTGAGGAGAAGTGGATCGGAAAATGGATGAATGGATGATTTTAATTATGGCGAATGACTAACCATGGGCAACCGTGAAATGGTCACCAAACAATTGCAGAGCACATGATGACAATGGACAATTTAGAGAATTCAAAGAACAGAACATGTTTTGTTTTTTTATATAGGAGGAAGCTACAGTACCTAAAGAGAAAACCTACAAGGAGAATATGTAAACTTTTCGCTGGAAGGCCGCAGACAAGAGAAGTGAGGCGGCCGTGTGAACCGCGACTCCAACTTGCTGCCAGCGTTTCATTTCTGTTTTTTTTTTTTGCCCTAATCCCATATCAGTGTCCAACATTCATCAAATGGAGCCGCCGGTAGCGATGTGAATGGAAAAAAAAACATAGATGAAGGCTGTTTTTCCTACATCCTTCCATTTTTCCCCTCTACCGTCGCTCTCTCCTCCAGTCAAAGTGGCAGTTTGACCCCTATGAACCATCTGTCGTTGCTGTGTGCCTCACACCTCTCAGTGTGACCCCTGGAGATCAACGGCATATGTGCTGCTGCTGTGGGGAGCCGGCTGAGATGTGGACGAAGACTCAGGACAAGCAGCGTCTGTGCCCGGACAGCCGCACAGGGAGAAGCTTACATGGACCTTACATGGACAGAAGTGGGAAGCCCCACCAAGTCTGGAGGACGCGACAACCAGTCTGGAGAATAGCAAACGACTGCTGCTCTCGGAAAGTGAAAACCAACATGGCGGTGTAGTATTCCTCTTCTCTCAAAGCATTTGTCCTCAGTAGAACGCCTATTTTCCTCGAGATGCAAAAAGTATGGCTGAGTCGAGCCACTTTTAAAATTGTGATATTATCTTTTGTGTAACAGCCGATTTTGTTCTAGTCTGATGAACCAAGGTTGAACTTTTTGGCCATCATTCCAAAAGCTATGCTTTGTGTAAATACAACATTGCTCATCACCACAAACAAATAAACAAACAAACAAAACAGAGGTACACTTCAGCATGTTGGTGGCAGCATCACACTTTGGGGATGCTTTTCGTCACTTGGAACTGGGACCTCAGTGAAGGTGGAGTGAATTATGAACTGTTCCAAATACTTGTCAGTGTTAGCGCAAAATCTTATGCGTCTGCTTGAAAGGAAAAACACAGTCTACTGGAACATCTGATATTGGGGGGGGGGGTCCATCAGAGCAAATTGAAATGGTGACTCGTGTGTGCCGACTAACGTTTAAATATGAGTTTGTATGTGTTTGGTTCATTCTGACCACAGCCAAATCTCAGTTATAACAAGGTGTGTACACTTATGCAACCGCATTTTTTTTTCATTTTCTTCTAAAAAAAAATTACACCCCCCCATGGAAGTATATGCGTTATAGATAACAATAAAGGTGGAAAAAGTTTTGAAATCATTTATTTTGCTCTTGCTAAGGAATCTATTCCTTACAGTGATTTTTTTAGCCCCTCTCTCTTGTTGGTTCTGTTCAAACACTTGAAGCAAAGAATGTAGAATGCGGTTGAAGGTATTTCCTGCTTACTGTGATTACAATCACCTTTGGTGCCCCTTGACCCCCACCTCGGGAGAGTCCCTGAAGGCCGTCAAGCTCCCCCGGGGAGGGACTCTTATCTCAAGATTTCGGCACAGCGGAAGAGGTCTGGGCATGCCAATTTCGAATTGCATCGACCTTTCTTTGTTTCCGGGATTTGCATGGAGGCGTAACTCCCTGCCTCTCATTATCATATTGTCTGTATATATTCTCATGACTGTATTGTTTTCTGGGCTTCCTGACGAAATCTGAAACTCTCAGCCCGAATTGATTTGTAAACTGCAGAAAAGAAAAATAAAACCTTCGAAGATACTGTTCATCATCTTCAGCCTGTATTTGGATAACCAACATCCTCATTGTCCGAAATTCAACAAACACGCGGAGGAAAGAAGGCCACTTTCCCCCCCCAACACGGCAATGCCGTCATCGCAAAAATCTGGCATCTGAACAAGGGTGTGTAAACTTAATAAGCACCGCGCATATGTACACTTTCCAAATGCTGTGCTACCTCCAACTAATTTAAAATAGATTGGTTGTAACCCCTATTAAGGCAGCGCTAAGTTGTCACTATCAGGGTGTGAAGATTATGCGGCCTCGCTTCACATTAATCAAGACAATAATGATTTGAGTGCGGTGTGAAATCCCATCTTGAATAGAAGAGGAGACGCTGCAGCCAAATTCTATTAATAATCGCATCCAGCTCACCGGCACACAGAATCTGCAAGTACTGCCTGTGCCCCATGTGGTCGGCAAGAACATCCACCTCCCACATCATCGCCCACGTCTCCTGATGAAGAGCGCTCGCCAAGCTGCCGCGCAAGACTAAACGGGTTTCTGTGTGCTCCTTTGCGAGCGCAGCCGCATACAAACGCAAGCATCAAATATCCAAGCGAAGCCCCCAAATGGTGAGACATGTGGGCAACATGTGAGGGGTTTCGTTTCGAAGAATTTGCCTCTAAACGTCACAGAGGTTTCATTGTAACCAAAGGAGCCAATCAGACCCCCCCCCCCCCCAAACAAAAATGTATATTACAAAGCGCCAAAGCATGTCTGGCATGTAAATGAGAGCAGAAACCATTCTGTCACGGAAACCCGAGCACCTCCTGTCACTCTAAGCATGATTGCATACTCGCATTGTGTGAAGAAAGCGCCTGCGTCATTCCTATGATGCAATGCGGGCGTCACTAAGGCTGCCACAAGCGGTGACGCTCTTCTTTTTTCCACGCGCTGCGCATGTGAAGGTGCGCAACGCAGCAAGGACAGGTTTGACATTGACCTAGTCACCAGACATGCCGATCTAAAAACGCTCACAGGAAATTCTAAAGCAACGACTTTCTCCTCTGCACAACCAGGAGGCACGCTGAGTTTCGAACACAAAAAATACTGACTGACCATATGCAGGAGGGTGCCGGGAGGTTCGAGAAGGCAGAAAAGGTTGGACAGAAATTTGCTGAAATTGATCTCGTCACTCGTAAATTGTGAGTGGAGGTGCACCGAAAATAGTTTCTTCAACTTAATGCCGTGGCACAATTGCTCAAGGCGTCATCCACTTGAACTCTCAGCAAATATACTGCGCGTCTTTTTCAACTGGCACCTGATCATACAGCGGATATAAAAAGTCTACACCCCCTGTTCAAATTAAATGGCCAAAAACGTTTTGAAACCTTGGTCATAAATTTACAAGTAAACAACGTGGCACACGAGCTCCATCACCAGAGTCATCACAGCAGCAGGAAAACGTTGCACTAAAAAAAAAAAAACAGCAAACAAGGAACACACATCGCTGTCTTTAAATTATGTCCGTCATGAGCCACAAGATTCGTTTCCACAACATCCTTGTTTTCCTCCTGTTCTTTAGCAAAAATAACAAATCCGCACGTAGCAAGTGCAAAAACCTGAACAGACAAATCATAATCTAGTGCAGCTCACATCTTAATCAACATGATTGTTACAGAGCAGCCAATAAAAGTGGCTTATATGTAACCCGTGGACAGTTTACTACTCTGGAGAGCTAAATCTCGTCACGTCTTACAGTTGTAATCTTTCGCCACTGATGAATGTGCTGCAGCACAGTGGCAATGTTCAAGTTATGAAAAGCAGAGAAGTGATCCAATTTTCCCGAGTTACTCTGAAAGTAATTATTTCGTGACGACAAATCATGAATGTTTGTTGAGCTATCTATAGCAGCAACCTATAGTGTCAGAAAAAAACCCGGAAATCCTCTTCCACTACCCCCAAACATCGTCATCATTTCAGTATTTAAAGGGGCTTCTTGAGTTGAGAGTTTAATGACTTCCTTGACTATGCTTGTAACCCAAAATATATTTATCTCAAATCATCTTTCATTGAAATACATAAAATGCCATTTATCTTTTTTGGATGTCCTCGAAACAGCTTGTAAAATTATAATTCCATCAGAATGTCAAGCATCAAACAGTCGGTGCGCCGTCATTAATTCAATGTGCCCCAGGAGGATAAAGAATATATGCCTGCGAGTAGAGTTGTTTTTCTGTCTACATGCGTAGCTACAAACGTTTATGTTTAGGTACACAATGTTTGATTCTTTATTTTATGTTGCGCTTGTCTGTAAACTTAACCTGGGAGTAGCATTCAACAGATGTCTCTTTTTCTTTTTTTTTTGGAAGATTTGTTCACTTTGTCCATATTACAAAGTCGCCTCCCGTAAAGGCCAACCAGATTTCGCACTCAGTAGGGTGGTTACTATTTGCAGGATTCAGTCATTTTACTGGGCAAGAATTAAATATGTTGGAGTGGGTCAAGATCCATCTGTCCCAGCTCAAAGAGCTGCCAGCATCCGATCGGACCATCCCAGACCAAATTGGACATTCTCGGCCCACACGACAAGGCTTCCGTGGTGAAATGGCTAATTTTTTTTCTTTTCAAACCAAAGATGCCAAAAGCGTGTTAGTCACGCTTCCTGACAGGAGCGCAATGGACACTTGCTGCATGGGAAGCCCCCAGGAAAGGCGTGTCGTGGACAGAGCCAACAGCACGGCGATAATTGTGATCGGACAACACAAACCTGATGTCAAGGACAGAAAAGGTCGATCCAAAGGATCCAGCTAAGATGTGCCACTAACAACTCTCTCGGTTTTCTGACAGATATCGACATTGAGAATAAAAAAAATAAAAAATGACTGTGCGGAAATGGAACCAGCAAATCAGCAAGCGAAAGCTAAAGAATATCTGATATCATGGCAATAATCAATTCATGCAAATTCAGGACTTATAGGACTCCAATGTGAAATGAGACAATAATATGACGAGCATTTTCAGAATTGGGGTGGGAACATCAGTCATTTTGTGATTACATTCGGGGCTTTTGAGCGTCCAAATTAGTGAGAGCGGGATCTGATTATAATGATTAATCTTGTTCATTTACCGCTCCTGTGTGATCTCTGATCCGACAGTGGGAGAAAAAAAAATCAAAGTGTGAACCATCTATCGAGCTGTGAGCTTTGACATTACGTCATATTTTTTTTGTAATACGAAATCCCCAAATTTGCTGACTGCAGTGCATCAAAACATGTGAGAGAGACTTTCAGACACATACCCCTCTCGGTTGTCCTCTTCATCCGGGTTGGAGATGAGCTGAGAACCAGCCAGAGAGACATCCAGGGCGGCCAGAGGCAAGTCTCTGTAGTTGAAGCTAACCAGCTGAACTGGGGCCACACACTGGTTTTCCTCCTCCACCTGCTGGGAGATCACCTCCAGCTCGGAGGATGCAGCTTGAGGAGGGGCGCTGAGTACACAACAAGAGCAACGTTAGACTCCCAGTCACAAAGTCAGTACGGAGCTGTAAAGGGCGTCGTATAGAAGCGTGTCTAGTAGAACGTTCCGGACAGTTAAGTGCGATTTCTCTCATCGGGTTCTCATTCATGGAGGAAGCCTAGTTTTACGACGAAAACCACACCGCTGGATTTGGGTGTTGGCAAAGAAGAATGTGTTGGCTAAAATGATGTCTGATTCTGATGAAGAAAAATCCAAACATGCTGAGACATTTCACTGAGACTTTCAAGTGTGCTGAGATCCTGAACCTCCATTATTATTTATATGCTACTCAATATTTATCTTTTTTTTTAAATTAAATACAGAAACGATCCAGACCACTCCTGCAATAAGTGAACTTATTATCTAAATATTCATAGCATTTACAGCACTTCTTTGTTAAGGTCTTTAAACACACTTTTAAAATAAACAGATTAAAAATAGATACTGGTACAGTATATTGAAAGAGGGCAAGAGCAATGGATAAAACTAAATTTTTTGTACAGTGTTACGGTGTAGCAATTATCTTTTCCAAACTAACAAATCAATCTCACAATATACATCAATAAACATGCCCAAAGATGTACATTATGAAGCGGATCGACAGCTGTCGGTTTCTGTCGGTGTAAAAAGTAGGATTACAGAGGATTTAACATTCTTCAGTCAAAACTTCAATCTTCTTTCAAATTTACAGCATTTAGGGATTAAGAGTGGAATTACACCCCAAAATAAACAGAAGGGTAGAACAAAATTGTGTTATAGACGGACAAAAAAATAAAACATCTGTGAAATAGCGAGACTGCGAACCCGGAACCTGTGAGAGGGCATGTTTGTTGTTTACTGAAGCTATACATGCTTCAGAAATTTCTACTCATCGACTTCCAATCATTACACCGCCAAAATGGAATTTTTTTTTAAAGATGATTGACTGTCTGAAGAGAAATTTATTTTTGTTTTGTCGACATTTTCTGTCCAGTAGACTGTCGTGAAGTGTCCGTGCGTTCACTGATTGTAAACAAAGGTCAAAAGTGACATGCCATACAACATCCAAATAGCATCATTTTCTAATTCCAACCCGATTTCAACCTATATCATACACATAAATGTCCTTTTGTGCCATACGATGCAATAGAAGGCTTTCTTGCTCATAGATTTTGTTTCTTCACATGACATTCAATGGCACGCCGCATGTTCTTTGGAAGGTCAGCTGTCATTTTATCTGCCAAAAAAGGTCTTGAAATTTAAATAAAGAGGGTGGGCTGCGATGGAACAAGGTGAGCCAATGGGGAACAAGGAGAAGTTACCCTACGACAGGGGTCTCACGTGGCTTGGCGGTTTTCCCAGTGTAGCCTATGTGGAGATGTGAATAACTCCAGTGATCAACGGCAGGGCAAAGGCATTGATTACAAGACAAAGACAGCGGCCTCGGCGGATTGTACACTTTTTGTGTTGAGTTGAGGCTGTATGAGCAGAACCAAGCTCCTGTTAAATGTTAATGTAAGCAGGCCTAGAAAGAAAAATAGCTTTTTTCCTCTTTGCTTGACCTGATTCTTGATTAAAAGCGCTTTCATGGACTCCTTTGAAAGGTTACTTTGACTTGGGCTCTATAGTCCCACAAATGGTTTGACTTTCGAACACATGTTGTCGCAACCCGGCTATAAAAAAAAGTCCGGACAGTTCAATAACACAAATGGTATCTTGCATGCGCTTGGCACCTCAAGCCAACGACAACCAGGACACTAATAAGTCATGACAGACAAACTGTTTAGTGCATCAAAACCACATTTCCGGCCAATCAGAGAGCGGGCCAGGAGCCATTATGACCAGAGCCCAGCAGAGTGGCTGCTTGCCATCCTGCACGGGGGAGACACAACTTCACATCTCAACACTTGGCTTGTCTTTAATGGCGCAGGCGAGGATATTCCGCAAACTGTCTGCGATAACAGTAAGCACAACACGGACAGAGTCCAAAAAGCTGCATAAACAATTTAGTATGTGTACGTTCGTTTGATTAGTTTTCACATCGTGTTTTAGAGAGAAGTGAAACTTCATTTGTCTTTCGAATGTAGTTGTGTAGTACTGCCCGTGATTAGCTCCCAGCACATGCGCTCGCATCTTCATTTACGTTCCGGGGCACGTTTAGTTTAGCATGTTTGGGAATTTGGCGGACAGTGCCGACCAAGGGCGTTGTCTATTATATGCTCCGGGCGCACCTGATAATTCGCTGACAGAAAGTAGACTAGACTTTAGACCAGGTGAAACCAGGTCTAAGTTGTGGCGCAGCTGTTGTAATGGGATTTTGGTGGATTTGATCCAGGGGCAGACAGGCAGATTCTTGGGCTCTGCTGATATGTGTGGTGGATGTCGTCAAACTTCATTCATAAATATGACATCACTGTGCATCAAACCCTCTGAATCATTGCCGTGTTCCTACAGGTGTTAAAATGAAATCTTGGTGATGATCTACACACTAATCATATCATAAAAATTAAAATTAAAAAACAAAATGTTCAATAATCTACATGTATAGCCTCCGAAGCTCGATTGTCAAAACGAGTTGAATGTGCCATTTCATGTTTTTAGTTCTTATAAAGACAAAGACACAAATTCTGTGTTTTTTTTTAAATGCCCGTTAAGATCCTCCATTGAAGTCGCCCACTTTCTGATTTCAACATGTGACAAACGTTTGCGCCTTGGCAGACGTCTGCGCCCTGCGAGTGCACTTGTTTTAACTTTTGCTGTTCACTTTCAATTCGAATAAACCGTGAGTGTCATTGTTACTGAGCGCTAAGTGTTGCCGGATTTCCAGCCAGCTGTCTGGAAGTCCGCCACTTTGCCCAATAAGTTTGTATCCGGACATTTGGCTGCTGCTTGAAGCGCAGCAATCCGCTGTCTTGATATCATCAGCAAACCAAGACAAACGCGCCAAATCAATGACACAGCGGCAGGCCACACTTCCCAGCACGCACGCAGATGCAAGCTCCTGACACCAAGTACGTTATTTTCACAATCACAGCATTGTTGCCCTGACCTGTACTCCCTGGACGATTTATTGTTAACCAAGGAACAATGGCGTTGTCGTGTATTTTTTTTCTCCAAAGACAGACATGGAAAAATGTGCTTTTACCCCGAAAACAGGTCAACAGCAGCTGCGCGACGATGGATAACTAATCTGGACATGGATGCGTGAAGTACATTTTAATTATCGGTTTCAATATTTAAATCACTTTGCTTGGACCAAACGAATAACGGCAGCCACTGTATGGGTCGTATCACAATGTCAGACTTTGCAACCCTTAATAACAAAAATGCACAGTTCAGAATGGCTCCGTTCGAGAGGTATTAGTATGGCAAGGCGTTTGAATTCTCACATTTTGTTGATAATAAAAGAATAGAAACATGGCCGTTCTGAAAATACCATTGCGATTTCCTTGGAATGCTGTGTTAGTGATCCTTTGAAAATGTAAACATGGATTTGCAGAAATATAGAGTTGCCTGTTAATATTTGATCTGTTTCCAGACATAATTAATGGTCATTCGAGCACAGTCTCTATTTCAACAAGTGCGTGCGGAACTGGTCCACCGTTGCATTATTGGTGAAAGCACTTGAATCCGTACACCAATCACATCTTAGAAAAATGCTTTATTCTACAATACATTGTTATAAATAAGGGATAGGAGAATTCGACATCCGAGTGATGTCAATTGACATTAGATCAATCAAAGGAAAACCAAAATCTGAAATACCCTGAAATTACCCAAATTCTTCTTGACCTAACTGCCATTATTAAAAAAAAAATTTCCTGCCACAACAGGGATGCTACAGTGCGAGGGGCATCCTGTCAAAGGGAATCAGAGTTAAAAAAACAACAAACTCCCTAAAAACCTTTGTCAGCATTAAGAGTTTCCCATCTGTCGCCTCACTGACTGACCGCGGGCTTGCCTGAATCGCACTCATAACCAGTCATCGCCATCCCGCTATTATCTACTTAAGGATGATTGGCCACGGTACTGACGTCGCGCTGCCAACTGTTCTAAGCGCCCTGCGCCTTTAACCGGAGAACGCAGCTGACTGAACCCATTTTGGATTCACCCCTCAACTCCGTTCCACTCTTCACCGCCTCTTCCTCCCTTCCCCTCCCGTCTACCTTCTCTAAGCACGGCTGTCATCAGAATGCAGGGCTTGTCTGCGGGACCACACACACATGGAGTAATTATTAATAAGAGAAGATGACAAGTGAGCGTCCCTTACGAATGCTAAGAAGTGCCAGCAGACGGGAGATGACGGATATGTTCTAGTGGAGATGAGGCCCAACTCCCCCTTTGTTCACGGACCCTCGCGGGAGAATATGCGGGTCCCATTGAGCTCATCGTGACCCACCGAGATGGAGGTGCCCTTTGCAACGAGGCGGCGTGTTCATCAATAGCGATTCGGGATTTCACGGCCTCTCAGAAAAGGAGATGCGTCGGGGGGGTACTTACTGGTGGTTGCTCATGTTGAAAGGTTTCCGAGGGACGTTCACACTAAATCAGGGCAGGTGTAAAACGATAGTAACCCGGCTCGACTCCATTCACACCTTTGGAAAATACAGAAAACAATGAACATATTATGTAGAAGATGAATAGCATATGAAACACTAAATATCGTACTATATTTGCACATCAAACGTCCAAAATAAAGTTAGACACAGGCGCCTGGTCCCCAAAGTTTGGGATCTTACACTTTGCTTCTTGGTGGCGGCAGCTTCTTCTCACCTCTTGCCTTTGCTCTGTTTAACTATTTTCCCAGGGAGCACTAAACTGTAATGGATTTTAAATCTCCCTTAATATACGCTCCGCTCTGTGAATCTGTGGGGCTGAGGAACACCACATCTCTTGCATAGCAAGTACCAAGGGATGCTAGCTAGCTCCTTATGCTGCGGGACAGAAGGCCATTGAAGTCAGTTCGGTGACAAGACGCTTTGAATGGAAGGGTCTGGAAAATCGCGCACGTTGCAAATTGGATCAGAGGAGGAGGTAGAAGCATCATTGTTGTGGTGTTGACATGGAGCACCTTGCCAATTACGGAGATTTGTCTTTTAATTTATTTTTTTTACATTTCATGGATTATGGTAGCTATACCCGGGCATCCTGCTGCAATAGGTTTGGCTTTTAAATAGCGCCGTGCCGGAGTGGGTTTTGTCCAGGTCTTATGACTTACTCCCATGTTCACAAAATGTAAAAAAAAAAAAAGGACACCATTTCCCATTGAGGCGCATCTATTGTTGTGTTACTGTTCATCTTTAAATCACATCTGTCACATGTTGGTGACTCCTGGTCGATACAATGTGTGCAGCAATTGTCTAGTAACCCGTTCTCTGGTTATACTAGCACACAACTTTCTGAAAGTCAGCTGGCGTAGGCTTCGATAACATCTCAAGTAAATGGATAGATATAATTATCTTCGTACATTTGTGTTAAGACGACAGTACAAGAGCATTCATGTTTGTTTGCTTGATATGTCGGTGTTGGAACGCAATAAATGTTAATGTTACCTCCCGAATCTGGGAGGGAAAAGAATGAAGTTGCCCGGCCCGCCAACAGTTCTGACCTCAACCTGACTCCACATTTATTAACTTGGGTGGAAGTTTTGTGCTCGAATAACCAAAACGACCGTGTCGGTTAACTTACAATGATTTGTAAGTGCCAGGCTGCCGTCGCTTTATGGTGCTTCCACATGCTAGCAACAGTTTGTTGAAAGAATTTGTAAAACTGCCAATGCCCCCCCCCCCCTTCCCTTCTTACTAATCAGGCTACAATCCACCAAAGAACACCAAACAAGAATCAACAGCAACTCAAGAATAAGCTGCTCAGCAAGATTTGGCACATTTTTTACATCAGTTGTGCTGCACATCCCACAAATGCACGTTTCCTACAAATCTAAGAAATAAAGAGAAATAGCTAACCGTTGGACAATTTAGAGCTCTCAATTAAACCTAACATAGATGTTTTGAAATGTGGGAAGAAGTACCGGAAGGAAAACCATGCAAGCACAGTGAGAACATGTAAACTCCACATCGGAAGCGCTGGAACTAAGGTTCCAACCCCAAAACTTTGGGGCTGACGTGTGAACCACTTGGCCACCGTGTTGCCATAATATAGCTTGAAGAACATGTTTAAACACAGCTAAGTTATATTTGAACATTATGTTTAAGTTATATCGATGGGTTGCATTTTTCACATCATTCGACCCTGGAGATGAGAAATGCCTAATTTTGTTGCACTGCTCCATTCTATTGTGACTCTGAGACGCATGTGCTTGCAATTCATCCTCAAGGTGATTCACGATGGGCTTGTTGGGAATATGATTAAAACACTGACAACAACTTTCACGTCTTTCATCTGTGATTTCCATTCATTCCTCGAAGTGCTCCATCACGGTGATGGCTGTCTAAAAGGCTGCAATGTATTCACCATCTCGTTTCCAGCCAACGAGCCTTGGTCTATTTCTGCACAAGCTCATCCTCATCAAGATGCATTTGCAATCATGTCAAGCGAGGCCGACATAAATTGTGCTCGGAGGCCCCTCGGTGGGATTCTTCTTCTTCTTCTTCTTTTTCCCGATTCAAGCAACACAAGAAAGGGGGGAAAAGGGGAAGCAAACGAATGCACACTAACCTCCTGCGTTGCTTTGCTCTACATAGTGGAAAGTATGGTCGTGACTCATTTGCCCTCGCAGTGACGACGGGGCACATCTCCCTCCTCGCCGATGATGAAGATCACAATGAGAGGAGCTCGGATCGTGGCTTGATTGAGTGGGCTGACAAATCCGCCGAGAACCAGCGTCGCCGTTCCGGGGACACAGCGCGACAAACAGACCTCCTCCTCCGGCGCGAGGGCACCATGCTTCGGGAGCAGGCGGCGCCGTCACCGAGTCCGGGGACACGGTCCCATCGTGGGAGGGTGGCTCGTGAAGGTTTTTTTTTTTTTAAGGGGTCTTCCACGCCCCCTCCCCGCGATCACACCGGGGGCTCCATGTGGACGAAGAGGCTCACAAACAACCGGGAGCTGTCCAAAAGCTGAAGTCCAGCGGGTGACGACGTCGATGAGGACAACACAAGAAGCACAAATGTACAAAAAAAATAAATAAATAAACAAACACAATCATAGTCAGAATATATCAATTCGAAAAACATACGAATGAACTGCGTTCGCGTTTAGAAGCCACAGTCGACATTTTACTTACAGCTCTGATGAAGCGTCGACGTCGGGGGAGAAAAACCCAAACACTCTTGCTTCTTTTCACTTCCTTCAGCTTCCTCGCGATAACGACACACGCGCCAAAGCGGGAAAATGGCGAAAAAAAAGGGCGAAAAAACATCTGATTTCCACTGTGCCTTTTTTTTTTTTGCCTTAGCTCAATCCGGATTAATTATCCCAAAATGTTGAATATTCAGGGGAGATGTCTGCAACATTTCACAACAATATGCCCCCCCCACACACAAAAAAAAGGAAATAGGAGAGAGAGCCACTGTTTTTTTGCGAGTGTAAACAACAGACCAATGTGTAATTTCCCTCCGGATGAATAGAGTATCTAAATCATAATGGCACCATGTCTGTTTTTCATCCTCTGCTTAGCAGGAAGTAGCCTACAAACAAACAAACAAACAAAGCCAAATACAAAGCTCCACGCATTGTATTCACTTGTATTAATAGTTCAGCCTTGGTGGAGGTCTGTGCTCCATTGTTAGCATATAGTTATATGTATATGATTAGCATAGCATTGCTAAAACACCAAATCTATTGGTGGCCTCATCCTTCTTCATAATACTGTAAAACGTAATACTTTTGGTACATTTCTGGAATATGCAGAATATGAAGAAAGTACTATAGATGGTACAGTATGACTGTAATATTCCTATAAAGACAAAATAAAATTCTAAATTTGACACACCACATCATCAAATATGGAAAATGAGGCTTTAAAATTATTTTTTAAAAATCAAGCACTTCTCTCTGCTCTCAAACACTGTGGGCATGTCCAATGAGGGCCCTAAAACCACACCCCACTCAACTATCGATCAAGCACCACTTCTACGTCCTGGAAAAAAAGGATGCTACTTTGTCTAGGATCTTTCTTATGCCTACATATGACTACTTGTTCGAAATGCAAAAATATAAAGCCATCAGTGGCTGGCATATATCCTATCGGGTCGTCGCTGGGGCTTGTCCACGTCTATGCTGCTTTCTAAAGTACAAAATACCGGTCATCACGCAAGTCCCAAAGCTATCATTAACAAAAAAAAACTTCTCACACTTTTTTTTTCTGTGATGTGCATCCACTCACAGCTGTCAATGAGGTGCTCTAAAGCGGGCACACCAGTGGAATAGCCAACGGGAAGATGGATTTTTAGGGTGTAGGCTTAACGTTGGTTGGTGTATAGGTTTACGCTATTGGTCCACAAATGTGTGCTCCACAGTTCTCACTCTTTGCACCTTTTCAAACATATGTAACGTATTTCAAAACAAATCTCTGAATTCACCTAACAGTTTTACTACATCAGTTTAAAACCTTGGATACTCCAAAAAGTCACATACAATAACTCACCGCAGGAATCTATGTGTATCTAATTAGAATTGTATGGTTGTAAGCAACCGCAATGCATCCCAGTGGGCATCCATTATTTACGATACTGTATATGTACCACAAGCCACAAATTGATCGGGTTTTCAATAATAGGTTAAGATGGTCACTGGCCTAATGACTTATAGAAAAAAAAAGTCTATCCATCCATTTTCAACACTGCTTATCCTGAACAGGGTTGCAGGGGGTTGTTGGACACTATCCCAGCTGACTTTGGGGGGAAGGCAGAGTACACCTGAAATGGTCGGCAGTCATTCGCAGGGGACATAAGAGGGACAAACAAGCATTCACAGCCACATCGTCACTGAATGGGAACCGAGCCCACGCTGCCCGCACATAAGTCAGGCGAATGCATCACTACATCATCAGTGATTCGAAAAACCCCAAAAAAGTGGCATGGCTTTTTCAAAATTGAAAAGCGGTACAATTTCAACCTAATTTGAGATTTTAAACACTGTTGTAAAACTACACCTTCCTTAACCCTTTCATGCACCCTGTAACCTGACAACATGATAAGCTGTCCACTGTAGTAACCGTTGTCCTGAAAAGGGTTAAAAATAAATAAATAAATAAACCAAGGTTCTCCATGAACACAAAAATAGAAAGTTATAAAAAGTGACACGATTGCACTGTCATCAAAAGAATTTCATGCGATACTACGATGGGAAATCTCTCCCGCCCCTGCTTTTCAAGTGAAACTAAACCACAACCCAGTGACACCATTTGTAGTTGGCACATAACTGTTAAATTATAGAAGACGCAGAGATGCATTTCATACAACTATGTTATCAGAACGGGGCCCTCTGCCAAGCCTGCAGCACGACACTTTGCCATTAAGAAAGCTGCGAAACAATGAAGAAAACTTGCCAACTGATGAGTCAACTAACGGTCCTCAGACACGAGACACGAATCGCGTCTTTGAAGGAGGCAGTCCGCAGCGTCTTGCCTCGAGTTCCCACGATTCCATTCATGCCTTCTCGACATGCCAACCATTCATTCGAGTCTCACCACGCAGACAAGCGCAAGTGTTGCCTCACCCATCCAAGGCCTGTGACGGAGAGACTCCTTTCAGGTGGTATGAGAACATGGGATCGCGCGTGGACCATCATCATCATCATCATCCATCACAGTGATGGCCACAGGCTACTGTGATTACACTACTGACCTCACAGACAAACTGACAAATGGGCTACAGCGAGCTGGTATCGCATTTTCAGAGGCAATGTGGACAAACTGCATTTGCAACATATTTTCGGAGGCAGGCGCACGCCCTCGTGTCATTTGTCCTTAAAGGTCTAGGCGAAAGCAACACAGTACTCTGTGTCACATTGGGAAGTCACCGTAGCGACCAAAAGTTGGGATTTCACAAGCAGGTAAGGACACCTGTTAGATATTCCTTAACTACCGTATTTTTTTTCCAAGTCATATAGCGCTGCCCTTTCTTTGTACGAGCAAATAATTGAACCTTATTAAAGAAACAGTGAGGTGTTTTTGTTTTGTAAGGCAACTATCACATGGGATGCAGCTTGAGTAGTTGAAGCTTTTTGGAAGGGGTTCCACAGAGATCAATTGTCAGCCTCCTATTAATCCGTTTTCGCCTTTAATTCACCAGCACTTTTAACTCTCTATCTAGGAAACAGAAAAAAAAAGAAAAAAGAAAAGAAAAAAAGATCCACCTTCCAGATGATGGCGGGTAAAAATAAAACTTGATTTTGAAGCATTCCCATTTGAGCAAGCAACCATTTGATCGATGTTTGATTTGTTCATACAGAACATGGAGTGCCATGTGACGGGCAGGATGCTGCATATTGTATGAACGGAGGCACGTGCTATAAACTTGCCTCGATGGAAACAATTTCCTGCGTGTAAGTCATGCAAACACGCGCAATGTTAATGAATTTGCATGTTTGGACTGCTGTACTGAGAGATTCAATGTTACGTTTAGGTGCAACGACTCGTACAAGGGAAGTCGATGCGAGCAGTTCCAACTGCTCATTGGAGCCTCCGAAAAGGAGCAGGCGGGTTTAATTGTAGCACTGGTCCTTGTCGCACTCCTCATCTTAGTGGTCTTTGCTGTGATTGTCTACTTTACATATAAGTAAGTACACAAAGAATGGAGGAAAGCTTTTCAAAACAGCATTCTAAAGAGCATGTTCTAAACTCTTGATGTAACTTGTGCCCAGGATGCTGAAAGCCAAGCAACAGAAGAAACAGAGTCACATAGAGTATTGGAAAGTCAAACCAAGAGTATGACGAGTGAACGTTGATGTGTTCTCGCAACACCCACACGGTGAGATATTTTTGAATGCCAGTTATTGTGCAGACTGGAGCTGGACGATTTTTAAAAATGACATTTTTTCCTGTCCTCAATTTTGCGATTTCAAATACGACTATTTTTTTTTAAACCAAGGTTCCCTTCCTATGTATTAATTAACAAACACAAAAAACAAACTCATTTGCATGACAATAAAAAATATCAGATTTATTGTCCCATAGCTTTGGCTTATAAACTAAAATAAAGGCAAATGAACCAGGAATTAATTTCAAAGCCAGTTAGTTGCTCTATCGACTTCAGTTAGAGTTGTTAACTGACTAAACACTGACTTGCAGTCTCTTAAGCATTCACAACAACAATTTCACAAAAGTCTGCCAAACAAGTGTGGCGAAAACATAAGTCAGTCAGTTAACAATAACGCAAACAAATCTGTGGCTGTCTCGCTCGATATAATGGGTTGGCTCAATAGTGGATCCTTTATAGACAAACTCGATCAGTTCTGAGATGCTCCAATTGGTTTAGATTGACACTCGTGTGGTCCCCCGAGAAATGATGGTGAGAAAAAAAAATGCATCGCAGGCTCCGACTTGGGCTATCATAAAACTTGTATTTACTCCCAAGAAAATACTTAAAGCAGCATTAACTCTCATAATTGTGTAAAACGTGGTTAACTGCTGTCAATGGTGTTTGATGGCGAGTGTGTTCTCATGAAGACTAATGCAGCTTTCTTATATACAGTACAACAGATTCCGTTCTATTATTTTATTGTTGAATTTGCCATATATTGTTCCGAGTAGCCAGAGATGGATGTACTGCTTGCCCGTCCATATTTTTTTTTTCCCACTGTGACATCTCCCCCCACAGACGTGGATGAGACATCTTACGCGCCGTCCGTCACGCGTGACCACGGATGGATTTTGGTACGACTTTGGAAGCAGATTTTTTCTTAAAAATGATGGTCGAGTTTTGAAACGTCTAAGCGATTTTGGGGTTTTCACTGGACTACAAATATATCACATTTCAATCTATGGGCTTTGACGAAAAGCACTGTAGATACAAAGCTTTGTTGTAAATGTCAAGACATACAGTGCTCTGTATATTTTCAACGTGCTGCATGTGTGACGCTGAATGGCAACAATTTTTGTTTCAGTTGATGGTTCAATGGCTGTGATTCTGTAAATAGAAGCAATGTGAAATCATATGACTATGGTGTGATTTTTTTTATTTTTATGAGCCAAACCAAAGCACACCTTTCAAATTCCATTTGTGCCACTCAAAGTTGCACCACTGTGACAGAAGGTTAACTGATATGATAAAAATGTCTACGGCAATTTAATACACGCTGAAAATGGCCAAAGCAAAACACAACTAAGTTTCCCTTCGACGTAACACTTTTTTTGTGGTATTAACGGAATACATCCCTTCCATCGATGCTGCCATTTTTAGGGGTGAGCACCATCTAGTGGAGAGAATTCGAAACATTTTTCATGTTTCCTCAAAACTTAATACTTGAAACAATCTTATAAAACACTGTACATTGGTCCAACCCACATAATACCAAAAAGACGACCTCAACGCGCATGATTATATGCTGAAATAGAAAAAGGCAACAACCGCTTCAGTACAACCACTTTCCAAAGAGCATTTAAAAAAAACTGGTTGGGCTCCATTTTTGTGGTTGGACTGCATTATTGGCGGTGTGTCTTTGAGCTCTTTGATCATGAGTCGGAATAATAAAAGTTCAACAAATGTGAAATGGTCATTCGCACTCATTAGGGAAGGGCTAGTCAAAAAATCTTTGGCCAAAACAAGTTCATTAAAAATAATTCAGGAAGGAATCCATTTTGATAATGGTTGCTTTTCATTGAACATTCAGAAATATTTGTTCTATGAGCCTGAAATCACGATTACTTTTACTTCTGCCTGTCACATCCTTGTATTAAAAACTGCGAGGTATCAGTCTAGTTTTTTTTTCACAATTTCATACAAAAATACATTTCCTGAAGCTATATAAAAATTTAAAGCAGTCACATTTTCTGGAAACATTTTACGCGCTTTTGGCTTCGTCAAACTCGTGTGCAATTTTCAGGGCTGTGCTGTTGAGTCCCACAGAATGCATGTTGGTGAGAATGCTGACCACCACTCCCTGCGGGGGGGTCTTGTGCCCGATTTCCTCACTGGGCAACACCAACAGGACACTGCTGGCCCCCACAGCGCCCCCTGTGTGCGAGACGTAGTGCCTGCGCTTCCTGCACCGCCCGTATTTCTGCTCTTTCTCCACCACCAGCCAGCCTTGGCCGTACCGTACGTCCTTGTCCCAGTTGACCTCCGTTTTGTCCGCCGCCGTCCAGAGTTCCACGGCGGTTTGGGGTTTGAGGAAGCCGGGCAGCAACCCTTCAGTGTCCTTAACGTGGGCCATCTGGTAGCTGTAGAGCAAAACATTACCAAACAGCAGCAGGTCCCCCACGGTGGAAAGGAAGCCGCCGCCTGCCCACTTGTACGAGTTGTCCACGTACGGGCAGTTGACCACCCGACCTCGCTTGTTCAGACGGTAATATCTGTGGAGGTAAAGCTTTCTTCAGCACGTGCAATCAAAACAGACTTTCAAGAATCAAGAGTTTTGTTACACAAGAATAGAAGTTTAAATGCAGGCATGAGTGAGTAATGATACCACGCGGGCCTTATTTCAAGGTACTGAGTACTCCCGATGGATGCCAATACGGGTCACTGGCACCCTCTTTTGGCTGACACAACATTTTTTTGGCCCCCTCCACCATTTTAAGCTACCCACTCTGATAAAGTGCGCCCTGGAATTTGATTACCTGGAGCGATGGTAAATGACGGGTTCATTTTGATCTGGCACAGTACTGAACATTCCAAGTTCCCGGAAGAGGTTTGCCATGACATCCAGGAAGCGCTGGCCAGCAGCCTGCTCGATGAGAGCACTGAGGAGGGTGTAGGCGTGGGTGGAGTACAAGAATGTTGTGCCTGCAGGAAGAGGAGTGAAGTGTTAATTAAATTACCAAAACTACAGCCGCTTCCTCATGACGCAATTGAGCAAGCACTGCATGTTTTTTACCTGGTTTGAAAATGAGCGGGTCGTCCTTAAAGAGGTCCAACGCCTGAGTGACACTTTCAAAATCCTCCATCAAGTAGTATTCTTTGTGGTCAAACTCTTTTTTCTGCTTTCCACGCGAAGCCTCTTTGGATTGGGCGCTCTGCTCTTTAGTGGTCTCACCTTTATTTTCACACAAGCTCTTATCCTCCATTTTCTCCGTCACTGACTTCAAAAGTCGCTTGGCTTTCTCCATGTCCTCCCTCACTTTAGTGGCGTCCTTCTCGTAATGCCGTATACCGCTGAGGTGTGAGAGAATCATGCGAGGGGTTATTGTGACCTAAAAAGAGATGAAAAAGAAGATCATGTCCTTGTGGGTCGGATTGCAGAAAATGAAGAATGGATCTGCGTTAAGTTGAGGTTACTTACATTCTGACCATCATACTGCTTTTGTGGAAACTCTGGTAAATATTTCTGGACGGGCGCATCAAGATCAAGTTTCCCTTCCTCACAGAGGCGCGCAGAAACTGCAGACGTCAAGGGCTTACTGATGCTGGCAATCCTCATCACAGTTTCCGGGCCACACGGAACACGATTCTCCAAATCGGCATAACCGATCCCTGAAATCCAGCGATCATTTGAAAGTGAATGAATAACTATCTTAGGGCAGTAAAATGTTGAACAAAACAGTAGGGCCTGACAGATATGGATTTTTGAGGCCGATTATCAAATTTGGCAGAATAAAATTCTGATAACTGATTAATCAGATGATTAATTAAAACAATTATACAACAAATAAAACAAATTATATTTTAGTCTCTTGCCGTTTACAAAAATACGAATTACAGTGAGACAATTTCGAGACAATCGGCCACCCTATTCAGGTTCTAACCCTTATGTGGTGAGCGATAGAGGCTTTTGAGAGAGTGAAAGTTTTCCTTTTTATAATATTAGTCGTTTTAAACGGACTCCTTTGTGAGACATGCACAAACCTTCACACCAGACAGTAACTCCATCTACCGACACCCCCACCACCACGCCGGGAGCTCCGAACTCAGTCTGACAAGAGAAGACCCACATAAATCGAAATAGCTGCCGCAGCAAAGCCAGACTGGTGGAACCTGATTACGTCCACATTCCTGTCTGCACACCTGGGCGCCTACCTGGATCCGCTCCAACAAGATTCGGCTCGATTTGATTGCAGCCTCGTATCGACGATTCGGTGGTTCCGTCGCCGTATTGTCACACAAACCGTTGTTTTCCCTCGCGTGATATTTCAGTCCAAAGACCACGGCAAGACCCACACCGATCCCGCTGACCCATACCAAGGAAAACCTTGTAAAGTTTTTTGACAAGGTTGGGATGGCGCCGCTCACGTAGCATCGTCTTTGGTTAAAAACATTTGGCAGGCCGCCCGGCCTAGCTCGCGCAGCCGCTTGTGCGGTCCGCAGAGCGGGCACACGCGTGTGCAAAAGTATTGAATTGACACATAAACTACGTGGCACCAACAAGTGGAACATTTTAAAGGAAAAAGCGTCTTTTTCTTCGTCAAAACACTTGGCTTCGATGGGAAGTACGTTGGAAAACTCCCATTAGGTTTGTCCACGGCGAGCCAGACCTGATGAATCGAATACCGATTCTGAAAACATCGAGCGACCGACTCGGCCATGCAAATGTAAGTCAGCACAGCACTACCCTCAAACATTTCATCACAGGCATAACAATTGACTGGAGTGCAAATCGTTATTCAAATGATAGCCAGATAAATAAACATTCACTCCAGGTTTGCAAAGATGATTCAAAACCACTCCAGACTACGACCAAAATAATAAACAAAACGCAAGTATCGTATGTGGGGGCAGTCGACCACAAAATTACTCAGCTGACAAAGTACCACAATATTGACCAAGTACTGTACCAGGTCGGGGGACCCATCAGAAATCTGATTAGCTCCGGTTTAGCCCCACATCATTTTCATTTATATTATAAAATATATTTTAAAATTATTTTTTATGCCCCTCTCTGTATCGATCAAGTCCCTTTTGCCCCGGGAGAGAGAAAAAAACCCAACCCACCGCCTCCCAAAAATGAAAATACAGTGGTGTAGTTGTATTGAAATAAATATGAGATAATCACAAAACTTTGAACACGTGCTTTAATTTATTTCAGAATTTAATCATTTCAAATACGATAAACATTTGAAACATCTACTTTAAAAATGCTAAAACAATGCACAACCAGATGTCTGAAACCACACAGACAAAATGAACAAATTTAGGACTGTGGCTGTTACAAACGAATACAGCCCAATATGAATAAAATAGCACCAGTTTATATACTGAAGTTTGTTTCACAAGAAGAGTGCGTTGACAGTCTTTCGTGATGAATGCAAAAAAAAAAGGCATTATTGTGAGGTGAAGTGCTAAATTTCTCCACTTTGTCCTTTGGTATGTGCAAAACTTAAGGTGGAATAGAATGCAACTATCAACAGATGTAAAAATAAAAATATCTATGTAACCACAGTCGCCTGTAATTCCACCCAAGGATTGTTACAGTATAAAAACTGGTTTGCAAAAACAAATATGCTTCCGACTTTAGATTTATCGGAAGGAATGGTTACGTTTTATTTCCCTTAGCTCCTTGGTTGAGTTCCACTGAAGGCAGGTTGGTGCAAGAAAATAGCATCTGGCTGGTTGCCCTGCACCATGGACAAGGTACAGGTTGATTGAGTAGCAAAGGTGCAAGTACAAAAAAGCCAAACTGCAGTGCATGTCAGGGTTAGACTGTGCTTTCACAAATTATTCAGTTCCATTAGAGTCTGGTCCAACATCTGGTGCATGTCGAGATTCTCCTCTTTGGCATGGGCAAGTTTTTCTATTGGAAAGTTAAAAATGCAAGTATTAGTCACACACAAGTGATGATGAGTGTCAGCCGGTTGGACTACGTTAATAATCAAGCTTGTAACACGTTTAACCCGTTTTTCACAGCATTCAAAAACAACAACAACAAAACTCATGAGGGTTTTGGGGAAAACCATGCACAGAGTCAACATTGTTATTCAGACTGATAAAGGCACACTGGCAAAATAAAATAAAAAAATTGCAGAATTTTCATTCATATGTAAAACATATTTCCTTCTCAAGGCCACAGGTAGTTTATTAGTCGCATGGCAGCTACTCTGATAGATCATTTTAGTCAGACATCAGGTCAAAACAGGCGAAGGAGGAGAAAAACACGACAAGTGCTTCGTCTGCTGGCAGCCAAACCGTTTGCAAGGTCGCCCGGATGATGAAAACATCTCGATCATGATGCGCATGAACAGGATTCATTGAAATATATTTACATTTATGCCCAGAATCATCAACAAGGTGATGCAATCTTGAGTTAATTTGTATTATGCGAATGGTTTTCTTTTAGTCGGGAAAGACACAAGAAAGTGTCAATAAACATTCCAAAAATTATTTGTTGTATTTATTTTTTAAACTTGACACACCCCCGCCCCCTCCAAAAAAACTCGAAGAAACCTCAAATACATTTTCAATACATCCATACCAGAATCCCTTCAAGTTGTGCAAAAAAATATTGTAAATATATCTATCTATATATATCTGTAGATATATATAAATAACATTTTCTGGCGTTGTTTTTGTCACATTCTGAGCTCAAAGGCAGACAACAGATAAAGATTCACTTTCACTCCAAATTGGGTCATTTTATAAAGCGAATGTGGGTTTTGTTGACTATGAAAGTTCTCTTTTCTTTTATGTGCAGTGTTTTTTTTATCACCATACACTTGTAGAAATAATTCAACTTATTTCTCATGCAACCATAACTTGATCTTTTTAATATTAGATCGTTTGAGTGCAGAATAATTGTCATCTGTTGATTTTGAAATTTTATAGGCTCTACCGTTGCACCGTTTACATCCACTTTCTGCCGTAATTTATGGCAATTCATTAAAACACTCAGAGCCCTTAGACTGTACATTTATTGAAATGCTGCGCAACGTACAATGCCCACATGTCATAATATTGCAACAGAGATGTGCACAAAGCTTCTCAGTCTGATTCATCCAACTTGATGTTCTCAATTATCTCGCTGCTTAACTTTTTTTCTTCCTGATCACAATCTAATCCCACTCCTCATGTCCTCAAAACACCCAAGGTCCCCATCACAATACTTGATGCCGAAACGTCTCGACTGCTACTAGAGAAGCTATATCGGCTTCAGCTTTTATTCAAGTTCTCGGGTGCCACCTTCTGCATGGCTAAAACAATGAAAGCAAGGAAAAGGATATCTGAGACGGCGAAAGAAAAATAAAGACAGAGGATAGAGGCTTCTAAGTTTGACTTGAAAATAAATAGGGAAAAGCGACAGAGAAAAGAGATACAGCGTACATGGAAGTGATGAGATTTATTCTTTTTACACAATGCAGAACGATTTTAGGATTCTGTACAAGAGATGGGATGCACTTTGAATTGAGGAGGAGAGAACAAACATGAGGACGGGGATAGCACAGGTGGAGAGAGAAAGGAAAATGGAGGGAAGGCTGGAGAGAGCAGATAGATGCCACTCCGCCGGAAGGAGGCGTCTTGGATGAGATGTAAACAATTTATCTGTGTGGGGGGGAGAAGTACAGTGAATGAAGGGGGCACTCGGCTCTGAGGTACCACATCAACAGGAGCCATGCCACAGAGCTCATTGAAAATGGGACCAAAAAAAAGAGAGCAAATGAGGGGAAGGGGGATTTAATGGGAGCAAAGCCGGCCGGACATACTGTATTAGTAGATGATCAATCAAAAGAGGAAAGGCTCGTGGCTACGGCGATTGAATCCCTCCATTGATTTGCATGCATGTTTCAGGATGCCAAAATGGCCTGACAAGTAGAAATGAAATAAAATCAGTCCATGCTGCTTCACGTGACATGCATTACCTTACTCCAGTCCTCTTTGCACACTCTAATCTTACTAATACAACCATCACACAACTCAGTGAAAGAGGAGCGCAATGGGAGTGGCAAGAGAATGCTCCCCCATGAAATACATTGTCTAAGACCCCCACCCCACCAAGTAAAACAATGTGCATGATCATGACGCCTCCTACAACGTGTGGAAATCGGGCTGGGTGATTACGGAGAAAAATAACAATCATGATTATTTAGTTGATAGTGAAATCACGATTAAAAATAAATAAATAAATAAATAAATGTTCTTTGACTTCAAAACTATTCATTCAGCTACAAAAACTCAACTTTAAATATAAGTTGAAAGAACAACTAGAAAATAAATTAGTAACGAAGTAAAATATATTAAATAACTACCGTAATACGAAAACCAAAAAGACATACTGTCTGTTCCTGCGATGTGCGCTTTGGCCTCTAAGGGGCAGTGTGGTCCCTTTCATACATTAGGATAGAAATACTGTTGTAGAAGAAAGTTGCTTGTATTTACACATTAAAAAGAATGTGTCCTTCTGAGTATTGTACTATTACTTGTCTGTATGTGTCACAATATTACTTGTCTGTATGTGTCACGTTAGCGTGTAAATATGAGTTATTTTAGAGCATATTGCTCCCGGAAATAGATGCTAATTTTCTATTAGACTTTCAATAGCATTTTTACATTGAGTGCAAACATTAGCACTGGCGATGTTTTGAAAACAAAGTATGTCTTGTAAATATACAATGTGTGTAAATGTTTTCCCTGTGTGTTTAGTTGTAGAGTAAACACTAACTCGGGTGTTAATAAACAACCTAAGTTGGGCTCGGAGGAGGCAGAATAACATTCGCCACACAGCGCATTCCGGGTGCTTTCACAACGCAGAAACTTGTAAACACGCCACGCTGTTCTGCACGTGAATCGTTTTTCTTCAGTTGTAATGTTTTTATGATCGTTAGCAGCCCAAATCAAAATCACGCTTAATTTTCAGTTAATTGCCCAGCCCTACCGCTGCTGGTAATAAGCGACAAATAAAAGAGGCACGGCAGGTGCAACATTTACATGGAAGTCATGTCATTGAGGGCGTGGTCCAGCTCCTCGCTGATGGCCTTGTACTTCAGTTTCTGGGAATACAACTCATCTATTGGTGGGCCACGGGCGCAGGGTAAGGTGCAGTGAGAGTAGGGGGCAAAGGTGACAAGAAAAGGCGGCGAAGACCATTCAAAGTGGAGAAACGGCAACAGAAAAAGGGAGGAAAGAGGAAAACAAAAGTTACACCAAAGAATGACAGGAATGAAAGGGCAGCACAAGTGAGTGCAAAGTCCTCTGCGGTATGCACACAGAAAATGTTGACTTGTGACTTTTTGTCAATCGGTCGTCTTTTTCCTGCTTGGTTTCTGTAATTAGACTCACTGAGGACTTCAATGTTATGTGCTATAAATGTATTGTGGTGCGGGTTTTGGGTGTGGGAACAACTGTCACCCTGAGCACGTTCGGTCGCATTTTCTTGTTTTCTTGAGCTTTTCCCATGTAATGAAGGTTGAAGTGCTGCATTGGACTACTTTATTTTCCTGCGTTTGTTCATTTTTTTTTCACCCTGTCAAATAAAGCAGTGAAGTGTACTTCAAGAAACCTAAAAGAGACATTTTTAGCGATGTCAAATACCTTAGATTACTAGAGGTGCAGCAATTAATCGATTATCAAATGAATTCAAAATTATTTTGATAATCGATTACTCGTTTGTGAGACGTTTAAAAGCTTGGACTCAGCCTCTCAACAGTCAATATCAGTTGTCTGTCATCCTTCCTTAAAGTAGACTTAATAGTCTTTGTTTTGAATCAAAATAAGACATTTGCAAACATCATCGGCATTAACTTTGGGAAACAATGAACAACATTTTTACCCATTTTCTGACATGTTACTTACCAACCTGTCACTGAATCAATAATCAATTTGTGTTTGTGCATTGTCAATTTGAAATCATGTCCAGCGCTTGTGTAAAGGGATGGAAATTATTTTCTGTTTATCCGATTCACCGACAAAATATTTGATGGATTCATTGTTCGTTGTAGCCCTAAAAATGACGAATGATTATTTCCCTGTCGTCAATCAAAACCATTTAGCCAAATGATGGTTACTACAAAACAAAATGTAATCTCTCGAACATTCTTGTGAATGCAGCTATGCTGTTGTCTCCATCGTGAAACCAGCAGAAATCAGGCCCTACTTACATAGCGACCCAAGACAATATATCCGGAATGAAACAAACAAAGGGAAAAAAAAACATGACTGGATTTCAAATGTGGAGATGTTAAATTCAAACATACCCTCCAGGTCATCAATGGTCTTCTCAAGCTTGGCTACTGATCTCTCGGCGAACTCAGCGCGGGTCTCAGCCTGTGCCAAAGAAACACGGATGTGAGCGCGTTACGACAACGGCGCCGCGTGTTCATGATGCGCTGTGAAACTCGCCTCCTTCAGCTTGTCGGTGAGGATCTTGATCTCCTCCTCGTATTTGTCCTCCTTCTGCGAGTACTGCAATTCACAAATAAGAGAAGTCACACAAACTGTTATTTACCGGTATTGTTTTTTTTTTTAATAGATATTTTTATTTTTAAGTTTGACCTGTAAAAGCTTGCGCAATACAGATAGTACAGTACCCTGAATCCTTGATTCATAAATATTACTAAATATACAATATCAGGGATCTTTGATTCCACTATTTTTTCCAGAGCAAAACCAGTCCACTGATTGACTCTGAGTAATTACCGATACAGAGTGCCGATACCTGTAGTCCGATTGAGATATGAAATTTGATTGAACACAATGAGTAAGAAAGTGTGAACAAAGACCTTTCTTTCTGACACACCTACTGCTGAGGACTACTTGATGTCAGATTTTCTTGTTGCCCTAAGTATCAGTAGCTGATATATTAGCAGCCTCCACGAGTTACTTATACCTTCAAATAAGGCCTGTATCAGTCCGATACCGACACCTGATATTGGTACTCGTGCATCCCTAAAATATATTCCAAAATAAATTATTATTATTGGGCGGCACGATGGGCAACTGTTTAGCCTGTTGGCCTCACAGTGCAGAGGTGCAGGGTTCGATTCCGGCTCCGGCCTTCCTGTGTGGAGTTTTCATGTTCTCTGTGTGCTTGCGTGGGTTTTCTCCGGGTACTCCAGTTTTCTCCCAGATTTCAAAAACATGCACGGCAGGTTAATGGAACATTCTAAATTGTCCTAGGTGTGACTGTGAGTGTGAATGGGTTTTTGTCTATTTGTGCGCTGCTATTGGCTGGCAACCAGTTCTGGGTGGACCCCACCTACTGCCCGAAGACGGCTGGGATAGGCTCCAGCACATCCGCGTCCCCTGTGAGGATAAGCGGATTAAAAAATTGATTGTTATTATAATTATGATCATTAATCCATCCATCCATTTTCCGATCCACTTTATCCATACAAGGGTTGCGGGGTGCTGGAGCCTATCCCATCTGTCTTCGGGCAGTAGGCGGGGGACACCCTGAACTGGTTGCCAGTCAATTGCATGGCACACAACCATCCGTATTCACACTCGCACCTCGGGACAATTTAGTGTGCTCAATCAGCCTGCCATGGATGTTTTTGAAATGTGGGCGGAAACCGGAATACCTGGAGAAAACCCATGCAGGGGAGAACATGCAAACTCCACACGGGAAGGCCGGAGCCGGGATCGAACCCATGACCTCTGCACTGTGAGGTTGACACGCTAACCACTGGCCCACCGGGCCGCCCTATTATAATTATTATCATGGAAAGCAGGTATGCTTGAGAAAAGGACATTTGGAGTCAGTGCAAAAATGTATCTAGATATTTTACTTGCACCTCTTATTTCAAAATTTTACTTTTTATTTTTTTTTATCAGGATCATTATTTTAATGAAGTCTTCCAATGTCGCACAGGACTACAGAAAGCATACCGAGAGGAGACAAACATTAGGTTCCCAAGCTCTTCTGGTTCCCCATCGAGCAGCGTGGCAGGGGATTTGTCAGCATGCAGTCGGCCCGTTCGGGCTGCCTACCTTGTCAGCCTGGGCCTCCAGTGACTTCAGGTTGTTGGTCACAGTTTTCAACTCTTCCTCCAGCTCAGAGCATTTGCTGGTTTTGTTTGACACAAGTGCAAAGAGAGGGCACAGAAAGGGAGGAAGCGATGACAACGACGGAGAGAACCAGACGTGAAAGAGGTGGAGGGAAAGAAACAAAAGGGCAGAACGGGGGAGAGAGAGGAAACAAGATCAAAAAGATCAACACAGTTTAAATCAGAAGGGAACCCCGAGACAAGAGAGCCGGAATGCGGAGGTGATTTAGTCAGTTGCTTCACAGCATCAATGGTAACTGTTCTCTGGCGCAGTCCCTGCAATGTTAAGCCATACTTTCACCAAGCAGTTCAGACACAGGGCAAGTATAGGTGTTGGATTTTTTTGTTTTGTTTGCACTGTCACGAAGAGGGGAAAATTCTTGGTCGATCACTCGGCATACTTCACTTTGTTTCACTCCGCCCACTTCCTTTGCAAACCACATGATGAAGGTGTCAAGAGGGAGAGCTGAACCATTTTGAAAAAGAATCTAATTGCACCCTCCCCCCATATGAATGTATATATTTGTGTGTATTATAAAGAAGCCTCCCAATTCACCAAAATGAAGCTTTTTTTTCTTTCATCCTTAGCAATTTGAAAATCGCATTCTATGACATTTCAATTCGAATTTGATGACTTGTCCAGCGCCACCTGTTGCTTCAGCTTCCTTCTCAATTTGTGCCAAACGGTATCAGACAGTCTTGCTCTGCTTGGTGGAAAACGCAGCTTCAGAATCATGAAAAAGATTCCCCAGTGAAGCATGAAATGGCTCAAGTGACCAGATTCTGAGTTCAAGTGACAAAATCATACAAAAACTTGTTTTGCCACTCTGTCGTTGTGAGAAGATACGCACGTCACTTCCACTCCAAATGTGGTCACTTTAATGAATGGGTTGAACTGTCCACGAAAAATGTCAAAGAGCTTGAAAAGGAGGAGCGTGAGCACAGCAAGCAAAAGCAGAGGCTTTGTTCTCTTCGCCGAATGATTGCATGAGGAGTGTCATGCAAAAAAAAAAAAAAAGTACACGTGTGTTAGTCTTGGCTCATAGTACCTGTCTGACTGCGGCGTTTAGTGATTTCATGCTTTGCTCCTCAACTCTTAGCTCATCGTCCAGCCTTCGCCGGTGACTGTGAGTGGCGATCGTTTGCAAGCAGCAGCCATTCAAGCCGGAGGGAGCAAATGCAAATGATCGGCACATACAGTAAGAACACAAGGCGTCATGTTCCAACAGCCCGGGCGTGTATTTACACAACTATACTTTATTTTGGACATATAAGGTGAAAAGCTACTAGGGCGGTGCCTGGTGAGGGTGAGTGACATGTTCTGAATTTTGTGAACGTTACCTTTCTGACAGCTCGGCGCGCTCCTCTGTACGCTCCAGGTCACTCTCAATGATGACCAGCTTACGAGCCACCTGGAGGTGCAGCACAGCAAAGTGTTACAAAAGCAACAGCACCGCGCGCGGTCCTAAATACACATTTACAAGTAGGCTTTAAAACGAAACCGGCTTCAAAATGACGGTTCACTTCTCATCATTGCATTCTGATTTGGCATTTATTTTTGGAAAGGTTTGGAAAAAACAAACTCGCCTCCTCGTATTTGCGGTCAGCCTCCTCAGCAATGTGCTTGGCCTCCTTGAGCTGGATCTCCTGAATCTCCATCTTCTCCTCATCCTTCATGGCCCTGTTCTCAACGACCTTCATGCCTCTGTGAGGGACACGGATAGAGCGGGTAAGGAGACGTAGCGGCACGCAGGAAAGATGCCGGGCGGCGGAACCCGGACGTGAGCGCACCTCTCGCTCTCATCAGCGGCCTTCTCGGCCTCCTCCAGCTTGCTCAGAGCAGTGGCCAGACGCTCCTGAGCACGGTCCAACTCCTCCTCAACCAGCTGGATGCGTCTGTTGAGGGAGGCCACATCGCTCTCAGCCTAAGAACAGAAGACATAAGTCAGTTTTTTTTTTTTTTTTAACATTACATTCCAGGCTAGATTTACATGTCAGCTCAAAGTACTATAAGAACGATCGCTTATTCAAGCAGTTTCTAGCTGGTCAGTTGTTTGTGCAACCCGGTGGGGGGAAGGCTTCCTTCGAGAGCTTACTTGTTCTGCTTTTTTGACATGCTGCTTGCACTCATCCAAGATATCCAGCTAACAATGTACACCAATACTATACACCCTATTTAAGTTCATATTTCCAGTGTAATTATTATTACATTTTTTTTGGCACCTTATGTAGGGTAGCGTCTGCAACGAAAACATCTCAAAAAGTATATAACCTTAAAACTGCTGGGTTAACCCATATTAGGTTATTTTCAACCCAGCACATTTAATGGATGCATCTCCTGAAATAATGATAATCATCAGTTTGAAAGTTGGGCCTGTTAAATAAAACACAAAGCTGATATTCTGTTGTACGAATGGCAGTAGGTGGCTACACAGGTTCATCTTCTGCCATCTAGTACAGGAATATGACATTGTTGTCACTATATATTATTGTCATAGACAGATGTGCAAAGATAAATCACTGCACTGTATTAAAGGAACTTACATGTATGGACTAATGAAGTCATCATTTCACGACGCATACCGTACATCTCTCGCAGCACATAAGACTTAACACTTAAGGCTGATGTCCAGGTTTACTTTTCTACATTCTCAAGGGCCAAAAAATGGTTCACTGTAAAAGTCGAGTATAGGTGAGCAGTTCTTTTGAGGATAACTACAAAAGTCACGTTACGATATGCTATTTCACCGATTTTTAAATGTTTTCCACAAAACAAAGAACAGTACTACAGTACATCTTAACAACAAATTGATCTTGAATTTGATAAATGTTTGATAAATACTTTAAATGATACATGATAAAGTGTTTAGAAAATATGTTTTTAAGTCCATAAAATAAAATAAAATAGTCCATTTTATGTTAAAATGGGATTTGGTGAAAGTAAATACTTGTTAAAGTGGTTCAAGAGAGTGATTCAACAACAACTCTGAGTACATATTTTCTACACACACACAAAGAAGAAAATATTTGGTTTAGCAGGCCACATGAACTGATGTGGCAGTTTGGCTATGGCCTCCTTTCTTTGAGTTGGATTCTCAAGTTGGTAGCTGGCAGAACAAGGAAGTCGCATTACTACACAGTGAGCAGCTAAGCTGGGAACAAGTCAACTGACAAAGGAGATAAAGCTATATTAGACTGAGCCTGGCCTGGCCTCAGACTGTTTAAGCCCCTTGACCGCCCAAGGGATTTGCTCTCCTTGAAATTCAAGGTGGAAAAAAAAAATCAATCAGTTGCTGTGCGTTGACCATATTTGGGCAAGTTAAACGGCATCTGTCACCTGTAGTGTGTTTTATGCCACGAGCTTCCTGCTTGCAGCAAATTCTCAAGTCATACGTTCAGAAAGCACGCCGAGTGGTTAAAGCGCGACGTTTCCTCATCGGCATTCACGGCCACGAGTTGGCCAGCTAATTCAAAAAGTAGCAGGTGAAGTTGCGTGATAGACGCGCAGCATCCCGCACGGCAGAGAGTCTCCCAGCGGAGCTGAGCCGAGCGACCCACATAGACGACAAGCTCACGAACGGAGGCGCGTTAATGTCTTACTTTCTCCCTGGCTTGGCGCTGCTCGTGCAACTCGCGATGTAATCTTTCGGCTCTGTCGTCCGCGAAGCCCGCCTGCTCTTGCAAAGATCGAATCTTTCGTTTGACAGCCTCCACCGATCCTGCCATTCTCCGTGATTCTCTCAAGGCAAGGCAAAGCGCCAGCTCTAGTACTGGCTGGCTGACTGCCCGGCTGCAATTGAGTCGGCGGATCGATCCAAGCTTCGATATCGTGGTTAGAATCGATACTGATCAATACCTGTATCATGATATTGATACTTGAGTCTCAGTCTCTCGCTCTCTCACTCTCCTTCATATATATGAAGGCGATATTGGCCCAGTATCATAGTTCTTGGTATCTAATCAATCACAAATCTGTCACTCGAAAATTTAACAGATGACGTTGCGTCATTGTAGTGACGACACGCATCCCACGAGACAGCGCGGATTATCCTGCAAAAAGCGCTAAATTGTTCTATTTCTGAAACACATTAACAGCTAGATAAGATAATGTTACAAGGTCCATAAAAGCAACCAAATGAGACATTAAAATTGATAAGACAAGAATGAGATTTTAATGACGTACACGCTCTCATGAACACAAATCAAACTCAAGACGACAGGAACTACCTGTCTTTTACCGCCCTCTATTGGTCAACTGTGAATAATACAATACGATGGCATATGGGTCTCCTGAACGATCCTCAAAACAATTGACCAAAAACAAAAAACACAGATCATAGGGGAAACCCAAGAGAAGTAGCCTATTATTAATGTTCCTCTTTTTATTACAATATCTAAAAGGTGTCACTCTGGACAAAAAAAAAAAGATATTTAAGTAACACTACTTTTTTTTTCAGTAACTCGACAAATATAATAAAAATTTAAAAAGCATTTTTTTTTTATTCTCACTGTGGCGGAATTTATAGATTACAATAAATTAAATTCAGAGCTAAAAAATACAATTGTAGTGAACTGGTAAATATGACAAGACATTGTATCATTTTTTTGGAGTGCAGTGGACTCCACATATTTGCGGTTTGGCACCCTATTCGCATTTTTTTTTCAAAATATTTTTTAAAATACTTTTTTTGTTTTGGAGCCAACCTCCATTTTTTTGTGGAAAATGTTTATTCCTGGTTTAGCCATTCATTATTATTTTTAAAATTAAATATATGTGGATTTTCACTACTATGGGCCGTCCAGTCGCTCGCCCTCACGTATCAAAATGATTACCGGTATTAACAAGTTTTCATCCTTGTATGTACAAAAAACTCAAATCAACTGCCTCGAAGTACATGGCTGCAATGCGGTGTTTGTACAACAAGCACCACATACAATGTATACTGAATATCCACAAAGATGCGATTTCTTTAGATCGCCATCTTTTCAACCTCCAGCTATATTTGTCCAAATTGTGCTGCTGGCACATTGTGAGGAACTGTGTTTCCCCTCCTTTGCGAAGCAAGCGGCCTGCAGCTCAATTTTGACCATATAAAGAAGTTGGCTATATATATCCGCTCTACTGGCTCCCTGCGCTCGTGGGAAGACTGACTTGATTTTCACTTCGGAAAAAAAAAAATCCCTCAGCAGGCAGTGACATATAAAACGACGAGGATTAGTGTGCAAAATGTAATACGACTGCTATCGTGTGTCCATATTGAAAATAGATGTGGTGTGGATGTCGCGTACACTGAAGTGTGACTTTCTTTGGGCTGGCTTGCAAATGAATGAGCATGTAGCAAAATATAGAGCAGGGCTTCCCAATTTTTTTCAGCTGAAAGTCCAAAATAGGAATTTAGTTCCTTTTAACTCAAAGTTACTCTTGTGAAGTTATGTTTTGTTTTGCCATAATGTGGACCTTTACTCAACATTAACTAATGCTAAAGCACACAACAGATATTCACATATTATGAAAAAAAAAAGGGATAACCTGCATGGAGAATATATATTGTCCGACATAAGGTGTTCACCTACATTAGTGCATACTCAATATTTTTTTAAGACATTTGACAGTGTATGAACATAGACGTACACGTTTGGGCTGTAGAAGACTTTCACATCCCAACAAGAGAGTAAAATGACAATGAAGGTGCAGTGATAAGAGGAAGGTGAAAATGTGAAAGGGACGTGTGACGGTGCCCTGTTGGATCCCTCGTCTTTACTTACATCTGTAGCTTTCTTGTCGGCCAGCTCAAGTTTCTCCTGGGCATCTTTAAGAGCCTCAGAGTACTTGTCCAGCTCATCCTCAGTTCCCTTCAGCTTCTTCTGCAGACCTAGCAAGTCATCGTCAAGCTAAGGCCCGTTTCAGATTTTTTTTTTTTTTTTTGCCGAAGGGGAGGAGTGGTGACCAGGGAGTGGCACACATATACACATTTACAAAAGACGCACAGAGAAACAGGAGAGGACAGGACAGGAGAAAGGAAGAGAGAAAGGTTAAGGAAGTCAGCGCAGGTGAGGAGTGGATACCTTGGCGGCGACCTCCTCGGCGCTCAGCAGCTTCTCCTCAGCGGTTTGGAACTCCTCAAACACTTTATCTCGCTCGTCCTCAGTAACACGCATTTTCTTTTCCAACTCTCTTATTTCATCCTCTAACTACACATGTGTATCAAAGACAAGCCAGTTAAACATGGACAGCAACATATTCATGCATATCTATCAACAGCATCTGTCTACAGCATGCATGCATCTATCTATCTATCCATCTGTGATGAAGAACTAAACGTGGGCCAACCTGCTTGCTTCTGTCCTCCGCTGCCTTCTTGTCTGACTCGGCCTGCTCAGCTCTGTCCAAGGCGTTCTCCTTGTCGAGCTTGAGCATCTGCATCTTCTTCTTGATGGCGTCCATGGCTGCTTATTGCCAAGTGGGAAAGGCTCCGTCAAAGGAAAAAGTGGAAAAGTTAGCAGGAGGCGAGAGCAGGAGCTGGGGCCGTGTGTGCCTCAGTGAACGTGGAGCTGGAGTGCAGGCTCTGCCTCCCTGTGCCCTCACAAATATGTACTTAGAAGTAGCAGGGGGGGTGTGGGGGGGACTGCAGATTCCTTGAGACATCCAATACTTTTTTTGGGGGTGGGAGGAGGCGTGTGAGGTCGCCTGGACGTCTTGCGAGGGTCTACTCGCTGATTCGTCTTCTCCTAAACATTTGACTTTTATACGTCTTTATATGGCATGAGGGGAACAAGGCTTCCTCGTGATAATGTAAGAGAAGCCACTTTATGTGCACGGAGGATAAAGATGAAGGTTCGATACACCCTGAGTGGAAACTAAATGTGCTCTATTCATGTGATTCTTTTTCAATGGTTCACCCAAAACTGACCTTTTGTTCTTTTGTGTTTCTGATTCCACCGTACGGCTGAACGATTTAAAAAATTCATCCAACTTGCAATTCCCCCTCAAACATGCCATTATTTTTTTTCAAGATCTTCTTCCCATGGATTTTTCTTTCAACAAATTCAAGCAATAAATTCATGTTTTACAAGAAACAATCTCAGATTTATGATACATAAGGGCAAGGCAAGGAAACCTTATTTATACAGCAATGTTTCATGCACAAGATAGCTCAATGTGCTTTGCACAACCAAAAGCAAAGTACCTAAAAGCATTGACAAACAACAGCTGAAGACATTCACAAAGAAAAGCGAACCCGGTACCTCTGCACTGTGAGGTCGACACGCCAACCACTGGCCCACCGGGCCGCTGAAGCAGAAGTTGTTGTTTTTATCATTATTTTCCAAATGGCAGCCTTTGCGATGTGAAAATTGCATTCTGCAAAGTCGATTTCAATTCGAGTCATTCCTCCCTCCGACTATTGGACCGCAAACAGGTGAAGCATGCTTTTAAAAAACAGTGCTCCATGTGTGTGTGCATGCGTGCGTGTGTGTGTGTTTGGGTGCAGGATGGCTGCTGTGGCTCATCTTCGGAGGGGAGCTTCATTTGATTGCCAAGTCCACCCTCAGGGCAAATGTTCTGAGTGATGATGAGGATTTTCACCTGATAATTGACAGGAAATCCTCCTCGGCGTTGTGTTGTTTGCTTGACTCAAGCAGACACACCTCAAATAGCTACCAAGTCCCATGAAGGGAGAATTTTGGTGCCTCCTGGTGCTGTAAATGTTAAATCCCCATTGTGGCAGATGCTACATGCTAAACTATTGTTATGTCACATTTTCATGGCCCTGACTACTTTTGACTTCTTCTCTTCCTTTTGGTGGTTGGCAAAAATATTTTTAACGCATTACCCTCACGACGGGCGGCCCGGTGGGTCAGTGGTTAGCACGTCGACCTCACAGTGCAGAGGTACCGGGTTCAATGGAGATCCACCAATGGGTAAAAACTACCAATATTGATGAGCTAAAGCTAACTAAAAGTGGGTTACCAGGTTATCAGCATAGCTGTGCTGAAAACACGATCCTAATTTTATGACCAGCATTTTCTAAGTCGAAGCAACTTTCACCTGTCAGGATGTGCCACTGCGGGAACTTGCATAATATGCGTGGCACATTTCTTACACCAGCTCTTCCTGATGCAACCTACCCATTTTCCATGAGTAGCCCCCCCGCCCCCACTCCATTGAATTCCTGAGTTTAAAGTCAACAGTGTAGCGACCAAGCCTTCCAGCTGCCACCGATGTTTTCTAAGAATACGTTACGTTAAATTTACTTCAACTTTGGTACGCAAAATGAGGATCAGCTTCAGATGTTCAGGTCACTCAAATCCAATCCATCAAGCTGTCCTCACAAAGACTCTTTTCCAATATTTTGCCGCGGGCTTAGGATCAGTTTTTATTGTGTCTGCGGGCTTTGATTTTTAAAATGTCACAAAAGAAATGTTCCAATATTGGTTTATTGCTGACTGACTTTCTGTTAGTTTTAATAAATACACTTCAATTGCATTCTTATTATTAATTTAAATGTCAATGTTGTGGCAATGCAAAATATATTTTTTATTGTTCGGAAGAACCTTGTGTTATGAAATTTAATGAGGTAACCAAATGATTAGAAACACCTGTCAATAAAACGCAGTGTAGTAAGTTCAAACATTTTTTTAATAGTCCGTTTCAGGCATATTAATCGGGATGTCTGAATAATTCATGTTTGTCTTGTTGCTAGATTTTCTTATTTCAATTTTAGCTTAATTAAATATTACTATTATTATAATTTTTTAAAATATTTAATCTTAAAAGCATAATTTTTCTGGTAACTCATTTGGGTTCGCATTTGATGGGATGTGCGTGTATTACATTTCTTTACAAATATTGTATCTTTCAAGTTATAATATGCAAAATGATTAAAGTGGCTTCTTAAAAAGCAAGCCCGCAGTCCAAGACGGCTGTGGATCAAGGGCACACTAGCGTCTTCCATAATCTTTACAAAGATACTTTGGATATTTTTAGGATCTCCTTCGCTTTCATGCACCTGCCTTGGTCTGTAATATTCATCCAAGCCTGGGTGCCGAATGTCCAAGGTCCAATGCCATTAGATATGTCTCTTAAAATAATTCCTGTCTTGTTCAGGGCTTCGGTGGGTTTTATACATTATTGACGACTCGTAGAATTCAAAGAAGCATCCAGAAAGAAGTAAATGATGGGAAGGCTTCCAAGGCTCATCTATGCCATTGAGAATTTTAGTTGACTGACATCAGTCATAGCAAGCCATCTTGATAATGCACACGCCATCTTGTCCGAAGAGTGCGGCATATCTTTAATGGTGATTGGCACCGCTTGTCAACGTGATCTCTTTTTCTTCTCATGTTGGATCGTGACCAATCAGGGCTTTTCGGATCACCTTTCAGATAATCTTAAAGCAACGTTGCTTCCTCCACCATCAAACAAATGAGTATGATGTTGCAGTAAGGAAAAGGAATTTGACGTTAAAAAGATGATACTTCCAAAACAACACAATGAATTTTCATCGTTATGTAATCGTTGTCTGTACGGAAACTTTTGTCCAGACTGTGTCTATTAGACAAAAACTTTTATGTGATGCAATACTGCGGATACTCTATTACAGCACATGCCTAAAAGCTCTCTTCCCCTCAGGATTTGTCATGTAATCGTTATTATCTCAAACGGTACTTGGCGCACTCAGGGGAAGGTTTGTCACGGCGAGACGGATTATCGGTGGCATTTTGGGAATGCAAATCAGATCCATTATGTTATTTAACCACTGACATGTTAACACAGTAAAAATAGCGGCTAGGCTCAATGGGCTTTGTTTTTGATGACAGAAGTCCCACATCTCTCTTTTTGTCAAATGCGTCCGTGTTTCAAACAGAGCACAGGAAGGGACACTTCATTAGGTTCACCTGCACTATCAATTACAAAAGCTTTATGAAACTTTGGGATTCTTTTTTAAAATAAACTGAACAGTGTGCTTACTATTGAAACTGAAACTCTCTTTCTCCTCGCTTGTGGGAACTAGCAGAACGACTGTCATACCACTAACGTTTTTCCCACTGCTGCCTTCAACTTCAGTATGAGATTTCTGCGAACCACACTGTAAAAAAACAGAAAATATTGGCAGCAACGTTAGCACAACAAAGCAAGCAAGTTGTTTTTGCTCATATCTTTAAGATGGTGTTCAATAAAACCAAAAACTGTTCTGTAAACTTATTTTTTGTTTTGAAATGCAGTCAAGCCAATTTTATTGTTATTGACGTTTTGGCCTTGATATTAAAACACATTTTTTACAGTGTACTACAATGACTAAGACGCAAGAGATATGATTGAAACAAAACTGTGCACTATAGTTGACATGTTGCAGGTAAAGAAAAAGAGCATCCTAGTACAAAGTCCTGCGGCTGATATTGAATAAATGGTCAAAATGTGGGAAAGAAAACATTACTAGTATGAAATTCTTTGGTTGGTCTACGAGTAACGTTCCATTCCCTTGCAACAAGCACGTTGTTATAATGTCACTGGCGGTGAACAACAGCCACTTACCACCAGGCAACTGTTGCATGTTCTGGACCCATCCGGCATGCGGAAGCCCTGATCCGGATCCAGATCGTCTCCGTAGTTTGAATCAGTTGTTTAAGAGAGGCAACAGCTGCGTTTTGACAGGTGCTCGTGAATGAGCCCAGTGCATATTCACCTCGTCTTCACTTTCACACAATGTCAGATCACGTATTTCAAGCAATGGTGACGGTCATAAACAAGGCCGTAAAAGTGACAGCGTGTACACGTCGTGTCAAATATGTCTGTAATGGGAAACAAAAGCGAGAGAAGACATTTGTTTTAGTCACATTGAAACATTAGTGTTGTCTTGTCTCTGTACAAGTCCACTCGGTTGGACTGTACCGTCATTAGCAGCGATTTAAGAGCCTGTTGCTGCGTCATTCGTTCAGGTGGACGTCAATCACTTTAACAGCTCCTCTAAAAGGTTCCTACTTTGTATAATTTGCTCTTGAAAAAGAATATTTCATTGGTATATTATCTCCTACAAATGAAGTTGTGTTTATTAGCTGCTCGGTTGTTTAGCTAGTATTAGCTAATAATGTACAGTTAGCTTTTGTGATGCTTTGTGGGACTCAAGACTGCATCACAACTCTTCTCATGTAACAAATTCACATTCCCACTAACCGCTAGATGTATCCCATCAAACTGGCTCATAGGGGATCCAATCAGGGATATTTCTGAATGTGTCATTAATGCAGTAGCGGGTTTCAGTTGTGTCATTATTATGGACCAATAGATGGATTTCGATTGATGTCACATACCTCTGGATAAGCCCGCGCCTACCAAATTGGAGTTCGACACGTTGATTAGTTTCGGTACTTATTGAGTAAAATGTAGGATTCTCTGACAACCACAACAGCAGCTGACTAACACCATATATGGTTAGGTGAAGTCAAAATTTTTGGGGTAAGCCTGGTTAAGCGAAACAGACTCGTTTTCATTTGCGTTTGTCTTCGCATAAAGTTAGTCGACGAGAGGTGTTTGAATTTTGTAGGAATCGCAGTTGCTTATGACGGCCATTTTGTCACGGTATCTTGTTTGTCTTTGCCACTGCATCCCAGCCACTTTTTGGCCCTCATCTAAGGAGATTATAAAAATGAACAAACACGTGGCTCTACTTGTCTTTCTCTCTCAAGCCTTGCTTATCCTCCCGATTCTGACCTCCAACATGGCGGGCAAACAAACACTGATCTCATGATCGAAAACTACCGATAGCTGCTATTCATCTGGGCTCGCCACTAGCCAACAACTTGCTGGCAATCGGGAGGAGCCCTATGCGGGGGGATTCCAGACGGTCATAGCGTCTCAAGCAGTGCTTTGTCATTGTCAGCAATGTCAGCAGCCTAGCCAATTTTTGGGTTGCTTGTCCAGTTGCGACATCTGTGCTCGGGGGAATAGATAGAGAAACAACAATTCACACTCACACTCACCCATTCATCCGCAAAAAACAGTTGGGTCAGAAAATGGATCGATCCACGATTTGACCCAACTTTTTGGGTCGGGTTGAAAAAAAACAACCCAATGTTTTGGAATGTGTTGAACAAAATGAGCCAATTTATTTATCTATTTCCTTTTTTATACCACTGAGTAAGTGAGTGAACTCTATGTGGCCCAAATATCTTCAAACCACGCTTGCACAGAAAGAATCCGGTTCTTCCTGAAGAATTTGCATGACAATATCAACATGATAATGTCCAACTAAGTGGACTTGAGGCCAGGCTTTGAAGGGATACTGAAGTCTTTTGGCAATCTCTCCTTTCGATGCCATCTGATGATTTGTGCAGACCTGCTCCAGATATATAAATATATGTACAGATACTCTGGAATTAGATAGCGCCATGCAGGGTCATAACCATTAGGCGGCGCATAATCAGAGTGTGTGTCATAGTCCCAAACTGTAATTCAAACCTTGCTGGGTCAGGGCTGCGGTGTGGTTTAATCAAAGTGATGATCCATTTAAATAGATTGGGAGCTGTACTTGGCTGTGACCTGCTGGAGTGTTCCGACAAGGCTATGACACACAATACCGCATAGTGAAGAATGAACCTGTCATTAAAGGTGTAACTCAAAGAGAATACAGTTCAATGTCAGTGCCGGATATAAATACAGTAGGAGGATTTTTTGGGGGGATGTGGGGGGAAGTCTTTGATGTCATTATTCTTGTGTGTTGCTACTCTTATTCAATTCAGTTCAACTTTTTGCTCCAGTTTGCAGTTTGGGGCATTTTAGGAGTTAAATTCCTTTGCTCAGAAGGTCCGATTCTTCCTCCGCAGGTGTTCCGTCGAAGACGGTGAGCATCTGCCAAGTTTTTTCGCACGGTACAAGTGAAATGCCGTGAAATGAGACGATCTGTCATCCCTTACATTGTTCGGAGGACTTTCTGGCGTGCCAAGAATACAGAACAAGGGGTCCAGTTTTGATTTTATGGGCATGCTCGATTTGAAGGATCCTGCCAAGACAATTTAAAGGCTCACTGAGGGGAAGACATATGGCCACCTTCTGAGTTCATGACTGAACCTTATGGTACAATTCATGCTGATACCGTTTTGTGGTAATGACTCAAAGTAACTGACACTTTTCCAGGGGTCGAAAAGGTACACACAAAAAGAAAATGTGTTTTAGTTAATCAACTGCAGAGGGGACCAAGTGTGTGGAATAAATCAGACTTTTATTTGGGGGTAAGGCCTTTTAATTGTATAATTAGCCATCCATTCAGTTTTCTATAGCGCTTGTCCTCATTAGAGTCACATGCTTTATTTTATTTAAATACGTATGTATGGGTGGTGCGTATTTCTCAAGTGGACCATCAGGTGATTATTTGAGATCCAATTAAAAAAAAACTAACCCCCCCCCCAAAAGTTGAATATTCTTTAGCTGGTACCATACAAATCCAGGGCAACTAGCAAGACATGATTCCCTTAAAGTTTTTTTTTCTGCTCTGCGAATGTGATGATTTGAATGAGAATATTGGTCAAATGTGTTGCAGTACTAAACAGCTTTTTTAAACTACACGATAGAGTGTACAGAAAAAAGCAAAACGAGACCAAAAAAAAAAAAAAAAGGCTGAGCAAGGCAGTAACAAGACCCAAAGTGAAGGTTGCCAGTGCTGCAGACACCAAATGCGGCGAGAGGTTATGATGGTGAAATATTTGTGGCCTCTGGAGAGGGGGGGACTCCGCCCACACTGTTTGTTTGTGTTCCTCCCCAACAGATGTGACACACCGAGAAGCAGGAATGTCGGCCATATCTGATGCTGCTCACTCGGCTTTGACCGAGAGTACTGAATGGCGAAGAGGAATCAGGGGGAGGTGGGGGGTGGTGGTCTTATTGAATGGGAACTGTCATGAATCATTTTGAACTCATACAGCACTCAGGTTCGAAAAAAAAAAGGTTCGAAAAATATCTACAGTATCTTGTTTTTTTTGTATGTAGCGATGGTCGAGAGAGGTGAAAACCTTTAACACATTTCTCATATTGTAAGTATATACCTCTGCTAATGTAGTTCAACTACTGTACATCATCCAAAACTAGTGATTCAGAAAGCAGATTAGGTTGACATGGCAACACAGAGATGCTGAAATCTGATTGGGCAAATAAATTAAACATCTTCATGTACTTGTAGCAGTAATACAGGCGATTTCTTATCGTTTCATAAAACTGCTTCAGGTACCTGCAAAAATACCCCCCCCCCCAAAAAAAATCTACAAAATTAGAACGTCGCTCCTTAAATGATGTCATTGGTGCGTGAAACTCCTCCGCAAAAAAAACCCCAAACAAAACAAAATGTTCCCAGGCTTGACAAATATTGCAATTTAGGCTTTGTCAACCCTGACTGCCGATTACTGTCCCAAACATTTAAGATGTTTTGCACTTGGCGACCGCCTCCCCCAGTCTAATTATTACTGCACGCGCACACTGGTGTTGTATCTCACAAGAGCGCAGCATCTTGTTGACAGTTCCCCTTAAATATTTGCCTTCAATCATTTACTTCTGGTGTCACGGGCCGAGACGTTTCCGTGTTTGCGCGCCGAGGGAGACTCTTTCGTATACGTGTCCAAATATGGGCTGCGTTTCTTTCTCTCGCCGTGAATAAGGCAGACCAGGCAGCAGAGTCGGGAGGAGACTTGTAAGGACCCTTTGTGCGCTCCAAAAGACAAGCTATGCTCTTTCCATTCCAGAAGGCTGTAAAATGTCTTGACGTGCACTTGTGGAGGATGCTGCACTTCTCCCTGTCTCCGTTTTGGAGATATTTCTTCCTAGGCTCTCACGCTTGAACAATCCGTTTGGATGTCAAACATCTGTTTGTTTCCGACCCACTTAAGAGTGATAAGAGATCCTCATAAAAACATCCACAAAGTTCATTTTTAGTCAGCCAATTTTGCTTGAACTTATAAAAGGAAGTAGACGTGACCACAAAAATGACTATCACTTGGTGTGAAGCACACCCTTAACATGTGTGGGGAAACAGCGGCGAAGGAGACATTCCACTGTGGGTTTTTTGTTTTGTTTTGTTTGTTTCAACAGCGAGTGGGCCACGGCGGTTTGGCCACACTGAGGAATGCCCACGTCTCAGCTCCACCTGCATTCTTACAGCGAAGCCTGTCTGCAGTCACGTTTGATCAAAAGAAAAAGAACAAAAGTCAGGGCCAGACAATGTGCAGTTAGTCAGAGAAGAAATAAAACAACAAATGGAAGAGGGTGAGGAGTGGGGTTCCTTGAGTAGAAGACGAAACAAAAGGGTTGAAAAGAACGTTGAGAAATGATGAAGTGAAACTATTTTACTCTAATTTGAAGGTGGACTTCGAAGCTGATTAGCTACTTGCAGGGTTGAGTAAACAAAGCTTAGGCTTTGAAGTTAATTGCCTCTAATGAACTTTTCTCTATTTCTGCCAGCACAGCATGGAGGGGTTGAGTTATATGCACAAAGGAGAAGTGAGGGAGCAAGACGAAAAGAGACGCTGTAAACATGGTTGACTTTTTTTGATTTGTTGATGTGCATTATCCTAAAAACAAACAAAAACAAAAAAACATGGTGCCAGAGGGTACTAGTTAGCCCCAAGGACAACATGAGTAGGCCACGGGTCTGGTCCAAAAGTAGTAGCATTTTATATTTTGTGTAAAAATAAAAGACATTGTGTTTAATGGGGAATTATTTACCCCCCCCCCGCCAAAAAAAAAAAACAACAAAAGGTAATTTTAGAGCTGTAATTTTAATACAGTGATGCTGCAGTATTTTTGCTCAGAGTGTCGTATGTTGCCTCCGTGAGGGATTAAACGCCATTTCCTGGGGACCTAACAGTTTAGTGAAGACACGCCGCTACGCCCGCACAGTGTCCTCTCTTGAGGATACCGCGCACCTCCTTCCCCCTCAGCACTCGCGCATGGGCCGACTATTTGTTCAGCTCTAAAAGGGGCGTGGAGGCCACAGACTGACACTCATCTAATGAGCCTAAAGCAAAGTTTCCAAATTAAGCCTTAAGAAGCTTCGGCTGGACCGAGTGTTGCATTTCACTGTGCTGTGATTTCAATCCCAGGAGGGGGGGGAGGCTACAGATCATTTGCAGTCGGCACCGCGGTTCCTCTGGTCCACGAAGCGCCTTTCGGCACGGCTCCATGAGAAACAGGATCGAAAGAAAATAAAAGAAATCACAAGGAATCCCGTTAAGAACTAAAGTATGGGATAAGTGGGTGTCAAATGATATCGTTTAATAGATATTCCTGCTGTTAGTTGTCCAAATTTAGCTGGGGGAGGTTCAAGTCTCAGCTCTGTCCCGATATAGCCGTGCTGACGGAGAAATACCGTGGCATTCTTGCTTACATGTTGGCTAAGGAAGCCCCTTGCATACACGCTGGAGCAGAACACGGACCGCCACCGATTCCTCCACACGGAAGAACCTGGGCAAATTCGGCACGAAGCTGGCCCAGGAATGTTGCAAAGACTTCCTGCGATATGACGATCTTTGATAGGGAACGGTGGAGTGGCTGCGGCACTTTTAAGTCACATTCCAGCAACATCCTAAATCAAAGCCCTTTTCCACCGGCCTTTTACTCCACTCGAGAAAGCGGAGGAGCTACGGCGCAGTATGTGACCAAGGCATTGCCGATGACCTAAAATAGTCATGCGCTCCAGACCCGAGCAATAAGACGCTCTTGTCAGCTGATGAATATTGGGTTTACCTTGGAGAGCGTCGCTTCGGCGAATGCCACGATGACCTCACGCTCTGAAAGTCACAACAAGCTTCCTTCATTTACAATTCCAAACATTGTGCCACTGCCGTAGTGTACACACATACTTCATCTACTTGGAGCTGGCAAGCACAAAATGCTCTTATCTGGGACATTTAAGTGTTTCCAAACAGTTTGTGTGGCGTTTCTGTGTGCAGTATGTTCAGGGGGGGAGAAGGGCGTGGGGGGGTGGGGGGGTGGGTAACTACTTCCTGAACAAAATGGACCGAAAGCCAAACAGTTCTACTTGTCAGCGGGGAAAATTCCTTGGCTCGCGCGCAGGACAGGGATCTTCACACAAGAATTTTGTAGGATTAAAAGTGAAAAGTAGGCAGCACGCCGGCTAGCGGTTTACACGTCTGGCTTACGGTTCTCCGGCTCAAATCTCAGCTGCGGCCTTCCTGTGTGGAGTCTTCGGGTACTGCGGCTTCCCAACACCATTCCAAAAACATGTTAGGTTGAGTGCACAATTTTTCGAATCGTGAATGTGAATGGTTGTTTGTCTATCGGAGCAAACTTATTTCAGAAGTGTGGATCAAAGCTAGTGGCATGAAGCAGTACGCAGGAAGTAGCGGTCAGTTTCATGAAGGCTGGGATCCTACTTTTTCACATTTTAATAATTGTCACATGATCACTAACATTAAAAACAAAAACAAAAAAAACCCCTCAAGAGTGATGACCAAGTAATGCACGTATTGACCCGCACTTCATGTACATCAGGTGGATAATTGCTTTTTCAGCTTCTACTTTTGAGGCTGGTCTTTCTTTTTGAATAGTTGCAAAAATCCAAACACATGCACAGATTTCATTTTGGATTGGATACTTACAGCCCGGGGGAGCAATTGCAGCCTGACGTCCATTTTTCAGCGATCTGCAACATACACTAAAAATGACATTGGACATGGCTCGTAATGCGGCAGCTTGAGAAGTGGGTGTCAAAAAAAAACAAAAATAGGTACCGGTAGTACAAAAAACAACAACAAAAAAACTGATTTGATAGGTTTTAGAACTTTTTCAAGATATGCAATGGTACCCTTAAACTACAGTATTCACAATTATTTCTCTTTTTAAAAGAGTGGTGAATAAATACAATTTGTTTTTAGAGGCAAAAATGTTTTCCTCCACTCAAGGTCTGATTTGTGAGCATACCACTTTAATGAGCCGCAAGTAAATTCTTTAAAGATGGCCGGTTTACTTCAGATGGCTCTTGTTTTGATTCTCAAGGTGGAGATGCGATTCAGCTGCCGTTCGGTGCAGTGGAGTGTCTAACTCAAGTGGGACACAAAGCCATCAGCCACCCCAAAAGGACGAAAAACAAATGACTTGCTTTTTCATCTTCAACAGAAAGCTGTGTCACAGCAGCTTTTCAAAAGAATATAAACAAGATATAATTGCCTGTTTGATTGATTTTTAACACGTTTCTAAATTAAACTTGAAGAATTTGTGTACATTTTCTGCATGCAGCCATCCGAGGAAAAACTTTGGATACCCCTGACTTGATCCATTCTTCTATTTTTGTTTTGTGACGTCATACATGATGGCGGTGGGAACGCAAGACGCAGTCGCAACATTTTGGCTGGGTTTGAAATTTCCCACTCCAGGAACATTGTAACTTTTTGTTGTTATCTTTTAAAATGGATTTTAAATGAGTCCATATCTCAATTGAACGCCAGTAAAAAAAAAGCCAGAGTCTAATCAGAAAAAGACCCTACCTAGAGAGGGGAGTACTATTCATATGCGGCATCACTCGCACTTCTTTCCTTGCTGCTTGGCCTTCGATGAGTGTAAAGAACCAAATATGGTGTTGACGGGGATTTCACAATACTGTATACGAACGGGACACCACTTAACATCCTTTACAAGCCCCGTCGCCTTCCCTCCCACTTATTGTTGCAACCCAAACAGTGGATGGAATGTCAACAAAAATGCTTGACGTTATTAATCGGAGCATCTTTAATTGGTGTGGTTGTAACATCGTGAGATCATCAGTGCTTTGATCATTAATATAAGAATGAATGTGTGATTGAAAAGTCTGAGATGTAGACAGAAGAGGGAGGGAAAACAGAACTCCACCATTGCTATATTTGGTCTGATTCGCCAATCCTTCCACTGGAAGGATTTCACCAAGCGCAACTTTACGGGACAATGCTGACACCTGCTGGAAAGAATGTTAAATAGTGAAACCAATGGCAAAAATAAATAAATACATAAAAATAGATCTGCTTGATTTTTCTTTTTATTTTGTGATGAATACAAAAAATACCTTTGTGACCAGATAAATATCATACATAGAGCATCAAGTCATCAAACTACACGCGGTTTTGCACAACACCTATTTGTAACACAGTCAACTTCCCTCCCCACCGTTTGCTTGAATATTTGCACAAATCATTCAGACAATAAATACACAGTGCTAGGCAGAAATACTGGCCCGTCATTAGATTTGTTGTTGTAGCAGACTCTCCTTTTTTATATACACAAAAACAAAAAACAAAATCTTGGGATGTTTTTCTAACTCACTTGCTGGGTAGCTGTGGATTTTGAGCGCGTTGTGTTACTTTTACCCGTTTGGTTTATTATTCGTGGTTGGATGGCTCAGTGGGTCGCAGTGTTGGGTTTGTAAACCCTCAATTTAATAACCCAGGGTAGAAATAACCCAGCATTGGCTCAGTCCCTTTTGGACCAAGTGCTGGGTTTGCTATTTCACCCAATTTGGGTTATTTTGAACCCAGCAGTTTTAAGAGTGGAGATGCCAGAATGATCCCCCAAAAAAATACAGACACGCACAAAAAAAGAAGTTTTCATCTTGAACTTTGTGATTGGTCCATGCTTACCTTCTGCAAAAAAAAAACAAACATAAAACACCCCCAAAAAAGCAATCATGTAGTCTTGTGTTTTTGCTTTTTTGCTGCACCCAAATGAATGCAATGACAACGGTCATTAAAACAACAAAGCTAATGTCGGCCTCGGACCTTTGCTCAGCACTGCATGGCAGGGTAATTCTTAACCGGTAAAAACAGACATTTTAACATAGTTAGATGACAAGAGAAGGGAACAAGAACAGCCCATTTTTTTAAACAACTTCTCATAACTTCAAACACAAACATGCTGAAGGAATGCCGTTAGTATTCCACCAAAGTTTCGAAATCCCGAAAGGTATCCACGATAGCAATATAGGCAGGTACAGGCCCGGCAGCCAAGGCATTGGATCGTATGGCAAAGGACTCCTCATGTTGCGGCTCAGGCCTTGATGGGGATTGGCAAAAAAAAATGTTCTCAAGGCTCAAGCTCCAACCAGGACGCCTCTTCAACTGTTTGCACCACATACTCGAGTAAGGCACGAAGACACAACGCAGGAGGTAACCTGCTGGCAAATTCCCGACATCCAAGACGGACGGACCCAACCGGGCTCCTGAACCACGGCTTTCGTTTCTGACCTTTTTCAGCGGGTGAAGGAATGTCTTAGATTCGCAACAATGGAAGCTTTCTCAAGCCATTTCAGTGCATCCGATCGCTAATTCGATCCTACGTAAACGTGCTGTCAGTCCCCGTAACAGTGCAAGACCTTCATCATCATCATCATCAGCTCGCAGGTGTACATGAACCATTGAGGATACATATTGATGCTATGTGCCCTTATGAAATTGTGACGGCAATTATTATAAATGTAAATATTTGACATGACAAATAGGCCTACAATCTATGATTAAGATGCACACGACTCACAAAAAGATGCGGGGTGAAATTTCGGGATAACCCCGATATGCACTTTACAGGTGCAACCAAATTGAATCGGATCTATATTTTCCAATGTCCAGATGTTCAATGTTTTGCTCTTTTTGCGCAACTTGCTGTTCTTGAACAAGCTGAATGGCAAAATTGGTGTTGGAATCATGAAAGATTTTAAGGATGTCCACTTCTATGCTTTTCTGTGACTCTTCCAGTCTCTGAATGTCTGTTGCAACCTGCTGTGACAATTGAAGCTCAGAGGCCGCTTCCCTTGGAGAACAGACGTGCAATGGCGAGGTCAAATATTTTTTTGATTTTGGTCTCATTTTGTCAAAATGTAAACAGCACAATTAAGAAGACTGCTTAAATCCAAGTTGAACGTTGCACTTAACTGCTCAGCAAAGCATGTGGTGTCCCCATTCATGAAAGGGTTGGAAATGAAGAACACACATGGTTCAAGCTGATGAAGGTCACAAACCTATTCTCAAACTCTTGCCCAAGTCTGTTTATTACTTCAATGTACTTTTCTGCCACTTTTTCAAATGTCTCAGATGCAGAAGCATTGTCTTTCAGCACTGACTGCACAGAGGGAAAGTGCAGAACTTTTTTCTCTGTAAATCTGCAGAGAATGCATTCATTTTGGCTTTAAATGCATTTAAAGCACTTCTCATATCGACAACTGTCTTACCTTTGCCTTGCAGCTGGCAGTTCAGGAGGTTTAGTTTCCCAGTAATGTCCACCAAAAATGCAAGGTCAAGTGTCCACTCTGTGTCCTCTAGCAGTGAGACATCTTCGCCTTTGGACTGCATGAACTCTGATTTCACGCAAAAGAGACAAAAACGATGCAAAACTCGTCCTCTGCTGAGCCATCTGATTTCTGTGTGTAGCAGTAGGTCCCCATATTCTGCTGACATCTCCTCTAATAGTACCTTGAAAATCCTGTGCTGCTTTGCTTTGGAGCGGATGTTGTTTATGATTTTCACAACGGAGTCATCACGTGCCCAAAGCCGATCACTTTCGCACACAACGCCTGCTGGTGAATGATGCAATGGTAATGCAGAAATTTGGGAAGTCTGGGTCACGTTTACAGTGAGCGATGAAACCTGTCTGTCGGCCGACCATAGCAGGAGCCCCGTCTGTTGTCACCGCTACCAGCTTTTCCAATGGCACCTTTTTCTGCACGAAAAACTCCTTCACCGTGTTATAAATGTCAACTCCTCTCGTAGTTGTCTTTAAGGGCAGTAGTGTCAGGAGTTCTTCTTTTGTGGAGAAATCATTAAACACCATCCGGATAAAAACCAATAACTGCGCTGTACTGCTGCTGTCCACGGACTCATCGCACTGGAGGCTAAACCACTTGCACTTCGCCAGATCCTGCTCCAACTGATCGACCAAGTTACTGGACATAGCTGATACTCGTCTTGCCATCGTAGATGCCCCAGTTGGACGTCGGAAAGAGTGGAGATTAGGTCGCTTCCATTTTTCTCGTCTTTAAATACAGTGTTAGCAATTAATAACATCGCTTCTTTGACAACTTCTCCATCTGTAAATGCCTTTTTTCTTGATCAGAAAATGTGTAGCTCTAAACGAGGCTTCGGTTACTTTTGTGAGTTTTTGGCCGGCCTCGTAAAAAAGACTGTTGCTTACCCAGAGCGGTCTTTAGCTCACGGGCTTTTTCTGCCCGTAGGGCGCTTGCAGGTGGATATTTATCATGGTAGCTTTTGTGACACGTATTGAAATGTCTCTCCACATTGTGCCGTTTGCTGTCGCCACGGTCGTCCCGCAAATCAGACACACGCAGGTTTCTTTTACAGTCGTAAAAAGAACTCCTCTTCCCATTCACTGTGAAAGAGATACGTTTTCTTTCTTATTCATTCTAACCGCACCAGGAAATTTACTGGTCCATTCATGGATCAAACCTGTCGTGCAAAAAGTATTGAAACATCGAACATGTGCATTACAAAAATTTAGAGAATGTCAAAATAAAGGGGAAGGTTGCAATTAAAACACGGGTGTCAAACTCAAGGCCCGGGGGCCAGATCTGGCCCGCCATATCATTTTGTGTGGCCCGCAAAAGCAAAATCAGACATGTCAACTTCTACCATGAGTGCTCAAATCTCGACTCCTCATATTGAAAAAATAAGAGATATTGGAAGCATTTTCTTGTTACCAAATCCCTCATTACAGTAACTTAAACAATCGTTAAATCAACTATTATTCTTGACTTCTTTGAATGCTTTCACAGTCATAACAGCCCTCCAAGGAAAATGGTCACTTCAATGTGGCCCGCGACAGAAATGAGTTTGACACGCCTGAATTAAAACAAGGAATCTTCACTTTTGGTCATATTTGTAAAAACTGCCAGTAATAGTAGAACATCTCAAAAATTATTTGAGGAAGGGAAAGAAAAATAATCTTTTACCGCTAATTTGATTCTTAAGAAACTGTGGCGCCCGAGGAAAAACAACCAATCAGAGACAGAAGGTCTGCCGGACGAGCTGTCAATCAATTGCAGTAGCCAAAACAGCCTTGTGCTTCCTCGTTTCCTTGGCATTTGGGAACTTTGCTGAAACTACCGCAGAATAGCCGACGCCGGATAGCAATGAAAGGTAACAAGTAAGAATTTGGCAGTTGCAATAAATTCAAAAGACAATTATTATCCTGAACTTTTTGTGAGTGGCGTACATCCAAAGATAACATTTTCCCAAGTGAAACACAACATATCATAATCATTCAAGTATTTAAAAGCTCGTTGCGTGTACATGCCAGTGACTCAGAAATAAAAGCTTGTTCTTGCAAAACGGTTTAGACAAAGTACTGCACGGGATTGAGCAAGAGCCGCCATAATCACAGCTCATTTGAATCAGATTTGTTTTCTCAAATGAAATGTTGGGAAAGTACAATGGACTTAGAAGAAGGCAAAATAGAGTTTTCATGACAAAGCACAACAATTTGCCCATCTTTCAGCATACGGGGATTTGCCATTTCATTTTTTGGGGGAGCATGTTGCCGCGTGAGTTTGTGCATGCAACTGGCCTTCCGTAATGCTCGTATTGCTGTTTTTTTTTTCCTCGCTAGAAAACAGTCCATTTTCAATACAGTATATTATTTTATTGTCATATTGCTAATCAATACTTGAAAATTACTTGTGCCTTGCAAATCTTGCTGATAGTTTGAACGTATTTTATAATAAGCGCAATGGAACTTCTGAAGTCGAAATGGAGAGGAACACCTACCTTGAGTGGCATATTTACACTTTGCTGTTGTTTAACTTATTTTTACACTTGTATGATAATCTTACTTAAACATAGGTTTTATGAAAAAAAAAGCTTTTACGATAGTTATGTCCATCATTAAATCTGAAAAAAGTTGACCGGAAATTGACCTTCTAAGTTCCACTACAACACTGAATGTATCGTTATCAGTGCAAAAAATATGAGAGAGAAAAAAACATGCCAGCAAGATTGTTTGCACTGCTCTGTGAGTTAGGTTTTTTTCAAAGCTGGAGTGAGGTGGGAAGCAGGCAGATCATTTTGGTCACAAGACGCAACTTTCTGGTCCCACTCTGTAAGAAAAACTATATCTATTTTTTTCAAAAGTATCATTCAAGAATAAATATACTTTTTATTCTTTTAGTTTTGCTGGCAGCCGCAAAGCCTCTAATTGGAAGGATTTCTTTCCAAAACGCTATAAATCCATTTGGATTATGCTGGGAAAAACAAACAACAACAACAACAACAAAAATACAATTACAATCATGAACGTATCCTGTCGAAACAATTCATTGGCTCAGTCTGAACAAATGATAATAGAGCCTGTACACAACGGAACGGCACGGCAAAATCCTTTTCTTTTTTAATGTGGCATTTATCGCGTTTTGGAAAAAGCTTTTCATTTTTAGATCACATGTAATAAGTGCTCGACTACTCTATTGGTTAGTAGCTTCATTGATATGTAGAGATTTGATGGTGCATGCAAGCCGCTGGTGACATCACCCCTTCCTGCCTCTGTTTTGATCCTTTGAAACAGATTAAAAGTAGCGATGGACCCTTAACTGGACTCTGCCACGATCATCTGCTCGCTGACTATAAAACATTCGGTAACAATGATAAGATTTAGAACTTTCTTCACGTCATCATTTTAACATGAACGACGCAGGGGAAAAAAAAAAAAGGTTTCGTACCCGGCTTCATCGTACGGTCTCAAACGTCAACATTATATTATGGAAACGCCAGCGCCTGTCACTGACACACGCACACACAAAATACACAACGGAGCACAGGCACTTGGTCGTCTTACCAAACGGGCCCGTTTCAAGTGCTGTATAATCCTCGGTTACATGAAGAGGAGAGCCAGCGGCGCCGGCGTGAGAGCGTCCAATCCAGGCAGGCCATCAACCCTCGTCCTCCCTCAGCTCGGTGGGCAAGAACTTGTACTGCTGCTGTCGGATCTGAGCCAGCTTCTTCCGGGCTTCCTCCAGCTCGCGCTCCTTCCTCAGCATCTCCTCCTGAGCCGCAATGATCTGAGACCGACGGCAAACAACTGACACTGCTGCGGTGTGGACGGCTAGCACCCATTGATCCATTTTTGACATTTGACAATATCCCGATCAAACAAGAGGTAGACAAAATGGACAGGACCATTTCACATTTGCCAGTTGACTTTGGGGTTGTAGGCGGTGGACATCTTGGGACTAGCTTTGCAACATTTTGCTAACATTTAGCATGACGCGCTAAGGACAGAGTTCCGTTCATAACGGTGACGTAACCCTTTAATATATTGTCAAACCGCGCTCTATTCTATCACTCTATTATACCCTAACAAATATGGTAAATATTGGCATGACAAATCGCTTCTGCGCCATCATGTTTTGTTACTTTCGCAATAGTGATCGCGCAATGTTAGCCTATGATAATTATTTGTTTTTGTTTATTAAAGAATGTTAATAATTTTGAGATGTGACAATCTTGACAATCATTAAATCCTCATACAATCATATTAAAAATTTTTTAACACTCTTGATAGTTTGAGACATTTTAATGGCAATTAAGGCCTGCCTTTGATGTTAATGTATTCTTTGAAGACTTTTTTTGTGGATTTGCGGGAACCCTGATAAAAGAAATGGAAAAACAGTAAACACAGTGGGAACTCAGCGTTCCCTCTTGTGCCCCACGACGACATACTCCAACATTGTAGAAAATAACCTGGTTCATTCTGCCCAGTTCGTAACCTCCAAACCTCATCTGTTCGTACCGTCGTAAAATGAGAAACCCCGTTTATAAATTTCATAGAATTGAGAAGGATAGCTCTCAAGCGGCAAAATGCTCATTATTTTCATAAAACAAGAAGTAATCAAGAACTTGTGTCTCGCACCGCTACATTCTTGTAAGAAAAGGCTGCACTTTGGTCAAAGTCGAACGCACCACAACATAAGCGTCAGTGTTTCTGATTTTTCATCACAATTAGTTCTTATTTTGTTTTGATTTCAGTTTTTCAGTCAGTTAGTTTTAGAGTTTTTGGAGGACGTTTGTTACTTTTCTTTTTTTGTGTGTAAATGCTTCATTTTAGTTTCGTTTTTATTCATTTTAGCATTATTATCTTTTTTAATATATCATTTGATGAGTGCAAGATAAAAAAAGTCACTCAATATTGTGTTCTAAAATATACTAAATTATCAAACAACTGTTCAACCTTCTTTCTGCGCAGATGCACAGCAATACCAAAATATATAAATAATTTCACATTAATTGTAGTTATTTTAAGTCAGTTTTATAAACGTAAGATATAGTTTCAGTTAGTTTTTTCTTTTCTTTTTTAAAAGCATTTCACTTTTTATTTAAGTTCTTCAACAAAAATGTTTTTCCAAATATTGTTTTGCTTTAATATTTATATATTGAAGTACCTGAGCAATGCCTCCAACGAATTTGGTCTTCACTACCACACTGTCATCCTCTGTTTTGTCAAAGGCGGCTTTCTGGGCCGCCCTCACCAGGTTGTCTGAGGCTCGCTTCACTGCGTTGCCAGCAGCCTTCAGGAAGAAGAAAAGAACACTTGCCAGTATTAGTATGCACGCCCTTTCAGTGACTCCAATCTTTGTCGCAGCATTGTCCTACCTGTAGTCTCTTCATGGCCTCGGAATCTTGGTCCGCCTTCACTTTGCAGGCCACCAGCAGCTGAGCTGTGGAGGCTGCCACCTGCTTGGCTGAACAGATGAGCTTCTCCTCGCTGGCGTGGCCCTGCACGGACGCGTTGGCCGCCTCGCACAGGTTACTGGTGGCCGCGGCAACCATGCGGGCCTATCGCAAGTGACATGCAAAAAGCTCATACACAATAGGTTCCGCCTTCGGTTCTGTATGACTGACAGTAAGACAACAGCACTCACAGCCGATATGAGTCCTTGCGACCACTGGCCGTCGTCCACGGCATTGGCTAAAATGGATCCAACCTGAGATTGAGGGTAAATCAGTGATGCTCAAACACTGCAATTCTATCCAATTTTACCTTATTTTGTCCAAAAATGACTAATTTACTGATCACAAATACAATATCTTTTTTCACCTCGAACTACCGACAAACAGTACTGCACTGATTAGCGGCTAGTCCTTTAAACCAGCGGTCCCCAACCTTTTTTGCCCCATGGACCGGTTTAATGTCAGACAATATTTTCTATGGACCAACCTTTAAGGTGTGATGGAAAAATACAACAAATGGGTCCCCCTTCTCATGGGCTCACCACCCATGGGAGGGGCCAAAGGGGTCGGGTGCAATGTGAGCTGGGCAGCAGCCAAAGGCGGGGACCCTGGCGGTCTGATCCTCGGCTGCAGAAGCTAGCTCTAGGGACGTGGAATGTCACCTCTCTTGCAGGAAGGAACCCGAGCTGGTGTGCGAGGTAGAGAAGTTCCGACTAGATATAGTCGGACTTGCCTCGACACACAGCCTGGGTTCTGGTACCAGTTCTCTCGAGAGGGGTTGGACTCTCTTCCACTCTGGAGTTGCTCATGGTGAGGCGCAGAGCAGGTGTGGGCATACTCATTGCCCCGGCTCAGTGCCTGTACATTGGGGTTCACACCGGTAGACGAGAGGGTTGCTTCTCTCCGCCGGGTGGGGGGACGGGTCCTGACCGTTGTTTGTGCATATGCACCAAACAGCAGCTCAGCGTACCCACCCTTTTGGAGTCCTTGGAGGGTGTGCTAGAGAGTACTCCTGCTGGGGACTCCCTCGTTCTGCTGGGGACTTCAATGCTCATGTGGGCAACGACAGTGAGACCTGGAGGGGCGTGATTGGGAGGAACGGCCCCCGATCAGAACTCGAGTGGTGTTTTGTTATTGGACTTCTGTGCTCGTCACGGATTGTCCATAACGAACACCTTGTTCAAACATAAGGGTGTCCATATGTGCACTTGGCACCAGGACACCTAGGCCGCAGTTCGATGATTGACTTTGTGGTTGTATCATCGGATTTGCGGCCACATGTTTGGACACTCGGGTGAAGAGAGGGGCGGAGCTGTCAACTGATCACCACCTGGTGGTGAGTAGGCTCGATGGTGGGGAGGACGCCGGTCCGTCCTGGCAGACCCAAACGTATTGTGAGGGTTTGCTGGGAGCGTCTGGCGGAATCCCTGTCAGAAAGAGTTTCAACTCCACCTCCGGCAGAGCTTTTCCCATGTCCCGGGGAGGCGGGGACATTGAGTCGAATGGACCATGTTCCGCGCCTATTGTTGAGGCGGCCGACCTGAGTTGTGGCCGTAAGGTGGTTGGTGCCTGTCGTGGCGGCAACCTCGCACCAGCTGGTGGACACCAGCGGTAAGGATGCCGTCAAGCTGAAGAAGGAGTCCTATCGGGCCTTTATGGCCTGTGGGACCCCAGAGGCAGCTGACGGGTATCGACTGGCCAAGCGGAATGCGGCCGGTGGTCGCCGAGGCAAAACTCGGACATGGGAGGAGTTCGGTGAGGCCATGGAAGCCGACTTCCGGACGGCTTCGAGGAAATTCTGGTCCACCATTCGACGTCTCAGGAGGGGAAGCAGTGCACCACTAACACTGTGTACAGTGGAGATGGGGCGCTGCTGACTTCGACTCGGGACGTTGTGAACCGTGGGCAGAGTACTTCAAGACCTCCTCAACTCCACCAGCACGCCTTCCTTGGAGGAAGCAGAGTCTGGGGACTCTGAGGCGGGCTCTCCTATCTCTGTGGTTGAAGTCACCGATGTGGTTAAAAAGCTCCTCGGTGGCAAGGCCCCAGGGTGGATGAGATCCGCCCGGAGTTCCTCAAGGCTCTGGATGTTGTGGGGCTGTCCTGGTTGACACGCCTCTGCAGCATCGCGTGGTCATCGGGGAGAGTGCCTATGGATTGGCAGACCGGGTGGTGGTCCCTCTTTTTAAAAGGGGACCGGAGGGTGTGTTCCAACTACAGAGGAATCACACTCCTCAGCCTCCCTGGTAAGGTCTATTCAGGGGTGCTAGAGAGGAGGGTCCGTCGGGAAGTCGAGCCTCAGATTGAGGAGGAGCAGTGTGGTTTTCGTCCCGGCCGTGGAACATTGGACCAGCTCTACACCTTAGCAGGGTCCTCGAGGGTGCGTGGGAATTCGCCCAACCAGTCTACATGTGTTTTGTGGACTTGGAGAAGGCGTTTGACCGTGTCCTCGGGAGTTCTGTGGGGTGCTTGGGAGTATGGGGTACCGAGCCCCTGATACGGGCTGTCCGGTCCCTACTCTCCTTAGAGATATAATATGATATGAGCTGCATGAAAACTGTGGTATTTTCGTAACATAATAATAATCGAGGAACGTCCTATCTGACCGCAACGCTCTCTGGTCGCTATGGTAATGTTTAAACGTGCCTTCAAAATAAGATACGCTGCAAATATAAAGTGCATGAAAAATACAACTCACCAAATTTGAGATTCCAAAATAAATAAAACAGAAGTAATTCAAGCGCTTTATTCTTTCTGTGCGGCCCGGTACCAAATGACCCACGGGACCGTTACCGTTCCGCGGCCCGAGGGTTGGAGACCGCTGCTCTAGACCGCCTCAATCTGTGGCTTTTAGCTTTATAAAGTTTTCGAAACACTGGTGTAAATAATACACCAGTGTGCCCCCACACAACATCAACGTCAGCGACTTTGAAGCTTCTTGAGTGACGTTTGACTGACCTTGCCCTGCGCCACCAGCTCTCTCTGGGCTGCTGATGCTGACTTGACAAGAGCGCTGGTCGCTGCCGCGATGGACTTGGCTGCTTCAAGAATCTGCTCCTCGAAATCCAGCGTCTCGTCAGCCTGCTGGAGGTTAAAGAAGAGAATAAATTCAGACAACGATACCTCATTGTACAAGTACTTCCCAAAAACACCACACAGGCCAACAAATGAAAATTGCAATGAGATCAAAATTGTAAATGGTGTGCACTTATGTCGTGCTTTATCTACCCAATACGGAGTCCAAACAGCTATACAAAGCCTCATTAAGTCTCGATTTGAAAATATATTTGGGTATTGACCCAGAGTGGACACCAAAGTGTTGTACAGCTGCATGTTCATAATTTTGTACTGATTCTTTTTTTAAAAGCCCCAAAATTCAAAAAATATGTCATCTAAGCCTGAACCTCATTCTCCTTCCTAGCATCGAAATCCATATCGAAAATATTTTCCCTTAAAACACAAAAGTGAATACGACTTTGAATGACCGCACAGGACCTGAACTAACCACCAGCAGTTCAGTAACAGTCAAGGAAAGGTCACATGATTGTGCACCTGAACGCTCCAGAAACACAAAAGGCACAGGTGGCAGGAGACATGGCGGGACACTGTAGGAATATGTTTGATACATAGTTGGACTGAATAACAACCTAATATATCAAACATATCAGACAGAGCCCTGCAGAGAAGTCCTCCAGGTCTACAAAGGCTCTGAGAGGGGCTCGGGAGGTAAGGAGACATGCATGCCGGGGTGGGAGAACCAATCCTCCGCCCGCCCACCCCCATCCTCGCTATATGACGATGGATGAGGAGCGGGAGTAAAGAGGATTAAAAAGGTTTGATGGAAGCGACACTGCAATGAAATTGGGGCGCGATTTTATGGCGTCGTTTGCTCTTGAAATGACACAGGAGTTGCCAGTTGATTAGTTCTGCCTCTGCACAGAAGCATTGGGTTAGAACTAACACACGCGTCAATTAGAAGGATTCAAATTCAATTAAAACATGATCTTGATTTGAAAGGACAATCAGTAGCTGGGGATTAAATTGGGGGAAACGACTTGCGGTATTTCCCTTGCTCAATTTTCTTTGCATGCATCAAAGGAGATCACTAGAGGGAGGCACTGACATCTACAAGAGGGGGAAAGCCTTCTCACTAATCTGCTTTTTATAGAAAAAAACATAACACACACAAAAAAAAAAAAAGCAGAGACCTGGTAATAAATGCCCTCATGGCATTAGAGCATGAGACGGAGCATTACGATTTTTATTAAAAGTGGGCTGACCTAAATATGCGATCCTTCGCATGACACAGACAGGAGGTTGATCTGACAATTACTGAGCGCACTGGAAGAGGTAAAGGGAAGCGGGAAAACACAAAGGGGAGATGCAAGAGGGATTAAACTACCCCCCCCCCCGCCCCAAAACTAAATCCACAATCATGATGTTGAGCGTCACACACAAACAACAGGATTTAATCACCTCCCATCTATTTCCCCAACCAGTAAAGTCGGCAATACCACAGCATCGGAGTGGAGAACACTCAGTTTTTTTTAAATGAGACAAAGATACCTCCTGTCATAAAGGAAAAAGGAAATACGTTTCATCAGACCGAGGCCCTCTCTTTAACGAGAAAAAAAAAAGGGTCACGACAGTCCATCGCACCCTTTTAAACCAAGTTCAACTTAAGCTCGAGGACCCCGCGGGGTAATTACGTCTCCTGGCAACGGAGCTCAAAATACCAAAGTCCAAGAAAGTTTACAGAGGACCAGCTGTGCGCGCCGGAACAAAGAAACATTCATCTGCAGCGATAGCCAGATAGCGGCACGGAAAAGAGAAGACGGTGTCACCTTTTCCTACGATGGGGGCAACGCGGCTCGCAAAAAAAAAAAAGCCGCGTGTGCGCGCCAGGGTGCGTGGGTGGAAAGGGCCGAGAAGGGCGCATCTACCTTGGGCTTGGCTCTGGGCTTCAGCTGCTCCAGTTTCTTGGCCGCGGCTTCAATGGACGCCGCGGCTCCGAGGAGCTCGCTCTCTGCGATGACAGTGGGGTCCTCTGGGTCTACGCACTCTGATCCTGAAAGGCACCGGCACATGTTTTTCTTCGACTGGCAAAAGTACAGCTTCCTCTGAGAACTCTTTTTTTTCGCCACGCACCGCAACTGATGCTCGACTTTAACGTGCTTGCCGCGGTGCCTCAAAGTAAAATAAGAGAAACTAAAGTAAGCGATTCATTTTTGGATGGGCCTTTTTTTTTTTGTTTTTTGCAGAGGTCAATAAAACACAGCACTTTGGGAACAGCTTGCGAAGGCAGATGGAAACATTTTTTCCAAGATTACGTTGAGCTCAGGGGAAATCTGCCCGGCCCGGCCCTGCACCCCCACACCTTTCCAGCCATCTCTACTCCTCGACCCCTTTCAGACTCTACGAAAGCTGATCCGGGGAAACAAAACACGCCATGGCGCACTTACCTCCATCTGAGGCGGCATGAGGGAAGAAGAGGGGTGAGGAAAGAGAGAGAGCACATGTGATGTTAGAAAGATAAAGTCGATAGCCCCAGCGCGTCTCGCCGTACACGCTTGAAATCTAATTCACATTCAGACACAATCTATTACTGCTGTCAAGACGCAGCGGCGCAGCCAACATATTTGTGTCCTAACCCCAGCTGAGCTTAATTTGGAGGACATTTTGCAGCGCAACCAATGTTTGGTCCAATCTCGAGATTCTAATGTGATTGTAGTGACCCGACCGACTCGGACGGATTGCGGTGCATCTCTCACGCTTTGTGACATTCAGCGATATTATTCAGGCGCGGAGGATTTAGCGCTCCTTCAACTTAATCGCTTACATCTCTGCAATCCTGTTTGTGAAATTGAATTCATAATGGGGATCTTTGAGCAGATTTGCCTCGCCGTGTTGATAATGTCTCACTGTCGTACAAGAGTCAACATCTCGGGAGTGGAGACAAAACAGCTGGAGTGTGAAAGGCCGCAATTGTGGGAGCGTGCAAGCACGTATGCGGCAGCCGGCCTCACCTTTCATGGCCTCGGCTGTCTGGATGAGCTCCGTCACACATGCCGCCACATGCTTCGAATGGACGGCCAGTTGATGCTTTTGCTCCGATGTGGGTCTCTGCAACACCTGAACAGACGGTACAGAAGAGCAGAAACACAAACAATCTAAAATCGGGTTACCATTATTACTACATTCATTTAAATATATTCATGAAGTACACGAGTCAATAACACCACAAGGTGCTTTTGAGACGTCTGCATTCTAACCCCAAAACGTTTTTTCCATTGTACATGTAAACAGCAAACTATGTGAGCTTGCTGACGAGGTGAACAAAAAAGCAGAAATGCTGGCAAAATCTACCGTTTTTTCTTCTAACCATATTGGAGGTCGAGGGAGTGTGGGGGGGGGCACGTTTGCCACTTGCTCTCAACTGAAAATAACTTCACAGTGCCTTAGGGCTCAGGTGCCGACCAATTCCGGCTCAGTTTGCGAAGGTCACATGGCCAAACGCAGAAAACAGGTGAGCCGTAATTGGCCGTTACCTAAGCCCTTAGCAACTGTGATGTCAACCGACAGCATGTGCTAAATTGCCCGCCCCCGAGATGGATCAACACGAGTGGATTTTGCTGCTGAACTCAATTTCCACAAATGCCATGTTTGGACTGATCAGCAAAATGTGCGCCGCCGAACGCAGCACAGGGCCACCTGTCATGTAAAGCAGCAAGTACACACAAACTTCAAATGTGACAGTCTCATTCCAACCTGGAGGACTTGTTCCAAAAGGTGGACATATCCAGTGGTGCATTCGGAGCCGTACTGCAGGGCCTTGCTTTTCACGTCCTCGCTCACTTCTGGGTGGTGTGCCGCTTTCTGAGTCGAGAGAGAGAGAGAATGAAGGATTCTGGGAATTTCAAGGAGACCAAAATAAATGGCTCCCAGTGGGATGTCGCTCGGCTCAAAATATCAAGGAGAAAACGTGGACGCATTTAAAAAAAAAAAAATCAGCAGTGATATTTTACAGCACTTTTCAGGATATCATTGTTAGTAATAGCGTGTGTATATAAGGTCTCATTTGGTTTACAACCTTGCAGGCTGTCAACATATCAGAAACAGATTTGCGGCTCAGGTTGGCCATGGCGATCACGTCCTCTTGCTGAGCAGAGTTGCCCGCTGCCACGGCTTTGGCCGTCGCCATGGTGATGCCCTTTGTCATGCGGATAAACTCCTCAGGTGTGGTGGACTTGTCCGGGACGTCCTTCGACAGGAACACCTGCGATGGGAGACACATCAGAAATGCTCTTGTGTGAAACTCCAGAAAAACAAAACGCACACACGGAGGATAGACATAAAAGCGATAGATACAAGCTCACTCTGAGGCCGTTGGCAGTACGATAAGAATTTGGGGTGATTTAAAATTCTCATCAATGGGAGCTTTAGCCCATCATAAGATTTGTAAAAGTCCCACAATAGTTGTGAGAAACAGAGAGGAGTGGAGTCGTTTGGTTCCGACCAATAGACACAAAAAATCCCCGACCCGCTTGAGTGCGAGGCTTGGTTTCATCACCACAAAAGAAGAGTTCCGGCCTGTCAGGCAGTCTTACTGTCAGCTCCTGCTTGATGAACTCAATGGTGGCCTCCAGTGCCCTCGTCCCGCGAGTGGCTTCATCCTCCACTGCCTTCACCGTTTTCAGAAGAGACGTCACGTTGGTGACCATGACCTGCCAAATAAAGCCAGTCAAGCGGATGAGGCAGTCAAACCAGGAGGTGGCGCTCTTTCTCCTTAAATACAAAATAGCAGTCACATATAAAAACAAGTGCACACAAAATAATTGGTCTGGTTTTTTCTTTAATTGGTTTTTGTTTGTTTTTTTTGTGAGTTGAAGGTGCTTATTTGGTCATGCTGTAATTGCACAGCTGATGAAGACACACAAAAAGGCAACATAATTCAGTAAGCATTCATAATACTATTAATTCAATGCTACCCAATTTGAAAGAAATAATTTTTCCTCATACTGGCACATTTTGCACAAGGCTTTTGGTGCATTCCGCAACAGGAGCCTTACAAGGTTAGTAATGCGAGCAAATAAATGCACAGCAGGACTTTCAGAGGGTCCCGTGTTTGGGGTCACCATATGCTGCAAGAATCTGTCAATGGTACCAAAAATCTTGGGTGGCCCTCTTTCCATTTAAATGAAAAAAAAAGCACGAGACACCATATGCAGCAGTTCAAGTTACATTGAGGAAGTTTCTTGCCTGGGTTGTTCAATGCACTGGCAGCAATTGTGAAAGTACTGAAAGACGACTTTAACAGTGTTGAATTGGATGAAGAGGAACAACAGATACGGCAGCCACGCGCTCTACGGGCTTGCACCTTTTACCTTGGCGGCGCCTTTCAGCTGATACATGGACGGGTCGTCGGCAGCCTTGCCCGCGGCACACTTGGTGGCGCTGATGAGTTCGGCCAGTGCCTTGGCCACGTCGCGCACTGCGTTGATCAGAACCACCTGAGGAGATGAAGCCGGGATCAATAAACCACAACGGGGCGAGCTCAGGCTCATCAGCGCTAGCCTGGGGACAGGATTTGCTCATGTAGCATTTATCATCCCCTAAACTGACTGCGGGAGATGAAGTTGTACGTTAATGGCCTATTGGGACTCCTGGCAGACTCTTGCTTTGCCCTTCTTCTTGGTTTGTCTGATCGTATTTCGTTATTTTAATCAGGTTGGTCCATTGTCTGTTTTCTGTCAATCAGCTCGTTAACCCTTTCATGCACCTTGTAACCTGATAACATGGTAAGCTGTCCACTGTAGTAACCGCTGTCCCTGAAAGGGTTAACAACCCCTGTCTTATTTTCTTGATGAGTGTGACCCCAATCAGTTCCTTCAAACCAGGATTATCCGTTGTCTCTTGCAGTTTGTGTCTTATTTTTTATTTATTTTTTCAAATAGTGTGACTATTCAGTTCTTGAAAAAAGGTTATATCAGTTATCTGTTTTCCTTATCGACAGGTATCAGCTCCTTTGCTGCCCTTGTCTCCCAACTGTGTCTTTGTGTTTAGGCTTTGTGTTTTAGTCGATCTTTGAATGAGTTTTTCTCATTACATGAGCCTACCTCTTACCTCCCTGCCAGATCTTGTGTCCCCTACTTATGTCTCATCTTTGCTTGTCTGCCCTTGGGTCTTTCCTCTGTCTCTGGTTGAGTGTGTCTGTTTTTTTTTTTTTCTTTGCCTACGCTTGTATTGCTCATCTGTCTTGGGGTGAATATGACTGTATTTCTCTTTCTTTTCTTTTTTTTTTTTAACCAGGTTTGCTAGATTACTGTATGTCCTTGCCAAGAGCATTACATTTGGGAGCAGAACAGAAAGCACAGTACATATTTGTTAGCAAATTGACATGCTTTACGGGTTACCTGTGTCTCGGGGTCCTCAGAGCCCATGCTTGTCGCTCCCATTTTGACCACCTCGGTGAGCTGGGTGATGGTCTTAGCTGAGGACTGGGCAGCCTGGGCCAACTTCTCTTGGCTGGATGCGGCTCCGGCCACCAGGAGCTTGGTGTCCTCCACCAGGGCCTTGGCTGTCTTCAAAATGCTTTCCCTGGGAGAAGAGGTGCGTTGGGTTTCGGTCAGTACATTCAGGAATAGGCTTGGTGAGATTTGTGGTCAGTTGTCTCTTTCCTTTGGGCGCTCTGCTTCTCCTGAGTGAGTCACTCACAAAATAGAGGACCGGCATTTACCGAGAAAACAACAGCGGATGCAATCTCATTGTTTGAATCCACTTTTTTTTCAAATGTACTGTGTGTCCTTATTGCTATGATGAATATGCGCTAAGGTCACAGACACCTGTGGTCAGCAAAGGACTCCTCATTCTCAGGGTTCAGTGTTCCCGCCGAGGCGAACATGATGGTCGTGTCCAGGTCAGCGATGATGCCCGAAACGGCACTTGCTGCTGTGATGCATGCCTGGGTGCCTTTGTTGCCCGCCTGCAGCGCTGACAGTACCAAAGACACCTGCGACACAAAAAGCATCGCATAGCTGCAGAACAATCAGAGAACATTTCATTCGACAGTCATTATTACACTTCCACAGTTTCGTCCGGTCCGACGCTAAGGCTGCGGCAGAAGAAAATGTGCCTCCATCCATCTGTCACGCTATCTCTTATCTGTCAATCCATCAATCCAGGTGTGACATATGCATCTCTTGAAAATAAGCTCAACCTGATTCATAGTATACTGTAGTTATCTATTCTGTAAAACATAGGTGTCAAACTCAAGGCCCGGGGGCCGGATCCGGCCCGCCAGGTCATTTTATGTGGCCCGCGAAAGCAAATCATGTGTGTTAAATTGCTAAAATCTGTACTGAAATATTAAATTGTCATGTGTAACAAATAACGTTTAGATTTTGCAATAATTATGTTCAAATTCAAAAAAAAAATCAATTCAAAAGTGGCCCGCGACTAAAATGAGTTTGACACTGCTGCTGTACGACGTTTTATTTTGTGATCAATATGACCTTTTTTAGAACTAGCAAAAGGGGAACATCCAGTGGGTAATATCAGTAATGAGAGACTGGTATTAATACCCCCCCAATAAAATGACTTTTTTGGGGGGATGGTTTTTAATTGAACACCTCTCCGACGGTAACAGTCAAAGCTCAAATCGTAGAGACACAACTTTTCGCTGGTTTATTGAATCTCATTATTGTGCAACTGATGAGCGTACAGTTGCTTGGTGGGCCGCCGTATCTGCAATGAGGTACTCCTCCTTGAACTCCGCCAAGTCTGTGATTTAAAAGTGGTTTGAGCTTCGATTAGCATGATTTTATGTGATGACCGATATGAGCTTCTAATCGGTTTGAACAATTTAGCAAATACTTAAGAATAGTGTTCCGGGTTGAACTGGATGCAAGGTTAAGCATGCTTGAAAACGGAGCCCAATACAATCAAAGCAAGTTGATGAGCCAGATACCACAACTAGCGTGGGTCTGAACCGAGAGCCTCGAGAGGAATCTTTGAACGAGGCACAAGACTCAAATCAGCAAGTGTGAAACCTCAAATTAATCAAGTAGGGTAAGTGCGTTGAATGAAATCACAGACTTCCAGTGGAATAGAATTAGCAACGTGTGACTGGCATAGCTTGTCATTGCCAGGGTCATAACAGGGACACAATATAATTACTATTCAGTGCGTAGCAGATTCAGAATAACTTTGCTTTCATAACCTGCATTATCGCTGCGGTAAAATCCTTTATTATCACCCAAAATAACATATCACATTTATATTCTGCTAACCTTTTACAAGATTAAGGCCAACTTTATTACTTGTCAGATGATAGAAAGAGCAGACAGTTTCACGTGAAGCGTCATATATCACCGTAATAACAAAGTAAATCATGTGCATTAACTACCAGATTGACTTTCATTAAATTCGGAGACACGTAACATCAGCCGAGGGGGGAAGCTTTGCTTTTCTCGGCAGATCCAGAAAAAACAGAGAAACAAAAGGGCCGCCAATAAAAGAGATGTATCAGACTCCAAATAATTTCAGTTTTGTGACCTCATCAGAAATGTCTTCAATGGACTATTAGTGATATTAGGAGTGGTCTACAACTGATCTTAAACTGGGCTTACAGCTGCCGATTTTCACAGTCCGAGACTAAAAGATACGGGAATGCCTCCAGTATCTAGTTGTAGTCTTGTTAATGTGACCCTGAAAAATTCAACCCTAAAAAAATCTGAGTGGGAAACTAGGCCGTGACTATAGCTAGTCTTTAATTGTGAGCAGGTGTGAGTTTTCCAAGGGTCTTTTCCAAATCTTCTCAAAGTCTGACATACAGGTAGCTTCACACTATCTTAGCTGGAGGAGCGGTACAAGATTTTAAAACCTCCTTCATGCATCGTGCTATCAATTCAAACAGTAAAAGAGTACCAATGTAAGGAACGTAGCCACTAGGCCAGCGTGTGGCGGTACCTTCTCGGTGACTGCACGTGCACACTCGATGAGCTCCCTTTTGGAGAAGCTGTCTGTGGGGCTGAGCTGCAAGGCTCCAGCTTTCTGGACCAGGTAGATACAGCCGTGACCCAGCTCCTGGACGCGTGTTCTGATCTGGTAACCAACCTGTAAGTAGAACCAGTCATTGGCTCCAATTCAATCAGGCGCTGAACTTTTCTTTTACCCAGCAGATGGGAAAGGAAGTCAAACACTCTTTCAAGAAAAGTGGCCCGACCATTTCGTTTCGAGGCTGAGCTACATGGCTGGGTGGGTGCTCTTTTGTAAGCGTCACTATAGGCTTTTAGACTTGTCAAGGCAATGTGTCGCTATGGTAACCAGCAGGGTTTGCAGCAGCCTGTTATGTATAAGTTACTGATAAGAGCTGTGAGCTTATTAGCGTGATGTTTCAGAGGAAACTTTAAAGAAACGATTGTGGGGTTGCTCTGAGTGACGGATGTGGGAGGAGTAACTTCGACTTTGATCTCAAAGATGGAGAGTCGATCAAAGAGCAAACATCTGCCTTAATCGGCAAGCGTATCTGAAAGCATTTTGGATCCAAACAGCCGTGACTCAAAAGTGATATTTTGGAGCAAACTCCCTGCGATCCCTGCATCGTTCTGTGGAGAGGTAGAATGCCCTCTGACCTCTTCGTGCTCTGCTGTGGCTGCAGCGAGGCGTCCTTGGTGTGCAAGCTGCCCATAGTCCACAGTCGCCTGAGAGGCAAGGCCGCCGAGCTCTTCGGGGCAGGTCACTGATTTAGTCATCTAGTCAGAGCGGGATGAAGGTAGCCCCATTAGCTAATGAACGTCTGTGAAGCTACACAATCAAGAAGCACTCACCATCTCCTGTGCCGTGATGGCAATGGCCTTGGAGAACTTCACCATCGTTGTCTGGTAGTCCACAAAGGAGCCTTCGGGTTCAGGAGGTGTTCCTTCATCCAGCTATAAAGATCAAGCACGTCATAAGTTTCATGAAGGCAAATCACACGATGTCTATTCTAAATGGTTTTCAACAAGTTTGTTGGACAAGCTTTTCATATCAGCGTAATGTCGGTGTCATACCCAAAAAACAAGACAAAAAAAGACAAAACTGCAGACTATGACAGAGTGATAAGAGAACATGGGTGTTTGCAGCCTAAATATTATCCTGAGCAAATATTCAGGGGCCGGTGTCAAAAGCTATTCAATGAGAGTCAAACACAAGGACACATTTCGAGAACACCCGCTGTGAAATTACTCGGAGTTTGGCAAAAAGGGCGCAGACGAAATCCACTTCTCACCCTGCCCATGGCCTCGGCAATGGACTCCACCATGCCCCCAACCATGCCCCCCTCGCTGGCCGCCTCATTCAAAGTCACCATGATGTCATCCACAGCCTCTTTCATCAGCTGGGCTGCTTCGGAGATTGCATCGTGTGTGTGGGACGCCTGGGGATGATTAAAAGCAAACATTAGTATACTGTAGCTCTAACGAGCTAGAGGACTCTTTTTAGGCACTTTTCCATTGCAGGTTCCTAAACAGCCTATCAAATGCACAGGAACTTTCACACAGATTTTAAAAAATATATATTTCCGGGTTCAAGCTGGAAGGATCCAGCCGCCGCCACCAAAACATAAAATTACAGCATATACGGTACAACTTTTTGTGATTTACAACAATATCATATTTACAATCTGATATGAACCTGCAGATGAAATAAGTGAAGCTTATGGTAAAAATGTTCATTGCATGTTGCGAGGTTACCGGTCTTGAGTCAATGGGTCCATTCAATTAAATCAAATCAAGTCCCACCTTTCAATATAACCCCATTTTTGTAGACCATGTACTCTTTCGGTAGCAAACTGTATTCCTTGACTAACGTTGTGCAGTGCGTGGCCGCCCTAAAAAGGAAAGTGGATATCTTGAAAGACAGGGCACAACTCTCCAAAATTTTGACCAAGGGTCACTTATTTTATCCACACGTACACATAAAATTGTAAATATGGTTTAGTGTTGTTGTAAACAAAATATGTTGACTGTATATGCCGTATTTTTGGACTGAATTGTTTGGCGGCCAATTGTCTTCCAGTGCGCAGTGGAGTTCCTTGTGTTATCCTGAAAGAAACGCCTCCATCTGTTGGCCAATCTGATGATGTCACGGCCCTCGTGGGTCTGCTTTTCTAGAACCAGGTTGGGAGAGTTTCTGAGGAACGGGTTAATTTTTCACCTGATTGCCTTGAAAAAGTGTAATGAAAAAGCGACCATGTAGGCTGGAACCAGGACAATGGAAAAAAAGGCATTTGGGGCTGCTCGAATAACAATAAAAGAGTTTACACTGCTTCTCTAATAGACTCAAGTTCTACATTAGGTAATGATAAAAATGATACATAAGAGTGACACATCTTTGCTTTGATCCTGCATAAAGGATCTTTCACACACCAAAGACAGACTCGTCCAATTACTGTTAAGTGCATATTGTCTGCATCATTAGAGCAGGGAGTAAGGGCCGCTCCTACCTTGAGAGAAAACTTTGAAACAACTCAGCAACTGACTTACAGCTGCACATTAGGCAGAAAGGACATTCACGGATTAAGAGGATCTTCGTTGTCGTCATCCCCAGAGCAGACTGCTCAAGGACATTCGATGCAGCACGGCAAACACATCGGGGACTTCTTCAAATGAAACTTGGAAGTGGCTACCTCTGCCTAATTTGAGACCACCTCCTGCTCTGACATCATGAAAACCGGTATTATCTGACTCGTAGTGCTTGGTGGATCAATTCAAACAAGGATGACATCGATGCTGACCGTGATATTTTAACGCTCGATATTAGTGTTGTACCTTTGGATTGCCGCCACCTTCCTTGGCAGCGTAAAGCATCTGCAGAGCAGACTCTGACAGGGTCTTAGTCTGGTCCAGGATGGTCATTTGTTGCTGATGGTCGTGCAGTTTGGAGGCCAGGCCGACTGATGCCACAATAAGTGGATCAAAGTAGCTAGCCAGCTGAGTCACCTAAGTGAAATAAGGTTAGGAGAGTCATCCGGGAAAAGGATTGTTGAACAAGATGGAGCTCTTATTTATCTAAATCCAGAAGGGATAAAGAGGGATATATCATCAGAGACGGCACCTTGTGTCCCAGCTGGGCAGCTTCACCCCGGGCGGCTGTGGAGACGGGATCAATCAGATGCCCAATCTCCTGCACGGTTGAAGTCAGCTGTTCCTGCAGTGCCTAGCGAGTTACAACGACAGAACGAATTATCGTATAAATCACAACAGAGAGCCTACAGATCCCATTAAGCGCTTTCTCTCGGACAGGACAAGAGCTGATGGGCTGCCTACCTCCATGGAGATATCATCTCTGCAGGGCAGGGTCTGCCCGACTGCAGCCAGGGATGCTTGCTCAATGTCGCGGATACATTTATTGATGCTATCTATAGAGTAATCACACTCTTTCTGTCCTGGTGCCTTGTCCCTGGGGGGTAGAAAGTTAGAATAAACAAAACAAAAACGTAGGCCCTCTTGTTTCATTTCAGTGCAAATAGCATCTAAAGGCATTTGACTTTTTTTCCCCCTTTCTCTTTTTTCAAAAGAACTTTATATGTACACAAGGAACTGGTTAGTTGACTGTGATAAAAAAAAAAAAATCCAAAACAGCACACGCTGTGGTTATTTTAAACTCTTTTCGTTTAAACCGTGAGACAAGTGAAGTGTGAAGACCACAAAGTGAAGGGCGCTTCGCACTGCCTTTTCGGAGTCCTGTCATCGGCGTGGTTGCCTGGCAACAGAGGAGCCCAGCCGTCTGCTCTCATAAGCTGACTGGTTCGTGGCTGCACCATCACAGTCAATCAACGCGGTTAATTTATATTTGAAGTGAAATTCCTCACACTGTTATAATATTAGCGTAAAGAATACCAAAGCATTGACTCCAGTCCTTCCAATACTGTGCATGCAGAATCCAAGGATAGAAAACTGATCAAACTAAACTGGACTCCACTATTGATGAAATGCTTTGATATCCTCCCAGCTCTAAACTAACAGTGCAAAATGTCTTTTAATCCTAAATGCATTGTATCGCCCCCCCCAAAAAATGGGTGGAAACCAACCTGATGGAAGTGATGAGGCTCTTGATCGAGTCGGAAACAGTTCTCGAGTGACCAGCGAGGATCGACCAAGTGGGGGATCCTTGGGGTTGAGGACCAACGAGCGGGCCGTTTCTAAGAGGTAAGTGGAGCTATCAAGCATGGAGCGGGCTGAACGAACAATCGGCTCCTGGGCGACCGAACCCTGGAGGAAAAGCCGACATTGGAGCAGGTGAAATAAAAATTCTGGTACAAGGCTAACAGCGGGGATCGAGCTCGATTGGAACGACAGCGACGTTAATATTCCTTCTACCGCGGCGGGAAGATCAGGTGAGCAATCGGAACTCAAGGATGAGATGAGAAGGACAGCTTTACGGAAACACAGGGAAAAACACCTTCAGTCTTTATGATCCGAGGCAAAACCTCCCTCGACAATTAGATTAACAAGGTGAAGATTAGAGCGGCAGTAAGGGCGTGAGTGCCGTTAAACACGGCCCTCCAACAGATTACAGCCATAAAGCTTTTAGAGGACGCTGCGTGGACTTTTCCGCTCTGATTGAAAACATAAAAATGTATCCTCGCGATCCGTTTCACGGGAGTAAAGGAAAGGAGAAAATCAACTCAAATACCCAGGAAATTTACAGCAGTCTTGTTTCACGACATCCTCGGTACGATGTCATTTAGTTGCAGGCATTTTTCGATGAACGGTTACCTCGTTGCTGATTTGAGCTGGGATACTCGCAAAGTCAGGGTTGTTGGCAAAGGTAGACAGGTTTTCGACAGCTTCAAGGAGTGGAGCGGTGGCAACTCGACATTTGTTTCTGTTGTCCTCGGAAAAATCTCCATCTAAAGCCTAAAAACAAGACATTCCATATGAACCCGTGACAGTTTTTCCACAGGTAATGGCTGTATGGATTGACTCCCATGCAAAGAACTCCTCACGTGATGAAAAGAGATTTGGTAACAAATGGCACACTCAACGTTTTGATCAGTTGGGGAGTTGACCTTGATGGTCTTGACCAGGTTGGCGGTGGTGTTGGCCACCTCTTTGGCTGACTGCACAAACTGTCGCCGAGCGACGGGGTTGGAGGTCTTTGACGAAGCAAGGCGGCAGGCATTGCACAAAGCCGACGTGTGCTTCGCCACAATCGTTGCCGCAGACAACACCTGCCGAGCCAACGGACACCGACCAGCGTTATTTACAATTAGAACATTTTATGATTCGGTGTCGAAATCAGGGCTGGGCAAACTTTTGTGCTCTTTGGCCACGAGGATCAGACAGTTGATCACGCAATGCTCGACAAGCTGCATTGAAGAACAGGGGCAGACGGTCTCGTGGCCCGCCGACAAGAATTTGCCCAACCCTGGTCTAAAGTTTGGAATTTCCAACCTGTGAGGGACTACTATTTGGGTCCACTAAGCTCTGACAAGCCATCTGTATGGCTTGGTGGGCGCGTGCAAACTGGATGGGGTCTACCAGGCCCTCATAGCCTGATTGACTATTGGGATCGGACACACCTACAAGATAAGAGGCCTAGAACAGAAATATGGACAAGTTAGAGCAAAATATACGCCTGCGAGAAGACTTTTGAACTCATGTTGTCACAGTGAAGCATCAGACAGCAAATCAAGTGTTATTACTTCCCTACCAATGCAGTAACTATTAGCCCACATCGACGACTTTGCGTTACAGTGAGCATTTACAATTGTATGCCACTGCTCAGAGGTGAGTTGAATGATTTTGTGCAATTCGTGCAGCATTCTCCGAAGCATACTTGTTTAATGTCAGGTCAGTTTGTGCTAGCGTGTCATTTAAGCTAGTATGCTAGCTAATACTGTTGAGGAAGGTTTGTCTGTGTTGAATAATAACTTCTGAAGGCAGTTGTTTATGTAACATGGGTTCATGATTGTGTATATGCTAGAGGTGTGCTGTTGATGCTTTATGATCCACTCCTTTTTAACCCATTCAGTACCAGCCAATTCTAGACCAAGTCTGAAAAGACGTTTAAAAACGTCTTTGGGAGTGAATGAGTTAAGATGTTTGTTGCCGCTTTGTGGAATCTATATGCGATTCCAAACACCTTTTATGGGGGTGTCAATTATTGAAGGCAGGGTTCGATCCCTATCCCTGGTAAATAGCGCGGGGTTTGCTGTACTGCTTGGTGAAAACATGGCATATCTATTGAGAATAAAGACTCCCTCAAAACATAACACAGAAGTTGAATACAAGATTTCTGCGGAGCAGTTAAGCAGAAGGACAAAATAACTGTACTTTTTGGGTAACTCAAAGAAGGGTAGGATACTAAGATCCAGCTGGAATGGGTGCAAATGTTGCCCTGATCCTTCCAAAGTGCACTAGAAAGCATTTCATTCACACTTAGGAATGGCTTTCTCTTCCTTTTTAATGTGTTTCATGGATAGACATTTCCAACTTTAATTTAAGATGAGTAAAGTGTTTAATCTCACCTGTCCTGCCGCCTCTGTCAGCCCACAGAGGGCCTTGGACGCCACACCTACACACTCCCCAAAAGCCACCACGTCACATGTCTTACAATGCTGCGAGATGCCTGCCATCGACTCTCCGAGGATCTAAGGCATGTTGAAACACAGAGGTTTTAAAAATATCGGGTCTTTGTCGTCACCTTACTCTCAGACTGGTTCGTACGGTAACAGAAATGTACTTTGAAGGCATATTACCTTTGAATTTTCCATGACACTCTCGATGCAGTCAAAATAGGACAGTTCATTGATGGGCTCGCTGGGATTATCCAGGAGTCCTCTCACAGCCTATGCACGCAGCCACCCACACGCACACACACAAAAACATTGTAAAAGGACCTTATTGCCACAAATGACTTCTTGGTATTCAAGACTTTTTAATGTGCCGCTTTATTATCGTTCTCATTGACCTGTGTAATTGAATCGAGCGTAATGCTGACTTTAATGTTCATCCGCAACGAATGATTCTGGTGACGTAACAGAATTGGGGCTGAAAGTCACGCGAGCAATCCATTTCAAGTCAAGGTTGGCATACGGCGTAACGGTATGGAAGGACGGCTACCTCCAATTCCCTCAAGGCGTTGTCGCACTCCCTTTGTCCTGCGGCCTGCTGTGTGCAGAGCGTGATCAGCTGGTTGATACTCTCCGTCACCGCTCTGAAACGCATAGGCCACCTTTTCATTTCAGTCACTCACGCGCGCTTTGGCAGCCCTATTCACGCTATTCACTGCGAGAGGCCAACAGTGCATTGCGCAATGACGCACGGGCATGTGCAGGAGTGACAGAATTGTCTCGTGTTTGTGGTTCAGCCTTGCTGAGCGCAGACCGCTTCCAGCCAAGGCTTCCATCTTCCTAATTAGACAGAGAAAAGTCACTCAGGCCCAAAGCCCATCGGGAGCAGCTGCCTGGCTTCTGTCCACAAGGAGGAAGACGACTCCCTGAAGAAACGCTGAATGGACAAGGTCATATTAAAAAAAAAAAAAAAAAGCTTTACATTTAAATTACGTTTGGGATGTAGGCTACACCTGCACAACCATTATAAGCTCGTATTCAAGAGTTGTACCAGAAAATGTATACAAGGATCCTTACAAGGATTCACAAACATTATTATTATCATTCCTACTTGCAGTGGAGTAGAATTGCGCCCTGTCATTCCATTAGATTCAATTGAATAGTACACAATAAAATGAAACATGCAGTAACTAGCTCACCGTGCTGCGACTGCAAGAAGATTCTTTGCGTTGGCAGCATTGGGATCGACAGACAGAGACTTGGCGGCTAGCAGAAGCTTACTGGATGCCATTGAGATGTTCTTCAGATTACCAATTACTTGGATCTGATCATCCCTGCTCTGCAAAGCCAACAAAAAGAGATATGTCATTTTTGGAGATCGGTCCAAAACTGTATTATATGTCTTGTCAAATTTGAGACATGGTATCAACTCGTGAGCTATAGCAACAAACACATATTGCCCCCCCCCCACCAGCCGTTTCCCATCCAAGGCTTATTAAAGCTTGAGTATCACGCTACATCAGCTCAGATCCCTGAAGATATTCCCACACTAATGAACAAAATAACCAGAACATGAACATCACTAGATCTCATTATAGCTGGCTCTTGGCCAAAGCAACGTGCTGAAGTAAATTTGATTGATCGAATCATGGAGGGGGGAAAAAAAAGTTGGTAATAAAGTGACCAAGATACGACAAATTAGGCTTTGACATTTGGGATTCTTTGACATTTGCAGTCTTTGCATGTAAAATGCGATGACAACAACATCCTCACTCGACTGTTCAGTGGCGTTGTACGATGCCGAAACCTACTTGGGTGTGTCCTGCCATCTCGACACCAGCATCCAGGAACTCATCAAAGTCTTGGCTGAACTTCCCGGAAGCGGCAGCCAGCTGGCTGCTCGTTCCACGGGAGGAGTGAACGACCTCGCCCGCCGAGTGGTTGAGCTCAGCCGCTGTATGGTTCAGATCCGTCTGAGCTTCCTGCAACGTCTTACTGCAGGGGGGAAGCTTCAAAGACACATCGAAAAGGCCATCGTGGAGATGCCATTATTGGATAAAATCGTAAATTAAATGCGATCACGGTTCAATAAGAGGTCAGACACTTTAAACACGAACAGAAATTCAAGAAAATCGGAGCAGGCCTCACAATTTCTACCAGCAACTTCTTGCTGGCTTCTCCGATGCTCCTGAGAGCCATGTCAACGTCCTTCTGGCCCGGCAGGCAGTTCACGCAATTATTCAGCGAGTGCGACACAGCTTTGGCCACCTGAAAATACGGAACAATCAACCGTTACCGGACTACCGTAAGTCATTCTAAACAATGCGCCACATAATGCAGGGTCCCAGAGAACTGTGAAATATCTCCGATGCAAACTGGGCTCACGGCGGAAAATAATCTGTGCCATTAATTTATGTAGCCATCGCAGACAAATACCAGCGGTGTTTATTCCCTGGAGGGCCGCAGGGCAATGTTTTACTCTAGCAGTCCTGAAAAACACGAGGCAGGTGACCCCAGAATGAAAATAGCGACACATGGGCGTTAGAATGATTGCTGTGGCAAGGAGAAATGCTCACAGTTGAGAGGGGATTGCGACTGACTTCTTGGAATAGTTCTATAACGTTTGAATTTGATTGAGACTGGGATCGAAGACCGTTGAGGCATGTTTAATATTAAAAGTACCGAAATTGGTGCTTAAGTGAATACAAGTCACTTTGTATGCGCTTCCCAGGACGCTCGTTGTAGTAAAGATCTATCCTCCACAGTTAACGTTATGCGTGTGACACCCAAATTGACCCTGAAAGAAAAATCTGTCAGAGTTTAGACTTCATCTGTTTCAAACTGAGTGAAAGAGGACATTAACGGCGCTTCGCAAGAAAACACGAAATGTCCATCACCCAGACATGCTTTGTCATAGCCACAGATTAAAATGTCACTTGTGACAATTTGACTCTCAATCCTTCCGTGCCATCGTCTACTTCTCGAACATGCACTTTCTCCTCGCAGCTCCAATTTTCCTGAACGCAACATACTTATAGCTGCTCTGCCATTGGCTATTCCCGAGCATCATCCTGGCATCCCATTGGCTAAGAACGACCTCTACCAACCTGAGTCTGTGTGTGTAGGTAGAATGTGTTTATGCAGCATCCTAGTCATTCACCCCTCGGGTCATGAGATGTTTACGTAAATGTGAATCACCCACAAAAAGTGTTCACCAGTTTGGCGATCGCTCACTATGCTGATGTTTGCCTTGGATATTTTCGAAGGATTGTTAAAAGCCGACAAAAGCAAACGTCCTTGGATGAGTTCTTTACAAAATGCCGGGTAAACCACTTCTGAGAGAGAACATGGACAAAGAGGGCAAAAAAACCCCAATAAGGACACAGGTAAAAGTTAAATAACCATCATTTTTATTCTTTGTTTTTTTTAATATTACGCACAACTCTAATTTATTGTGCTTCAATTTAATTGTAACATGTATTTGTTACATATTTCGAAAAAATTTTATGCTTTAGAAAACATTTATGTCTGAATTTTGGGGGGGGGGGGGTTGGAACTGATTAGGGCATTTAGTTGGAAAACGAGTCTCTACATACAAAATTTTCTAGTAAAGAAATTTCTTCCAGTACCAATTAATTTCTTAAGAAGAGATAGCACTGTACATTTATTTGGCTAGGAAATTATGAATACAGTTGCTTCCTGGGATTATCAAATTAAAGCGACAAATTGACAACTTTTGGACAAACTTACAGATATCCATATGCAAACCAAGGTATTTTTCTATTTCTTCTGTATATCATTGTATTCTCATGAATACATGTTACCATAAATATATATGGTCAGAAAGCTGCTTAGGATGTAAAGTGAACCTTTGATAACCTCGAGTTAGCATTGGTTTTTATATTCAATGACTTGTTGAAACCAGGCGGCCCGGTAGTCCAGTGGTTAGCACGTCGACTTCACAGTGCAGAGGTGCCGGGTTCAATTCCAGCTCCGGCCTCCCTGTGTGGAGTTTGCATGTTCTCCCGGGCCTGCGTGGGTTTTCTCCGGGCACTCCGGTTTCCTCCCACATTCCAAAAACATGCATGGCAGGCTGATTGAACACTCTGAATTGTCCCTAGGTGTGAATGTGTGCGTGGTTGGTTGTTCGTCTCTGTGTGCCCTGCGATTGGCTGGCAACCAATTCGGGGTGTCCCCCGCCTACTGCCCGAAGACAGCTGGGATAGGCTCCAGCACCCCCCGCGACCCTAGTGAGGATCAAGCGGTTCGGAAAATGGATGGATGGATGGACTTGTTGAAACCGAGAGACAAGAATGTCATATCACCCTACGCGGGTTTCTACCTGTGCAAGTCGCTGCTGACTTTCCGCATCTCCTGGATGTACCAGGGCCTGGTGGGCCTCATGGATTAGCATGGATGAGCCCTCCATGACGCAATGGGCGGAGTCTAGCATTGCAGCTGCGGCCTGAGGCTCTTTAGTGCTGGCTGCGACACCTCTGGCTGCTTGTGCCAACGTCCTTAATGCCTGCGCCGTTTCTCTGGCAGCCACACCTGTAAACAAAACAGGTGCATGAGGGAATCACAGCAATGTCTGTTCAAGAATTTGCGGCAGGACATTTGAATATTTTGCGATAATGACACCTGGAAGTAAAAGACACATTCCCTAGCCACAACGGATGTGCTACTGGCACAGCAGCTAACAGAAATAAAATACAGAAGCTCACTCTGGAGACCATTTGTCATCCATACAGGCATGTGGCAGGCGTAAACACCATTTATCCACGTTATGAAACTCACAGAATCCGGATCTGTCTGTCGACTCAATTTTGAGTGTGACTCAGAATCCGGTGCTCGATTAATGATCTTTGTTTGCATTGATTGTTCTGTTACCCTCCAAACTAGAATATATCACTCACTCCGATCAGGCATATTTGATTTAAATACATCCTTCACTTATAATGACATTCATTGTTTTTGATGAGCAATAGTTTTTATGGTTGATAGGCTTTAAGCAAGACACATGGAGGCTGGTGTTTTCCTATTAATTCCCCAAATCACGGCATTCTGCACATTGGGGGTTTGCAACGCCACAAACAGAACATAATAAAATGCTCTCTTTGTCCAAATAAATCAACCGTTATTATCAACATGGTCTCACATGGGAGATGCTCCTAATGTATTATACATACTAAAAGAATAGCAGAAAATTGCACCAAATTGCTTGAACCAGCCAAGAGGAGCCATTTACTGATTGAATGTTAAGTCTAGTGAAAATAAGATTAATGAGTGGCCAGAAGCACCCGGGGCCACAGCATGATGAGCTGCCTGTGAGCATTCATTGTTATAGGAAAAACATTCTCGGAGACCTCATGCCTCCTCCGAGAGCCCCGTTGGCCCTGGAAAAAAAAAAGGCAAAGCAGTCACCACATAATTCTAGCTAAGTGAAAAAAAGAAAAGCGGTATAATCCTCTCTTTTGGCATGTTGACATTTAGACAGAGTGATTATTTTTAAACGAAACTCGAAAACACCTCTCTTACCTGTATAATGTTCATTGCCTTGAGCAGCACAAGTCAGCAGTTGGGCCATGGAAGAGCCCACAGCCTTCGATGTGCTTCCCAAATCCTGCGCACACTTCTCCAACTGTGCGGACAGCAGGGCCGCGCAAAAATCATCTCAATTAAACTGGGATGACCCCATTGCGTGGTTTCAACACTTTACATCTTGACAATACGACTTCAGTGGGCTCACCGATTCCCCCGGGAGTGGTTTGAGTTGGCTGTCAATAACGGACATCTTGGCATCCTGCAGCTCACATTTGAGTGTCTGAACCGTTTTGAGGGCTGAGTCAATCTCTAGGGGACCGCACGCTTCATGGGCCTTTAAAAAAAAATACACAGATGTAGCTGTTAGTTGCACGCAGTCCAACCAGATAGGATGCCATCATGCAGGAAAAAGTTGAGCCTATTAGCGCTGGATGAAGTCAGGAGACTGAGCGCATTGAAGTGGTGCTTGAGAACAATACGCCAAAATAATGCTTGCGTCAGTCAGGCGACTTTTTAAACACGTGTCGGGGATAGATACCTTCTGGGTGGCTGTTCTGAGCTCTGCCAAGCAGGTTGCCAGATTCTTTGCACACTGACCCAGTTGCATAGCCGCAGCTTGGTCAGCCACCGTCGGAACGGCCGACTTCACGGACACCACCATTTTACTTCCAGGCTGAAGGCAGAGCGGGACATCAATCACACATCATTACTGTAAGCATCTAAAGAGTGACTTTTCATGATGTTACCATGCAAAGGGGAAAATCAGACCTGTAAGAAACTCTGGCTAGCCATGATGAGGGCAAGCTGGGCTCCAAGCTCCTCGGGTTGGGCTTGGCTGCTTCTCATGCCTTGCACCAACTGAGGAATGCTATCTGCTACTGCCTGCATGAGCACACGGTGGATTTATTGTTAGCTAAGGCAAAGCTGAAATTTCTCTTACACCAAGCCCCCCAAAAAAAAAACACAACTAGGTCTCCAAGTATCACTATAATGACCAACTTTGAAATACAGCAGCGTAGTAGGCCAAAATATTTGTCAAATACGACACAGACACTGTATTCCTGAAGTTTACATGGAAAAAGATGACATTTTCCAAGAATCAAGTCCATATTTCATGAGACGAACTTCAAATTACACAAAAATGGAGTCCTAAAATTACGAGAGGGAAAACATTTGTGGCGACGTTGTCATGTCATGGGAAAAACAACACCCCACGATTTACAGGAGTGAAGTCAAAATCTAAAAATACTTTCCGAGATTAAAAACACAATAACACAGGAATGACAAATTACAAATTCATAGCATCAGAAGTGAAACGGCGGAAGTAACCAAAGCGTGCCTCTATTGTGTGTTCTACGGCAATAAAATAAAAAAAAAATTAAAACACGGGTTGGGTTTAGGCATCAAACTGACGGGGGGGATTTTACCCGAACAAAAAGAAGGGTGACGTTCATACCTTGCAGCTGTGTACAAGCTGTTGGTGTGAGGCTGTATTTTTGTTGGAAGCGGCGGCATTTTGCGCGGCTGCAATTGTTTGAGTAGCAGCCGCCGCCGCCTGCTTCGCAGCTATCTGCACAAATGACACAAAGATTACTTGAGTTAATAGAAAATGAATGTGAACAGAAAAAGTGCCCCGTGAAGGGCTTGGCACCGTGCCGTCATGTAAGCCGAAGCTGTTGTATCTAACTAAGCGACGCAGTCTCACAAGAATTTAGTAGGAAATCTCCCGGACATGACACAGATCCATTTTCGACAAATACTGGGTGGTTAGATTTTCATCTGAAATCTTACTGAATAATCACGAGAACAGGCAAAAAAATAAATGAAAAAACACCAAATGGAATTTAAATAAGTGTGTGCCGTCAAGCGTTTTGTTTCACAATATAATGAGCACTGCTTTTCTGCTGCAGTTTCCCTGTTCTTATAGCTGCTTCTTAGTTCACATTAATTAGTTGTCACCAGCTTTGAAGTGATGACAGAATATGACATCCCACTCTTGAGGTGATTTGGGAGGCGAGCAGGCTTAATTTATTCACGGTATAACATTTACACACACACACAAACACACACACACACACGGGTGAAACATATACATGGCACTTTCTCTTCATGCCGACACAAAGTGACCATTAGCACTGTGATGTGCGACGCCTGATCGTTGGAGCAGAAGTGGTATAACTCATTCGGGGTGATCTGATGGCTCAACGCGGGTTTTGACAACCGTAAAATATATTCTTGGCTGTAAATGTGAGGTTGAGGTTTTTGAGCTTGCGTCTTTTTGAGCCTGGAATGTTTCTATTGCAAGGACGCAGCATGTAGTGGGGCAGACGGGCAAACAAGGAGATGTAAACATGCTGACACGTTTGACTCACCTCCAGCCTGCTGACTAGCTTTTTCTTTATTGCATTTTGAGCGGCGGCATTAGTGGCGACACGCAAACCCTCGGCTGCTTCTCGGAGCCTCTGCTGCTGGTCTTCGTTCTCCGGGTAAGCAGCCGCCCCCTGAGGGCGCACATTCACACACACAAACACATCCACACACATTTAAAATTAAGCTTTGGCTCACTATATGACAGCTTGAATCAGATCTTGTCAATAAAAATAAACACAGTTATCACAGCGTCACAAGAGATGCTTCCGTACGAGGTTGCTTTCTGATTGAAGGCCAATGATTTCCTATCCTCAATCATAACAGCGGGGATGTGGCAATTAATGCACTCGTTGAAAATGATCCATAAGCAGCATTTCTCCTGCCGGGGTGTCTCACTATAATGATATCCTGCTCAACAGGACCGGGAGCGTACTTGGAAGCCATGGCGAAAATATGATGGCAGGTGGTGTTTGTGCGCAGCTATGCCAAAAATATGCAGTCAATTAATGAAGGCAATACAGCAACTTCATTTCGCTGATATTTAACAGTGAATTCAATATAGCATTATGGGCCATAACATCATTAGAGAGAAAAAGGGTATTGGTTTTCATTAGATTAAGATGATAATGTGAGCCGTGTTTTCATTAGGTAGCTATATTTGGAAATGAAATTAGAAATATGTAAAAGTGATGAAAATCTAATCATCAACCAATAGTAAGAAGGAAAAAAAATTGGACCTTAGCTGCCTCCACCATTCTAGCTGTGGCGTCAGCAAGGAGTTTAGCCGCGGCTAAGAGCTTCTTGGAGTTGTCAACATCCACTTCTGCCTCGGCGTCAGATCGCATGGCATTGACCAAGTCAGAGGTGGCTTGCGCTAGAACCCGGGCCTGGCGCACCATCTCACCTATTAGCACATGAAAGGAAAAAAAGTCACATTTGTACCAAGTCACTGTCGGATAAAAGTGGAAGTCAATCAAAATAAAATCGGTATTCATTCTTGATCTTATCACGGCATTTTGGACAATTTTCTTGGGTCTTTTTCTGTTCCAGCAAGATTGTGCTCAACAGAAGAAAGCAAGGGCCATAAATTTACGTGGAAGAACCCTGACTTCAGGTTAACAATCCTCTCGCTCAACATCAATCACCTCTGACTTCACAATTTCTCTCCTGAATGTTTTTTTTTTCATTTTTACATATATCTGTCATTTTTACACTCATGCATTTACATGTAGCTATCATTTTTACACTAATGGATGCCGATTTGCTACAACAAACGCCTCTGAGTATGATCCCGCATTATTTCCCGATCACCCCACCAATAATAAGGCTTATTCTACTCCAGTATATGGAAATGAGCACCTTTATTTGACAACGAGTGCACAGCTTTATGCTGATCTCATTAAATCGCATGTGAAACTGGAGTTGTGGCCAGAATGTGCGCATGCACGCGTCTCCCCACACATGTGCTATAAAAAGCCATGTTTCCCAAACACCCACGTCCAGTCGGAAATCACTCACCCCCACTCCTTCGAGAGACGAGACGCCGGGATGTTTTACAGCCTACATGTACAGCCTTGGAGAATACAGATTGCTTGGTGGGTATAAATCACTGTTGATTTGTTGCCGGCAAAATGTCTTTGCAAAATAAATAAATAAATAAAGGCTTTGTTCTTGAAGGTTAAGTGCACAGTAGTTTTATTTTAGTTTTTTTAAATGAAAAGTTTGGTACCGAACCCCAGAAAATTGGATGTCTCGGAAATGATTCTTTTTATGTGTTGACACCTATGCTATAGTTTAATCCTAATTTCTACAAATGAATCCCCGCCTCCTGCCGTAGCCTCGCTTTTGGATACTCACCGGCATCGCCCATTGAAGTAAAAATATTTTCGGTGACATTCATGATGGTGTCAGTGGCCTGGTCGTAGCGTCCGATGGGCTCGCCGCAGCTGGCGTAGTGGCGGACGTGCTGCAGAAGGTCGCTGAGGGCCTGGCTAACCACGCCGGCCGCTGCGCCGACCTGCTTCAGCAGGTCGCCATCGTCGCTGGCTGAGCGGCAAGCTTTGACGCACGTCTCCACAGAGCGGTCCACCAGCTTCCCAGCTTCCACAAGCTGCTCCTGGCATACGGGGGAGCTGATGGTTGGACTCACCACCTGCAGGAAGTCACAAGAATCTGAGAATGCGGTTTTGTTACAGCTGCAGCTGGTGCAAAATAAATAAAAGATGGGATTGTCATATGACAATAACATCGTTTAAAATCTGGAATGACAAATTAAGACCACAGACGTTTTTTTTTGTGTGTGTGTGTGTGTTTAATAGTATCACTTTGTGAGAAAGTAAATTACTTTCAGGCTGTGCACTTTTTGGGTTGTGCATGTGAAAAGGGGAACCCATTAAAGAAAACGCTTCTCATCCAGTATTATATTTTAAGATTTTCATCTGTTAATTTCTAAGAATATAATGACGCTAATGAAATTTGGAATGATGACTGGTGACGATGACGTTAGTTCTGATCCAAAATCGGCTTGTTTGACTTTGGTGGAGTTCTGTGCGTAAAGCCATTTTATTAAGCATTTGCGTGTACCGTTCACAAGGGTTTTCATTGAAAAAGGATGTCCTCTACCTACTTGGCTACGCAACCCAACTACTTTCACATCATTACCTTGGTGCAGGCTACCAGCTGTGAGGTGGAAAGGGCACACCGAGTGGCGGCCGCAATCACGCGGTTCTGCAATATGGTATCCTCGGCCACCTGGGCCACATTCTTGGCCTTCAGAACCAACATGGCAGCTGCATTGGCCACTGCCTTGGCCAAATTCATCAGGGTGTCCTGCAAAGCAAGAACCAATGTCCTTATAAAGGACGGTGTTAAAAAAAACAGTTTCAGGGCACTACTGGATCCTATTTATCTTACTGAATATGACATAGAAATAGCGCATTGTACTGATGTACAAGAGAAAGCAAATGATCTTGTCATTTACATCTCGTTGTATGATACAGTCAATGCAAAAGAATGGAAACCAGTAGACAATAACGTTGGGTTATTGCTGAAAACTCTCCATGACGCAAAACTACATGAGGTAATCATCTAAGAATAAAGCGCGGACCAATGACATAACCGTGCATTGAAATAATGAGGTGAGGTCGTCATGTTTGGCCAGCATTGTCATAGGAACAAGGAGTGGGTGGGGTCCAACCTGGAACTTCTCATCAGTCTCTCCTTCCCCCATGTGACGGAGCAGGTCGCTGCTGGCTTGTCCGATACTTCCTGCTGCAGTCAGCACAGTCTGCCTGGACTGTGGGGGAGATGACATCACCACATTCAGTACGCCGCCCCACTTGGCTTACTCACACACCAATGCTTGCAGATGTGACTGAGCACAATTTTCAGGTTTCAAATCATTAAGTCAATTTCAGAAGAAATTTCAAAGTCCCTGTAAAGTGAAAACACATGAAAATAGTAAATGAAAAAAAAACTTTAAAATCATGAAAAATCAAGCCAATGTTTTGCGAACACTTTTAAATTTTTTTTCACCTTTCTTGGCATGATGTGCGTGCACTCATTGCGACCACGAGGCACTCTAAAGTGGCTATGCAAACGGACCATCCAAAGATGCATTTTCGGGATGTCGGCATAGCTAGCGCGCTAACTTGAAATTGAAATGGCGCTATTTAACGCTGATATGCACTAAATAGCTGAAGTTCTTATCGACTGGGTGCGGGGCAATTCATGCTGGGCCTTAAGTGCAGCGCTCCAAAAAGTAAACGACTGAAATGGTGACAAAACAGTTTAACGCTGCATCTCGACAACTGAGTACCGCATACTTTACTTCTCCGCTAGCAATTACCTTCAAACCGGTCTTCGAAAAAAATCAGTGAATTTACAGGGTCGTTCAAGAAAACGCTGCCCATGCAAGTCACTACAATAACGAAAGGACGGCACACCTCAGCGGCCGCAGGCTCAACAGCTCTGAGCAGATCTGACACCGCTCCCGCCAGCATCCTGGCGGCACCCATGAGCTTGTGTCCGCTGCCTATCTCATCGTCCATTAGGGCGGCGAGCAGCTTGACGCCCTTAGACATTTCAGTCAGGTTGGAGGAGATAGTGGTGATGGCGCAACCAACCGCTGTGTAGTCAGTTTCAGCGGGCTCACCTGTGGAGGGAAGCGCGCAGCCGCTGTGGTTCAATGTCAGACCGGTACATTGTGCAGAGCATATGTCATATGTTGTACCATCGCGCCACTTATTAGAGCTACAATTGGAGCAGTCGGTGACGTTTCTATTGAGATCAGTAAATTGAGGGAGACAGTGCCTGCGAAGGAGCAAATCTTCCATGTGGATGGTGGAGGAAGTGTCACCAAACAGATGGTGAGGTAAGATTAAGACCCAGCAAAAAAGGCTGGAATGGTGGCTAGCAATACAAGGAGCAACGAGACGCATTGCCTGATCTTTAGAGCAATAAAATCCACTGTTTCTTTGAAGAGAAATCAGAAATGCTTCCTGTAGAGGAAGCTCTGGGCCCGTCGTCACTGAAACTTCAATAGAATTATTGTTGGCTCAGTTGGTTTTTTTTTTTTTTGCTTTGCCAGTTTAAAAATCCTAAAGATGCCTTTTGGCCAAATCTTGTTTTTTCCCCTTTCTTTTCAAGATTTAGCTCTATTAAAAATAAATACATATATAAATTAGTAAATACATAAATAAAAAATAACAACCACAAATCAATTTTTATCTCACAAATACAACTGACTGATTGTCCAACTTGAGGAGGCAGGCTAATATCTTTCAAGATCATTTCCCCAAAACCTAACAAACAACTTGATGACTGGAGAGCTCTCTTTCAAAATCCACATCTTCCGGGGCTATGAAGTTTTAGATCAACTCCAGCTGCAAATAGGATAGCAATGATTCACATCAGGACCAATTAGTGGACAACAACAATGATGACATGAGTTATTTATTATGCAGTGTGAATTTTGTTGTTGATTTTTCGCACTAATGTGCAATTCATAAAGACAAGATGACTATCACAATGATCAAACGCCGTTCCAGTAATGACACAATACTTTTTCATGTTAACCCTCCATAAGTGTGTGTAAATTTGTGTGCACGGATACCTCATTCTTGCATTTTCTATATTATTCTGGACTTTTTACCTGCAGTGAGATTGACCACAGATGCCGTTCCAGCAGTGATGGCGTCAACCTGAGAGTGGATTTCATGTTTGGATTCATCCACTTTATTCTGAACCCAAACTCTGGATGCCTTTTAATGGAACAAAAGGAAAGGACACATTAGGAGATCCTGATCCCGTATAAATGCTGGCATGTGACTGAACATTTGTGGTTAATATCAGAATGCATTAAGAGGAGGGGGGGGGAAATGAAACGGAGTGAGTTTGAGGACATGATGGGATATTGCGCAATCAGTGGCAAAGCATTTTTCATAGAAAATGTACTGAGTGGACCTTTCATTTGGTGCAACTTGTAAAACATCTCATAAAAGGGTCGTATCAACAATTCAGCTTTTTTTTTTTTAAACAAAACCGGGCATTATTATATTTGTAAAGGCAGCATTTCTGCTGCAGCTCTTCTATGGGATCTCATTACAATACACAAGTGGTCCTTCTTTTGTGGCCCGTGGGCATGTTGAGTATGAGGAGAGGACACACCAGGTCATGGCCAAGAGGAGGCAGATTATCGACATGTCCCAGGTCAGCCTGGGCCTGCTGCACGGCATTCATGCTGCTGTTGATTGTCCCCATCAGGGCCTGCTGGGCTAGATTCTGGCAACCAGGAAAAGAGACGTTTTGTGAAGAAAGCTCAATGTGAGGACATTAACATCTACAATGAACAACACTTCTACTTGGGGTTCCATTTTCCTTCGACTTTTTCTGTGTGCACGAAAGGAGAACAAAATATTGCTCACATAGCTGAAGAAAGAAAACATGAACACTCAATGGTGGCCATTGCTGCAGCAAGCACGCGCGACGATTGCGCATCCCGTCAAAACCTGCGTCAATATCTGCGGCACACCTTAAAGTGTCCTTTTATGGCGGGCAGCCCAAGGCACACCTGAGCAATAACCATGCTGTCAGTAGTGCGACCAGCATCTTGATATTTCACAACTGTGGTTTAGACAGATTGGCGAACATTATTTGAGAGACATGGGTCTTTTGTTACCATAGAAAAAGTCTTGAATGTTTGTTGTTTGCTAGTTCATCTCAAGAGAATGGAAGCAAAAAAAAAAAAGGTTTATATTTTTGTTTGCGTTTATAATGCACAAAAGAAGTTTTTTTTTTTCCACAGTTTTTTTTTCTTTGAATGACACAGACATGAAAATTGTACTGACAAAAAGCACATAGAATCTGAAATAACATTGGAAAACGCGCTTCTTTCCCAACCTATATTGGGCAAAGGGTGATTACATAAAAAAAAGATCTAATTGGCAAAAACATCAGGCAAAAATGTGACAAAAATGGATACACAGGCTCATTATTTAGCTTCTGGCATCTAGTGGAAAAGCATTAAATTGTTTTGTGTGGCACTACAAAGTCAGTAGATTCTGCTCTTTCATTACTGGATCTTGCTTGTGCTGCTTCTGATACTGTTGATCACCACATACTATTGGACAGGCTTAATAATTGAAAAAGATACACTGTTGGGAGGAAATTGATCTTCTTTGGACCAAATTAGTGGCACTGGATATATCATTTCCTGCAGGCACACCTGATGACACTAATGTGCCCAGCCTCACTGGTTGGGAATCACTGGCGGCATTTATCTGAGGCACTTAATGACCTTAATGGTAAATTATTATGGACTCACCAGCGGTGGCATGTGTCCTCTGTGCATCTGTCCAGTGGTGATTTGTTGTTGGGCAGAGGGCATGGTGCCTACATTGAAAGTGTCAGAGTTGCTAGCGGACCCTGAGCGAATTATACCTGGTAGGGCTACTGAGCCATGCTCCACCCGACCCACCCGGTTGAACTGTTGCTGTAAAATTGTGGACCTTGAGACAAGAAGAGGAGAGAGATGAGAGAGCGGAAAGTGGTGAACATAATAAATACAGACACTACATCATGGCTGCAGTGAATAAACATTCGGCATTCTGATCAATTGAGCAGTTTTTGGGCATTAACCCTTTCAGGGACAGCAGCTACTACAATGGACCGATTATCATGTTACCAGGTTCCAGGGTGCATGAAAGGGGTCAAATGGAATTTGCAGCACTAAGTAACCCGCAGTTTTTGAAAGGTTGTGATACCCTTCTACGATGACAATAACTGCATATAAAGCGAGTGTCAAATTGTTGCGCTCTAACCCGGTGTTAGTTTTCAGTCATGCTTGCTCGATGGAGTCATTGTTTTGGCAAACGCGGAATGTAATGTCATCAAACAAGCTGTCGCATAAATGGCGTCTTGTCGGAGGGCAACAACTGAAACGCGGGCTGAAAGCCCTTCTTGTAAACACTTCATCTGTAATTAAAACAATGCTTACACAAATGTACTGTTGCCATGGCGAGTAAGCATATTCAGATAAATTATTTTAGCACACACACAAAAAAAAAAAAGAACAGCGTTCTCCTCCTTGGCACAAATTATGACTGTTGCATACATTTTTGAGGGCAGAGAGAGAAACAGCAATTTGTTTGGGAGTGAGAACATCGAGTCAACTGGCCCCAAAAGCAGCAGGGGCACGATGTCCAATTGTACCGGAGAACCCTGTGGATTTCTGGTGAATACAAATTTCCAGAGCGTGTGCGTGTGTGTTTTGGTGAGGGGTGTGATCGAGCGCAAAACAAGCATCGCATTAGTTTCCATCAGTCAGCAGGGCACAAGGGAAAACCAGGAGAAGCAGCAACCAGCTGGGAAATGAAAATGACTGCATAAATCTATTTCCAAGACGTGATGTCTTAACCTTTGTGATATCGTAAGCTCCAAACGGTGAAAATTTTCTTGTGATGAAAAATAAGAACGGCGGCTCGTGCAATTACTTTGCGGGGAATGTTGGGATTTTCTTCGATCGCACTCAAATACTACAAAGAAATAAAACAAAATAAATACTACAGCCATACACGATCAAGACAAAAGTATGGAGACACTCAAAGCCTCCAGAATAACATGTAATGAAATGTCTCTTACTTCTTAGGGGAAACAGATTCCTCCAACATGGTGGCCTCCTCATCTCCCTCAAGGCCAAAGCGATCCTTACTCTGCTTCTGTGAGCGAAGGAGGCCGCAGAAAATGATGTTAAGCAAAATGTAAAGTGAAAGCAGGTCCTATGGATTAAAACACCAGTAGATTTTGGGCTTGCCTTTTTCAGAATGATGTCAATATATCCGGCAATGAGTTGGGATATTTGTTCTCCCTCTGTAGTCTGGACAGAGTAATAACTCTCCTGGTACTCACCAAAATCCTTTCGGGCAAAACAGAGATTCAAGGCCAGTCAAACGGTGATTGAATCGGAACTTTTGAATGCCGACCAAATATTTCTTGCGCATTCCATATAACGCCACCCTTGAAGCAGGCTCGCAGATAAATAATAGATACATAAAAGCCTTCATTCTTCCAGCTCTAAACCAAAGGAAAATCAAGAAGGCTTTGATGTGTGTGATATAGGGGATGGGGGGGGGGAGCAAAAATACACCCACTAAAAAGCTTTGAAAAATAAAAAAGATACAGATTCATTCACATTTCATGCATTTTGCACCAAAAAACAGCGGGAAGATGTGGAGGGGAAAAAAAACAAGCTTTAAAATAACAACAACAAAATTTGAAAAAAAATTATGGACAAAAATCTGGGAGTATGCAAATCCGTCAATGTCAAATATGCGGGTTTCCGTTGAACAGCTGATTAAAAATAAGGAGCGCTGAATCTAGAAATTGTTGCCTAAAAAGTGCAAAAAACACGGCACATCTCGACATTTCTTTCAAGGAGCAACTCATTCAAATATGGAGGGGAAAAAACATGCTATTCTCTTGCTAGCTGATCAAACAAAAAGGAAAAATAACATTTTTTTGGGGGGGGAATAAAGAATACATCGAAAATCTGCACAATCCTCCCAAGGCTTCAATTGTTCTTTTTGATGAAATAGCCCGCCAGTAGATGTTGTCTGAACATTTTAAAGAAAGCTCAATGTGCTGTAAACGATCGCAAAGGTTGAATTTGAGATTCATTCACATCTCACGCAAATCTGAGCATGGAACGTAGATTAGGTGCATGGGATTAGGAAACGGGAACATGAGTTTGTGCCGCAGATGCGAGATTGTTGAGAGTCAAACATTACCAGGGTGAAGCTCTTAGGGGAGGCGGCCCATCTTTTGACCGTCGTCAGCGGCCACTCCTGCACCACATCTTTCGTCTTCTCATCTACTCGCATCACAGACTCTTTGGTTATCCCCAGCAGGCGTGGGACCAACTTATTTTTACCCTTCATCTTTTCCTGTCGGATAGGGAAAAAACAAAACAAAAAAAACCCATCACATCATATTCATGCCGGTGCTGAACACCTCCACAAGATGATTCATTTGAGACGCGGACGCCATGTTAATACACATGCCGGGCCGTTAGCGTTCTGAGCCCCCTCCCGACGGAGCGGAAGGGCAGCTGTGAACTGACCCAGCAGATTTCAGTCTTATTTAACTGCTGCTTTATCGAGCAGGGTCTCCGCAGGCTTTAGTCACTGTCAGCGCTGCAGCATTGTGCTTCAGCCGGCACTCTGCCTGAGCAGCTCCACTGCCTCCCCCTGCCCACTGGAAATTCATTATATTGGAGCCTACTTTGCGGGGGCAACAGACATCCACTGCAGACCTCCTTCAAGGCTTTAACGTTTGAGTGAATGGCTCTCATTTTGGATCTCAACAGCCAAAAGAGGGAGGAGGTTTCATCCAGACGTTTTGTTTTTTTTTTTGCAACAGTTGCAAGAAAACAAAAATGCAAAGATTCACCATTAACCCTTTCATGCACCTTGTAACCTGATAATATGATAAACTGTCCACTGTAGTAACCATTGTCCCTGCAAGGGTTAAAAAAAAAATGTAGTCGGCAATATAGCCGTGTAGGAATCCTCCAATGTGACTTAGCACTCAGCTTTTAACCAAAACGGGCACCACAAATGAAATTGTTACCTTTCTTTTAAATGACAACTATGTAAAACGACACTGTTGCAAACACACTGAATTTGCAAGTGAGTCAAATAAAACCGCAAGGTGTTGAACATGTTAGAAGAGTGTTAATTAAAATCATTAACACTAAAATCGCTAAGTCTGGCTCTGGCACAAGTGAAACGTGGTTTGGCAATACAGCTGCTGGCACAGCATACGCACAGCCAATTCTGTCAAATTGGATGCATGACAGGTATGGAGTTTTTTTTTGGGGGGGGGCAGTTGTTAGCAAGAAAGATTATTTATTCATATTGTATCCATTTTCCGAATTCACCCCAAAGAGATCGATGTGGCATAATACCAGCCATTCATTCGAAGAAAAAAACCAAAACACAACAAAACTAAGCTAACGAACGAAATGGGCAGAACCAGTCATTAAAGAAAAATATCGCGCTCGGCAGAGATAATTAGCGTGCTGTGATAGAGACTGTTAAGAAAGGTCAGGGTAATACATTTTTATTGGACTCTAAAAAAAAGCAAAAAAGTTGTGAGAAAAGCAAAAAGGCACTTCATGGGAAGCCTCAAGGTCAACGACTCAACAAAACCCAGAAACTTAATGTCCATGATAATATCGTAAAAAGGTTTGTTCAAAGCATTTCATTCGCTCAAGCCCTGATTCAATGAGATTTTCCGATTTTCAGTTCCTGATTTCGATTCCAATTGATTTTTAATTTTTTTTTTATAAACAAAATGACTCATTGTAACATCTGCATTTTGTCTTTGTTACAAAGAGTAAGTTTTTGTAACTTTACAAAAAAATAAAATAATAATAATTTTGACTGTTTCACAACATATTTATCTTGTCGGTGTTTTATTACTTTTGTTTTGTTAGTACCAGAACTAAACATGAAAATAAATAAATAACTGTAGTGCGTCGACCTCACAGTGCAGAGGTTCGATTTCGTGCCTGCGTGGGGTTTCTCCGGGTACTCCAGTTTCCTCCCACATTCTTTTCAATTCATTATGACATCCCTAATTCAATTTACATGAGTGTCAATGTCCATTTTCTATTGACGCAGGAAGTCTGATTTCTTTCTTTAAGTAGGCAGTTATTACAAAATGGGGAACTTTGATCAAGGTTTTCAAACATGCGCGTGCAGGAAATCCCAATATAGGGGCATTTCATTTTACGCTGACACTCACAAACACACACACACACACCGCTTGTGCACGCTATTTTCACATCCGTGATGTTTACGGCCAAAGAGCTCCTGCCAAACAAAAGCCTGTGGTGATTAAAGACTGACAGAAGATAAATGGAAGATTAAATAAACTCTCAGCCGCCATGTCAACAAACCCAGGTGTGTGCTTGAGCCTCTGTTTGCAACAGCAGCAGAGTGCAGTTGCTCTGAATTATTTAGCAGCGCTTCGAATCCTCCATCACTACGTTTCCTCATCGAACACAGAAAAGCGCTTGTGCATTTCGACGCGCGCGCCCTTACGTATAGGCAAAGCAAATCGGAACCTTGTGATGTGCTTCCACTGCGGGGCCAAAAGTGCAATTTAACGTCCATTACGACGAGCTGCAATCCAATACTGCTACTTTCCTCAAAGTTCATGAAAGAGGCCGAGGGCAGCAAGTTTTCATGATACCCGCGGGTGCAACTTGATTATGGTCTCACGCAACACTGCCACAAACCACAAAATAACAGAACTGCTACCGTCACAAGCCGATCGGAGTTCCGGACTAATGCACAGCTCATTAAGCTCGTAATTAGTTTTAATAAGCCTGTAATGTTTCGGATGAGCGTCGACACATTTTTTTTCCCCCACATGAAATATACACTTTATAACATTTTCGATAATAAATACCGCTTCGTGACATCTTGCTCGGGGCAAAAGTGCAAGGAAGATAGTTTTGCTTTCATTCATCTTCTTTATATAACGCTTGTCCTTGATAGGTGATTTGGTGTCCATTCCGGCTTACTTTGGGCTTACTTTGTGGAGTGACCAAAGAGCCATTACATTACATCTTGGCGGCTGGCTCCTTGGGGTTGAACTGACTAGTCAACTACTTTACCATTCCGCGTTGATTAGAGCTCCAAGATGACTAATGGGCAATCACGGGTTTTGGCATTAACAACATGGATGCTTCGCTGAAAGGAACGGGTGGTGGGGTTACGCAGAAAACTAGTGACAGTGTCTCAAGCCTAGTTGACTAAAAATGACATTAACATGTCAGATGTAAAATACTATTATGCTAGTCTACCCTAGCTATCTGATAAAAAAGTCAGAAGTCCTCAGCTGTCAATAATTTCACCAAATGGCCTCCTGTTACAGGGACTTTTCCTCCTTCCACTAGCCCCTCCCCCCTGTTACTCACTCATCCAATCCCAACTCAAAGACACCTTCATGGTCCTACAGACAGTGAGATCTTGTAAAACGGTCAATTTTTACGAACAGACTTGTTTCAGTGTAGACTGCAGGAGGTGCATTAAATAATACTGAATAATATCTCATAAATATTCAAGTGCAGAGTGACACTCAAAACAACCTGTGAAAGACAATATTTGTGAAACCATTCGGTCATTTATCTTTCAATTGCAATTACAGTATATGACTTTTTAATCTACAGTATCCGTATGGTACACTGTGTGCTTTATGGGCTTAGTGTACAGCGATAGGTCGTTACCTTCACCAGGAAAAAGGACACTCCATATGTCTGCAATGATCTGGCCAGTTTGACATATTTCACTTTTGCTTCGATCTCTGTCATCTCTCCACAGTTTTTATGATCCTGCGCACAGAAAAAAAAAAAAAACATTATCCAGCATTCAAATAATTACAAAAAATAAAAATAAAATCAGAGATTCAAGTAAACTTTTGTGGATTTTTTTTTTGTGGTTACTCCGAACATGCCTTTGCTTTTCTCTAGCACATCAGCTTTTCATTAGAAAACCCCCCAAAACAAAACAAAAAAAACCCACAACAGCAGCAACAATAAAAAATAATAAAACTAACTAATAATAATAATAATCAAGTAAGATGTGGTACAGTAATATATTTAGTGATATTTATGGTTTGAGGGTTAGGTTCAGCAACAGGTGGCTTTTTTTTCAAGTTCAATTAAAACAGTCAAATCAGCACTGCAAACTTTTATAAGTCAAACTTAAAAAGCAAAAATGAAAATATCTCAAAAACCTGATGTGATATAAAAAAAGGCATTTTTCAAATATGTTCAAGGACATCAAAAGTCATCTCTGTACTGCTGACTAGCATTTGTTGTTTGCAGTTCAACATATAAGAAGTCTATTTTAACCGTTGTCCAATGAGCAATACTGCCGATACGACCACTAAACAATGTAGCGTATACGTACTTGGAATACTTTTTTCTCCGACCCTCTTTGCTTGATGTATTCTTTCGGCAAGAATTCCTTCAGGCTATGGAGAGAAATGACATTTTCACATGTTTGCTGTTGTTGACCGACAGGCATTCCCCTCTCTATGAGCATAGCTCAACATATGAGGTCATTCTTGCTCTACTGCCTCGAGAGTCGAAAACAGTTGTAACAGCTGATACCCCCCTGGAGTTTTCCAGGAGGGGAAATAACATACGTGATGGAAAACATCATCTTACATGCACAGCTGGAAAGGGAATATTTAAAAGTAGTAGAAGCGTCCGGAACCATTGGAGCTAATGCATCTGAGTACAACATCCTTACTCGAGAAATCCAGGCTTGTGTTTGTGCTCCACGTGGGGTCCAAACTGGATCTGAGCCTGGATCCCTGCAAACTCACAGGCTTTATCAAAGGAGACAGGGTGGGATCCATTCAATATGTCATCCCTGGCCTGGAGGAGAGACGAGGAAAAGGAAGGAAAAGTAGTAAAGAGCATACCGCCGCCACAAAGGCAAAAGATTGGATTGCAAATGTGCACTTGATCAAACAGTATGTCTTGAATGTCCTCCTGGCACTAAAGTCAGATGATTTGGTTTCATCTGCTTATCACGGCACATTACATACTGAACATGCCGACACGAAATTACACACACATCAGGCTTTCACAGCATCCTCCCATCACTGCATTGTGTAATGACCATTAATGAAACCGAATCCATTTTACAACTGTGTTTTTCCATTAGGCAAAAAGGTGCATTTCAAAATTCTGGTGTCTATTTAGCCAGGCTGTCAGCATGACAATAAAGGCGGCTAGAAAGGGTGAAGCTTTTGTTGACATCCTTGAAAGGGTTTTGTGCGAGTGTGTATGTTGGATGTTCTCTCCAGAGGCAAGCCAGCTTTCTCTCTTGCTTTCTAGTTTAGTGCTGCAAAATTAATGCTTCAGAAGATGAGAGCATTGCAGATAGTGAGAAAGAGGCCCCATCAGTGCTTTTAGTATCGGCAAGCCGACTGTATGCGCACAGAGCTCCGGCTTGACTCATTCTTATGTCTCATTACTTAAGTGAACAATTAGTTGGCGGCTTACACGACTGTAATGAGGACAACAATCTCCTGCACTTGTGCTCATGAGTCCTTTCCCCGGTGCGGTGCACAGTGGAGCGCATAAGCTCTTGTAGACTGGGATGTTCGAAAATGAGCCCTCACGCATGCCATCATCTGCGACGCGCTCGCCAGTACCATGTTGTGTGTGTGTGTGTGTGTGTGTGTGACAGTGAAAACAAGGGGAATGTTTGCATTAATAGGGCTGTACAATTAATCAAATTCAAATCCATATCGCAAGAAGGAGAAGAAACTGTACCAAGTAAACATTTAACTCTTTGTAGATGTGCTCTTTCAACAAAAAGCATGTTATGGCATTGTTTGTGTTCCAAACATTTGCTTTGAAGCGTTAAAACGCATCATATAAATGCTATTCATTCGCCCATTGTTGATGCTTCCCTTTACATGCTAGCATTAAGCTAACATGCTAATGGCAACATTATGTGGTTATTGTAAATACACAACATGTAATTTGTTTTGTATTGAAATTAGTTTGACAGTAAACTGGGAACAGCATTCAATTGCTTGAAGCTTCTTTTTTTAAGATGAGTTCACAATGTCAAACTGTTGCTTTGTTGTCAGGTGAATTCAGTCACTACACACTGCTCGTTTTCACTTGTATCTCAACGGGTAACAGTGGCAGCAGACTCAATACTAAATTGGATTATGTGACTGATGAAGATATTCCAAACCGGATCAGAATTCTCTCTTGGCAGATGTGGAAAGTGATAGACCGCTCTGGTTGTATGGCTTTTGACCCGAGTTTCACAAAAAGAAGCATGTGTAGCACGAGACGTCACAAACTGTGACGCAAAACAGCCTGAGGTCACCCGGCCCACTGTGGCCCAGCACGGTGGTGGACAAATATAGAAATGCTGAAACAGGGATACCCGAAGCAACTGACAGCAGTGCTCACTAAGCATACTTGCTAATGTAGTAAATAAGCATGTAAAAGACTTCAATATTTAGATTTTGAAGTACATATACAATAGTTTGAAATTCCTTTTTATGTTTTTCTATCTAGCAGTAAAGCACCTTGTGTACAAATTGTATGCTCCACATAAACTTGCCCTGCATCTATATGCCTATATATTTCTATACAAATGAGAAAAAAAAAGGATTTGTTTAGCTATTATTTCATTCTTTGTTAAACTCTCCTCAAGCATTACAGGGCAATGGTAACTATACAAAAGAGTACCAGTGCCACAGTGAAAGGAAAAACAAATAGTAACATTGAAAGAAAGAACTAGCCCTTAACACACGTTTGGAACATTAAATGATGAACTGTGGAAAAAGAAGTTATTGTTTGCTGACAAATTCCAGCAGTAATTCCTCATCTGGCCCGGCTTTTCTAATAAAAGATCTTGTCACTACCAGTCTGCTTTGGGAATTGGCTAAAATTAGGCAATAGAGTGAAAGTTGCAGTGGAGTACTATTGGGTGAAGTTATTACCATGGTGGCTTATTCTGTTCTCAACGCAAACACATGACAGAGAGGGAGTGCCTGTGTAGGAGGAGGGATGAGGCCTACGCTGGCAATGTGTTCGATGTGTGCTGACATTGGACAGAACGAAACATCTTAGCTAATCATTGCATCATCACAATGGCGAGGCAAAAAAAAAACCTCAAAAAAACTCCAAACCCAAATTTGGAATCTTGATGTCAAGGGGAGAAAACAGAGGGAGTGATTGCTTGGAAATTGTGTCCCCAAAAAAAAAAAAATGGTGCAGCAAAGAAAAGAATCACAGTAATGGAAGCCTGGGGTTGGTTAGTTACACTTGGATAATGATCTCTCTTCTGGGTCTTTCTGGCATTTTTAACACTATGTGAAATTACAGCCTCTCCGATGTGAAGAGCCGACGCAATCTGCCAGAGTGTGTAACAATCAGAGTGTGATGTAGACAATGAGGCAGAGATAAATGGAGAAGGGCAACTATGAGGCAGGGGCAGGAGGCGGGGTTGTTGTTATGAGAGGAAATATGACTCTGCGTTCGGAGCGTGATCTACACAGCGCAGTGTGTGTGTGTGTGTGTGTGTGTGTCAGAGTGGAGATATGTGTGATTATGCCAGAATGTGTGGGAGATAGAGAGGGAGTGGACACATGAAGTGAAAGGGAAGGAAGCGGAGGGTAAGAAAAATATTGAGACAAAAACATGAGAAAGAAAGATGCGAACAGCAGGCAAGCTAGCTGAATGAATATATATGAAGTAATGCCTTTGGTTTTCTTCCCTTCAGTTTCACAATCATGCTAATGATGTTGACGCGGACATTCAGCTTGTTTAAGGTAAGGCTCAATAATTGTCATGACAGAGCCTTGGAAGTCGTAAATTGCATCTCTGTCTTTGCTATGACATCACTTGATTACCTGTTACCGGAGCATAAAATAGCAGTGAACAAGCCAGTACACATCTCATCTTGTGTTAGCGCTAGCATAAGTGCTTATATTATTGCATGTTGCGTAGGCTACATTGTAGCTAAAAGTCAAGACAGTGTTTATTTCTTTGAGGAATTTGTAAAGTGGAACGTGTTAATGTTAGCATGTTTTGATGTTCTCAGATTAGCAAAGGATGGCCATGTGTTTCGGACTATAAATCACTTTTTTATAGTTTGGCTCGTCCTGCTACTTATATTCAGGTGCAACTCGAAAAATCAGAGCTCGACAAGCATCCAAAATCCCCGGTCCCTCATCGTGTTTATGGCAGCGAACAAATTCCGTTTGGATTTGAAACTTCCACTTTTAAGTCCGTAAAACTTTTTCTTTTTAGTTTAAAAGGGCTGACCTTAGCTAGAATCCTGTCTGTGTCAAAGCACCAAAAGTATTTTCCAACCACCAAAATTAAAGTAGAAGAGAGCAATTTTTTTCAGCAAGCTTGTGTCAGATTGTGTTCAACCTCAGACGTTTCATACAATAGATTGAGTGGCTTAGCTTCTTTTGCTTTTATCGGTAAGCTTTCATTGACTGCTATTCTATGGATGACATTTGCACAAAAGCAAGGAAAGCTGTGGAGCAACAAAAGAAAAAAAAAGAAAGGAAAACAATGCTCTTCACAACTACAGGCTGTACTTTCACTTTACTTTCAAGCAGAAGCTTTTTTTTTTTCCCTAGTCCTTTAAAATTGTGCGTTGCGACTATTTGTTCCATGCATGAGTGTCTGCTGCTTTGTGTCAGTGGGATACTCTCCCCGGAGAGGAGAAGCTAATGGGAGTGTGGTGATGTGAGCAGAGTGCAAACACTGATGAGTAGCTAACAGCCCTCTGGGAACCCTTCGGTGACTGCAGGGCGCCCGCCATTAATACAAAAAAGGAGTAGACTAACTTGGGAAGCTTAACTTCATCCTCCAAGATTGTCTTCTCAGCCATCCACAAATAACAGCACATCTTCCCATAAGATATATTAAACAGTCCATCACACTGTCTGGCAACTTTATTTTCTCATCTGCCCATGTGGTACTCCTAACTGTCGATTTCGCCGTTAATGTGCTGCTGGGTTAAACTGTCCTCTCTCATGGCTTGTTGTTATTAAACCACATGGGCTATAAATTGTATAGTTTCTCTTTGAGTGGAGTTACGCGGTGGGGCTTAATGCCCAGCGCGGTGCCTATCAAGTTCACAGTCTGTAAACATCTGCGGAGCTCGAACCATGTTGTGATAAATACAAGTGCTTCGGTATGTTCCACTCCTACCTGGACATAAAGCAGGTTGAGCTGGACGGGGTCCCGCGAGTCCACATTCTGATCCGAATAGAAGAACTTGCGCCTGAGCAGCAGCGTCTCGCTTTCCTCCACCCCCTGCTCTCTGAAGGTCCTGCTGTGGTCCAGCCAGTTCACTGCGCAATCGATACACATTGCGTCGGCCCACACACTCAAATAAGTGGTTACGCACTTAACCAACGTGCTCTTAGGGAAGTATGCCGAGGGTGAAATTAACCAGGCGGAAACACACTATCTTAAAAGGATAATCCTCTTGATTAATAGTGAGAACGTCAACATTTTTTCGGGTTGGTAACGGGGTGGTTTTCTTTCTGAGGGAATGAAAAGCGAGCGTCTTGTGATTAATTTTGTCGCGTGTTGAATGTTTTGTAATTGCCGTTGTGTTGGGAAATGAAAATAAGGTACGGGGAGGGGGAATATTAAGTGTACAATGAATTGTCTTCACTGTGGTGGTTACTGTTGAAGATTTTTGCACCCTAACCCAAAAGTTGATTTTATTTCACTCAGGAAGTATTCAAAATAATTTGAGGGATAGAAATGGACTCCCATACAATTCCAATAACGATGACAACATAGTGGCTGGTGTCGTGCAATAATCGCATTGAATAGGATGCTATTGATGGCCAACACTTACAGTCATCATCTGTATGCAGTTTGGCTTTGAGCTTCTCCATCTTCCTCTCGTCTCGCAGTAAAAGCGTTCTGTCTTTTTTCAGTGTTCCCAGCCCGTCCTCCTTCTTGTCCTCCGGCACCTCCTGAATGAGTGAGTACTCCTCATAGTTGGTGATTCCTGAAAGCAGGAAGCAAGTCAGGAGGATTCTCAGGGGAGGAGATGCCTTCAGAAGCTTGTGTTGCGGATGGAACAAACTCTCAACCTTGTTCTATTTCCAATTTCTCTGGGATTTTGTTGTTGTTGGTTTTTTTTTAAATATGGGAGAGGTGGGTAAACAAATTGAGTGCAGCTTTACAAGCAACGGTAAGGTAGAGGCTAGGGTTACAGATACATGATGGCCAGGGATGATATGATTTCAATTTGTTTTGGACTGGGGAGCTATAAAGACATTGCGGTGTGGTGCTGAAAAGGAATCAGCATTGCCAAGACTGCGAGACAGGTTGCTTTACCAGCAGTACAATCTCAAGGACATTGCATACTAGGGATTGTACAGATTAGTCGACTTGTTGTCAAATGTACTTTTTTTCACCAATTACTAAGATATAATGTTGATGTAGGGGCTCCTATACAGCCGTTGGGCGGTCGGTGAGCAAATATGAGATAGCCGTTCTTGACTCCAGCCCGTCTGCAAGTCAACACGAATCAGCCAAGTCGGATGGTGACAGTCATTGCTCGCTGTCGGCAGTTGGGAAATGACGCAAAACATGCAATATGATGTTTTGCCTTTGAGTGGCGTTAGACTTGAGAGGAGCCTCTGGAGCGCGAAACACAACAGACGCTTAAGTCTATGGGAAAATGCTCTCACACCGACAGACTTGCATACGGGAGAATATGCACACGCTACATCTAGATCATGGCCACTAGATCAATTGTTTCTCTTCCCGTGTCGTGTAGGGCTCCATAGTTTTGTACACAACAAGCTAATGCAAAGACAATGCACTCAAAACAGACACTTTCCAATATTGCTATTTGCCAGACTCACGGATCTCTGTGAACTGTAATTAAAAGTGACAAGAGAAGGGAAAGACAATTAGGTTTGAGAGGAGCCTGGGCCATTGGAGGAATACTTCATCATCTCCATGTGATAAATGGTCCCTATTTTCCAAACAAGAGGCGATAAGAACTTTTTCCATTGTAGCGACAACACTTTTATTACTTAACAAATGCTGCTGTCCAAGTATAGACTGAACACCACATGATAAAACACTCCGTATGTGCTAACTGCTATGCATAGGACTAAAAATAAAATAGATCATGAATAATTTAAGTCTTGGACGATGGGCAAAAAATATTCTTATCAGCTGCGGTGGGAAAGGACGATCACTCACCTATTCGACTGCATATGGTAACAAGAAGCTCCCCGACTGTTTTGGAGTCGTCCACCATGATGGTCTTCACTGCGCCGTCAAGCATTTTGATCTTCTGCGGTCTTTGTTTCTTCTTGTACTCCAAAATATCCTGCAAGGCAGAAGAGGAAATGGTTCTCAGCAGAGGAATACTGCGCATGGTGCGCTGTAACAATGTAATCACATTAACAGATACGTGAACACTGACAGGTCTCCACCTCACGCTGTACTACTTAATCTTACTCCGTTTCGTAGCATGTAGTAATCCAGGGTTCTTCCAGATTCCAGCCATATTCCTTTCCTGGGATCATCGTCAGACAGGAAAAGACCATAATCGGAGGCTGGAGCACAGCACAAAAGGGGAACCGTGAATGTAAATGACGATTAAAATAAACATCCATCATTAAATTTGGATGAACTCAATTGTCCGTGAACCTTGTCCAGACTGAGCTTCTGGGACACGCTCCCGGATGATCCTGCAGGCGTCGTACACAGGCGTGGATGGCTCAAATTGCATCGTCTTGACCACATTGCATTGGCGCACGCAGATCTTTAGTGACAAAGCCACCATCTTGGGGGGTAAAATGGCCTCACTCGCCTACACACCTAAAACACAGAGTGGAAAACGATTCTGCATGATACGTCAACCACTTCAAACTCTCATATTGTCACAATACGTCAATGGGAATTTGACCAAGAACATTAGCTTGATGCTAGCCACTACAGAATTTAACGGGCTGGAACTTTTTGTTGAGGAACTCAAAGGTAAAAACTAATTGTCGTAACGTACTTAACTTTTACAATAGAGCACTCAGGCCTACTTATGCGTTCCCCGTAGAGAAGAACTACGGTCCAACCACGCAAGCTAAACATATAGCAAAATCAGCTAGTGAGAGGGGCTTAGCTAATCAATTTATTATGCTCTCTAAACACCAGTATTTGTTTTGTTTTGTGTTCCCGGATGAAATTGATGGGTGTTTGAGCCCCTGAATGACATGGCATGCATATTTGAACATATGAAACAGAGTCGCAATACAAAATACCACAAGGCAAAGAATCTCATTATTTCAGTTATGGCCCTGTAGTCATTTTTAGCTGGGAAATTGAATTTGTTGTGTACCTATATGCACTCCCCCTTCGCCCCCAAACAAGGTAAGTAACATACAGATAAAACCTCTATAATATATACAAGAATAAGCGAAGCGAAAACAATGAAAATGGCATTCCTCCTCCACCACCACCACCACATCATTATTTGCTGCTGCAGCCTGCTCACTACCCCACGAGCAAGTCTGCGCTGTGAGACAAATTAGTGGGTTGTTTTGTCACATTCAGCAACACAGGTCAAGCGGCTCAGGGGCTTCCGAGACTTATATGGGCAAAAAAAAAAAAAAAAGGAGCAAAAAGAGCTTTTTCTCCTTGCCCATCTTCAAGCGTCTACTTTCATGCACTATAACACTTGTTGTTTTTACTACACAGGTACTTATCCAGATCCCAAACACTTTACAGCCTTCATTTATAAAATGACTGAGCAGAATATAGTTGTTGTGAAGTTTAGCTGTGACTCCCTAGCAGCCGACATATGGAAAACTATAGGGAGGATTGTTTTGCCACTGAAGTGAAACGATGATTCATTCTGGATTTATTATTTTTGGATCACTTGGGAAGTTGTGGTACTAACTTTTGGTTGTGCTCCTGTGTATTTTCTTTTTCCTGTTGTTTGACGGGAAGTCAACAGCTAAATAGTGGGGGTATTTGTTTCGTGAAAAATATTACATTCTGATATATTCTTCAGATGGAAGGAGAAAAAAATGAATCTGACATGTTCTCAGACACTTTTTTGTACACACATCATCAAGGAGCCTTGCTGAGTCCGAGTAGAAAATCTGGAAAGTCAATTTTCCGTCATGATGAAGTTGTGAATGAGGCTGCCTGAGCCTCTGTCATAGTTCCTCTCTGACAACCCTACTTTTTCTTTTTTATTAGTTTTTCTTATTTCAAAGTAGGAATAGCCAACCACAAAGAAAGAGGAGGTAATAGCACTGCATGAGATTTCCTTTGCACAAGATTGCTAAGAAGTCCCACAGAGTTTTTGTCGCACGCAGCGCTTCCACAGATACTCCACCAGAGAAGCAGCAGAATGAAAACACAACATGGGCGAGCACTCAGGCTTACATTCAGTCTCACACAAAAACGCACAAATTCTCTTTATGGCCAAACAGACAAACAGAGGCCCGTCTGCTCATAAGCAAGGTTATTTTGTGATGGTATCCGTTTAAGTTTACTGCTCCATTGGGCATTTGTAGACGGTACTCTCGGCATCATCCGTCACTTCAAGAGAGCGAGCACGGCACAAATCACACGATGCAACCTCGTGGATAAATAGAATCCCTCAGCATACAGAAGTGGGAGAACATTTTTCACCAGCATCCTGCTGTAAACACTGTAATGTAGCAAAGTACATGTTCAAGCCTGGGTGGCAATTTGCATCCATCAATTTTCTTTTGCTGATTGTTTTCAGGGTGGGCTGAATCCAATCCCGTCTGACTGTGGGAAGGAGGTTAGGTCCAATCTGCAGGGTACATATTGAGCAATAACCATTCACATTCACATTCAGACCGCAGGCTTTGATGAACCTCACACAGGATTCAGTGTCAGGCTACTGGAAGTTCACCGATGGTGGCCCTGTCACCAGGAACAATTTCGTAAATAAATACGATGAAATCGACATGTTCTTGCTTTGTCAAGAAACAAAAAAGTTCTACATCTTCCCTGCTGACCACCAATGACTCTTCGCACCCGAGCGGTTTGCGTATGCATACCAACAATGTCATCAGTGATCCTTTGGTGACCCAGGACAGGTATGAGAGTCAGTGGCACTAGAGGATTAGTCCCTCTTTTCTTCTTGCGTGCCGTTCGCATACCACTGCCGTCTACCCAGCAGGTCAAATGATTTGTCTATCTACGTCTGCATTCCGTCACTGGGAACCTTGTGACTGTGCCGGTCAGTTCTCAGTTTTTTTTTCACCCTTCAAAGTCTGCTATGGTGTTTTGGTTTGTCTGTGAGGTGCCGTGGCTGGTGTATCGCCGCTGTGACATTCTTTTGGTTCACTTATATTGATCAATTACAATCGATCTTTGTACTGCAGTGCGCAATTTTTTTGCCCGTCAGGCTAAAATCGGTTTGAGCAAGATGAAGGAAATGTCAAATTTTAATTATTCAGTAAGATTTTACTAGGCAGGGGCCACCCTGAACCAATTGCCAGCCAATCGCAGGGCACACCGAGTCGAACAACCATCCACGCTCACACTCACACCTAGGGACAATTTGGAGTGTTCAATCAGCCTGCCATGCATGTTTTTGGAATGTGGGAGGAAACCGGAGTACCCGGAGAAAATCCACACGGGCACGGGGAGAACATGCAAACTCCACACAGTGAGGCCAGAGCTGGAATCGAACCCGGTACCTCTGCACTGTGAGGTTGACGCGCTAACCACTGTTTCACTGTGAAGGTACAGACTTGGATCCGTGAAGGTACAGACTGGCATAGGCGACGAAACTGTCAACGTCTATTCACACAGGCCTGCAAAAGAGAAAAGACTGAAGACATTTTCAGTCAGAGGCGATAATGGTGTCATCAAAACCTCAATGATGAGACGCATTTTCAGGCTGCAAGGACAGCCAAACGAGCGGAGATATTTGTGGCTTCAGGAGGAGTTGAAACCATTTTTTTTTTTTGCAAATCAGTTTTCCAAATGCTATTGCGTTTAACGTCTCCAAAAATAGCAGCGTTCACCTTGCTGAGGACCAGGAAGCACAGAAGCCATCTGGAGAGAGAAAAGCTCTAATGACTGCACTATCAGTAGTCGTGTGGTGCCTGATTACACCACCAGTTAATCACCCTACAGACAAGGAAGTGGCTCGACAGAACACTGAAACCACTTGGCCTTGGTCATACTCGGTCTCTATCAAGGGCTTGTTAGATTTTTGTATCCGGAATCCGAACGCTTCGAAGCGGACAACAAATCAGAGCGCAAGCTGCGCATTTGGATGGCAAACAAGAGACAATGGCTGTGTTACATCATATGGCATGATACAGAAAGATTGCATAGTTATTTAGAGTGTACGAAAAGCGTGTCCTTTGATCGACGTTGCTTTGTGAGCTTTGAACATTATTGCTCTAACCAAATAAATAGGAGTGCACTGGACAGCAAAACAGCACAGTGCGGGATTATCCCTCCAATTTCAATCCATCCGGCATTCACACAATTAATCACAATCATCAAGAAGTTATGCTTCAGCATTAGATTTGATTATTACTGGTTATTGCGAGTTTGAAGACATACTGCACCTCCCCGCTGTGATAAGAGCTTGCCATTGAATTATACACCATTTAATGAGATGGAACAGCGACGTAAGAAAATCAAAGATAATACAGTAGGAGGTTTTGATTGGCATGTCAGAGAGGCGTTAGATGTGTGAAGACTCGAGCAATCATACAACTTGAGTGCATGCCAGAAATATTTGTGTGAACACCAGTCAAATGACGAGGATGCAAGGATTCACACAAATCCGGTTGCCCTTTAAAAAAAAGAAATACACACACACACACACACACACACACACACACACACACACACACACACACACACACACACGTATTTGTATTGTTTACTGTTTAAGTCAGGGGTGTCAAACTCATTTTTGTCGCGGGCCACATTGTAGTTACGGTTTGCCTTGGAGGGCCGTTATGAATTTTGGGAAACCATACAAATGTTTAATCACCTCCACATATTACATCCGCAGCGCACAACAAATTGATGAATAGCTATTTTTAAAACCAGAAGTCAAGAATAATAACTGTTATTGTGGATTACATAGGACAAGTTAGAAATGTTAGTTCAGATTTTAGCAAGCATCATGGAACTTGACATGCTTGATTTGCTTTTGCGGGCCATATAAAATGATGTGGCGGGCCATATCTGGCCCCCGGGCCTTGACTTTGACACAAGTGGTTAAAGTGAACATAGTGATTTAGCATTTTAGACAGTGAGCATTGCAACACAATAAAATATTCCTAAATGTGTGAGGGGGCAAGAGCATGTCCGTTAGATTTTGTTTAAAACCCACCAAATGCTGCGCGCCTATGAATTATTTTGTGCTATCCCACCCCCGCAGTGTTACGTGGTTTTCAAGGTTACCCAGAGATCACAGGAGACACAGTATTGATCGAATAGTAAACAAGCATCTTTGTGCATGATGCATGAATGAATAAAATGTGTTCCTGATGCACTCCAAGCAGTGATTACAGAGAGTATAAAAGCGGCCCTGGTGGGCTCGCTTACAAGCGTGACTGACATTGATTCAAGCACAATTTTCACAAGCAGTGCGGTACAAGTGCAAAATCATCCATCCGTCCCGTTCTCCGAACCTCTCATAATCATTCAACAGGCTCGCAAGTTTCAGCTTTACGTCCTTTATGTTGTGTTATGCTGTATGTCACTGGCATCAAATGACTGAATTCCATCCCAACCTCAATGTTTGTCCAGAATGATAGAACAGCATCTAGAACACTGCCAATATGTCAATAAGGTTAAACTGCTCCAAGCCTTCCTTTCAAGTCTTTTCAACACCCTGACTGAAGCCGAGTCCAACAAGGGCCTTTTATCCCCTTTTCCGATTGAAGGCAAGGTCAGCTTCCTGCACGCCCACTGTGCCTCCCCTGAGGCCGAGATGTCTTTACAGGAAAAGGCACTCAGGTGGTGAGTCACACGGCTGCATGAAAAGGTTCGCTTGCTATATGTATGGTTCTGGTTTTGGTGGACGTAGAGAATAGTTTGTTCTGTCAAGGTCAGGTTTGTTATTTTGATCCCAAGTTTAATGAGTTTTTTTTTTTTTGGAAAGCACTTTAGAAAGTGTCCCATAATTGTATGCAACACTTTTGTGTTTTAATCAGCTCCCGTAAATTTCTTAATTACGAGCATGAGGCATGCTTGATTTGTGGCAAATAAATAGCAAATCAGAGGGCACGTATTTAACAGCTCCAACTTTAATCTATGTAAGTAGCACATGAGCCCGCAGAGACATTATTCTGTCAACTTGTCTTTACCCCATTAATAACGTCGGGGGAGGAGTTTATGGTGGCACACTGATGAAAAAGTGAAAACACTTGCATGCGGCAGCGTATACGATTATTACAGTGGATTATTATCACTGTTGGGTTTTTTGCTGCGATCAACGCAGTGCAGCAGCAAGTGCTTGCAGATTTATCTTTGCAGAGATTGTGTCCGTGTTCTTCCCCTCGAATTGCAATGAATCTGGAGTGTTTGGTTCCTATAGGAAACAGATCTGGCCATGAGGTCAGACCAGGTTGTGCTTTTAAAAATGGTCTTATTGATTACACGAGCAAATCATGAGCTCCAAAACTGCAATCCATCAAAAGCTTTTTTATTTTTATTTTTTGGAAGCCTTTATTGTGGACTTAAACAATATTGAGAGGATGTTTCCATCCCTAATCATCCATTATGCAAATGAATGAGCTCCAGTAGGCAACAGTCACGACTGGACGGCGCTAAGAATTAGAATTTAAACTGGCATTAGCGACAAGCTCATAAAGGGCTTTTTTTTTTTTAGACACACAGCCGAACCTCAAATGTTTGAACCACTGTCAGACCTCTGCTTCCTGAAGAGCCTCATGTCAGTTCATCAAGCAGAAGAAAATGTCATCTTTGCGAGCTGTATGGCATTTATAATATCTATAAATGATTATTACGCAACATTTATTATTTGACTTTGAGAATAATGATGACAATGACACTGTCTTACGATAACCGCATTACATCCGACCGACTACAGTATACCCTCCTACTACCACAAAGACATCCTTCACTATGCATTATGAATTACGTTATGTTTATGTATATCAAGGCTGAGCTTTTCAGGGCTCACATGTGTGCAGACGACACATGCAATTCAGTCAGGTAGAAAACACACATACACGTCTTTGGTCTCCAGCATTTTTTTGTGTTTTGGAATACAGTCCCTCTGCGACCCTGGACAAGTCGTCGAATGATATGAAGCCTTTCAGGGACAGCGGTTACTACAGTGGACAGTTTACCATGTTATCAGGTTACAGGGTGCACGAAAGGGTTAAGTCAGATATGATGCACCTGCAACACAACAGTATGCCCTAAGTAATTCATGTTAAGACATGTGAAGGGTGTAAATCCCGCGCAGCGTCAACTCGGCGCAGTTAAGACACTGTAAATTCGCAGATGAACGGCAGTTGTGAGAAAGAGGAGGGCTGCGCCACTGTGGGAGTGGTCACAGCTGACTTCGATCATGGCCAATCTCCTTCCATTCACTTTTAATGTGGCGCGCTAGTCATGCATTAGACTCTTGGTGGAAGCACATTCGCGCCTGAGGGAGGCACTACCCCCCAACTTTGATCATTCGTGTGAATCCAAATGTGCCACCCAGTGGAATGATTTTAAAGATATAAGACAATGATTCGGAGGGTTTGATGGACAATGTTCACACATGAATAAAATACATTGCGTTCGACGAACCCTGCGTGAGTGTGAGATGTGATCTGAGCAAGCATAAGGTTTAGATCCTCTACTCCTACAGCTGCGCTGGCCCGCCATGCTGCCAAATTGGTCTTGGGCTGATTTAAAAACAGTGGAGATGCAATGTCTACAAAAATAGCGTTTTGTTGTCTTGAAATTGTTACTTGGCAGTGAGGAATGTTAAAATATTTTGAAATATAAAGTTTAGAATGGGGACAATGTGATCCTGGAATGGATCATTTTCCATGGAAAACATTAAGTGTTTAAAAATCCGAACAACTAGTGCCCCGTAATGGTGCGTTTCATCTTCCGTTGTATAATTAGACAGTGCACCGAAAATAATTCAACATTAAAAATGACATCTTTTAACAACAACATTAAACAAAAACAAAGTGTTGTTGGTGCTATGACTGCATACCGCTTTGCTCCTGGGCTCCACACTCTACCGTAATTCAATTTCAAGGGTGAAGACACGGTCAGAAATTATGAATGTCGCCCTTGTCGTGGGGAAGGAGAGTGCAGCTCGTCTTACACTAAAAATATCCAATAAAGTGGAGCATCCCCTAAGCAGCACACTCTCAAAAGGATTCGCAACGCAGCCGGCACAATGAATGTGACTGTTTCTCTCTTGTGTCGATGACTAATATGGAACAGCCGATAAAATCATTTGTATTGATTGTCGTCCTAACGTCTTAGAGCAAGATAGATATCAAATCCGGTAATAAAAGGCACACACAACAAAGAGATCGCTATTATTAAAGCTGTTTTACGAGACACGCAATGGTTCTCTATGTACCAGCTCTAATTCTGTGATTTTGACAAATGTGCTTCCAAATTGCTGGAGATAGAGATTGCTCCTTCAGGATGAACACTCGCTCCGCCTCGCTCCGCCTCTCGAACGCTGTCAGCGGTGATCCAAAACCACTCCCCAACACTACAAATCTTGAACTACACAAATTGGGAGGGCAGGAAGGCACTCAAGGATGGCTGCCCCAAATTATTTGAGGAGTGCTCCTGATTCTGCATCCAAATCCAGTGCAAGCATGTTAATTTTCGTGTTGTTACGTGTTATTAATTCTACCATCAGTACGGGAATACAAGTAGTATCAACAGAGATGGGCATTCCATCCCTGGGACGGAATGTGACGGCTGGACGCCCCATTTGTTGGACGGAGGACTGAGGATGACATTTTTTTTTAAAAGGATGCACTGAGCAAGGACGGAAGTGGGTTTTTTGTCCGTTCCTTTAATCGTCCTTAACCAGCTTAAGTATGTGGTGTCCGGAGGAAAAATAACAAGGCCAGAGTGTAGCCATACCTTGTATTTTCTGAACAGGCTATGAACAGGACACTGCAAAAACACTGCCAACTAGTGGACAGTCAGAGAACATAACAAATGACATACGGACGGACACCCACTTCATGAATAAATAGTCCAGCCGGTTAAGAAAGCCGGCTGTGTTTTTATTATTATTATTATTATTTTATCATAGTAGCTATTTTTGTGTTATGAAATACTAATGATGATGACATTTTTGTTTGCTGGATGGCCAAACTTATCTGCACGAGACAATCACGGCGTGACTGAATATAAGGTTCGGTACACAGGCGTATACACGTTGAATATGTCAATATTTGCATGCGAGAGTCCTGCACATTTTTTTAGTGTGCAGAATCGTGTAATGTGGCAAGACATGTCGCGTGTTTTGTATTTTACGGGTGACGCATTTCTCTCGCAAAGTGACATAAGTTTTGTAGTGAGCGCGTCTATGAAGAAGAAAACACCCTAAAATCCAGAATAATTGGGCGATTATTCGAATATTTTCAGAGGTTGATGTGAGCATTAAATAAAGATGTAGTGTATATGCAAAAGAAAATTGTATATGCATAATAATGAACACAATAAATACCAGATGCACTTTCAAGCACAATAATGTTGGATTTCCCAAAGCAAATATGTAAGAGGGAATGTATATTAACCAAACCCTTCTCTGTAAAATCTAATTAAAAAAACACTTTACTGCCATGTTACTCAAGCTGGATGTGAGACAAAAGCAATTTCCGGGTGATGCGTGAAAATGCCAGCAATACATATTTGCAATAATTAAAATGCAAGAGACAGAGCATGGGAAGATTAAGGCCTTTCAAGAGAGGATTGTTAAAACATGATGCTAATGAATTCAGTGACCCAGTCACTCTTGCTCGGTAACAATTTTCAGCCTGTTCACAGAATTTAGAGGGATTTTATGAATAAAAAAAAGAATCAACTCCAATTACTGGAATGGAAATGTGGAAAGGTTGTCTCAATAGCTTCTCGTGACAGTTACAGCTTTACATCAGGGCAAAAATGGAGTGTTTTTGTGGCAAAATAATGCATTGCAATGTGCCTGCCATGTTTGCAGAGTGTTAGTATGGGAACTTTTTGGAAGGTGTATCAACACATCTTTCTATGAAAAGACTTCCAGGCCCTGATTCCAGGCCCTGAATATAAAACAATCAAATCAAAAAATGTGCTGTTTACTGAGCGTGACTTCTTGTGCCGTGTGACAATATATTCTTGCGCGGCTGTGTAAATTTGTTCTGCATAGTCTTAAAATATGATTTCCAAATAGATTCCTCACATTCTTTCTGTCAGTCTTTCTTACTTTAAAGGATCACTCGCCTTACAACAGGGGTGTAAAACTCATTTGACTGTAATGAGGGGTTTGGTAACAAGAAAATGCTCACAGTATCACTCTTATTTATTACAAATGAGAATTTGAAATGTGGGTAGCGATTTTAGGAAGCATCATGAAAGTTGACATCTTTGATGTGCTTTTGTGGGCCACATAAAATGACGTGGGGGGCCAGATATGGCCCCTGGGCCTGAGTTTGACACTTGCCGTACATTTTACTGTTAAATATGCACCCTTGTCTAATTTGGGATTGTTTATTTATTTTTGGGGGGGTGCACGGGGATGGGTATTGTGCAGAGGATTTTTACGGTAATCATAAAAAGCCAAACAATGTGTGGACAATTATTAGCCTCAACTGATTTTAAAAACAAATCTGAATGAAGAAAAAGCTTTTTATTCTAATAATCAACAGCCCAATAAAAACTGCGCATGCTAACAGACATCAATGCAGGAATATGCACATTCACGAGGTGTATGACAATCACCCGTCTCCAGCAAGCACAAACCAATTCGCTGACCCGACTCTTCAAAAGAGACCATCGTTATTAGATGTCTGAGCTCTCATGTGCATTTCAGGCTCCCACAAACGGAACACTCTGCCTCAAGAGTCACGACCTGTAAATCAGGTGACTCCAATCTCTCGTTGGACCGCCCGGGCAATGAGCCCCCACCTTACGTTCTTTCTTTTACCCCTCACTACACTTTAACTACAATCACTTGCGCGCTGAGCAATGGAAAGTGACACAGGCTGGAGGGTTGCGATACACCGAGGGGCTCTATCAGCAATTTATAGCCGCCCGTATGCTGAAGTGAAACACACTTGCTTTTTTTTTTTTTATTTATGTTTTCACAAACCAAGTCGCAAAGTCAGCAAAAGTGCATCAGTTTCGTGTACCAGCATTTGTTTGTCTTGCAGTCTCGCCTTTTTTTTTGTGATGAATACCATTGTTGTACCTTACTTACATTTTCTTGTTAACTGAGTGGAGCATAAAAACGAACACAAATGTGACCAAATCTGCCATCTTATGTGGTTAAAACCACTTAGCTCGACGCGAGGAGGTTCAATGAGAGGCCATGTTTTCGGCCCATTGTTTCCAGATCAGCGGCTCGGCCCTCGGTTGCTATGGCTGCCGCTGTGCCCACCTTTTCCTGGACATATAAGGCAGGACAGCAGCACCGACTGCTTCACGGGACCACGTGGATGGAGAGCACGCTCTCCGCACAGCACTTGTTCATATATTTCAGCAAGTGCCAGCTTTTAAGAGTCAGTGAGAGACCTTGACGGTGGTTCGGGTTCTCTTTATCCGTGTACCGTGTGCAATCCTAAATTCATGCAGAGGGCCTCTCAGCCATGCTGTCAAAAGTACAGAGATATGCCGAACAGAGAAAAGTATGTGAGGGGGCTGATTTTGATCCACTTTGATAGTGCGTGTCGGAAAAATGAAAATACCTTTTCTGTGAAAGCGTCACTTCGGTTTGACTGCTTTGTTGAAGGGTCTGCCGGGAAAAGTTGAATTAGCATTTTGTGATTTTTTTTCTCCTTCCCATTAACATGTACACATTGACTGAACATAAGCAACAGCACTTTGATTGACTTTGACCAAAACCGGTTTCTTCTCATGATGATAAACGATTGTTTTCAACCAATAAGGCAAAAAAAAAAAAAAAAAAACCAACAAAATTTTTGCTGTAAAGGAAAACCCCATCAATGAGCTTGAGGGTGCCTTAGAGCATCACGAGTATCTCTTTGCAGCTTTGTACATATCTCCCAGTGATCACGAAAGACACTAAAGTATGCCATGTTCACACTGGCTGAAGAAAGAAAGCATAGACAGAGGAAAAATGAAAATGCCCTCAAGTCACAATTCATAATGGACGAATTTGTCATGCAAAATGTTTGTCATGCATGAGTTCGATGCGCATGTTACGCATGACGTGCCAGTGATTCTCAAAATGTCGTACAAGGACAACGAGTGGTATGCGGACATCCTACAGTTGTACGCAAATAATCACTGAATTCAATGTTCACACTGTCTATTATACTGAGGTCACTTTTTTTAATTGTATGGAACAAAATATTTACACAGCCATTAACATTTATTTATTTATTTTTTGCACAGTTCAGTTATATTTAACTTTTAGGCACATTTGGATTTAAGCTTTGTGTCGTGTTTGTTTCAAACATTTTTCATTTAACATGAATGTACAGTCAAATTAAATTTACACTTGCTAAAAGTTAAAGTGTGACGCATGAATTCACCAAGCCTTCAGCAAGCTTCCCTCTCCACTTCAGTCAATGCTACACGTACGTCACATGTTTTACTACACAGTGCTTTTTTTTTTTTTTAACACTACTATGAGTGGAAAAGGCTTTGAGGATATCTGCCTCCAGCTGTGAAGAAATCGATCAACCAGCGTCCTGGAATGGATTGTGTTTGACCTCAGAGGTTCACAACGTGCCCTCAAAGAATGACTGTACACTTACAAAAAAAGTTAGTCACAAGAAGTGCTCGGTTAAAAAGACTCACATTTGTTAGGGCCTCAATTTTGGAACCAACAAACATGCATTTAGACCTTTGAATGCTATTAATTCAATGAGGTCATGGAACATGCCCTGCACATGGCGCAGCAGATGGCCTAACATAAGAACAAAACTAAAATGCAGCTTGTAAAATTGTGAACAAAAGTGACAGTGATGATCATTTCTCAACATTTTCTGACATCATTCTTTGCTTCTTTCCTCATCCTCCAAACTAATTTCCCCACCACCCAAGTTTTCCTGATTGCTACACACACACAAAAATAAAAAAGAAAGAAAAAAACACTCTGGCTTTCGTCTAGCTCATGAACATCTGCTCAACTAAAGGTCCACCCACATCCACCAGCATCCAGCAAACAGTATAGTGTGTATAGTTCAACGTGGGTCAACTGACAGGAGCCGGACAGACTATGTTAAATTATGCATGACGACCGAACAAAGCTTGAGGAGGCATTATTCAGCCGGGCTGGATGAGCCATATCACACAGAGCGGAAGCATCTAAGGGATGCTGCCATGTTTAGTGAAGAACTCCCATGCACTCCGTGTTCCTTTCTATGTCAATGGGTTGCCATAGCAACTCGGGTTTTGGATAATTCCCACATCAGGTGGCTTTTGTCGCAAAGAAAATAGAGAAACAGAGCAGCTGATCGATGATGTTCTGGAGTTCCGTCACGGTTCTCTCATTGATGATGGAAGATAGTAGCAGTAGTGACATGTGCCCACTGGACACTTGATTAGGTACACCCGCACAATCGAATGAGATCCTGAGTTGCTTTATGACATGAAGAGTCACTCTCAGGTCCAACTGCGAGCAAGATTTGAACGCAGCTTCACTCCACTAACCTCTCGCCCCGTCTGAGTAACAGAGCCTAACTATTACCCTACATGCTATCAATATGAAGTTTTATTTTTGATATGTACGGTCAATTAGTAATCAAAACGAGATGATAAATTTAGCTGTCGGGTACAATTGTTGATCATTCCGTGACAATGATTTCCCCGATGATCACCCTTGTTTTGTCTCATGGATCTGTCCAAATTTTGGATATTCCGGAATACTTTCTGCAAAGCTCCTCAAGTCCAACGTTAGAGGTGTGACAGATGTCAGAGTGCCCACGATGACGCAAGGATGATTGATACCCTGTCAGTCACGCCTTCTCTTACTGATTATTTGTTTTTCCATGGGTGCAGTAGTTTCCGTAAAAACTATTTAGAGGTACAAGAAGAGACCAGCTATGTCTGATTCCCCCCACTTTACAAATGTACTACTATCAACTTATACTGACAGTTCAAACAAAAATGACCAAAAGTATTTTTTTTTCTCAAATTGCAAACTAACCCCTAAAGTACACCTGAGGAGATGAAAACAATTTTCGAATGATTTTAACACTGCAAGCTGGAGATCAAGAGCATGGTTGCAGGTACAGCCCCCCCCCCCCATAGTGGGTTTCATACAAACAAAAGCTGGTGTTAGTTGATCATTAGGAGCAGCCGTACCGGACAGCCGGGCCTTAGCCGCTCAGTTGGTGCTTGAGTGAAAGGTTCTCCATCTCAAAGGGGAAGTCAAGAGGAAACAAGCCCGTAGGCAAAATGATCCTCAGTTCCACTCTCTTGAACCTGATTACTGTAACGAGCTTATCAACTGGTGGTGGACGCATAGTACACAGACATTATGCATTCACTCACTCACTCACGAACAGCCGAAAGCGCATCTCACCATCATATTTTGTGTTGGTTTGGCATTACAAATCAATGAATATAAACCGCAAAGTTTATTTATTTTCTCCAGCCTTCTTTTACACTTAACGTCTAAAAAAACGCAACTGTATTAATCTGGACAACCAATGCATTTTAGTGGAAACATTCAGTGAATTAATTTAATACTACACACACACACACATATATATATATATATATATATATATATATATATATATATATATATATATATATATATATATATATATATATATATATATATATATATATATCTCCACATTTTATGGTTCACCGCTGACAAAACAATCTCAATGAAATATAACCTAAATCCTTCAGAAAATGGATACCTGACAGCGTTGATTATTTTTAGCCGCGGCAACGGAATTTCATCAAACATGTGCAGCAATGATAAGCCATTGACTATGATGATGACGATTATAATTAAAGCAAAAAACCTCTTAGAGAGATTCACTCTCCAGCAGCTCCACATGAAGAAGTCAAGGGAGGAGGGCCTGACTCAAGGTCACTCTTGTTGCGGTAAAGGGGGGGAGGGGGAGACGCCGCTTTTTCACTTGCACCCACCACTTTGGACCGTGCTCAAAGGTTGGATCGATCGTAGAGCTCAGTGACATGGGAGCATCGGGCAATGTGCAACGATGAAGACCTCCAACCATTTTTCTATGATTTAACCCAGTACTATCCCAGTAAAATGAGACACAAGACCTTTAAAACGACCCAATTGTTTTTAGTGGCCCATTTAATGCATCCGTCTGTTTCACGCTTGACAGGATTAATGAAGCGCAACTACAGTGTTGGTGGCCTGCATGCAGTAAGCCACAGAGATGTGAAACAAGCCATGTTGAATGAGGTGCAACAAGCTTCCTGGTCCTCAGTGCCTAAGCGTACTGTATTTTTCACATTATAAGGCGCTTCGGAGTATAAGGCGTACCTTCAATGAATGGGCTAATTTAAAATTGTTTTCATATACAGGGCGCACCACATTATAAGGTGCATAAAAAAGAAGGAACAATGGTGGCTGGAATTGCTTTATGCATCCACTAGATGGAGCTACGCTTAAGAGAATACAATACAGCTTTATTTATATAGAGCCGTAACAACCGCAACAACTTTAACAAAGCGCTTTACAGAACATTTAAAATACCACCTCCAGGAAATCAGAATATTGATCAGTGTATAAGGCGCATCGGATTATAAGGCGCACCGTCGGCTTTTGAGAAAAGTGAATGCTTCTAGGTGCGCCTTATAGGGTGGAAAATAAGGTAAACATCTTCCTGCACCTCGAAGGGAAGTGTGTGGTGTCGTGTGGCTAAGCAAAATTAAAAAAAAAAAAAACATGCACAAGTAATTTTGTCATTGATTTTGCAACAAATGGGAAATTAGCAGAACAATTAAAAACACTGAAGGTTTAGTACAGTAGTGTAAATACGTGCTCACACCCATGCGGGGATGCACTCCAAAATTGATCACTATAACAGCTCTGCTGAGTTCTACAATAACCGGATAAGCCATCAATTACATCAGTGCAGCTCTGCAGGTCTCTGACAAGGCTGGGATCATCTGACAGGAGTACCGCCTGTAGCAAGCAAGCAACCTGCCAGTGTCTACATGCGGCTCGTGTTAACAAGACAAAAAGATACACCATCCAAACATCTACAAGAAGCAATAAAAACAGCAGCATTGACCCGCACCCCCCTCGGCTTAAACTTCGATCTAACGGTGAGACTGGCTACACAGCTGCGGCTCTGCAGTTTCTTTTAATCTCTCCTTTTTATGGCATCATCATGTAATCAAGATCCGCCCACCCGGGGAACAGCACAAGAGCGAGCGCCAGAAAATGAAATCATTGTTGTGTGTCCTCGCTGGGTGTTATTTCATGGCATGGCATGGGCACAACAGACGTCGCCGTAAAGCAGATTTATGAAAGCTGGAAGTAGCACAGAGAAAGAAAAGGGGTTGGTTCACATTGGCCGATGATGACGGTGAAACGTTTCATATTGCCGCTGTGATCCGTCCTCTACTGTGGATTGACATGTGTTGCATTAGCGTCAGTAGCTTTGAACGCTTTTAACTGATCACTATGATATGGATGGCATGGATCAGGAAGATGGGAATGAGAACCCAAAATAGCCTCCAGCCAAAATTGTCAGGAAAAGAAAATCAATCCTAACCGCGATGCTTTCATTTCTACTCGCCGTTCACTGTGCTGATTGGTTTGTGCTATTAGTATGCTCCTCCACGGTCTCGTGATACATAATGAATATGTTGATGAATTTTGTATATGAGACGGAACAATTACATAAAACGTGTTTGATTTCATGAATTGAGAGTTTCACCATGCTCCTCTTCAGACTGAGCGCCATCTGGGAGCAATGACATTAAGCAGTAGTTGTCAAGTAAAGGGCCATTATTCCAAATTATGTCCCTGTAACGTGTTACAATATAATACCAGAAAAATAATCTCCCCCTCCCCGTTCATCTAATGAACAAATGAAACTAACCTTGCAGGATTTTTATCATAATTTATTTTGAAACGGAATTATGGAGCAACACCTTCCTATCGGTCACCTTTTATCACAAATGCACGACATCAGACATAAATGACGACTTTATGCTGACATCACTTCTGGCACATTATGGTAATGTATCAAAATGCCTGCATGAATAAATGAAATGAGTTACATACCTCTTTATATCAAATGCAAGTTGGCTACAAGAGACACACCGACATACCTGCCTCCCTCTTGTGCTTGCCGAAAAAACGTGATTCTAAACGATTAGTTCTGCACTCTCTGGGGACGGGAAGCAGATGCACAATTCTATTAGTTCTACATGGTTCATCTCCAGAGAGAGCAGACAATATCTATAGCGTTGAGACGTGCAGGTTGTGCAGGCCTTGTATTGGCACATTAGTTGCTGGCATAAATCATTACCGCTGTTGGTTTCAGTTAGCGATCGACTCGTTCACAAAAAGACAATTTGGGGGAATTTAAAAGCCAACAATGGTAGGCGCATGAGCAGTGTGTGCAGGAAGGCTGAATTCGAAGCGATTGTGTGAAGATTGCTGTCTCCGCAAATTGTCATGCAGGTCACCTTAACATTGCAGGCCATCCTCAGCGCTTTTTTTTCCCCTCCTCCCTTGAGGAATGAATATTTTACACAGCATTGATAGATGTGCGTCATTTGAGATTTTTTGTTGTTGTTGTAATGGTCAACTTCAGAGCCCCCAAAATGAACAGAACCTAAATATGGTCCTGCAAATACCTTTTTTGATAACCACGCTACTTTCGTGTCTTTCGTCACACCGCATTGCCATCTTTGGTTTGAACTTTTCATGGTCTCTGGTCACATTTGAAACAACATAAATGAGTCACAAATGTGTCAGCGTAAAGTGCATTACTTATACAGCGTGGGAAGACCAGCTTGTGATATTTAACCATTCTTGGCATGTAATGTATTCTATAGGGGACATCTGGACATTAAACATACAGGAAGTGAAAATGGAAGAAATGAAATGTTGTTCCCTTTGCGGCCAGAACAGCTTCCACTCTTCTGGGAGGATCCCAGAGAATATCTGAATGACGTAGTGCAAAGACCCTGTCAAGTGACTTCTGAGAACTGTTTCTTAACACAATAGACAAGTTTGAAGATAATTGCTGAAAACGTGCCAAGACTGAACGCTATGTAATACTCATTTATGGAGATACAGCATTCTAGTGTTTTTCACCACTGAAGTATTCCTGATTTTTGGGGGGGATTCCATAAAATTGAACCAGGATGGACTTTGTTCATAACTCCTTGTCTTTATTACAACTCCTTTCATCCCAATAGTTAACTGGTGTAATTGCAAAGTACAGTTGGCTAGCTAGCTAGCTAGCTAGCTATGCCTACATCCCAAAAAATACAATTTCTATTCTGCATGTTCATTCATTCATTCATCTTCCGAACCGCTTGATCCTCACTAGGGTCGCGGGGGGCGCTGGAGCCTATCCCAGCTGTCTCTGGGCAGAAGGCGGGGGACACCCTGTATCGGTTGCCAGCCAATCGCAGGGCACATGGAGACGAACAACCATCCACGCTCACACTCACACCTAGGGACAATTTAGAGTGCTCAATCAGCCTGCCATGCATGTCTTTGGAATGTGGGAGGAAACCGGAGCACCCGGAGAAAACCCACGCAAGCCCGGGGAGAACATGCAAACTCCACACATGGAGGCCGGAGCTGGAATCGAACCCGGTACCTCTGCACTGTGAAGTCGACATGCTAACCACTGGCCTACCGGGCCGCTATTCTGCATGTCACACAGAGAATTTTTTTTTCCATAACTGGAACCCTAAAAAGAACATTTTTTGATTGACTGAGCCACTCAAAAAAAAATAAAGGGAAGAGCACAATCTAACTCCAAGTGTTCCTTTTATTTTTTTTAACAGTATATTTTGTTCATTACTCTCAAAGTACAACTAGTCAGTGTTGAAAGGTTGGCCTATTTTTACACCAAACTCCAAGCGTGCCTTTTCCAAATGGCAACAGAATCATATAATTGGGCAAAGTGTCTGAAATTAATAATTTCAGCGAGTGCAGTACACCACAATCGGTCTATTATATAAAATGATGGCCTTTTTCATTATGTTATTCATATTTCCACCATGTTTGGTTGTCCCAAGAATCAAAACACATTAATATGCAGTGTGACACATGATAAAAAAAATGACTGTGAAAGGCACCCCCCCCAAAAAAAAAAATGCACCAGGTGGGCTGCTTGTGCGCCTCTCACATCAATGCAAGGTACCATCAAGGGAGAGGAGCCGAATGCTTGTGGATTGTGCTACGAAAATAAATGTGCTTCATTTTTTTTTTTGCTTTTGCAGCACTTTGCCCTCAAAGGTATCTGATTCACTCAATCAAAATGTTTTATTTTGCAGCAGATGAGGCACCCGTTTCACTTCCCAAGCTTACCTTCGCGGTGGCCCCTCTCTCTTGAGATACACTCCATTTTTCATGACAATGGCTCGGCACCAAGAAATAAACAGTAATGAATATAGTGCATGCTTCTCCATATCAGCTCTTATCTGAGCTCATACATGCCAGAAATTATGCGAGTCATCCAATAATAATGTCATTAATCCCTAATGTGACAGCACAGCATTTGATACCGGATCACGAACCAGGCAGAAATAAACACAACGCATCACGTCGGTGGAAATGTATAATCAGCCACTTCAAACTGAAAGCGAGGGGCTGTTTTGAAAGACATCTGACCCCGGACAAAGCCAGGGAGCAGCAAACAGCTGTCAGGATGTGACAGACCCTGCAACGGCAGAGAGTACTTTATGTTCAACGTTCTGAAGCTGCATCACTTTGAGCAGAAGAAAAAAGAAAACGAAATAACCTTGACAGGCAGGAATATACGTATATCTATATGTATATACAGCATAATGGATTTCAAATACAGTGCTTAGCAGCGGTTCAAAGACACACACAAATTCCCCATGAGAAGGCGCTTGGCAGGAGTGGGAAGAAAAACTCCCCATTTGCAAACAAAAGACAAACTTGAGCATAACCAGACTTGGGGTGGGGCAGCAATCTGCCTCAAGTGGCCAGGCTGCAAAATAGGATCCAAACGCTTTTGCGGTCAATAGGTTAGCATTGACAGGAGAAAAAAACAAAAACAAAAATATTGATTACTTTGATTAACGCCTGTTGACAGCAGACACAAATAAATATTACAGAACTAGATTCAATATGGCCACAAAAATAACACCACGTTCCTCACCTCCACCAACTACATCCATCCCTCCATTTTCCTATCCGCTTTATCCTCACAAGGGTCGCTGGGTGTGCCAGTGCCTATCCTAGCTGTCAACGGGCAGTAAGCGGGGGACATCCAGAACCAGCTGCCAGCCAATCGCAGGGCACACAGAGACGAACAACCATCCGCGCTCACACTCACACCTTGGGACAATTTAGAGTGTTCAATCAGCCTGCCGTGCATGTTTTTGTCTACACAAGGAGACCGGAGCCGGAATTGAACCATGTACCTCTGCACTGTGAGGTCGACGTGTGAACCACTGGATCACAGGGCCGCCCACCAATGACAGTCAAGTTTATTTCAATATCTCGCACGAGGACGCGTGAGCAGAGCTTGTTGAGAGTTGCTGTGATGCAAGCTGACTATTTTCATCTTCCTCCCCGCAAGTGTGAGGATGTGCCTCGAGGTGCTCGGAGAATCTGACCATATGCCAGATACAACTGCGTCCTTGTATAACTCCGGGAGTGACCTTTGGTGTATCCATTCCACGGACAAAATCACAGTTGCTCCAATCCCATGCAGAAAAGCTTCCCGCTACGAAACCATTTATGAATCCACCTGACACCGCATTTGTTTTTTGTTTTTTTGACACACATCTTGATAAAATAACAAACATTCTGGACATTTCTACGCTTCCAATCAGAAATGAAACACCACACATTCTACTATTTTCTCTTCCGGCAGCAGTAATGCCTTTGTGTCCCAATACTTGTGTCCATGTAGCGTACACACACACACACACACACACCCACACACATGTACTGCCGATAGACAATCCATTTAGGGCGCCTCCAGCATAATGTATCATCTTCCACAGAATCCTGTTCCGCGGCGTTGAAAAGGCGATGTATCATAAGAACAACGGGCGCTTTGTGTTGATGTCTCACTGACAGCCAGCAAACATCCCAGAGATCAAGATGAAATACTTCGACCTTGTATACTGTACATTTCCCGAGTGCTTGGCTGAAATACTTTCATTAAAAAAATCTCTTTACTGTTCCACACATGTTTCTCAAACTCGGTCGCCAAAGAATAGCCGAGGGGAAGAAATCAGAGCACATAATGGAAGGGAGGGTGGGGAAAACAATGATGTCTATTTTTATGCTGTAATCTTTCGCATCTTTTCGCGACGCGTTACATGCATCTGAAAGCGCGCTGACTGGTGGAGTGCAATTACATGCGTAAAAATAAAAAATAAAAAAGAAGAACCTTGGCAGAGGCATGTCTTTAGACGCTAAACTAATGCATTCTGATATGCATGCAAGATGTACCGCCGACGGGCCGAGGTTGTCCAACCATCTGCTTGACTTCTGGGGTCTAACGTGCTTGCGAGATAATCGAACAAAAACATTCATACTCAGCTCTTGTTCAGCTACCGAGTAAAAAAAACAATTGTGACAGGATAAAACACCACAATGTGATTTCAGTCACGCCTGGTCCCAAAAAACTAGACGTCTGCATTTGTTCAATGAAACCAGGTGACCTTTTTACTCCGTTAAGCGCTTAGAACGGATGCTGCGCTCAACCAGGAGACGCGACACGATATCTGAAGAGAAGGTCACCTCATTTACAAGGTCAGATTCATGTTGGAAGACGAACAGATGGTAGCTTGTATGTGAACAAGCCGCAGCGGAATGCAGAAATCCTCTCGTATACGGTCACCGTAGCCCTTTAGTGTCGAAAGATCTGGCGGATCATATCACGTTAATACCACAACGGGGTAAGAGAATAGTGCAAAATACAGAAACGGCTGGACAGCTTTTCGGTAAGTTCGATTGAGGTACAGGAAATAAAACTAGCAGCATTGGAGTATTCGACGGAAATGAGAAAGCCCCTAAACTTTTAATTGATTCCATTAACACTGCCGTGGTTTCTGACAGGAGTGCTCAGCAAGAATGATGACTTTTTAAAAAAAATAAAAGTGGAGTAGGGTTTCGTTAAAAAATATCATCATAATAATGTACTGTAATTGAACCTGCTATTTTGGCATTCATTTGGAAGAGATGTCATTTTTTTTTATTGCTGAACAATGGCAGGTTTCGTTTAATGCCGGTGTTCCTTTGATTCCATTGAGGTAGTAACACAAAAGAGTCGATGACCCGTTGAGTGATCAACTGACCGCAGCGTGTTTGAGCTCCACCATTTCAGAGTGCCAAAAAGTGGTATTTTACGGATCCGTTATTCCCGTAGCAAGGAATTGCGTAACAAATCGCCCCAAACTAAACTGCACAACCTAATATTGACATAATCGGGAACACTTCCTGCCAGGTCAGTTTCATCTTTGGCATTCGGCAACACAGCAAAGCCGGACGATTCCCTGAAACAAGGGCAGAGTGGAAGGATCATTTTCGGCTGTCACATTTCCAGCTCCTAAAATTGGGACACTGAGGCTCACCTATGTAATGCCCTTAAATTAAATAAGTTGGTCTCTTGGGTAGCAAAGTATGACAGTTTCTTTTAGTGAACAACTTCTGACACCATGAATACGTTTATACTCGTGCCCACCAGCATCCGGACTGGTTGATTCACCGGTAATGGTGTGACCTAGCATGTCCTCCTCATCACCAGTTTTGCAATCTACTTATTGATTAGTATTATTAATACAAAGATGGAAACCGAAAAAGGGAAAAATTGCTCCTGAGACTACATTGTCTTCAACATACCGTCACAAAGTTACATCGCCACATGGTGTACATTGCTCAGGAGGCATTGCGGTATTCGATAAGGGACAGCTTCAGCTTAAGCTACAGTCCCATATAAGCACGGATGGACACGGCAGTCCCGGAAAGTGCCGGATCCCGCCGGATTAAGATCCGGGATGATCCGTGCTCTTTCTGGGGTTTTTTGAGTGTGACGGTCGTCCAAAAACCATCACGCCGGTGGTAACACGGCAGCTACACGGTCGAACCCGTACAAACACGGCAGCAACACGGAATCAACACGGTGCCCACACGAATGACCAAGGATCGGCACGGACAGTCAAGGCAGAGCGACGGAATAACACGAACCTACACGGCAGTGACACGAACAGCCCTGGATATTTACGGACCAACACGACGCCTACACGAATCATCCCGGCGCCTACACGGCAGCGACCACGAACACACGGTCCACCCGGACCGTCAAGAACTTGTATAAAAGCTGGCTAATTTCCGGTGATCCCATCATTCTGCAATTGGATGTCGAGCGTGCATTTTAACGTGAAAATGCCAGGTAAAAAGAAAGCCACTGTCAATAATATTCACTGTAGATACCACTTTTTTCACGGCTTCTCTATCTCGTATCTTCGCTTTAGCAATGAGGATAGTGTTTTCAACCTGAGCTTTTTGCAGTTGAAGCTGGCATCTCATCAGCATCAGGTTGTTCTCGGCCGTCATCTGATCCCCATGTTGCAGCGTCGGTAGCACAGGAAAGGAGTGAATCGTTGTTCAAATTTCCCTATTTATATGAGCATGAGCCATCGTCCGTGTTATCCGTGTTCCTCCGTCATAGTCCGCATTAGTCCGTGTTTTCACCGTGTTTGCACCGTGAACGTCCTTGTTGCCACCCTGTCTATCCGTCATCGTCCGTGATATTCCTTGTTCTTCCATGATAGTCCGTGTATCCGCCGTGTTTCAACCGTGTTGTATCCGTTTTGCACCGTCTTTGTCCGTAGTAGCTCCGTGTTGATCCGTGAGGGTAGTCCTGAAGTTGACACTGTCGGCGTAGTCCGTGTAACCACCGTGAAAGTTCCGGAGACAACCGCACCTCTGCCGCCAGGATTCTTGATGGTCCGGGTGTGAATTTTTTCCCGGACTGTCAAGGACATACACGGACAAACACGGCAGGGATCGACTGTCCCGGACCCTACACGGCAGCTACACGGACCTACACGGTTGTTGCCAACTCCCCGGACCTTCACGGACGAACACGACAGTTTTGAACTTCCCAAAACCACCGTGTTGGCCTCCCGGAGCCCCAAGGACAGTGCCGGACGTTCCAGGACGAAGAGGGTTCACCGCGGAGCTACACGGCGGCTACACGGTCCACACGCCGGATCGTGCCGGATGTGGTCCGTGTTGATCCGGCACCTATATGGGACTGTAGCTTTAACAGTGGAGACTTACAGTGCTGGTTTTATATACTCATACAGAAAATAAACAGGATATCGATGCAGAATTGTGCAGACGAGGAGGGTGAATAATATCAGGAACAACTCAGACCACAAATCAACTCTGATTGAGGCCAGGCCAGAACTTTGCAGTGAGAGGTGCTCTAAGGCACGGTGGTCAAGAATAGATTGCACGCTAACACCACACATATAGCCTCCCAGGACGACTACTTCCATCTCCAGAACCACAGTAATAAATGCAACTCAAGATTCTGATCGACTGAGGGTAAGTAGTCACTTTACCCTGAATAAGGTCAAGGCACGGCTGACGAGCTGCATATACAAGGCTAAAGTAACACAATCACCATACATTAGAGCATTGCACGGCACAAAAAAAAAAGAATCATTTGGGTGAGAAAGTGTCAGCGCAGTCCACAGTTAGCGTGCGAGCATCTCGGCGGCGACACTACAGAGCGTTCTCTCTCTCAGTCAGCGGCTCTCACAGCCTGCGTGACATCCCAGTTGAAGACAGCAGGGATTCCAGTGACGCTCATGAAACCTCCACCTTCCCTTCCGGCTGCCACATGAAAAGCCAAACAGACCCTGGATTGACTTTGACGTCAAAATATGAGCCTGTCATTTTTCTCAAGACGTGGCGGACTGTGCCACTCAATGACAATATCATTGGGTTTCCTTGATTTTTTTCCCCTCCATCTCTGTCACACCGCAACTGACCTTTGCGTCCTCGATGAAAAGCAGCATGTTAACCCTGAAATCTACATTGGCAATCTGTCGTAGTGACTTAACATACTGTTGAGCTCATTAATGGCAATTTGAGAGGAATGTAAAACGGAATACAGTGATACCTCTCCTTATGAAATTAATTGGGCTGGAAGAAATTTATTAACTAGAAAATGTTGGAAGTAGAGACGCGTTTTCCATGTAAATGCCCTAATTCGTTCCAAGCCCGCTGGTTTTTACAATCCTTCGAAAATGTCCAAGGCAAACATCAGCAAAGTGAGCGATCGCCCGACTGGTGAAGACTTTTTCTGGGTACGTAAAAGTATCGGAATGCCTCTTGGCCCGAGTTGCGAATGACGAGGACGCTGCATAGACACTTATCTATCTATCTATCTATCTATCACCACACATAGTCACTTAAAGGCCACTTTTAGCCAATAGGATGCCGTCCCTGGTGCTCTTGGAATATTTGTCAAAAAAGAGGTTAGAACAAATTCCAGGTCCACGCACTGAGTTAAGAAGTGTTCATCCATAGGGCTCAGAAACATGCAGAACACCAACACATAATGAACCACCCGACCTTCATCATGCTAGGTTGTTGGTAACAAACAAGACATAATTACAGTGCTGATGACATCAGGTGTGTCACCTACGAACGCTCGCAACATTTCTGCAAGCCACAAGTCAAACAACACCCGATATCTTCACTGTCAGCAGCGATTAAGACAAGACGTATAGCTTTCAAAGAAAAAACCCAAACATTTCCAAGCTGAAGAAAATGTCAGCTCAACCCTTCCTGACAAACGTCAAATATAAATTGCGACAACATGCAGCAAAAAATGAGGAATGAGAATGATAACAGGGCGCCAGAATTTACTGGCAGACGTTTTTCCACATGTCCTGGTTCCAGCCAGGTACTTACACCATAACTTTATACCACTGGAAGGCAGAGCATGGCTCCGTGCAGATAATGTGTTGAGCCTCGACTTGGAGAGGTGGGAACGGTTGGAACAAACCATAACAGGGCAAGAGGGAGGTGCTTTATATTTCTTGTTAAAATATCACATTTCAACCAAACACTGTAGGTTATACATTTTTCTAGCTTGTTTGAAAAGGGACATACAGCCCCCCCCCCCCACACCCCCCCAAAAAATCGCTCATATTTGAGGGGTGCTAGAGCACCTCCACCCCATCCCAAATGGTATGGAAACGCCCGCGGTCTATTTTCAACACTCGCTTACGTTATGAAGATTGTTCTCACGGAAATAAACACCGTTTGGTGTCAGCGGTAAAAATAAATAAATAAATAAATAAATAAGAGATTGTTTCAAGTGGTTTTCTGTGCGAGCACCTCCCTCGTGGTCAGCTATATTTGGCAGTGACGTATCACGGATGTGGATCAATCACTATTGATCACTGCTGCCCTTGTCACCAACCTGTGACACTTGGGGTATTCCTCCGAGACGCCATGAAGCCTGCGAATCATTTGACATGCTAATGAAAGGAGCAAGCCCCATCGAAGCCTTTGCCACAACATACTTTCTGGAAGTACTGGCATCTGGAATTCTTCTTTATTCGGAAATAATTGGACATTAGCCTCTGTCTACTTTAGAGAGTAACCAAGAAGAATAGAAGCTTTTGAGCATTAGTACGGACATTATTCACATTTTATTGGAAAGAAAAAAAAACACCAGGTGATTAAATGTTCAATGGATTGTGTGACTTAACAAGACCCGCAGTGGCAGTTTCAGCTGAAAGAGAAAAACACAATGAGAAAGCATTGACTTGAACGGAAACGCATACATTCTTATTTATCGCCAAGTGTAAATGACACGGCTGGCATCCTCCTGATTCATAATCATTCCATGTAGAGGATGCAAACATGTCTGAGACAAAAGAGGTTTTGGTTCTGCCACCCTGCACGGGCTCCCTCCTGCTCAGGCTATCACATGATCATTGGGAAGACATCGCATGATCTGTAATGCTGATAATCACTCGGCTTCAAAGTGAAGGTGCATACTCGTGTCGCATCCTCCAAAACAGAGTTTTCCGCATGAATCTCGTTCATCAAAAGCGAGTTCCTCCATTTTTTTTCAATTCAGCAAATTCTTCAGAACGAATCGCGACGCAGCCATGTCACCGTCATCCTTCAGGAAGTGCTCAAATTCAAAATTACACAACCTCACATCAGAAACCGCCATGTATCAACTCCCTTTGCTAAATTGTAGTCGACTATGCAATCAACTTAATGAAGTTATCCTACCGCTTAGTTAAGAGCACAAATATTTATGCAAAGATTTATAGCTAAGAGCATCCTAGCGTGGAAAAAAAAACGTAGATTGCTATTTATCTAAGCCGACATCTGGCGCTGGGGGAACCCTCAGTAATGCGCGGGCTGCTAACCTACTTTGGGCCCACGGCCCCAGTCCAGGACGGTGCAATAGAAAACCTGTCGTCTGGTACTCACACTGGCGTGCCATCTGACCTGCTAACGAGAAGCGCCACAGGCTAGGCAAGTGCCGCTGACCTGAACCACACCGTGCTTGCATCTACTGACCTACTTCTTGCTAATGCAATGCTAACACTGCAACATCCTTTCTGGACGACGGTGCGGTAAATATCAGAAATCATTGACACATTTTTGGGGGGGAGCTGTCTTTTCACATTTTATTGTTGACCTTGTGCATGAATCAGAATATGAAAAGATGGTGGATTGATGTGCCTGTAGAGAAGTGCGCTTTGAAGAAAAGAAAAAACCCGACATTGACAGCAATGATTATTTTGCTTTTTAAAAAATTTCATTAAAAACATAATAATAATCAAATCAAATAAACATTTATTATGCTTTATTTTGAGCACAATTTAACATTTTCAATTACAACCACATTTTAAATCTGAAAGTAGGGAGAGGTTGCTAATAAAAAAACAAAGTGGCCCATGTGCAATAAATCCCTCCGCCCCCGGCGCACACACACACACACACACACACACACACACACACACACACACACACACACACACACACACACACACACACACACACACACACACTAACTGGCTGCAACATCCATCTGCTGGGAAATACACAGGAAATCATGAATTCCGATTGATGGAGCAACGGGGAAGAGAGAGTGGCAAGCCCGCGTCTATACATCTAACCGGTGTTGTGTAGAGAAAGCTCTGGATGAGGGCCAGGCCCTGAAGTGATCACAGAAGCAGCAGTGAGAAAACGCCACAGGATAGCTCTATTTCAGCCGTAAACATAGAGGCGGGGTCACGTCTGCAGCACGGGCTGTGTTTGAGTTGCCACCTCCTACACACTCATGCATTAAATATGGTTCAACAATCACATTCTCCGGTGACTGCTTTAAAAAAAAAAAAATCACTTCCCACCCTCCAGCTGAATATCAGGAGGAATTCCAACCAGGAATGTGTTCGTGATGACACAGCGACAGTTGAGAGGAATCTCGCTTCCTAATGAGTGCAGCAGAATAACGTCACCTTGCCTTTTCTCACAGCAATTCAATACAAAAATCGTATGCCCTATATTACCCACCCATCCATCCATTTTCTAATCTGCTTATCCTCACAAGGGTCGCGGGCGTGTTTATCCCAGCTGTCTTCAGTAGGCGGGTTACACCCTGAAATGGTTGCCAGCCGATTGCAGCGCACACAAACATTCACACTCACAATCACACCTCGGGACAATTTTGAGTGTTCAATCAACCTGCCATGAATGTTTTTGGAATGCGGGAGGAAACCGGAATACCCCGAAAAAAACAACGCGTGGAAAGAACATGCAAACTCCACACAGGAAGGGCAGAGCCGGAATCGAACCCTGCACCGTGAGGCAGACGTGCTAACCAGTCATCACCGTGCCGCCCGCTCTATATTACAATTATCGCGATTGCACAATTTTTTCGTATGATATTTTATGGAATTAAGTTGACAGCAAAACAACTATGAACTAGATCCAGCCATTTTTGAGACAACTTCTTCTCATTTGGTCCACAGGTGAGCTCAAATTGGACGAGAGGCGGAGTGCAGGCTGCGCTGGCTTGGAGCCAGTTTACAGGGAAAATATGGTCAACATTCCCAGTCACCTGTGGGCAATTTATAGGCCTCAATAAACCTAATGTGTATGTTTTGGGAAATTGGGAGGAAGCTTGAGTACCTCGAGAAAAAAAAATGAAACCCTCAAGCGCGGTGTGAACGCCTGAGCTGAGATTCACATTGTGAACCTCTCAACTGTGAAAGTGTCGTGCTAACTACTCTAACAACATGCTCCACATGAAGTTAATCAACACCCAACAAAATGTTACTGCCGATGACCACAGTCACAAACAACTACTTATATAATTATCGCAAATGAATTCCCTTGTTCTGAGCTTCATCCCGCTTTGCCTCCCTGCAGCTCGTGTACAAAAACCCTCAACCTCCTCACTGCATGCGGACCCGTGCTCGGTTGCAGCACTGATTTTCCATGCTTTATGATTTCAATAAAATTAGATTTAGTAGTGCAGATAGTATGCCTTTGCTCTGGCATAAAAGCAAACATATGTGCGTGCACTCAAAGCACATCTGTGATTTATAGTCGGGACAGGTATACATTAATCCCACTGACAATGCCGCTCATTTCAATTATAGTAAATAGGCTTCGGAAAAGCTTTCCAGCAGAGTTCAATCTCGGTAATATTTTTGGGTCGTATTTTCTATTCAGCAAATTACAGACAAATGCAAATGGAGGTCTCTCCAGGTATGGTTGCAGCCCATGGACGTGCATCTTCAGTAACTGGATTCTCTACTTTCTCAGTGGGAAATATGAGGGGATGGAAGTCTGTCTCTCTCCTCACCAGCCACTTTATTCGATACAGCTGCACAATCCGGGATGCATTACCAGAGCTGTTAATAACAAAACAAATCTGCCCCATACAAAGATGACAATGCTTAGTTTTGATTGACACGGACACAAAGTATAACAAGATGGTGTGGTTTTAGTGTTTGGGGCAAAGAACTGCATGACTTCAAAGCGGGGGCTGTTTCCAATAGCCAGCTACCTACTGTAGTTGGCTACACGAGTCAAAATATTAGAGACATGATACCGAATGTTACATCTCCAGGGAGAGGCTCGAGCAAAATAATGATCACAGATGGATGTCATATTAGCGCTTTCAACAAGTTACGGCGCAATTAGAACGCTTTTTAGCAACGAATGGTCCAAATTTGAGGTTGCATTGTTTTGCTACATTTCTTCACCATGCTATTGTGGAGCTCCCACATTAGTCCGAGTCCTACACGATGTGGTCGCTTCCATTCAGCACACTTACGCTATCACCGAGGCAGAGCCTTTTCGCAAATCATCCTCCCACCCGAGATCCGGAGCCTTAAAGCTATCCGAATCGCAGCTGTCTGCATCCTGCTGAGACAGCGTTGAGTTTCCTTGGTTGCATCACTTGGGGGGGGGAAACGTGCCAGATTTGACTTTTATCTCTCCCGCAGTCCGAGTATCCTTGAATTGACCCTGGATATCCAGGAGATGATGTCACAGCAGAGAGAGTGTGGGGGTTGGGGGCAACATTTTTCAGCAGCCAAATGAATGTCATGACAGGAAGATGCATGGCCAGTGGAGGTTGGCATCGCAAGTCAGCCCTACGGATCAGTTCCATAAAACAAGAATGCAGTGTTAGCTCCAAATCCAAACACCCCAAAGCATAGGCCTCCAAACTAAACTCCACAACTACACTTTGCTTTCTCTTTATCAGATATACTTGACAGTAAGTTGAAATAATGGGATGACAAGGTCAGATATAATAAGCTTTCATGTGAAGAGAATCTCCTCCCAGGCACAAGCAGTAATCTGCCCGGGCAACATTGTCCTTCAGTATTGAGTCTTGTGTTTTTAAATGTGAATACTGTTTATGGTAATTATAATTAGTAAATTATCTTGGGGAATTTAGTTTTTGGATGATATTATTCAAATAATTGATTTTTAAGTGTTCAACAGTGACAGCTCTATTCCATCAGGTTAAATTTTACATGGCGAGGCCTCATTAGAATCGCAGGTAAGATGCATCTATCTCAGCTGACTTTGGGTGAGAGGTTGGGTGACAGCCTGGACTGGTGGACAATCGCAGGGCACATATTGTACAGACGAGCATTCACACTTGTGGATTATGCAGAGTACATGTGTCAAACTCAGGCCTGGGGGACAAATTAGGCCTGCCATATCAGTTTAAGTGGCCCGCGAATGTGCGAATGTGTGCCTACTTTGTGGTCCTGATGAACTCTGCTGCAAAATTGAAAATAGTTTTCAGTTGTAGTGACACAGAGATATTGGACAACTTTTTTTTTTTAAACAAAGAAACCCCCTTTTAAAATTTTCGATTCGGTTTATTCTCATTAGGGTTGCTGGCATGCTTGAGCGTATATTTAAACTGGCTTTCAGGTGACAGACACACCTTGGACTGGTCGTCAGGCAGTCACAGGGCAAACATAGACAAACAACCTTTCCCAGTCACGTTTTTTGGCAAAAAAAACCAAAGCCTCACAAGTATTGGGAGTACATGCAAAGCTCCGCCCAGCAAAGCCGAACCCGCAACCTCAGTACTGTGAGGTGGATGTGCGAACTCCTATCTCAACATGTTGTTCCAAACTATCAAATCCAATTTGTTTTGTACATGCCAATTATATGATTCCACTGTCATAACAGCTCTCTGAAAGAAGCCATAGCTACAATGTGGCCGGAGACAAAAGACAAGTTTGACACTCCTGATGCATAGTCCTCAATGAGTCTAACATGCACGTTGGAAGGAAGCTGGCGCCCCCTACCCCTTCTAGGAACTGTGAAGCAAACGTTCTGTCCACCTTTCAAACTTGACCAAAGAAACCTGGAATCACTCGTCATATCAGTACACACGCCTACAACCACAGCCGTACACTGCCCAAAATGTCAGCTGCGATCCACACAACATCCAGGTCAAGTCCAAGTTAGTAAACCATGACACATTTCTCGTGCAGGGCACAGCGAGGATGCTGAGCTGAGGGGGGCTGCAAGCACCGTTTTGCCTCAACCAATGCGAGGACTGACTCCACTTGCAAATGCGACGAGAAAACAAGTAGGTCACTCATATATTCAACTGAGCAGTAGGTGTCAAAAGCGGACAGTCCTTAAATTCGGTGAAGAAACCCACTTGAGAGGCTTTGAGATTCTAATGTTAGATCCGAAAGCGAGAACAAGCGGTGAAGTGAGCCATTCAAATCCCGCTAAACACGGGGAGAGGTCGTCCGCAGGCGAAGAGGAGGATGACATGTTTCCAGTCCAAATGTGACTGGACAAAATGCACCGGACTCCCCCGAACCTTCCACGGAAAAGAGTGAAGGTGAGTTCCTACCTGCTGTCGGTCCGCGTCTCGTTGGAAGCAAGCGAGCTCACGGCGAGGCGACACACACATCACATCACGCACACACACGCGCGCACACACACGCTCGCGCGCGTTCACACACAGACTCACACACGCTTGCCTTGCTCCTCATCGTCAAGCCCCTCCTCGTCCATCTACACATGCAGAGATGAGGAAGAGGAGCGCGTACATTTGCCTGTCGTTTTAAAAAGACGGATCGTCACTGCGATGGGGCACACGGCGAGATTTCTTCGACCGAAATATAGTCAAGTTGTGTCACGTGACGCACGCGCATACCCGGACGCGTTTGACTCGGTGTGAAAAATGCACCTGCCAAAACGGTGGCGATCCACATATAAGATGTGACTCCGTGCAGGAAGTAGAAGGTGTCATACCAACATGTATGTTTTTATTTAATTAAATTAAAAATGCAAAACATACTATATGCGTGCGGTTTACAGATTTAATTGGGGGTAACCAATCGAATACATTTGATGTATGTAGATGTCAAACAACATCCTTCCTCTCAGTTTAGCATCCCGGTGGGCGGACAGTGTCACACTAAAAAGGTTGCATACTTCCCCCTGCCGGAGTCTAGTCTCAACTGTCACAGCGGTTTATTTTTCCGTCAGCATCATTAACATTTCATTTGAGCACAGAAAAATAGCAATAATTGATTTTTAATTGGATTCCTATCATATTTTAAGTGGTAATTCAACCCAGAAAGGTTCTTTAAAATAATATATTGCATTTGTGGAATATGAGTTAAGCAGCAAAATTCACCCGTTTTTATCCATCTGTGGAGGCGGATATTTTAACGACACCAAGTTGCTCGGCGGTCAGGTAACAATCAATCAATCACGGCTCATCTTTAGAAAACAGGTGAGCCGTGATTGGTCAAAATAATAATGATCAGAATGCCGTGTTTAGGCTAGTGGGGCTGGCAAGAACATATTATTGTAAAGAACATTGACTTCCCCTTTAAGAGTTTACATTTTTATTACAATATATGATTCAGTAACTTGGAAAACTTTTGTAGTCATTTGCCCTTCAGTGCACGTTCTTGGTATTATTTAGACGCCGACTTGCCAGTAACAACCAACTTCATCCGCTTAAACCTTGGTCTTTGCCGAGAACAATTGTTGGTCCAATTATCACCTGAGATCGACAATATTTACTTTTCTAATATCATTTCGTTAGTTCTAAATTAGTTTCACGCTTCTTTTTTTTCTGGAGAGTGTGTATAATATTAGGAGGACCGACAGTCCACTGTCAGATTCATCTTTAGAGACAACCATTATCTGTCCCACCACAAGAGGGCAAGCATTGACAACAGATTTTTTTTCCCGTACAGAATAAACAGTGTTTCCCAACCTTTAGTGAGTCATATACATGAGAAAAAAAACATATTTTACACTCCCAAACAAAATTGAGCGAAAACGTGGATACAATGATCCAGTGGAATATCATGTCATTGTTTTACCTGTGAATATAATTTGTGCTATTGAAAGATGAACAAAACTCCCCACGAGGTGCTTCCAAAGTTAATATTGACTCTTCAAATCAGAAGGTCATCCAAGTGCCAGTTTGTACTCCTCAGAGTTTTATCACTTCAAATATATTTGATAAATGATTATAGATATTCATCAAGTCATGGCCTTATACCCACAATGTGCGATTGTAACATTTTGGAGCTCTGTTGAGCTTTCGGACGTTTCCCGGGCAACTGGGGGCCGAGGACAGAGGGAGGATCCAGCGAGAGCGCAGGGGGTGTGTTTTACATTCGTTGGTTTCTTGCTTGATTTAACCTGTCTGCCTCACTCAAACAGACCCAGATGGTCAAACCTGCTGTCTCCTGCCTGAAAGAGACTCTCAGATTTCGCACTGACGTTTTATCCGGAGTTTTGGATCAAATTTGCCCAAGGAAATCCTTATCGTAATAATACAAGGTAAGGCAATACTTCCACCAAGTTTTTTTAATGCTGGATATATTTATTTTTATCGACGTTGTATGCTGACAATTGTATTCTTTCAGTTGTGGTGACTTTGAAGAACCAGCAAATCTATGTGGGTAGTGGAGAAGATCCGCGTTTCGCTGGAGAGCTCTGCCCTGCCTATGCCATCAACAGAATTCAGCTTCAAGATCAGCGACATCATGTTTGGGGACAAATCGGACAAACAGAAAAAAATGTCCCTGTTCCCCAATGTCATCACCCCTGATAACATCCCGGAGTTCTGCATCCCGCCCACCATCCCGTCGTCCCTGCAGGAGCTAAAAAACACGGACCACAGCCGAGCGGTTCGTGTTGCCAAAGCAAGCCACTGTGAGAAGGTTGAGGTGGAGGCGGTGCACCATGAGGCCCTTAACCCGCACATAATCCAGGTGGAGAGCGTGGATGAGGGCCCCTACGATGGCTGTAGTGATGAGGAGACAACAAACGCAGATCCTCAAAGCCAGGCGGCCTTGTCCCTCCCCCATATGGCCAAAGCCCAGACCTGCTACGGCTTTTGCACCTTGCTGGAGAGCCCACACACCAGGAGGAAGGAGTCTCTCTTCCACTCTGATCCGGGTTCCTCTCCTCTGCTGCTGCCCAGGAGCCGATCCGCCACCTGTTCCAAAGTCACCTCGCCCCCTTTATCCTCTCCTTCCTCCTTCAGCCTCAACAGTCTGTCCTCCCGACTCTCCCCGAGAGGAAACAATCTCAACTGGCAGGGAGTTCCGGACAGCGACACGACGTCCTCTACCGAGTCGTCTCCCTTCAGTTCGCCGCTTCTGACCAGATGCCCCGCCAAGTCGTCCCTCTTCAAGGCACTGAGCCACGAACTGCTGCTATCGCGGAACATAAGGAAGGCCATGGTGTCCAGAAATAATTCGCTGTCCACAGATGAAGGCAGCTCGACTGACAACAGTCCCAACGTGATGAGGAGGGCATCGGAGGGCTTGGGTGAGGGCCTCCCCGGCTGCTGTCGTCTGGCACCCCCGACTATCTTCCCCATGGATATGACCCTGCATCGGGAGCGGGTGATGAAAGAAAGAATGGTGCCGATAGGGAAGGACGGCAGCCTGAGACTCTCAGGGGAGTACTGCCCAGACAACCAAAGACTGAGGGTCCGACTAATCAGCGCCGAGGGCCTGTACCCTCTGTCCGTCGACTCCAAGATCATTAACTGCAGTGTCAGCATCTCACTGGCTCCGGGGAAAGTTCAGAAGCAACGCAGCACTGTCATCCGAAAGAGCCGCAATCCCATCTTCAACGAAGATTTCTTTTTCGATGGCATCTCAGAGGAAGACCTCGGCGTGCGTTCTCTTCGCTTCAAAGTGGTCAACAAAATGTCTACCCTTAAAAGAGACTATCTGCTGGGTAGCTGTGATTTGCCTCTTAGGACCCTTGTCACCTTAAACCATTAGTTCATGCACATTTGTTATGAAGGTATTACATTATTTCTCTGCATTTTTGGGGGGTAACTTGAGATGATTTTTTTTTTCCTAATGAATAAATTATGGGAACCCTCAATTGCTTGACATTCAATTCTGTGTCATTTCTTGAACATGTCATTGATTATGCAAACACTGCAAATAATAGATGCTAGAGTTTTGATTCTAGAAGTCAAACATGAGGAGCTAATAAAAAAAAAAAAAAGGGAACGCTAAATGTCCTTAAAGTAATTCTCAAAACATAACCGGATGCCGGCTTTCATGTTTAGCTGTGCTAAAATGGCTGCCGCACCAGGTGTGAGAAAACAGTAGTCTCATGTTTCTCCCTAAGCCTGTTGTTTTCAACTTGACCTTTTCCTCTGATTGAAAATATCACTAGAAAGCAGAAATCCCCCCATTGCTTATGCATTTAGTTTTGAACACAGTAAACAAACAAGGGTCTGCTCTAATGTCCAATTACTGCGAAAACAACTCAGTAGCCCAAATATGAGAAGTTGCAAAATGTTGCCCGACACTTCAATTAGACTCAACACAGATAGAACAGATACAAACCGTATTTGATCTTAGATTAAACTAACTATGGTCATTGCTATTATTAAGAAACATTGTCCCTGAGGTCATAAGAAATGTAAAACCACTTTGATTTTATTCAAGATTGCTATATTCCGAGAAATTGAGTGTGTCGCAGTGCAATATACACGCGCATGGTACTGGATGTTTAAACAACTGAGCAGAGCCGCAGAGCCCAACGTACTCTTCAAACATATCCTGCAGCTTGCGGCAATAAAGTGCAGGCTTGGAAGCTGCCACCGTAGCTGCTGGTTAATGTTTAATAGGTTTCCCCCGCCGCAAGGCTCGGAAATGCTGTGATAGAGAACTGACACCTCACGGTAATGAAACAGCATAATGTGATTATTGCACGTAAATAGCTGTTGCTACTTAATCTGTCATAAAAAACAATATGACACTTTGTCATGCAAATACTTCATTGCGGATTTGATACTTCGGATTATGCACTTGTGAAAAGGACAAACATAACCCGTCATGATCCACTTTCTAGTCTGAACCGATCATTCATGCAACCGCAAAGAGCCACAATCCGGCCTCAGCCATTATGATGGAAATAAGGGCTTGTCTTTCAGCGGTGCACGGCCCGATAAATCACCTTTTGTGTTACTGCAATAGAGAGCAGAAGCAAGTAACTAACAAGGAAAAGGAAATACGGACCATACAAGCCGACGGCGTGCATTTGTCGTCAAGAGCTCTTTGGGCAGGATGTGTTTTCGGGGTCCTCTGTGGAGGCGGATCCTGTAGGACAGGGGTGTCAAACTCATTTTTGTCGCGGGCCACTTTGGAGTTACGTTTTCCCCTCGGCGGGCCGTTACGACAGTGAAACCGAATATATCATCTCTTCGCATAACTTGTACGCAACCAATTGATGGATGACTAGTTTTAAAATCACTCAACTATTTGCTTGTTAAATTAGGTTTAAAGTTCCTTTTTTTCCAGACAACGGTCTTTTTGGTGAAGTTTCTCTTCAACTCTTACCTGGCTGCAGTTTCGGCTGTTCAGCTTTCATCGGAGCTGTCTCTGCTTCCTTGTGACGTGACTTAAAAACAGCTATTGCTTTGTTGTTTGTCGTAAATAGGGTAACACAATTATTGCAAAATCTCAACGTCATTTATGACACATTTCACTACAGATTTTCGCAAGGATCATGCAAGTTGACACGAATGATTTTCTTTCGCGGGCCACATAAAATGATGTGGCAGGCCGGATCTGGCCCCGGGGCCTTGACTTTGACACCTGTGCTGTAGGACAACACTCAGCTCCGAAGTACCCGTAAATAAACGTAAATTACCTGCGATTCGCCTTGCTTATACTACCTGTGGGATTTCGACTGAGTTACACTCCGAAAGAAGTGGGCACATTGGTTTTAACCCGTCGGCCACAGCTACTTTGGAATCACAAGCTCACAGCTTGCTATCAACTGAAAAAGTTATTTTTACCAAGTAAGTGTAAAGCGATCAAAGGATCCATATCAGATGTATTCAGCCGTTTGCACTTTCGCAGTGCATGCAGGTCCGTGTGTAAGTAGACTTGAATGGCTTCAACTTGGAGACACTTGATTCAACTTAGTTTTTTTAGACCACAAAAAATGGACACAACTGTAACAGAGTCCTGGCATACAGGAATCTTCATACCTCCATCACTTTTTAGGAGCCCCCAAAAAAATCGCTATGTTTGTTCTACCATTAAATTGCGTCGTCAAAGTGGACGAGTGAATTTCAATTCTTTCGATTGGTCAACAGTTTGTTAAAATAACACCCAGATGTGTGGACTGACCGATTGGTTTGTTAAAAAAAAAAAAAATCTGACATTTATCAAATGGTGACCCCAGCGATTTACAAAGGCGTTATTGCCACTCCTTGGGGCAGATATAAGAAAACTGAAGTCGTGAAATCATAAAAGACAACCAATAATATATTGTAAAATTGATAATAATGGCGATGTTTACAAAAATACAGCACATATGCAGTGTTCCGACATAAACATCTTTGTCTATAGTGTCTATCAAAAGGGCAACGTGTGGCACTTAAAGCTGATCATGAGACGTGATAATCTATTATCTGCAGGAAACATCTGTGCGTCATAAATGTAAATGCGCGAAAGGGGAAGTGCACTGGGTTAATCTTGAGTATCTGAAAACAGTTGCTTGGTTACCTTCAGTGACCCGGATGCCTTTGCCATCACTGATGCATATTTACAAAGCAATTAGCTGGAAAGAAAAACAATAATTACATTTTGAAAATTTTGTCAATGTATTTTGAAATGTCAGACTTGCGCCAAACTTCTCCGGTTGCTCGAAAGCGGCGTGATAATGTTTTCATGCGGAGATCAACAAACTTGGCTCCTCCTCTGGAACGATCTCAAAACCACTTTCCAATGCAAACACTGCGCTCACACCGGCTCTCTTATCGGGGGCTTGTGTTTTACCAGGTTTTCTGAAAACGTCACTTGGAACATCGGTGTAAACACGTGGGAACCGATTAAACAGTTGAATCTTTTGTTCTCAAGGCGAGCTGTTTGACATTAGAGGGGAGGGGGTATTGATAAAGGCTTGAGAACAATGAGTTGCCATTAACAGGATGCGTTGGGACACCATTGTTACCTGGTGACATTCACTGCACGCGCAACACCTGATCAATACCACCGAGGCAAAATTTATCAAAACGTCTCCGTCAAGCGCTCCGCTTTTGACCTAATTATGAGAGAACACAATATTCCATGATGTCACCGGTGTCTGCTCCGAGTTGTTTCAGGACCATGAGATCACTTTTTATGGCTTCCCCTCATCCATTTGGCAAACATGCTCAGCTTTGGCGATTAGTACAAGTCATGTAAATAAGCACATGGTACAATATTAGGAGTGCGTCACAAGTCAGGTTGAGGACATGTCTCTGGAGAGGAAACTATGCGTGACGGAGACATTTAAATCATCAATCCGTCTTAGAATGTCAGTATCAGTGAAACTCTGTGAACACGATTCAAACTCTCTCTGGAGCTAAAGGAGCAAATAACTGTGTAAGTTGAGGGGTTCGTTGTTTTTGAATGGATGGCTCTACTTTACGAAAAGGCAAAAGGAGGGATGGATTCCGTTTGAACGCAGCTTTATTTCCAAACGTCTGCACGATCGAGAACACACTTCTCGGCAACTCAAATCACTTCCTGCTTTCCCTTACTTCACCAGCCAATCAGAAGCTATCAACATAAAAACACGTCTAAGCAATTATTAAACGACAGAATGCGAATTAGGTTATCTTAAAATGAAATATGATGCTCAAACATAAAATGATAATTAATAATATAACATAAGCGTATAAATGTATGAGGTGACATGTAAACAATTTCATGACGACTTGATGTGTCAACTGGAGTCCCCAGGGTGTGCTCTCTGCCCCACAAAGCAAAACAAAAATGCCACCAACAAACCTAAATAACAGACCGAGGAATTCAATTCAAGGATCTATTTTCCAGACCACTTTTATCACATTCGTGGCAGTTGGGAACTAGAGCCTACCCCAGCTGACTTTGAGCAAAAGCCAGACGAGACCCTGGACTAGATTCTAGTCTACAGCAAGGCACGGTCAGGTAGAGACAGGCAACCATTGTTGTTCGCATCCACACCGACGCTAATTGACAACTGATCCCACAGTGGCTGGAAGGAAGTCAAGCAGATGAACCACGACAGCGTCAGTGACTCATTTGGGAAATTTGAAAGCATCAATGAAGCCCCCCCACCCCCACGGGGTGAATCACCTTCTTGGCATAGGTCTGCTAAGCGCTAGTGTCGTCCACTTTCAACAATAGAAATATGGAGATCTCGGTGCATCATTGCAGTACTGTCAACGCCGCTATTTCCATGTCACGTGACGGGTTATAATGTAAACATTTACTGGAACTTCCTCTTATCTCTAGGACATTGATGGCAATTGTATTATTATTCGTACACCTGCCTTGCGGAGCGCCACCCACTCGTTCCCCCTTAGGCGCTGCAATGAAATGAGTCCAGGTGTGATGTGTTTGCGACAAAGCAACCGCACATAGGTGGAACCGGACCTCCTCTCATTTAATCACGCTTGTTAAACAGAGTTGTGACGCTTGAACTTTTGCAACCCTGATCAGTTTTTTTTTTTTTTTTTTTCAGTTCACGAGGTACCCACCGATCAGCCTTAACGTCATGTCAACGTGGAGGCTAATAATATCCCATCAGGAGTCCGTCTGTCTGTTTCCCCTTCATCCCAATCCCATGGCAACAAGGCCCAGCTTCAGGGGGGGAAACCATGGCGATCCTGCCTTTCATGTGCGGGATGCTTTTATTTGACTGATACATTGATCCAGACTGCTCTTGTCTGAGTAATTCAAGTGCTAGTGCTACATCCCACCCAACACCAGCTGTTCGTACATCCTGCAAGCAAAAAAAAAAAAAAAAAGTTCATTCTTTTCAGTACTCGTATGCAAAACGTAGTTTAATCTGATTTATAGTTGTACTCATTTGGATACAAATTGTTTATATTTGAAAACATTGAAGTTGGTGAAAAAAATATTTAGGTGACATAAGACAGCTTTCCACTGAGGTGGTGTTTCATGAAACACTGAAAGGAGTTTTCCTTGTTCCTGAGAGGAAAAAACTTGCATGCAACTGTTGTTGCAGAACAGCTTAAACAATGTCACCATGTTATTCGGGCTGGTCGAAAATCAGATGTCAGCAGGTTTTTGATCTTGCGACGCAATTAAAAATGTATATGTGAGGTATTGGGTCAAAGTCGCAGACATTTACAAATTTCTGAGGAACAACTTAAGAAATAAAAACTACTTATTATTTAAAATTCAAACTACCTTTAGTTTGAATTTTAAAAATAAATGTAAACATGTGTGGCTTGTCTCGTCCATTTCAATGACTGATACCAAATATGATCTAGACCACAGGTGTCAAACTCAAGGCCTAGGGGCCAGATACGGCCTGCCACATAATTCTATGTGGCCCGCCAAAGCAATTTCGTTCCTCACTAAAATACCCAAATTGAAAACAGTCTTTGCTTTTAACAGCATTCGGATATCGCAAGCATTTCTGTTACCAATCCCTCTTTTAAAAATAAGGTCAAACTTGAACAGTAATGGCCTCTAATTACAAAACTAGTTCGTCATCAATTTGCCATTTGTAAAATATGAGGCAATTTTGGGTTCAGAGTTAAAACAACCCCCTAAAGAAAACCCTAACTACAAAGTGACAAAAATGGAATTTGACAGCCCTGATCTAGACTCATTGTCAGATTAGAAGTACAGTGTCTATGCTTACAAAAAAAAAAACCTCTTAGCACAGCTTCAGGCTTTTGTTGAAACTCAGCATCCTACCTAAAATAGCCTTCCATATGAAATTGTACCAGGTGTAACAGACGTGACAACAGGATCCCAAGTCCTCTGGTCACAGTGTTCAGATGTGGGCAAACAAAGAGGCGACATGATGACTCTTTTGTTTGCCAGTCGTGTGTTCGGGCAAAGCGACTGATACATAACCATGTAACCACAGTGTGATATCGCGCCTAACGTTTCGACCCCTTTGACGCAAAGTCTTTGCTTCAGGAAAGAAAGCTGAGTTCAACCATTAAACGTTCCTTGCGTGCGCCTTCAAATCAGCACGATGCTCCTTTCACCAAGCTGTCAAGAGGTCGAGTTCAGAGCTGTCAACCATCCAATTAGGAAGGATCTGTCTGCTTTCAAAGCATGAATAACTCTCATAAATGTCCGAATGCTGAAAGTTTGTTCCATTGCAGGTGTCTTATAGAAAACATTTTTGGGCATATGAGAATCCAAGTCTTATTTTAATTGAGTGTACATGACATACCTGCATGTCATAAATGAAAATGCTGATAGCTGAAAAATATGTAAGTTTGGTCACTCATAACAATACGAGTTGGTCGACAGCTAGCTAACTAGCGACTCCACTGTCTGGATGTCAACAACTTGACCAAGAGATTTTCTAGACATGCTGCAGGCAAACCAAAAATTGCATTGATCGTCGGTGTTGCGCTGATCAATATCGGCCACTGCCAATCTGTAAAAGCAGCGCCATTATTTTGTCACTGATATGGGCCAATGTCAAGTGTCTCTCGGAGTCCCCCCTTCAGCTTGTGGCTCTCAACAGTTGCCTGAGTTGTCCACCCTGTTACAATATCTCTGATCTCTACGGTCTCTTCATCTGCATAATGCTCACTCAACCCCGTAGCTCAAAAGCGCATCATCTCCGGCTGGCGTGGCAGTGCCAGTGAAATACTTATGTAATGCTGCACACTCCACTGGAGCCCAAATGCTTTCAACGGCAGTCTGCTGACTCAGATCACTTCCGGTGTATATTGAAGATTGCCTTTTTTTTTTTTAAAAGCTGTGTCACAAAAAAAAAAAAAACGTCATCCACAGGAAATGTTGACTGCTCCTGTGACGTCACACATGATGGCGATATGACTTTTGAAATACATGTATTTATAAAATGCAGCTTCCGTTTGAATTTTGAGGTTCCACATAGTGATGACATAATCGCTTGTGACGTATAAGTACCGGTGTTGTTCAAAATAAATCACAACAGCATCTACGCATTGTGGATTTATGACTTCCTTTTAATTTAGAGTAGTTTGTCATATCCAAAACACTTGGTGAATTACTTGTACAGGTTCCATTTTTCTCTGTAGCATCTGGAAAGCTTACCCTCATGCAGCGAGTGAAAAAGGCCACACAGCTGAGATGTCAGCAGGACTCGTGTTACTCACCATGTGACATTGCAGGTGTTGGTACAAGTCCGTGTTATGGTACTTGACAAGGGTGTGTGTTCTTATGTTTACACGGACCCATGCCTGCATGAATGCAGTGATTCTTTGGACCAGTTTTGCGTGTTGATACGTCAACTGCAAGAGAGCGTTGTAACAACTAGGGCATGGGAATGTCAAAGAACATTAGAAAAATATCACAGCACGCCACAAAGCAAAAATGTCACAAAAAGTATACACAATACACTGAATTAACGATCTCAATTCAATTTACAGGACACATTTGCTGTTTAGTTGAACACAACGCTATTCCCGTATTTTCCGAACTATAAGGCGCTTCTGCGTATAAGGCGCACCGTCAATGAATGGCCTATTTTAAAACCGTTTTCATATATGGGGTGCATCACATTATAAGGTGCATAGAATGGAAGCTACAATAGTGGCTGCGGTTGCGTTATGTATCCACTAGATGGAGCTATGTTAAGGGGAATGGAATACAATACAATACAATACAGCTTTATTTATATAGAATATTTGAAATAGTACATCCAAGAAACCAGAATATTGATCCACATATAAGGCGCATCGGATTATAAGGCGCACTGTCAGCTTTTGAGAACATTGAATGCTTTTAGGTGCAATTTAGAGTGCGGGAAATACGTTATTCTTTTGTACAAATAGCTACAGGTGCACACACAGGTCAAATGCACATTTTCCAATTTGGAGAAAGAACATTTCATTGTTCTGCTTGTCACTATACACTCCTGTCCAAGATAGATGGACAGAGATATGTTATTTTTATAAAAGAAATAATTTGGACCAAGATATAAGTGAAATTGTACAATTTACTGCAGAATATCTAATGATCACTTACAACTTACTGCAGAATACGTGATGATCTCTTACGGATATTAATGCGCTGCAGCACAATGGTAATCAAACACTGCTCTGCGGTGCTATTACCACCATATACTGTGATTTGTAAGAAACGCCCTCATCATGATAATCAAACATGAGACGGCAAGCGACTGTTGTAGGAGGGCCGGTGAAAGTCATGATATGATGGGATCGTCTGCAACACAGAGCTCCACCTGTCTGGTTTGGCCAGTTGATCAGATGATATCTGATATGCGTCAGTCTCCGTAATTGCCTTTAAATGTAATCTCCTACATGCAGCAGGCCTCGTGTGCAGGTGCGGGGGATTTAATTTTAATGCTGGCTCATGAGAGTACTGCCATTTGCTGGACGCGATGAATATGGATCTCAAGTCAGACTCGCTTTCATCTTTGCTGATGGTATTCTATGGAGAACATTTCAAAGTTTAATCTCTCAATCTATCCATGTATCTATTTTTTTCTACTTTCTTCCCTCCAAATTTTGCTGCTGTAGATTGCAAATTTCTCCATTGTGAGACAAGTAAAGGTTTTTCTGATCTTATGTTATCTCTTCCACAGGTGCTACACGCGCACAATCATTGCCTTTTTCTCTCTGGCTCACAGACCTCATGGTCACAGTTTCCATGTCCGGTTTTGGGATAATCGAGAGTACCGGTAGTGCCTCCAGCTCCACCACTGATTCACATGCTTCAAAAAGGAAAACGGGGGTGGGAGGGGAGAAAGAAATGACCTGCATCTTTGCCACCTAAATGCAGAACTGCATAGAGACACTTAAAGACACATCATTGAATTCCGGTATGTGACGTTCACAAGATTAGCAGTGACTGGTCGTCACCAGAGCCCAGAGTAACTGTGATGTCATTTTCAGTCAACAAAATGGACAGGAACGGGTGAATTTTGCTGCTTCATCTATAATCCACAAAAGCTATAAAAAACGCCCAGTCTCAAAATTCTGGCCACAGTCAGAAAGGAAGCAACCAAATAAAGCTTGGTTGTGCTGCCATCTGCTGGTGTGCCTCCTTTAACTCAGTTTCCCTTCAAACCTTTATGAGGAAACAAAATGGTCTAAACGTTCATATTTCTGTCCAGAAACTCGAAACACTTCAGTTCTTAAAATCTAATGCACAAAGGCTGCGTCACGATGACTCGCACAGACATTTTAAATGAGCTAAATTGAGGCATGAACCGCGCGTCTCTATTCTATTCTGGTCCGGTCTAATTACTGCACGCAGCTGAAAATGAAGTATGTTCTCCTCACCGAGTCACGCCTGCACAACCAATCACGGACACAAGGACTCATGCATGTTTTAGAAACAAACAGTAAGACCCTTCCTCTCCCTCTGCTATTTTTAGTAGACACCAATGCCTTCCGGCAAAAATCACATGAATATGGATAGCGTGCAAGGCTTTACGGCGAGACAGCAATGATTCAGGCAGACAAGCAGAGTTTGAGCCACATCAAACGGATGGTCAGAGCTTTTGATTTTTGTTTGGGATCGAAATCACTATTCTGCTATTCATTTAAAAATTACTCTTCAAAAGCACTTCTCGTCATCTGCCATTTCCATCTTGGGTTCAGGGGAATTGTTTCCTATTTCCCTTTCACACGACACATGCGCTTGCACAATACAACAACCCACTGGTGCAAAACAGCAGGATTTCAGAGCTCCTTCACAAGCGCATTATTTTAGTAGTCCAAAATGCTTGTAAAGAAAAAAAAAAGATCAGCATTACACAATGAAAATTTAGAAGGCAGAAACTTGGGTAGTGGCGACAGTAATTCACAGATTTTCACTATTTGCTGCGTATGTCTGTCGGTATTGGTGGTTAAAAAAAAAAGAATGCTAAGTTGCATTAGTCATTAGTTACATTAGCCAATTGTTTAAAATGCCTGTGGATATTTAATAAGTGTCTGTCAGTATGTGTTGCTTCCCCAATTGTGTTCAAATATCATTCACTCACAAAGACAGATTTCGATATATTTTCAGACTCAATACATTCAATCCCAGGTACATATTTTTTTTTTCAAGACTTAGGGTAGAAAGGGGTCTGAAAATGGCTGGCACCGAAATAAGATTTATAACTACAACTACATAGAGGCTAGCTCCATTAACCTGTCTATGGCGTTTTAAATGATGTGTTAACATTAAGTTAGCAGACTTTTGGAAGACATTTTTGTGGTCTTGCTTAACACAATTCACTTTGTCTTATGTTTAATTTCACATTAAAATTCAAGTGGGAGTGGCAATAAAATCTTTAAAACAACGGTCTTTTCCATCACATTCAAGCCTGCTTGCTCTCCATCTTTCCTTTTGTCCTTGACCTCAGCATGCTTTGCGAGTGAATATTATTCAAAGGCTGTCCATGGTTATTCCTTTAAATAGGCCAATTTAGGCTGCGTGGACATGCATCTTGCCAGACAGGTTTATTTTAGTGAGGCTCCATTTTTCTCAGGTCTCCTTGGCCACCAGGAAACATCCTTGAGAAGGAGGCCACAAGGCTGACATACCTGGACTTTCCTATACAGGTGAAAAATATGTCCTTCCTTTTTTTATTATTGTTTTTTTTTTTAAATAAAATTTTAGGTCCTGCAAATTTTGTCAACGGCCAGCAGAGAGAGCCCCAACTCTATTCAAGAATCTCTACAATGAGCACGGGGCAAGATTGTTACCCTCATTTGCAGTTCAAAACATTTGAAAAGATGGATTTAAGTATCTAGTTTAAAGGTTTGCCAGTGGTTTCAATTAAACTTAATTCTATTCGGAGAATTGACGACGACTGTTTTGAGATTAATTATGTACTGTAGTTACATTTCCTTCTGCGGAAAAGTAAATTGACTTATTGTTTCTTAGTTTCATAGTTAACGAAGCATATAAATGAAAGCATTGAGAGATCGGCGTGTCTCTCTCTCTCTCGTTAATTTTTTTACCTCTTTTTAAGGATTTAATCACGAACCTCATCAACTGGTCGGAGAAGTTACCTTGTGTCCAATTCGACAGCGAGTGTCTTCTTCGGCGGATGGCTTGCTACGTTCAGCGCCATCTAGAGACCTCTATCTCTATTGCACCATGATTTTTCCACTTCCTCATTTTTATGTGAAAAAATCATTTAAAATATTTATTTTATGTATTTGTATTCATTCATCCATCCATTCATTCATTTCCTGATCCGCTTATCCTCACGAGGCACGTGTGGCCTGCTGGAGCCTATCCCAGCTATTATTTTTCTATAATCAAATTTTTTTCAAACTTTATTGATCCAATGAACCCAATTCACATGAGAAATATCCCACGGCACATCACCAAACAAAAATATTAAAATAATGATGACCTTGCATCAATTGACTCACAAAGGGGCTTACTCGGTGCGAACATAAACAATTGAACACCAGAATTTAATTGTCATCAATCATTTTCATCCACATTTTTTTCCAAGGGATGATTGGCAAACCTATTTAGAGTTGGCTGTCAAACTAAACATGAAACAAACCAAATCTAACATTGCACATTTCAAACATCCACATAACTGTGATAACGTACAATACAAATTGCCAATGATAGGCAAACAAATAAAATCAAGGTTGGAGCGTTCCAACCCTTTAATTAAGCGACACTTAAAAACAAACGGTGCAACAAAACATGTAAGAAAACAATATACAAATCTTTATCCTTTGCAAAAGCAACAAAAATTACTGCCGCTTACTGAGCAATTGTGACCAACTGTCGTGTTCATGTATATCCGTATATCTGCACTCACAATTAATAATGATAGACAAACTGATTCTTTATATTGTATTGACTTACATTGAATGTTCTATTTATAGTGTTGTTTTGTGGAGCTGGAATGGATTAGTGGCATTTCAACGAGGAAAGATGATTTGACATTTGAGGACATTTGTATTGTGTATTTGTAACCGATTCTTACTCTCATTGAAAAGAAGACCAATAAAGTGCTTGTAGGAAGCCAAAGGTAAAAATTGTCTTCTCTGCTCATAGCTCTACAGTGCTCTTATCTCCTTCACGCTCTTCGTGTCGTCCTCTCCCCACAGAGTGGTCTTGTTCTCCTCACTTGCAGCTGATGTGCTCGGGGCGTCCGGAGCTGATGCAAAGTGACAAGTCTCTCCATCATAAGAGAGGAGCTGAGGCTGGGCCCCTCTTCCCCCGCACTGGGCTGTTTTTGTTCGCCGCAGCTCATGCGGGTAATTTGCCGGGATGCGGCGGAGGGCTGTCACAAGGACTTGGCTCAAGGGGTGTGGGAAAATAACAGAAGCGTCTTCCATGCTTCGGCCCTGCCTTAATGATGAGCATTAAATATGAACATCTTTGTGTAACCGATGCATTAGGCCGCTCCAGCGTGTCCTCCTCCTTGCGTTGGCTTTTAATCTCTTTTTGGGCCCCTGTGCAGCCTTGTCTCGACTCATGTTTGCAAATCAGTTGACTAATGCGACTGACAAGCCGCCTTAAGGTCATTGCATCTCTGTTTGGAAAATATTCTCATTCTTTATGAAAGCGCAGCACAAACACGGTTGTGGGACTGTGCTCATGCTCCCCTATGAATGCATGCAGTGGTTTTTGTTCAAGGCATCGCGTAGCATCAAAATTCATCATTCAAATGTTATTTGAGAGACTATCGTGCCGTGTTGCATTAAATGGAACTGCAAATGTGATCATTTGGAGGGAATCCCGCATCTTTGTGCCAATTAGAATAACATCAGCTGCTTAAAAGAAAACGGAGAAGGCAGCAGGTGCCCTTCATCAAACATCCGTTACATCGAAAAGTGCAGATGAAGTCATTTTTAAGTTGAAAAGACATCGAGCTCCTTTAAAATAAACCTCCCTGGGTACAGAGCCAAAGGACACAATGACTTTGTGAACGCTAACATCTGTGCAGAATCTTGCTGTAGCAAATGCCTCAACCTCAAGTTTGAGCAGAGTCTGGCGACATTCTCCAAGGATCAGCCTTTTTGGAGGGCTCTCCCGGCACAGATGTTGCATATTTAAAAAAATAAAAAAATAAAAATGACAGGAGGAAGCACGATGCCGAGGGGAAGGCTGTTCCTCAGCGGGGGTTTACCTGTGCCTTCATCCGAAAAGCCAATCCAAGAGGGGCTACGGTCTAACCAACCAAAAATAAATTGATATTCATGATGAAGTCACCCTGCAAGCATTTTGACCCTGCAAGGCGTTCGGGGTCGTGGACAAAACATATCATGAAAAAGATCCCTCGTAGACATGACCAGTATGAAGATGTGAGTAGCTCTGGCACAACTATAAAACACGATTTCTAGTCCCTAGTCAGCTTGAGGATATGCAATTTTATAATTTTTTTCCCGGGCTACAATAGAATTTAATCCATTAATGTTGTTGACCATTACCTAATAGAATCCAGGAACACTGTCCACTTTGCATCTGACTCAAAAAGACATCCACAAGATGGAGATATTCACCAGTTTAATGCAGCGATCCCACATGAGAAAGACAAGATGAGCGTGAGAGATGCAGACAGAGCGATGCTCTACATCCCCAAGTGTGACAGACTGTGTTCGTATTGAGACAGCATGTTATGCCCGGATAACGTCTGAGTGCGTCTCTTTATTTATGTGTACAGTCTATGAGTCAGAGCGGGGGCGTGTTTGTGTGCTTCGCTTGCCATCGGATGCACTGAACGGGCAGACTGTGCTAAAAGGGAGGTCCCAGAGCTGATTGGAGCGGGTCCCAGGGGCCCATAGTGGAAGAAAGGTCAAAACAGGTCAGCTCCCATGTTTGTGGCTGGGTCCCGAGGCCGGGCCTTAGTGCGGAAGAGGGATCAGATGTGTAGCTACCCTCTGCTCCATGTAAGTAGAGTTCAGGGTCTTCTACTTTCATCCAAGAGGAAAGATGACCCCGCAGCCTCGGCACGGACCTCCGCGTATCAACTTTACCTCCACCTTTAGTGCCAAACAACCAACGGAAGACACAAACAATTGAGATAAATGGTGGTTGCAACGGTGTTTCAGAGGAAGGACTAAAAAGTTCAGCAGTGGGAGGAGGTCATTCAACTTGCAAAAACCGAAAACGTGAAAATGATATATCTCTTAGCTTTGAACATCCGTCTGTTTTCTGATTTGCCTTATGACAGTAAAAATATGATTTATTAAAAATTCTGTTTTTACAAACATAATCAAGAGACGTTTCTAAGAATGCATGCATTTAATTTTGTCGTGCATCTTGCAAATAAAATGCCGAAAATATTAGGAGCACATGTTTTTTCTTTAAAAAGAACATTAGTATCCTTGTCGTGGCAGAAATGAACAATTCGATTGTGCAAGTGTACCAAATGAAGTGGCAGATGACAATAGAAGAAAATCAAGAAGGAATAAAAATAGACAATAAAACGAATGTCAACAGAAATAAAATTAATTCAATTTTTTTTATTTGGCAAACACATGAAACAATGTTTTTTCACATGAATGATCAATCGACAACATGAGTCATAGTAATAATGCCGCTGAGGGTTTATGACTGAGACAGAAGGAGTGGTTTCTTCCATTAAAAAAATACTAAAATTAAGAGGTGAAGCAATGCAAGTACACAAATCGGATGCGATCTGTCATTCTACTTGCATGAATTTCCCCTTTTTCGGATAGTCTCTTTTTAACTACTCGGAAAACAGTGCACTCTTTAAGTAAGACATAAAAATTTAAAGTAGCAATCACAATCATTTCCTTGAGAGAGCGAAAGATGGAGAAAAATAATTAAAGAAACTCTCTGAAAAAAGTTGACGAACAAAACGGACATTTCTTCCGTTCATAATGATGAAGAAGCCGTTGTAATGATGCTACAACCGTGCATATTTTTGTCCCGACTGGCACTCACATATTCATCTCTTTCCCATTGTGTCTTCATGTGACTCATTCAAGGGTGCCAACCGGGCTAATTCATGATAATAGTTGATGCCTGAGCTAATTAACATGCGTGTTTGAAAACCCCAGCACTGAAAGCGCCGTCGCAACGCGAGCGCCACAATAGCGAATGCTCGCCAAATGGTATCACTGCAATGGCACCTGGTGCTCGAACCGATGTGTTTGGCAACCTTTTCGTGCCCATGTACTGTGACTTATTGCCCTCCAGGCCGGACCATCTGACCAGAGTAGAGGGCTCGAAAACGCCAGACTAATAATAAGAGTGAAAGCCAGGCGAAGGATTTTAGTAATTATGTCCCACTGAGGGACATGATGGCTGAAGAGAGCAGAGGACGTGGCTGGGAGAAAGAAGACAAAAGAAAAGCAGCACAATGGGGGCCATTAGATGAGTTTCTATACGTGCCTCAACTTGAGAGAGTTTATCTGATGCAAGTGTATGACAATTATGGGACGGGCTGGACTTAGGACCGCTCAAGTATCAGCGTAAGGAGTCAGCGAGGGCTACTGCGGCACACTGTGCTCACGTTAGGTGGCAAACCAACTTGGCTGTTTTTCGGGATCAAAAGTCTCCATGTGGGACTTAGGCAGACCCGACCTTGAACTGCGTTCCCTGGGAATAGACCCTTTCTCTCTTCAAACGTGGAGAAAAGGAAGCTATTATCTGATGCAGCCTGTGGAGGAGACGCCGGGCGATGATCGAGAACTCAGCCAGGGAAAATTAGGCCGAGGCGGACCACCGCACCAAAGTTTGTTTGCGGAGTGACTTTCATATTGTTTGTGTATTTGTGTGCGCTCGACGCCGCGGATGCGCGCGTGCTTAATTTGCTGCATCGCCGTGTATGTGAGCCCCTCACTCGGAGCAAAGGAAGGATGCGATTTACATTTTCCCTGCACATGCACATACAGGAGCGGCAACAAATAAAAACCTGCGCCTAAAAATAAAATGACTTGAGAATTAATTAAAGTCAGAGAGTGCGCGGCAACAAACAGCGTCGTCCTATTTAGGGCTAATATCAACTTCAGCTAACTAGTGTGGGGAACTTGTGATTGATGGCGTCTGTCACTGTTCCTTCTCCGGCATACCTTAATCCTGCGCGGTAGTTGCACAGCACCCGGATACACAATGCCTGATCTTTTATTCCTTTATTCAAATTCCCATCGATTGAATGGAGTGATCAGAGGCGTTGCCCTCTCTGGAAGAGCTTAATCTCTGGCTGACACTTGGAAGACTTGCTGGACTTTGATGATGCAGCTGCATATCCTTTCGGGCTTTCAAACAACTCGGCGTGCACCGCTACCTCCGTCAGCTGTCTGGAGAACAATCATTCAGTACAAAGCACTGTCAAGGCTTCAGCAAGCACAAGCCTCACCCCGCCAGCCTCTGATTCACCCACCACCCCCACCCCCTACCCCACCCCACCCCCCGCCGCCTCTCGCTCAGCTGCAATGCACGCTGGGATTGGATAAGCAAATCCCTTATGCAATTAGTGGTGCTTTCAGCGGCCATGGTTGGAGCAATGTGTATGCTACCACGGTGCTCTTGCGCTTCGGCTTGCTGGCGAGTGGTTCCTTCAGGAGTGCATCGCGACAGACATTTGAAACTCCAGTTTATGTTGTACAGAAATATCCATCGTCTTCATAAAGTATATGCAATTACTTGATTAAAATGCATGCACGGAAATTTATCCAAGAAGGACTTGCAAAGGCAGCACTTTATAGATTAAGGTTGTGTTGCACAAACGTTATTGAGCCAAGGCATCCATTTGAGACCACCCCACTAAACAAAAACATCACACAAAGTATGCATCCTAAAATAATGACAATCTTGTCGCAATTTATTCATACATGTATTTACTCATTGTGAAGTTGGGGACCAAAAACAAAGTTCACACACTACAGGTATACTCGCACGAAACCATGATTCATTATGTTGGACTAAACGGGTTTACCATCCAAAAGTATAGAAATTGAGTTTTAAACGGGCTGAATAATATATAAGTATTATAATGTAAAATTAAATACATACATAGATAAACATACCAAAGTAAAAAGTAAATCACAAAAAAAGGGTGGGGGATTCTCTCACACAAAGTCAACTGCGATAGACTGCCTTACATGCCACCTGAATTAATGACAACAAGTGCCATAGAAAATGGATGAATACTCTGTGTATTCCTCTGTGTATTTGTAAACCAAGAAACTACCTTCCGTGCTAAATTTTTGGACTCTGACCTTTTCTAGGACTGAAAATGTATGGATAATGTTTGAAAGCTTTCAAAGCTATACATTTGAGGGGGACCACCCATTCTGTATGTAAAGCTACATTTAATGTACTTTAATGTACTTCTTTTCTAAGAGTACACACTTATGGTGCTAAATGAAAGCAGTCTGGGGGCTTTTATTGATGGCTCTTTTGCTTCTTTGCAATCATTAGGGGTAAAATAATTACCCTCTTCATTACCCCTCTGTGGGTATGTTAAATAGGTTCAGCATATGCGTGCGGATGGTGCTAAAGCTCAATGCTGTTGTTTACCGAATGTTTTGTCATGTCCTACCCATTGCAGCAATAGTTTTGAGCCGTCTTAAGGCATTCTTCTGAAAAGAATCGGCCCTGAGACATTCGGTCGAAGTCCAATGAGACGAAGATATATTTATCCCTCAAATAATCCTCAGGTGTGACTACTTCTCCATTAGAATGATAGATTTGACTTGAATAACACCCACACGCCAACGGATGCCACGGCAGAAAAATGAGCCTGTGTTGTCACAGCAGGCATAGAATGTCATCTGTGTATCAAATGTGATCATCTTCATGGATGTGTGCACTGTGTGTTTGTGCACGGGGCCTTGTGCAGCGTCTCCTAATGTCTTTTGACAGCCGCGCACAGTCCATCTCTCACAGTGCGCCCTCCTCCACCTGGGAAATGACCATCCTCATCTCACCGGCCCTGTCAACAACTACTCGTTGTCATTGTAGGCTTCTATCGATCTATCTATCTGGTTAGCTAGTTTATGAGCTTATCTATCTATCTATCTATCTATCTATCTATCTATCTATCTATCTATCTATCTATCTATCTATCTATCTATCTATCTATCTATCTATCTATCTATCTATCTATCTATCTATCTATCTATCTATCTATCTATCTATCTATCTATCTATCTATCTATCTATCTATCTAGTTAGCTAGCTTATGACCTTATCTGGCGATCTAGCTAGCTATATAGCGAACTAGCTAGCTAATATATTTACAGTATCCTGGTTCTTTTTTCACTCATACAGTATGTGGTGTAATTGTAACTTAACATCACAAAAGCTCGGACGTTGGACATTATTTTGATCAGTGTCTGCGTCAGGGCACATCTGTATGGGTGGGGAGGGGGCATAATACTCTTTCGAAGAGTTGAGGCGATGAGTATGGAAATTTTTCTACATGCATTTGCGTCCTTCCACTTGTCTGCATTTTTAGGTTATGTCTCTCCATTTGAATCAACTGCACCTTTTATTTTATGGAAGATTGTGCAGCTGGGGCCTGAAAGCTCGTTTCTCAGGAAGGTATTTTTGCATATTGCCGTGAAGGTGTCATAGGTTGGGCATAAGTCTGAAAGCGGAATGTGACCAAATGAAAATGACTGTTTTTCTTTGCTTAAGAAAGAAAGAGAGAGAGAGATTTTACGGTTTATTCACTGATTGTTGTGGTTCATTTGCTATTGTGTAGCTATGTGCTAAACTTTCGTTTGAATGCAAAGCTGATAAACAACGTTAGCCTAAAAGTTTCATTAACCGTTACTTTTGATTCATTGGTGCTTTCTTCTTTGTTGGGTCAAATAAAGTATATACAGGATATTACATTTTCAGCAATAATAAGAAAGGGATTGTTGACTCCCATTGAATGTTATTTGATTATTTGTTCCAAATTTTTTTGCCACGCGTTTTGTACATTAAAGTGTCTGTAAAATAAAGCAGTGACAAGCAGAATTACCATCTGATAGCCTGACAACATTTGGAAGCAAAAAAAAAAAAAAAAAAGACAGATTGTGGGCATGTGAATCATTCTCTGATAAGCGAGGATTTGAACATTTTACAACAATAAGAAATCCAATTTTGTGGAATACACAAGGAATCACATTACAGGGGGAACACATAATTGCATTTTCTATGTAGCTTTTTTTTTGCAAGGAATGCATTTCCTCTTATTAAAAGCAGCACTTTTCTGTTTCCCCACCTAACAGGTGACATTTTCACATCCAGAAAAAAACCCCATTTATTTTGTTGTTTTCATTTTGCAGTGTTGATCATATTTAAACATCCATTTCAACAACCTGCGCTTCTTCTGTCAAAGAATTTAGGCGCATTGTGTCGGGCGATGCAAAACTAATACCCCATCCTTTGCCTGCGTGCTCGGGTTTACAAAATAAACAAGTTTCTCTCGGCTGCAGTGGTAGACATTGTCTGTGCTGACTTTCACTCTTTTCAAGGGAATTTTGCTACAATTAAAATTGCCTTTTTTTTTTTTTGTTGGTATTAAGCAGTTTGCCTCCGGGGCTCAAAGTGGGAACCTCAGCAAAGTTGTTGTTTTCTCAGTCTCCACCGTTTACCTCAATTCTATCATCACTGACACAGTGCTCGCAAAACTTCAAGGCCGGGTGTGCATAAAACAAATCATTCCACCGTGTCAGCAGATAATGTGGGCTTATGATGCAAATCTGGTTGCCACTTACTTTCCAAGTACATTAAAGTTGCTTTTGTGGCACCTTGCTTTGATGGCACGTCACTGAGCGAAAACCAAGAAGCGAGCATGTGTGTGTGTGTGTGTGTGTGTGTGTGTGTGTTTGTGTCTTCTTATAAGGAAGAAAACATGGCAGAGAACATGATTAAGTCGCTGTTGGTTTACTTTCGGGGCGGCCCGGTGGAACAGTTTGGTCTTCCTGTGTGGAGTTTGCACGTTCTCCCCGTGCCTGCGTGGGTTTTCTCCGGGTGCTCCGGTTTCCTCCCACATTCCAAAAGCATGCATGGCAGGCTGATTGAACACTCTAAATTGTCCCTAGGTGTGAGTGTGAGCGTGGATGGTTGTATGTCTCTGTGTGCCCTGCGATTGGCTGGCAACCAATTCAGTGTGTCCCCCGCCTACTGCCCGGAGACAGCTGGGATAGGCTCCAGACCCCGGAAAATGGATGGATGGAGGGTTTATTGGCCTTTGTTATAAGTTTTGGGGTGGTAGATTTTGAGTAAGCACGGGTTTTTGTGAAGTTTATCACCATATTTCTGAAGGGCAAGGAGAATCTGTATATTGATCCGGATTTAGAAAAAGTAAAAGTGATAATGCCATTAACTGAGACACTACCACTCATAGTCATGCAATCCATTGAAAATCACAGGAGGCAAAACTCCTCCCCTTAGAAAAATGTGGAAACATTTCCAGAACACACCACTGAGCTTGGTTTCATCTCAACTCATTGAAAGTGTTTCTCGTCGAGCGGTCTGGTTCGCCCTCGTGTTCAGCCGCCTGCTCTTTAATTATGATTAGGCTTCTTCGCACCGCTCGCCCTCCTCATCACTCAATTACCGTACAATATTGATTTGTTCCCGCAATAACCATCAAGGATGCACGACCAGGAAATCACTGCTACGCGCTATAATATGATGAATGAGCTTGAATGCAACGTTACATTAAAATGCCATCATACACCGCTATCTGTCACTGAATTAATGATCGGAATGAAGTAGCTTGGCAGGTGGAACAAGACTGGTTCTCCTGTTTGCTTTAAAACTTCTCAGAAGTACTGAGCCCGTTTGTGTGAAGTGCGCTTCAAAAGTGTTGCTGCACATAAGATGCATTCTTTTTTTCCGCCCAAGATGGAGAGAATGCACAGTATAGTCGGTTTTATAGCGTCCTTATGATACGATCCTGTGCAGGCTTGGGAGCATGTGGCATTATCAGCAGCCTGGTGTGCGTGGCCAGCTTTCCTGGGGCGAGGGCTGTGCTGGGCTCCATACGGAGGGCCCGCGCCGGCAGCCCGGGGGCCATGCAGTCCCAGGTCAGCAGATGGGCCTGTGATTATTATTTCCAGGCTTGTCTTACCTGACCACTTCCTCACTCCATGAACAGCTGTTTCACTCGCTTCGGTGAGACGCTACACAACCGGCCATTTTTCTTCTCTTCTTTCCCTTTGTGCGTGAAATAAATCTTGACTGTGATCCCACTCTGGGCTATGTCCTCAGGCGAAAAGTTAACCCAGGAGGGTAATGTCCTGCATTTTATCCCAAAAAGATTACGGGGACGCGTGGTGACTATTTTATAACATTGCTTTTGAGTTTCATACTGAAAGAGTCTCTGGTGGTTTTGCTCTAATAAAACCATTTTTGTGATTAGCTCAAAGCCGAAACTCTGGCCTTGTTTTTTTTTTTCCTGGGTGTGTTTGAAGTCATTTTTTTCCTCCAAGTTTTTCCCACTTAGTACATCCAATGGGCCCAAGATCCAGAATGTCATCTTTCTGACCACTTCAACAGCTTCTGGCAGGAGAGCGGCATTGGTGAGCTATGCCGAGAGATGCTTACTTTTGTTAACAGTCAGTGGCAGTGACATCTCTGAGGTGGGGCCAGAGACGGATGATTTTTTGTACTGCTGTTAGGTCACAGAGATAGCAATATATAATGTCAAATATGACAAAAAGAACGTGTTGATATAGTTTCGTGTCGATAAATAAGATACAGAACGTATCTAAAGTCAACGATTCCACACATCATTCTTAATAATCACCATCGTCATATTCATTTTAAAAACTCGACGATTAAACATTAAAGGCCACAATGCAGCTTTCGCATGGTGCTGGTGACCAACATACCCATGAATACAACTTTGTGGGTGTAATTATGGAGATACTTTGGCATACAACAGATTAAGATGAGCTTTTTTTTTTTTTTTTTAACTTGACAGAATGCTCATGTTTCACTGTGATGCATCAGACATAGGAAGAACATTATGTTTCCCCGAGTTTCTGTCGGGTCGAGCAACGGCGGCGTGGATGAAACCCCTCTTTAGTCAGCCAATTCATCACACCGCAGGGGATGTGGTTGTACAGCACCTGGTGTTCGCACTATTTCTGTGTTCTAAGCGTGCTTGGTACAAACCATTTTGTTCTCCATCCCACAAAGATTGCAAGGCCTCATTACTGTTCCAATATTCTTTTTCAAGGTTTTCCTCCCATCTTGTTTCATATTTTTTCCCCCTTTTCCCATTCTAATTGTAAAGTGGTAAGTCATTTGAATGCTTATTTGAAATTAAATCGGTCTTCTCGTTGTACGGTAAAGTAGGACATGAACAAAAAGCGTCAAACCACCACTTAAAAACACCCAACCGGCTTGAATTTTTCATGACATCGTTTCTGAACGTTTGGAGATTCTTGTACAATGGAACATATCAGGCTTTGGTGTAACACGCAGGCACACACAAACACCCTTTGGTCTGAGAAAAAGGCATCAAAAGTCATGTCTGTGATCCATGAGAAAAAAAAAATTCCAGAGAGAATATTAACACAGTAAAAAAAAATCCCAGCATAAAGTGAAACAACAAAATATATACAATAGATAACACACATCCTTCTAGCACTCTTTTTGATAGTGATGGAGGAGGTGGAGCCTATCTCAGCTGACTTTGGGGAAGGGGTGGGCTACAGGGACGAAAATGACAATTGAGAAAAACAAAACAAAATGGAATAACATACTCGTCGACGTCCAGTCTTGGAGCCAGTAGTGGCTGGGAATCGGCATATGACAAAAAGGGTCTTGCCTTGGGATCCTACGCGACGCTACCATTTGCCCTGATCGGGATCGCTGTCTCAGTCGTCAGCAGTGTAACTCACTGAGCCATCCACCAACATGTTCTAAGAAGCTTACATTAAATTACATCAACTTCAATATGCATTGAAATGGTCCAAAAGGTTGGCTAGCTTCATCCCGACCAAATCTTATCTTAAGCATCATCTGCTGGGTCAAAATAATGAACGCGATCTTGGATAAAAATAACCAAATTTGCTCAAAATCCACAGCTAACCAGCCAGGGGATAAGAAAACAACCCAGCAGTTTTTTAGGATGTGTCATGTCTGTAATTTGAAGTCACCAAAAACTAGCATGTCAGGGGATGGAAGATGAAACAGGAACTGTTGGAGAAAAGCACTGTTTAGAACAGGGGTGTCAAACTCATTTTTTGTCGCGGGCCACTTTGGAGTTCGTCATCCCTCGGAGGGCCGTTACGACAGTGAACCCGAATAAATGTTTCATCATCACATCATATTATTACTTGTACACACACACACACAAAAAGATGGCTCGCTAGTTTTTAATCAGTCAAGTATTTGTCCAATTAATGTTCAAGTGAGTGTAAACAGGGTCACAAACTTATTGCAAAATGTCACCGTTATTTATTACATATGAGAATTTAAGATTTGGGTTCAGATTTAAGCAAGGGTCATGGAAGTTGACACATATGATTTGCTTTTGCGGGCCACATAAAATGAGGTGGCGGGCCGGATTTGACCCTCTGGCCTTGACTTTGACACCTGTGGTCAAAGTGTCATATGTTGAATGAAGGGACAAAGTTGTTTTATTTACCACTGAGAAACTGGAACTTTTTGGAAATAGTTTAACTCTAAAAATGAATTGAAGATGAGACAAGTTTTTAGCAATCCGGTTTCCAGATGCTGCGTTAAAATCAAAAACAAAAAAACCCCGCACTTGTGGAAAGATAGACTACACCTGTAAGGTCGGGTGGCATCCTCAGCCACAGAGCTGTTGATCCAAACGCTTCTTTTCACGCAGCCGCTACATTTAGATTCCCGGCCCCTCCCTCAAATCCCACAGTGCGCTCTCAAGGAAATGTGTGGAAATGAATTATGGAAATTTTTGATGGGGAAACTCGGTGCATTAGTGTTTCATTTAGTGCGTTCGATCCAGAAGCGCTGCTCTCACCTGCGAGGGACCGGCCTGGAAATATAGCTCCCCGTGGCAGGGGAGCCCACGGGGGTGCATCTCCCAGTCAGGGCACGGACCGGTCCATTTATCTGCCAGTGGCCTGTGCCTGTCTGATACAAGCTCTCTTGCAGGTGGATTTATCACCGCTGCCCGCAGCTGCGGGCCTACGAACTCAATTCGGGCCTCAATATTTTATACCGGCTAAGCATGGCAACCTCTGCGGACTCTCCTCAACCTCTCCACCTATGGGTTCCCTCCTCTGGACTTTTTTCCATGTCTGTTCCATTTTACAGCAAGCTTAAACAATTAACTGTTGTGAAATAACCGTTTGTGTTGTTTGCAGAGAATTAGTGCAACTCTCCAATGACTGTTAATTGTTGAAGAGGGGTCCCCCCAGCCCCCCAAACACCATTGGAAAGGACAATTAGTGGCCCCAGAGACACAAAGAAAACACTGCACGTGATGTCATGTGATGTAACATAGAACAATGGAGTACGGTAGGGTAGAGAGGACAACGTTTGATCACTATATACCGTACGACAGGTTTCTGCGATCTTGCATGTTCACCATCAACTCACCTAATCAGTTCATTGATCCACCAAAGTCCACTTCCACGTGACCACTAATGCACGGGACCCAAAATACTACACAATGAGGGCAGAAAAGCATTGTGACTATTGCACTTATTTCATTTTAACATGTCAGTCACTGCCTATGAGAACAAGCTTCATAAGGAGACCCAAAAAAAAAGTAAATAGTTTTCATTTTAAAGTAAGCTCGTCATCTTCACTGCAAGCGTTAAATTCCAACCGCTCATGCGAATGTGCCATCAGCTTGATTTCGATAACAAATTCCTCTTTTGCGGAATACACTGCTACAGCCAACTGGTCCCCATGTAGGAGGCAAAGCCATCGGCCGGTGGCAAGCTGGTCTCAGCCTGCTGGCGCTGGAAACAACGTGCCCTCTTCATGCTTGAGCCCCAACCTCCACTCTCAGTCCGTCACGCCATCCTGCCGTGCATACCTGGCAAACGTCACAGCAGCGTGCGGCGGAAGATTTATACCTGGTGTTTGACCTACTTGAGTTTGGGTTTATATTAGCAAAGGGAAGCGCTTGATTGAGGGGGAGGGAAAGGTCACCGAGATCCCGGGTCTTCCTCTAATGCCTGAAGATGACGGAAGCAGCTAATATAATGAGCAACAGTTGTCCCCTTGGCTGCTACAGATTGCGCAGCGAGGCTGAGCTCGAATCCATCTGGAAACGTTGGCTTCACAGCAATACACATCATTCCCTAACAGCCAGCCTCTAATTCTGCACAGACGCAAAGTTAATTCGCTCTAAAATGTTCGGAGAATATCCAACGAAGAAAAAAGTCCATATTTCATTGAGATACATACAACTATTGCCAGGCAGCATGAGCAGTAGTTTATCCGCATGCTCAAACTGTCACAGCAAAATAACGGCAGGCCACGAGGAATGCAGAAAAAAAGTTGCAATGAGCAAAATTGAATGAAACCGCATTTTGTGGAGTTTTTACCTGCCACCGAGACATATTTTGATGAATTGGGGTTCTTCTTCATTTTCCGTCATTTACTCTCACCTGTGCATTATGTTAATCCTCGTGGAAAAGCTGGCACAAAAACAGCATTATACATTGTGTGCGTGTGTGTGTGTTTACATCTGAAATCAAATTTGCTACAGTGAAAAACCCCCTATTGTGAAAAATTCTTGCTGCAAACAATTTCGTAGAGGAGTTTCACTGTACAGTGAAATATCTAAATGTATATCTATATTTTTTTTTCTTTCTTCAATGGGAGCATTAAATGACTACAGGTAAGTCACTTGGCACTGAGGCAAAAATAATTTGATGTCTGCAGAATGAGACACAGGAGAAATGTGTTGGTGCACTGCCTAATTTGCATGATAGAGTAACCTTCCTTGTGTTTGGAAGCAAAAGAAGCTAATGTATTCACTGTATTTGTGGTCATGCTCCTCAGTTTTTATCACCCAGAGACTAGCGTTAAATCACCTCACTGGGGGAATGAGTCGCAAGAAAGGAGGAAAAAATGAAGCAGCTTCTGGATCTAATGAATTCCGCGGGGAATAAACATGCCTTTGAATAAAGCCCTAATCGCAAATTAAGTGGTTGTTGCCGTCATACCTTTGTAGAACATACCCACCGACGCGGTCGCGCCAACGTGCGCGCTCAAATTATTTCCTTAGCTCAGACAACAATCGAAGCACAGATAAGAAGTAAGCTAGCCAGCCCTCAGCCAGTCCGCGTTGAAAGAAACGACGGCGCTCATTTCCGAGCTAATCCCTTGTTTCAATCCCCACTTCATTCACCGTGCGCAGACCCAAGCTTGGAGGGTCAAACCGAAATAGGGAAACTGTGGGAAGGTCACCCCCGGAATGCCTCCGTTTGCCTCTCAGATCCTCCAAATATGCATGGGATTGCCACGCTATGATGAATCACCTGATGTTCAGCAACTGTAAAGTGCTTCTTCATTATCTTGTTTTGTTTTTTTCCCCTCAGCAATATTGCTACATTGAACACGGTAGCGCAACCGCTGGAACAAAGACTGGGCTAAGTTTCTCTTCGTGATATAATCCCACTGAGCCTTCTTTGAAGGAGTTCTTACACCAGGAAGGTGGAGAGGGCAGATTTTAATCAATACAGGAAAACAAGGAGCTCAGGGGACGTGAGGAGCCTGCGAGTCAGGATGAAGATTAAACGCCTCTGTCTAAAGCACGCTCGGTTGATGTCAGAAAGCCGGGGTAACTTCAAATCCATCTATCAAAGGTGTATCAAACTGTGTTTTTCAAACAACGCAGTGTTATATGACATGTATTCTCCCTTACAGCTGTAGGTGAGCGGGCGGATCATAAATCATAGCCGACAAAGCTCAGCTTGACCTCTAAACGTTGTTATATTGGGCTATTCTCATGCAGTGTGGATCGCTTATGGCCTCAATAGGTACACTTGCGTGATTTGGAACAACAGTCGTAATCCCATCAGGTTGATTCTACATAACAGACAATCTCCGGTTTGCTCTTTTTCCTGTACTTTTCGGTGCCTTAATGATGATGCACTGTGCAATGGAAAATGACACTTGGACTTCTTGCCAACATTTTCAATCCACCACAAAATGTACTCGGTCACTTTAATGAATTTTCCGTTATCCTGCAATCTAAAACAGCATACAAATAAAACTTGATTAAAAACCCTCTCTGGCAAGAGTAACACAATGTGGATCGTAGGCACGGAAGTTCTTGCAAATTTAGACATCACATATAAAGCTATCAGCCCAAAAGAGCAACCATATCTGGGAACATAAGAATATTAAGATGCAGTGATTGAGGCTGTTTAAGGACTTTGTGCAAGCACGCTGCCTTTCTTTTGTGTTAATTAGAAGCTTGCGGCCATGTTGGCTCCAAGGCTGGATTTGCCTTTGATTAGGCAGCACTCATGAGAAGAAGGCCCGTGCGATAACACCACACTCAGGCTGGTGGGGACCCCCCAGCTGTATAAAAGCAAACCTTTCTTCCTTTCCACTTGTCTCCACAGATAAGTGTTGAGCAAGGAGAACAACCCAAACAACCTCGCCACCTTGATTTGTTTCACCGGCTGATTGACAGGAAGTGAAATATTTGAACCCGGGTGAACAGCATGAGAGGATCGAACCACGCAAGCCGCGGAGCCTGGTGCAATAGGTGAAGATGTCACAGACCTGTCTTTGCAGAGAACCGGGGGTCACACTCTGAGGGGGCGCAGTTGAATAATTGATCAATGAAGGCGCAGTGAAAACAGAAACACAGCTTAGCACTATATTTCCCCCTCTCCCCCCATGTAATGTGCATCGAATCCCACGGATCCATCAGCTACATGCAAAGCTCCGCTGAGCTGAGCTGAAAGGCCTTCAAGTTCACTTCAATTATTCAACATCCCTCCAAGATTATGAATTATTGAGCTAAAAATATGTTCTATATACGAGCATGTGCTGGTGCTTGCTGTCGAGAGGGGCCCGAGTACTCTGTAGCTATGTGGGAAGTGTGTTTGGGTGAAACGGCAGGCAGACAGGAACCATTAAAGTCAAGGAGAGACTCAAATGTGGATGAAACCTGCGTCCACCCCGATGGCTTTCATATCAGCAATGATGAGAGAATTCTGTCCAATTTTTTTTCCCTCCAAACCTTGGCAAACGTATGCACTCCTTATTCAGTCTTCTAATAGGGGCCCAGAGGTAAAAGGTGTTAAATTTTAGCTGACTGGTTGCATAGCAAACTTCCATTCCGATCATCCGTTCCGGTGGTGTAAAAACCACCCAGGCCTCAATTTGTGAGGGGTTGTTTTTTGTGTTTTTGATTTTGGCTAGTGCAAAGGGGGAAACAGATGATGTGATTAATTATCAATAATTCCCTCAGCAAATCAAAGCCATTTTGGCAGCCAATGACAGGAAAATCAAGCAAAAGCGGCGTCTGCGATTCATCGCCATCTCTTCATTGCCCATTCTCAACAACTGCTCTCTGGCCACCCGCCTCGAGTAGCATCCACAAGGTGTTTGAATAGATTGTCCAAATATTTTCATTGCTGATTCTCACTTACAATTTGAACTAGAAAGGCACTTGGTAGAGCACAGACCTCCGTCATGATGCAAAGATTGTGGTCTGCCTAAAACACATATTTTTATTGCTCCTCTTGCATGTATAAAAGTGAAAGACTATTTATTAGTGAAGAGGAAAAGTGATATCAAGGCACCTTGCCAAGTCTCAAATTAGCGGACAACTTTTGCACTAAAGGCTAAAGGACCATAAAAGGAAAATACCAATGAGGTGCGGCGCAGCCAATGTAGCAGCAGTAATGTGAAGTTGCAGTTGACTATAAGGGGTGATATCAAGTTTTTAGTGACCGCTAACAGCTATATAGTAAAATGGTAAAACAACAAAATATGACACAATCACTTTATACCGGGGGTCGGCAACCTGTGGCTCCGGAGCCGCATGCGACTCTTTAGCGCCGCCCTGGTGGCTCCCTGGAGCTTTTTAAAAAATGTTTGAAAATGGAAAAAGATGGGAGAGGGAAATATATTTTAATATGGTTTCTGTAGGAGGACAAACAGGATGCAAACATTATTAACGCTTTCCATCGCTGTAAAAATGTGTAGAATAAATATTAAATTTCAAAATTTCGGTCAATGAAGATTTGCGTCACGGCCCTGCGACACATGTTTCTATTAGCAGGGTGGGGTACCAGACAGGTGGCTGTAATTTAAAAAAACAGTGTTTCATGAACAATTCACCAAGGGTACTGGCAGAGAATGGGAATCTGGAGGGCAGAGAGGAGCATTTTTAAACGGTACACGTGAGCAACGATAGTTAACACGCTGATTTTTTGTTGATTTTTACATTTGGAAGACGGGTGAACAGGCCAGACTGATTACATTTGGCCTTCTGCCCATCATACAGGCGCTAATAAGCCGGTCGAAGCATGGAGGCAGGCATGCAGATAGTCGCTCATTATCCTCCCTCGCGGTGCTGGCCTCGCACTTGCGCCGTTTGCGGTAAACCTCTTTTCTTATTGTAGGGTAAACATTTACCCAGTAGAGACAGGCCTTGACCATTAGGCACTGGGGAGCTGCGGTAATTGAAAGACGGCCCTCTGCAGTCGTGCCTACACTCCTCCTTAACATTACAACTCACTCACGCTCACTTTGACATGGATCTTTTTAACGGAATTTACAACTATCCGGGGATGTTTCCTCAGCAGAGGTTGAACTCAAGCTTTACCCTCACAAAGCAGAAGGCCATTAAATGTGGTTTTTACAAGCCTGACACACTTGGTGGGCAAACCATGCATTTTAAAACTGCCACGGGATATGCGTTAGCAATGTTGTTAAACGCAGAACGGCCTCTGATGCCTTTGCATATCTTTGATGGACAGAGCAGTAACACTAGGGTACTTACTGTGAAAACGATTTCCCCTTTCCTTATGAATACGCAACGTCGCATCAGAGGGCGCATGAATTGTGAAATACGTAAAGTACGGGGCCTCAGAGAGACCACATTTCACAAGGCTACCACTACTTTATTAATAGAGGAACAAGGAAAATATCTGAAATAATTTCTAGTATTCCCGACAAAGTAACTGTATTTTTTACATATGCCGGAGCCATGATGTCTCCTTCGGGTCTCCGTAGCAGAAAGATGACGGCGAAATATGTCAGTCTCCTATAAGGTGAGACGCAAACCATGTAATATAATTAGCAATTACTTGCCCTATGATTACCGTATTTTCCGCACTATAAGGCGCTGTGGAGTAAAAGGTGAACCTTCAGTGAATGGCCTATTTTAAAACTGTTTTCATATTTAGGGCGCACCGCATTATAAGGCGCATGCAATAGAAGCTACAATAGTGGCTGCAGTTGCATTATGCATCCACTAGATGGAGCTACACTAAAGAGAATACAATACAATGCAATACCGCTTTATTTATATTGAGCTTTCACAACCGCTGCAGCTGCAACAAAGCGCTTTACGGAGCATTTAAAATATTACGTACAAGAAATCGGAATATTGATCCATATATAAGGCGCATCGGATTATAAGATGCATTGTCGGCTTTAGAGAAAATTGAATACTTTTAGGTGCGCCTTATAGTGCGGAAAATACCATATATATTTTTTGAAAAGGATGTTGATGTGAGAAAAGGTCACCCCTTTAAAACTCATTTCAGGAACACAAAATTTACAGTGCTTTGGGTATTTCATTTTAATCATAATTTTTATGAAGTTCAGTAGCGGTGTACAAATATCCACACGATAGAAAAAGATTGCATTTTGATCATCTCCCCTGACTGTGTGTTGAAAAAGCAACACATGCGATTGTGATGGAGCATTTGCGATCCTTCATCCGTCGATGGCAGGCTCGGGGAGAGCAGCGGGGTGAGCTCTCTGGGGTAAAAGAGGCTCATTAGGCAGCCACTGCCTCCCAATAACCCAGCTGGGTCTGAGTGCCAGCAGAGTGGGCAGCCATCCCGCTCTTCATCGTGCTCCTCGCCTACTATTTATCTCTTTGCATTACGCCCACTGAGCGGCCTCGTTTGTCTCATTGGCCAATCATGTCAGGTTGCAAAACTTTTGCAAAACATGTATGACTGGCTGAAGTCATGTTGGCATTATCAGATAAATGACACCAAAGGGGGGGAAACAAAACAAGACCACCTCTGCTTAGCGCAGTTATCGTATCCATCACCACTTTCGTAATTATTTTTTTTTCAAGGATGGAGTACAAATGTATAGAATTCTCTCTTGGGTGCTCGACTTGCACCATAAGGGGGGGGTTCTCATTTCCAGGGTGAATGATTCCTTAAAGATGTTCTCAAGGAGCCGCTGGTCACATGCTTGTTAGTGCTCTGATGGTGATGAACCACTTTGCCTCCCCTCATGTTCTGTTAATTATATCTTCAATTAGCAGCCTCTTGGAGTCTGTTGCCTCGGAGCCACTGTTTTATTATTGATACTCTTGCTATTACCCCTTCGACTTACACTGTACTTGAATGCATGACAATAAAGCGATGGGGACGTTTTGGGATGTCAAAGACCCAATTTTCGAGTGTCCTTCAGCAATCTCAAACAACCAAACCACTGATCAGCAGCGATCACGGCAACAAGCAAAGAGACGCCACCGCCAACGCGATAAAAATTGAATACAAGATGACAATAACACAGAATTGAATGGAAGTACGGTGCTCGCTGCGACAAATTCCACAAAGAAGGAACCATGAAATATCCTTGATGCAGCATTCCTGAGGGAGTGTCGTGATGGGGGTCTTGCTCAAATTACCGCCTCTCGTCTACCAAGGTTAGAGACGAGCATGTCTTCAAATTAAGGTGGCTAAGCGCTGGAGTCAAATTGGAATTCCCATTCTATTAAGAAGTCATGCCCGGCAGCAAATAATGCCAAATGGGTCCCGTGCAAGAGGACTGCAGACCATTACAGCGCAGGAATATGAACGTACTGATCTATTTGCTGAAGATAAACTTAGCATATGTCTCCCAATGCTGTCTTTGCAGGATCTGTAACAATCAAAATGTCTTTTTTGGAACTTGATTAAAAAGACACGCTGAGATCAAAGTGTGCGCTTTAGTGCAGATGTGATGAAATCTTTTTTTTTTTTTGCAGCGAGAACAGAATAATACATTTCCTTGACAATGGAACATTAAACAATGCAGACAGTCTGTTTCAGCACTTTTATAATTAGCAAGACGCCGTAGATATGCCCCTGCACTTTCAGAAGTACGGGTACGGTAGGAGTCCAATGCTGCTCGACGTTCAAAACCATATAACAATTTATCAGCTCTTAAGGCCAATGGTCGGAGCATTGTGGGGGTTGGCGGGTGGGCCGTTAACATTTACTTCAAGGCTCCAAGTGCTGTCGCATTCGGTTTGTTTTGTACTTGTAATGGCTCTCCAGCAAAGTGTACATTTACTGCACTGCCTGATCAACAAATTGAACAAAGACGATGAAGGCAACAGGACACGGCTGCATGCGGGGCTCACAGCACGGACCTCAAGTGAATTCTAAACCTGTAACACTTTAGTAGATATCTGTTACAAGCTTCATAGAAAATAGAAGTACAAAAATGCGATTAATCGTAAATATTTACGGAAAATGTAAAATTATTTATGCTCATAGGATCCATTTTCAAAGACATTTGATACATATAGCGCGTCATTGTGCATGATTATAGATGTGAGATGATAAGTTCAGTTTGTGACTGTATTTTCTGTCAACACATAGAGGGATTTGATATTCTTATCAAGTGTGGAAAGGAAGGCACAAACAAGCCATTGTCTTTCCCTCCTGAGACGAGGCGTCCCGGCGTCCCATTGCATCTATTTCGTTCTCTTATGCCACTCTCGTCTTTCTCGTTTAGCCGTTTGGCGGCTGACAGCTATTCTCATCTGCAGACAAAAGGGATGCGCCATCATCTGACCACACCAGGCATGAAGAGGCAATCACACTGCCGTGTTTAGTCATGGTGTATACTCTCCCATGACAAGGCCATTGGTGGCGCTGTTCTGGTTGCATTTTTCCATCTGTATTCAACAACAAGAGACGGACATATTGGGCGCTTTCATCCGAAACCATACCCATGCAGTGTTTGACACGGGTCCGCTTCACTATCAGCTCGCGCCATGCTGAGAGATATACCTGAGCACTGTCAAACTGGGGCACACGCTACCAAGACACACAGATGGCTAATTTAGTTTGGACGCAGACGGCTGTCAACTGCCTTGTCAAAGAGATACGCTACCGTACGGCTCCAGTTTATATCAGCCGAGACCTGTTCAATCGTGTAAAGAACCAAAAAAGATCCAGGACCACTAATCACATGGTTCTTGCAATGAGTGTGAGAGTCACGCGGTTACGGGGCACATTCCATTCCAGATAAGTCCATGGGGAGGGTAGAACTAGTTAACCGTTGTCTATCTACCCCTTTGTTTTAGGTGGACTGGACTCTGGATTGGTTGCCAGGCAGTCGATTGTGGGTTGTGCTTTGTTTAATGAAGAAGCTACCGGTAAATTGTCCGTCGGTATGTGTCATGTTTCGGTTTGTGACCAACAGGTGGCACTGTGGGACTTTTCCCTGCAGCTGCACACCTGTTGGTCGTTAGGTAATTAGTGGCTATAAAAGGACCCCTGGCCGACTACTCATTGTCGGGTCATTGTTTGTGGCTGTTCGTATGCTACTGTCATGTTTGTTTCAGTCAGGTTTTGGTCATTGTTATGTTTTATCTTCAGTCATGTGTTTTGTTTGATACTTTGGACGTTGTTTGTTTAGTATTTAGTTTTCTCTGTTTTAATACAATTCATCAAGTACAACCTGCTCCTCTCTCGTGCCTTTTTTGGGGGGTCCACCACCACCACGCAACGTGACAGTATGAATGTGCGTGTGAATGGTTGTTTGTCTGTATGTGCCCTGCGAACGGCCAGCGTTATAACACTTTCGGAATTTTCATTATAGTTGGTTTTTAGTTTTGTTTTGCTTTTTAAATATATTTTGTCTTAATTACTTTTCAGAGCAGCATTGCTAGTTAGTATTAGTTTTGTTTTAGTTTATTTTTTTATTAGTTTTAGTGTGGGTTTTAGTCTTTTTTGGTTTTAAAGTCTATATTTCTTATGTGCAAAATAATAAACATCACTTTAAGTATTGTGTAGTCAAAACTTCTTTCTAGCCATACGGTAAATCTAAAAGGCGTTCAAGCAACAGAGGTATGAGGATACCGTAAAAGTGGTGAAGAGAGCATTTTGCCGATAAAATGTTATCACTTAAGGGAACTCAGATGCACTGCGCATGCAGTGAGGATTTTTATTTTTTTTTGCTATTACCAGAAGGATTATAATTTTTTTCCACTGTAATAGAATAAATCTAGTAGAGCTGAGTCAAAGAGGGAAGGTGGCGCTGGCGGCTGTGTCTTTTTTTTTCTGGCAGACCGCTCTATCTGGGGCACCGCAGGTGTAAAGGAATATTATTTTAACTGGCTTATTCATGGTAACAGGGCTGTACGTTCACAGGCTATCAAAGGTTTGCGGAAAAACAGGAATAGGCAAGTACGATTTTGAACGGCGCATGGCCGATAGCCAGGGAGCGTGTCAACACAGTTTTCTGTCTGTGAGCTGTGTGTGTTGCACAGGTGTGTTTTCTCCAGCCTGGTCTTAGGGAGATTGATGATTTTCTGGGAGTGAGGAAATGGGCACAGATGAGAAAGATACATAAATTCTGTCTGCATGCCAAATAAATGTGACCAAGTATTAAATTAGAGGCTAAATAAACTTCCTCTTTGTAAAGTTTTTCCACATCAAGTATTTTTTTACTTGAATTAGCTTTCCGGCACAAATTTACTTCATCTGTTAGAGGATTTATATTTGACAGATGATAAGGTGCAATATAAAGAAACAATTATGGCCCTATGCTCATAGAGTGGCGCCCGTGCGCTCGGCATAAAAACGGCTGCATCTTCATTTTTTGTGCTAGGGCACATGTCTCAAACTCAAGGCCCGGGGGCCAGATCTGGCCCGCCACATCATTTTATGTGGCCCGCGAAAGCAAATCAAAGATGTCAACTTCCATGATGCTTGCCAAAATATGGACCAACATTTGAAATAAGAGAGACATTGTCAGCATTTTTTGGCTGCCAAACCCCCCACGACAGCAACTTAAACAATAGTTGAATAATCTGTTATTATTGACTTTTTAAAATGGTTTCAGTCATAATGGCCCTCCAAAGGAAATGGTAACTAAAATGTGGCCCGTGACAAAAATGGGTTTGACACCCCTGTGCTAGGGCAAGTCTAGTTAGATCTATTTTTTTTTCCCAAGGTAACTTTGGCAATACTGTGGGTCACAGATATGATGTCACACTTTATGTTAAAGCGACTGTCATCTCTGCACCTATAGAGCCCTGTGCTGGAAACACACAGATAAAACCTCTTGGACCAAATCAGATCTTTACTGTATTCATATACGGCACAATTTAAATAAATAAATAAATAGATGCAACGCACTGTAATTGCAACAGTTGGGAATTCAGCCAAAATTAACTTAAATACTTCAAAAGTCAAACAAAACCTTCGAGACATTTTCATGCATGACGCCAGGTGGGATGTATACAAATTAATGTGACCGCAGCTCAGTGAGCATCTAAACTAGTAACTCCAGTTGGGGTTCAGCTTTGGAGTTTCCGCTGGACTACATTTGAAGTACTGTCCATAGTCTGATCTGTGTAAAAAAAAAAACGACATTTTAACTGAATGGGAGCTTGCTCTTCAGATCCTTTTAACAGGCAAATCTAGAACCTCATGAAAGCCACCTGGTGAAAAGTGAAAATGTACAATCCACAGACACTCGTAAAGAGAGTTTCACTTTCCGAGGCAGCCCCATTAGTTGTGGACTGACTTCTTTGTGTAGCTACCTGGGCTGCGGGTTTATTTTTACCCTCCCTATGTCCCTCCTCATTCTTTAGCTGCTTCAGGAGATGGCGTTAGTTTGGCTTCATCTCTGACAAAAGATAAATGAGCTCTGGGTCTGTGGTGATCCACTACGGCTGCCAGGGGGTTCCAAAATAGCAAACTATTTTTCATATGGAGGGAAGCGAAACAGAGTGCCATGGTGCAGCCGCCGACGTTTACCATATAACTACATGCTGCAATGTACACTTCTTTTTTTTCTACCTTTTCTGACTTTATCTCTAAACGTTCTATTTATATTGGATGGGCGCAGCAATTAAAATGGATGGAGCGGCTGCCGGGTGCAGGCCTACAGGAGGCGCCGCAGTTTGCGGTAAAATGAATTGCCGTGATTCCAGATGGAAAATGTCATGTGATGTCTTACTCTACCTGCGTGGTGCAACAATTAGGGGAGGGGATTGACTTTGATGTAATCACAAAACTGATCGTTAATCACCTCTCACAGCAAGGCGGGAAAACAACCGTCATGATGTGTTTATACATGGGTAAAAAAAAAAAAAATGCCGATGTCAACAGGAGATCCACCATTGCTTGCTAGCAGCCAAAAGAAACTTTCCTATTTAAATGAGGAGCTACAGAGCTTCTGAGGCTCTTTGAAGAGATGCGCTTGGCACAAACAAGAGCGGCAGCCTCTCCTGTGTTTTTAACAGGCGAAACATCGCTGACACCTGATGGGTGATCAAACAGCAGCCATCTCTCCCAGCATCCTCGTGGGAGCTCATCTTTGTACTGCGCGGATAAATCTGCAGACCACGCTGCTGGGACACCCCTACACTCAATATTTACCAAAGGCTCCATCACCTAGCTGGCTGCACTATATTTGTAAAAGCAAATATATTTGTTGGTTTTGTAGCTTTTGCACTTTTTGACGACAAGGCTGTCAGCGCCTGGGATGTGAAGCCACCCACGACAAGGAGAGAAGATGATTTGCCGGCTAAATCACCTCGGGGGTGGCAAGGAACCTCGGTGGCACGTGCGCGCCGGGAGATTTTGCGGTGCTGAACCCTCTGTGATGCTCACAAAGGTCAAAGTTATGCTGTGCTTGTGAGGCTCGAGTTTTTCCTTCCTCTCCCCCTTCGCACTCCCTTAATGATGCCTTCCTGGTGCGCTACGCGCAAACTCGTTAGCGCCGTGTTAGCATGCGTATAAGAGGTATCAGAAGAAGTCAGAGTGGCCAACAGAGGACGTGTGCTATGAGAGGACCTTTACCTGTCACTGAGGTGAGATGATTTATGATTTATTTTCCAATAACTCCCAGCCTGTACGCTGCGCTGGGCTTTCGTGTCAACAAACGCAAGGCCTACAGTTTCCCTGTCAAGCTTTTCTGGGGCTACCTCTCTGGGAAAGGCTTCCACATTTTAGAATACAGCTTATGTGTACACGTACACGTGGACCAAGGGAAATAGCGGTTAAAAAGCAATGAATGACAGAACTGCGGTGGTAGCGTATCTGCGATTGATGCTGGCAGACTCCACACACCTGGGCCTCCGGGCAGATGGTGAGGGTTGAGGGTTACGTAACACCAGACGAAGCCATATGTCTCCCAACCGCACAGAACCTTTAGGAGGCCCGCAATTCGCTTCCAAATGCGCTCCATGAGAGATCGGAGGGCAAAGTGCACCGCGCCCTGAGTCAGACCAGGTGTTGGGCAACTTGCTTCTCTGCGTTTGTTTGGGAAGGAACCAGAAAAACGCTGGCTGGCGGTGAAGAGGTGTTGCTTTTTGTCTTGTGTTTGGTTTGGAGTGTAAAACGCAGGTTGAATCCGTATCGCCTCTGATATACACTCACAAACAATGTGTTTTTTTTTTAAACTGGGCTCTGAATGACACATGGAAGTGGCTAAAAACAAACAGAGTAATTAAAAAAATATATATAATCAGCTCACAAAAATCGACTTAATACAATCTCTGACAGTATAAGTAAATTTAGCAATAATGTTTTTGTATTTTTGGTGGAGTTCTTAATCCTGATTTTTAAAATTGGGCATATAACTCAGCCATTGTATAGGACTCGTACTTGAACTTTTCCTCTGAATTGTCTGGCGGTTTTAAAGCACAAAATAATCCATAAGGCCGGCTGTTGTGGCTAACTGGAAGGAAACATTGAGGTCTTTTCACCATTCAATGTGCTGTTTACAAAAGCCCGAAAAAGAAAAGCTAAAGAGGTCTGTTGGGGGGGAAAAAAAACCCAAACACCTTCAGCGATCGACTTCCCCATTCCTCATTCTCAGCTAATTATCCATGGTAGATTTCCTTATTGTGATACATCTCTTTCACAATAAAAGGCTTAAAGATACAAATGCACACAAGTGCTGTATCTTTCACACAAACACTTTCAGAGTGACATTTGAAACGGCTCCGGGATCGTTATAATGAAGAGTCGGAAACATCCAGAGGAGATTAGTGAGCTAAATGGGAAACAATAGACACTACAGAGCAGGGACGGGAGGATATGATTCTTCATTGTGTTAATCACAGTGGAACAGACCTGTCGTCTTGGCCAAACAATGCCGTGGGGATGCTAATGGTTGCTGCCAGCCATGACTAAGAGCGTGTTCGAAATGATTGATAGTCAGAATCATATCAAGGTGACTTTCATTGGGCTCCATCAGATTGCTCGCATTGATCAATACGATCTCCTTTTGAAGTTGATTTAATGAAAAAATAAGAATAAACACACACACACACACACACACACACACACACACACACACACACACACACACATTTGTCGGCTCCAATATTTGTCCAGAGAACAAAACAGGCAATCTTCATTTTCATTTATCCTAAAATATTTGCCTACGCCTCAAATTAATATTTAACTTTGTCATTAAATATCTACAAAGCAACACTCGTCCACTCATGAGCGCACAAGTGGACCAGGGCAGCTGCATACGCGAGCGCAATGCCCGCGTCCACTTGGCTTGATGCCCCTGCTGGCACACTCAGCACAGCGAGCCTTTGGGGCTAAAACGACAACAACACACAGCAAGAGTGCCCCATGTGCGACATCACAAATGACAGATCAAACGTCGATGCTCACCGTCGGTTCGCGGAGCATACCGTTGGGCTCGGCTCGTTCCGTCACTCAGAGAGTTGTACACGTTAAATGTGCTCATTTTGAAGAGTTGAGGTTATTTCTACTGGATGTCTCTTCATTACATCTCGAACAAATCTTTGTTAAAATTGCACAAAGGCATTCCATTTTCATCTCGTTTTGAGTTGAGTATGTACTGTTTTAAATGTGACATGGGATTAGTGTACAGTCAATTCTAGAGTTTTGATTTCCAATGCAAATTTAGACACCGCTCGAACCCAAGCTCCCACAAACGAGCGTTCGGATGTCCACATTGAACAGATAGCACGATTCCCCTGAACGAATCGTGCGACGTGTCGTCACGTTGAGAGGCTTATGCAAACCCAGGGGAAGGTGATGGATTTTTTTTTTTCACCTACAGTGAGAGGAGCAGATGCTCAAGAATGATTCTGGACGTCACCAGAAGTCAATGATGAGCACGTGTGAATAGATGTGTGCGTGTGTGTGTGTGTGGGTGTGTGTGTTGGTGGAAGCGTAACAAAGCTTAGAGTGTTGCTCAATGTCAAAAAAACTGCAATCAATCATCACCCAAATTTATGTTGACATCTCTACTCGTGCCCACTTCCACTTGTGAAAACATTAGAATGATTGTCCCAATATTTTGGGTTTTCTGGACGTTAGGCTATTTGCTTATTAAGCGGTATTAAGGTTTTGTCGTGAGCACCTATGGAGAGGAAAACTTTGAATGCCCATCAAATCCAAAATATTGAGGCAATCATTTGAATTTTGCAAGAGGTTGAAGTGGGCATGAGTAGAGGTATGCAGATAGATTTTGGTGACAATTGGTTGTAGCTTCCCGACATGAAGATTTTTTTCCCCCACAGTGAGCGCCTATGGAGAAAAGAAAAAGCCTTAATATCCATAAAAACCCCAAATATTGTGAGGATCTTTGTAGCATTTGTCAAGGTTAAAGTAGGCATGAGTAGAGATTTGTACACACATTTTGGTGACAAATGATGTAGGTTTACAACATTCACCATAGTCAGCACCTAGTGAGAGGAAGAGGCTTAATGTCCAAAAAAACCCCAAAATATCGGTGGCAATCGTTATAATGTTTTCAGGAAGTTGGCATGAGTAGAGATGAATTTTTGTGACGATGGACAGCACTTTTGGTGAGGGTGAAAAAAAAAGAAAATGATGTGAGATCATTGTACAAAGTCAACTTATTGATATTACCTCTGATGACGTTTTTCCCCGATCATGAGGGTAAACCACTCTAATCTTCTTCATGTAAGCATCTATTTAAAATGTGTTTCCCCTCTAATCAAAAAAATTGCTCGACCAAAGCCGTGAAAGCAAAAACTTTAATTAGTTCTCGTTAATCACTATTTTTTTCTTTTAAGGGGACAGCGAAGCAGCTTGAGTATGATCAATCCAAACATTAAAGGACATTATGCAGAACGCGGGTGCGCGCGATGAAGAGAGGGTGATTAACTCGCTCCGCCTCGTGCGCATTCTTCAATGCGAATCACTTAACTTTTTCTATTCATATCCAACCATTTTTCAGCCGCGGTAATGCCGACATTGTTTATTTTTGGGGGGAAAAGGTCATTAGAGGCACCCGGTAGAAGTAGGCTGCGATTTGATGGCGGTAGAGGAGGGGCGCTCTGGCACGCTGACTTATGGACATCCAACAGAGAGGGAGCCTCTTCATTAGCAGCGTGATTAAAATTGATGGGAACCGATGCAGCTCCAGCTCCCCCTGAACTCCCCGGAGCATCGCTCTCATTCTGCGCTCATTTATTTGGGATGTTGTGTTGATCAATAAAAGGTGCCTTCTTCTCACTATGGGGTCTGGCTGGGGAGAAAAACTCACCGAGGAAAACAAAGGAAAGACAAACATTACAGAGAACAATTCGGGATTTGGGAAAGCAGAGGGAAGAAAAACAAATCTTTGACTGTTGTCGCCGTGTGATTTTTGTCACGACTTTTGTTCTTTTTTACTTTTCGAACTTTCTAAAAAAAACAAACCAACAAAAAAAACCCCCGCACATTTCAAAAAGTTGGCTCAAACTCATCAGTTGGGCCGAACAACTGTACTGCAAGAGCGATTTAAAATGCGATTCTTTTTTCAAGGTCCACTTCCCATGTATTTTTTTTTTTTAATAACCACAAAGAATTAATTCATCTTCAGTTCTATTCCGGCTCTGGCCTCCTTGTGTGGAGTTTGCATGTTCTCCCGGGGCCTGCGTGGGTTTTCTCCGGGTACTCCGGTTTCCTCCCACATTCCAATAACATGCGTGGCAGGTCATTGCAACACTCAAAATTGTCCTGGAGTGTGATTGTGAGCATGAATGGTTGTTCGTCTCTGTGTGCCCTGTGATTGGCTGGCAACCGGTTTAGGGTGTCCCCCGCCTACTGCCCGATGACACCCGCACCCCGCGCGACCCTTGTAAGGATAAAGCGGATTGGAAAATGGATGCAACTAACTAACTAACTAACTAACTAACTAACTAACTAACTAACTAAATAAATAAATAAATAAAATAGAGATAACAATTAAGCAGTGTTGTTTTTCTAACTCATTCACTCCCAAAGACGTTTTAAACGTCTTTTCAGACTTGGTCTAGAATTGGCTGGTACTGATTAATTGTGTTGTTGATTTGAATTAATATTGGACATTATCATAATATTTGCAAATATTTGGAAATAATACAAAGAGAAAAGCTTTGCTCATTGTCAGCACAAAACCAGCAGAAACATTTTATAATAACAAATGCCGATGACTGTCAAATTATGTTCTCTTCGAATGTGAAAAACAAGTGAACAGAGATTGTGATTGGCATCAAAATTGTGGCTCCCACATTTAAGTTTCACTCCTCGACGGGAGCAAGAGGTTAATGATGGTGGACAAAACACAACAAAACGTTGATGAGGGACAAATAAATGTCAACTTATCTTTAAGGCCCGACTGATTAATTGGCTGGCTTATTTAATTGGCTGATATGAGCTCTTGTAAATTCAAATGCAAATGCAACTTCAAATATTTTTTTCTGTTTGTTTTTACATCAGACAAGGATAATGATATTCAAACGCCGCCATACTTATCTGAAAAAAGTGAGCGCCCGCGTGGCCATGCCACAGAAATATATTGGGACAACAATAGAGTATAACATCTTAATCAACCTTAAGTATATATATTCTGATTCAATTCTCACAGTCTTCTTTAATCAACACCACAATACATTCTATCAGAAGAGTTTCAATAAAAGCCAAATTAAAAAAAAAAAAAAAAGAAGTTCAGTTAGCTGGCTGAAAATTGGTGATGAGTTCAATTCTCACTCCACATCCAAAATATTGGCTATTCCAGGAATAAACAACAGTTTCATTGAATTCCCTTGAAAAAAATGATCCAATCAGATTGCTCTGATGTCATCTCGATACGCCTCACAGCCACCAGGGGACATATGTGCATGATATTCAGGGTTTGCTATGATATCCCGGATTTGATTAATCTGCAATATATTCCCCAGCATGCAATTAAGCATTTGCTCAATTTAGAATTCTGTACAAGTTATGTGTTATGTTTGGTTGATGTTTTGTTTTTCCAACATGAAAATCATTCCGCTGTCGACAGATGTTTCCCTCAGTTTCACATTAAAATACATCTTGTGATATTTGTGACATATTGGAAATGAACGTACTTCACTGAGTCAATATTTCTCTCCAATATAGGCCAGTTATATTGGTTTAGGGCATGTTAATTAAAAATTGGTGCAGCCTTGGTGGCTGGAGTAATATACTAGCAAAACCAGAGCGCCATGGGAATTAATTTCTGCGCACTGGGCCGAAGCCAGATAATATCCAGACATGATGAACATAAGCCGGACTGTCTTTGTCTGTCCACTTGGGCTCATTCAAGTGTCCCGTCACTCCCTGCTGCTCTGGCTAAAAAAAACACTTGAGGAGAGGCTGCATTTTACACGGTTTTCAACATGACGTATACGAGCTGCGGAGTTTGGAACTGCGTGTCCCTCTTAAAATGTAGCAAAAGTTTCGGATACAAATTCACTTCATCAATATTAATGTCAGATATACCACAAATTGAATGTGCCTGAGAAAGCTCGAAATCGCCAAACCAAGAATCTGCAATTCAGTGGACTAGGGGTAAGCACGTCTGCTTCACAGTTCTGAGGTTTGTGGTTTGAATCTCAGCCACACGCCTCTAGACCGTAAACAAACACAGTGGTGCTCAGCTGGAGATGTCCTGCTTATCCATATGATTAGAAAAACAACTTGCACCCTCTTTTGGACTCTTCAGGTGGAGGCAAAAAACCCATGCCATTCTTTGGGGGTTTCCTGTAATAATTTACACTGTTCGAACTGTTACTATTGCAATCGTCTGCATCCTTCATGCTAAAAATTCATGAGTAACGATTGACATTGGACATTCCTAATAAGACAAGATTTACCTTGTTGAAGTTTTATTTGATTAAATTTGTTCCTGTTTCACGACATATTTTTATATTTTGCACAATTGTTGCCTTAAAACCAAGCTAAGTACCGAACAAAGATAAACGCAACAAAAGAAAGAAAAAAATTGTAGTAAGAACTTTGATTAACTATACATTTACACGAGACATTTACAGTGTCTATAAAAAGTTTACACACCCCTGTTCAAAACCCAGAAAAATGATTCAATGCGACCCGTGAGATGTTCAACAACAACAACAAAAAATAAATACAAAAATTGAGAGGGGGAGTAAAAATAAACAACTGATATCCATGTGGTTGCACAAGTGTGCACACCCTCTTGTAACTGTGGATGTGGCTATGTTTGGAATGAACCAATCACATTCAAACTCATGCTAAACGGGAGTCAGCACACAACTGCCACTATTTAAAGTGCCTCTGTTGAACCCCAGATACACCTCTGATGGTCTAGTAGGCTTTCCCCCGACATGTTTATCTACTACACATTCCCATACAGAGTTTCAGCATCAATGGCTACCTGCGGGCAAAACTATAATGTGGCATGTGGTAAAACCAAGTTTGACACCACAACAAGCTGAGTGTGACTCATATTTTTTCTTTTGTGCTTTGCAATTGACTGCCGACCAGGCCAAAGCGTACCCCAATAGCGAGCTGCACCCTGAATGTTATTCAGTACATTGGGCTGTTTGAGTGACGGCATCGAGGAGGTTTGAGCACTTCGCTGTTCGCCTAACTACATCCATATTCAAATATGATCTGAAATGATGAAAAAAAACATGCAGCTCAAGGTTTATGACATCTAAATTGTGAACGAGGCTATTTAAGAGAACAAAAATGACTCCTTTCGACTTGAGCCCTGTGACTCCTCCGTGTGGACAATTCAAGCCTCGCAAAGCCAGCGGGTTCTACAGAGAGAGAGAGAGACGGCTCGCGAGAGAGGGCTTTGAGGAAAGTCTTTTTGTGTTGGAGCCTTTGAATGTCTATTCTTTAAGATCTCTATTCCCTCTGCTGAAGTTCACAGTGTGTATATGTGTGTGTGTGTGTGTGTGTGAGCAGGGAAAGGCGAAGGGTTGAAATCATAACACTGATGATGAGATGACACCCACCATACTTTGGAGAGCAATTTTGATTCTTTACACATTTTTCCTAAAGTCAGACAAATATATCCAGAAGCTGTGGCTGTATTCTTTAGGGTGGTCGGAATGGTTGTTATGACAGCGAGCCGTGTCAATCAGACACGGCGGCTTGAAGAAGTAAAATAAACATGAAACGAGCCGAGTTATATAAAGCTCGTCTTGATGTTCGGCATCATACCTCTTTACCCCTGGTGTGTGTGTTCTATAATGGCACAAAGTAAGGACGGCTTGGCGCTGTCTTTTTCATCTCTCTCTCTGCCTTTTGTTAGTTGCGTCGAGAGCGGCAACGAGCCAGAGAACGGAGAAGGAGGAAGACGAAGAGGAGGCTGCTTGGGATTGGACCCGGTCCCTGCACACCCAATTAAAGGCATCTTCTGCTCAAAAGACAGTCTGGCAACATGTGTTCTGACATTTGTCTTCCTGAGTGTTGTGATTTACCGTACCATGGAGCTAAAGGCTAAATTAGCAGCCGCCCAACATCAGAGACCGCGCAGCGACGTCGGATTGGCGAGTATTGTCGGAGAGGATCAGAGAGGCAGCCGGAGCGCCTCTGTCTTGTTTTCATCATCGCGTGCGGCAAGAGAGAGCGCCGACGACTCTTGGTTGACTGATGAGTCCGAGTCATACAACACAAATCATGCTCACTGAAATGACTACTATAACAATTTATCAAGACTCGATCAGGAAGGAAGATATTCAATGACTTTTAGGATGAAGCTTTCCAGTGAGGTCCAATACAGGAGGTGCATCAATTGTACAGGGTGATTGAAAAATAACTTCCCATTTTAAAATACAGTATCTATCTATAACAATATCATCATATTTTTTTTGTTGCATTTTTGTGGGATTTATTCTACAGTGTATGAATTGCACTGGGGAATGAAATTGGCATGCTGCTTCCAATATTGCAGTCATATTTTTTTTTTTCCTTGCAAGTCAAATTTTTTCTCCACAGCTTACCAAATAAGCACCATTCCATTGATTTGCAGTATTAAAATCTTGCCAGTTTATTACGGTGGGACTCATCTACAGCTACAACTTTTTGTCCAGTCACAATTCAGACGGGGCAGTGAGAAATGTGGGCAGCTCCCCATTCCGAACCAAAAGCTAGCATAGCTAGCATAGAAGGTATTAGGAACCATTTTTATGTTTTAGGCTCCTTTTTTTTAGTTTTCAAAGTTTGTAACTCTTCCCACTGAGTGTTTTATTGACATCAATACACATTTATTTCAATTTTTCACGAAAACAGGGATCATATACCTCAAAAATTTAATTCGGTAGAGAAAACTCAGATCAGTTTTGGATTGTGCACAAAAAAAAAAAAAAATTCCCAAAACAGCTCTCAAAATCTCAAAAAAAAAAAAAAAACAATTCCCCAGTGTTATCTATGATCATTTTATAACTTTTGTGGGGTTTATTCTCGACGTTTTTACATGAATGTTTGGGCGGCATGGTGGTCCACTGGTTGGCACGTCCAGCTCACAGTTCCGAAGTTGCGAATCCAACCTGCACCTTTGCTGTGTGGAGTTTGTCAGTTCTCCCCATGCATATGTGGGTTTTCTCCACAAACTTCATCTTACACATACACACACACACACACACACACACACACACACACACACACACACACACACACACACACACACACACACACACACACACACACACACACACACACACACACATTGTGAAATATTTCTCCATGTACAGTATATTCCAATTAAAAGTGTGGCATACCTGCAGGGCCAAAATAGAGCAATGAGAATTGAGTTCCAGCTCAAGTGATGTCTCTGTCTTGTAAAGTTTTGGCTCTGTCTGAAACATTGTGTTGTGAATGTGGGATTGTCCCCCCCCCCCACACCCCTCCCCTTCTCCCTACTGCTTCAGCTCTAATAGAGATCCTTCTTCCCCAGACACTGCTTTGATGTCTTCCTGTGGGACGTGCTTGTGCCACACAGGATCCTCCGGTAAGTCTTAGAACCAGGCTGTAATAATGCTACTAATTACACAACTACAAAAAAAAAAAAAACTCGACCTTGTACTCGATTTACCTGCCTCTTTGCTAACCCGCCTCAGAAGTCAACTTTTGTCGCAGTTTTCACACAAATTTGTGAAAGTGGAACACAAATACCAGAACGTGAGTCCTCAACTCAGAGAGAAGCCGGGAGTTCGGATTGGCTGGCGGTAACATGAGAGCGAGCTGGCAAGGTGAGAGGATGCTGCAGTAGCAGAAGGCTGCCTTGCGGTCAGCAGGGGGAACAAGACATCGGGCCTCAGGGAAAAGCTCTTAACTTCTGTCAGGCACCAATAACCACGCCATTTTTCACCTCTGCGTTTTTAACAGAGAAAATCATCCTGCTCTCAAGTCATAAGAACTCGACTCGCGAGTCAATTCCAGCCCCGACTTCAACGATTCCTCTCTCAGGCACTAATCTCTACTTCTTATTTCATTTTATTTTTACGTGAGGGGTTTATCCTCTCTCACTCACATGCATGCACACACACTGGTCACTTCATTAGGTACATCGCTGTAATGCGTTGAAACAGAAAGTTCTTTTACGTCGCGGGTTCCAGGTTAATAATTATTTTGGGCTAACTCAAGATTAAATCGGGTGTAATTCACAGTTGACCACTAGTGACGACACACTTAGTTTGAAACTAGAAATTTGAAAGAACAAAACAGGTATTTCAGCACACCTATTTTCTGAGGAAAATTATCCAATGTCTTCCGCTGTAATCTTGCTTTTAGGGCTTTAGAAAAAAAAGATCTGTTTATTGTAAACATATAGAGGTATCGGTCGACTTTTACTGTTTGTACAATCTTTTTGTGTTGTCAATTGCTGTTGCTCTGTGCCAATATATTATGCATGTTCAAAGCCGTTAAGAAATAAAGTGCCATATATGGTAGTACAATCTAGAGAGCATTTAAATAATATTTCTATAACATGGATTTTACTTAGTGTGGGGATGGTCTGGAACATAACTGCACAGGAAGGGGGATTACTGTACAGTATTTTGTATTCTCTGGCTTTCGACTCAGCATGACTTAGATTTGTTCTTGGTTTTACTGTTTGGTGCTTTCTACCGTCTTTATTAACGATTTGTTTTACTGTTTATTGTATATGTTAAATTGCTCCATGTACAGCACTTTGTATGCGGCGATGGCTGTTTGAAAGTGCTCTATAAATACAGTTGACTTGACTTGAGTATTTACCTTACATGATCCCTCAGTATGACATCATAATAAAAGAAAACCATCAAATTATACATTAAATAAATTAGATGTAAAAATACATTAAATTATTTAAAAAATGAGCTGGTAATGAAGTTGTGCGCTCACTGGAACTTCATTATTAGAGTAAATGAATTATAATCTTCAGTGTCAAATTTTTGACACAGCTTTTGCCTTGGATCTTGTACAGGTGAACCTAATTTTGTGGCCAGCAAGTGCATCTGCGATGAGGAGCTAGCGCAATTAAAATGGTGCAACATCATATTGTATAATAAGACAGCAGCATGCATTAAGCCCTTGCAAAATGTTACTTTTTACTTACTTTCCCATTGATAGACATACATTATTTCATGTCAGAGAAAGTACAGTACTTCTGCTCATATATTTTAATATCTGGTTACAGTATATGCTGGGCTGGAAAGGTTTTTGTGGTGATCCACTGCGGTCAGGCTGCAGCTAGGTGGTGCTATTGAAAGCCGGGCCTCTGTGCGGTAAAACTACAAAGTGCACTAGAGCTCACAAAAATGAATTGATGAAAAATATTCACATTCACTAAACATCATTAAAAAACAAAAAACAACTCAACTGCACAGCCGACATTGATGTGCACAACGTGTGATAGTTTCCAACTGTTCCTCCTCAAATGACAGCAATGCCTATTGCACTCTCACTCTGACTGCAGGTCTGCACCCAAAAGGCGCAGACTCTTAAAGGCTCACAACGCAACAAGAATATGTTGCCATACATCACAACGATTCACCCTTTGAACTGTCACCGGCATTTCACTCAGCCTCTCTCTCGACACGTTCATCTGTCAGGCTGAAATCATAAATACAATCATTTCTCCAACGTCGTCTCTTTATTCCGTCAACTTTTTTCAAATGTGACTCTGCCTCTTCATTTCCGACGCATGAATAAGTGAGAGGTCATTAATATGTCTCTTTCATTATACTGCGGAACTCAGCACTGCTTGCCGAGACATGCGTTTGCAGGGTTTGGGCCACTGATGTCCGATTTGTCAGGCTGTGCCACCGCATCCTTGTTGAAATAAATTACATATATCTAAAACCTTTTTCCTTCACTCCTAATGAAAAGCTAGTAAGAACGTTTTGCATCCTTTTAATATTACATTGATTAAATTTGAGAACATGTTTGTTCTGAGGAAAATCAATTAAAGATTAACAACCTGAATGTGACTTAGCCTGAACGTCAGTTTGGATTTACATACTAGCTAATGTTCATATTTGCTAGTTTCGCTAACACCAGCTTGAAATACAATGCGAGACATTAAGAGGGAATTTTACTTTAGTTAACTCAACTTTGTTTTACTTTGTTTCCCAGGAAATACTCGCTAATGTTAACATTAGCTTGCTAGTTTGGCTAACACCCTCTGAAACTAAATTTAAAGCCAGAAACAAAAATATTACTTCAGTTAATTCAACTTGTATTGTTTTATTGTAGGTTCCTAGGAAGTGAAGGGCCAAACTGTTGCCTGTAAAACATATTCGGTAACACGAGAAGAAACGGCAGCACAGTGAGCTACGCAAGTCTCACAGGCTCCGGCGGGTATGCGGCTTCCTCCCGCATTCCGTGTCAGGTGAACCGATGGTAATGGTTGTTTGTTGAAATGTATCATGTGATATGTTTCACCCCAAGTCATCTGGGCAGATTTTCAAACTAATTTTCAGGGGTTGCTGCCAGGGCCTATTTGTTGCTAAAATTGCTACAGTAAATGCCCTTGCCATTGCGTGATGATGTTCTTGGGTAATTACGTCAAACATTTTGTAGGTTGCCCAGTGGCATTATTTCAAATTGGCTGTCCATCCCAGCATGAAATCTGTGAAGAGTAATTTACGGTCATGTTTTAGTTGTAAAAGTAAGAACAAAACAACGCATTATTCAAAGTCGGTTGGTTTTGTTCATATTTAATTTACATACCGCTGGTGTCAGGTCAGAACCTGCTGTGTCAAAATTTGGTAAAATTCACATTTCTACATTTGTCAGTCCACACATGGAGGTGTTATTATTTTCATTTTTTAGTACAAATTATTGACTAATCTGAAGTGTTAAAAATGGCTTGATCTCTTTGATGATGCAATGCTAATGGTTGAACAAACATGCAATTTTTGGGGTGATATATATTTGTATCTGCAGTGTATTTGATTAGTTTTAACTGTAGATGTTTCACTTTTCATCATCTTAAGTACAGTTATCAAACAGGCCAACAGAGAAATACACATCTCATTAAATCAAATGTTGAGTATTTTGCAAGACGAGCATGATTTCCATCTGCAGTGAGTGAGTATATGCAGTCGCTAAATTTGTTGCAAGGTGTTTTTTGTGGGAGGGGGGGCTGAAAAGTTGCTAAACCTAGCAACAACAAAAAAATGCTAAATTGGCATCAATTTACCTGGGCTAGACTCCAGCTCACCTATAACCCACGCGAATGGATGCCCGACAGACTCAGCGTCTCATCCAAAGACACTTCAACCGTGGATTCAAACCGACGAGCCTTGGTCACTTGACCGGCCACCCGGGTATGGAAGAATCCAATGGGGTAAAGCGTGCTAGGAAAAGTGCAGGGATCAACGGCAACGTCTCAGAAATAAGAGTGCTATCTGCTCCTGTGTGCAAGGGGCAACAGGAAGATCACAGCCCTAAGTCCGATAAATCATACATACTAATGCCAAACAATCATAAATACTAAAATTGTACAATCCCAGAGACGCTAAACTTAATTCGTGTGTGCTGTGTGGTGGTCAAACTTATATTGAGAGTCTTTTGAAAAACATTTTGTTTTGTTCCTTCTATAAGCTCGCCAGACAAGATTAAAATGGAAGCTCATCAGTCTCCTTGGCCGTTGTCTGATAAAACTTTTTATTTGAAGGGTGTCCTATCTGCTGTGTCTCTTGTGTCTTCCTCCAGTGCGCAACCTGATTTGAAATATAGCCTTACATAATAAGGGAGAAAAATAGAGTGGTGTTGCGCCCGAGAGCCGGTGTCAGCTTAATCAATCATTTTTAAATGCGGGCGGGCGAGCTTACTCCACTCTCTTCACATCCTTCCTCTTCTAAACAAAGTGACAGCAGCATAATTCATTTTTACTCAGAAATTAAAATTTGTCCTTGTGTCTTTTTGGTTCAAACCCAGGGCAATGTTATCTGCGCATTTGTGTGGATGTGGGTGGATGTGTAAAACTCGGGTACAAACAGAGACTATCAGGCAGTTTTTGAGCATTTTCCCCACTTTCTAACATCAGCACGGGCCCAATTATCCACTGTCAAAGTTCATGTCTACGCAAACTAGTTCAAAGTTCAGTTCACAAAGTTTAAAAAGACATATACATATATATCATTCCGAAATTTAAATTGAATTCACCGAAAAATTGAACTTTTTGATTGGCTGTTTCATCTACGACCGTGTGATGTCATTCACCAACGATTTTGAATCACTGCAAAATGAATGACCGGATGGTGGGCCACTCACAAGAATGAATTGCCCAACCAGCCCATTGCGCCACAATTCACTCTGGTTCAGCCATGTCAATCGGTGAGCAGCGGGCTGATGGTGCCTCACTGATGACTCACCAAAGTCATTTGCCACAATAAAAATGACAAGGAGAGTGAGTGTGTGACCGCAGAGTAGTTCGTGAGATAACGTTAGCCTAGACAAGAAATTTGTCTTCTTCTTTGTATTTTATCATTGTCTGAATGCCTTGAGGCACTGAGCTGCCCCTCACAGGTCAGTTTAGGTACTTCAACAGAGATCCGGTTTGGGGGAGGAGACTTGCGTCAAGATACCTTTATGAGTGTGGTATGTTGTGTTGGTCACTTTGGTGGTCACTTTGGTACACCAGAGACACGCACACACACATGCACACACACACACACACACACACACACACTGTAAAATAAAAAATCAAAACACATTTTCCTGGTAAAATGTTGAAAAAGCGGTATGTGTGAATCACGCTTAGCTCTATAATAGTGCCTGTTATACTCCCAGGAGTTCCAGGTCCTCTTGGACTCAATAGGTAAGGAGTCCAGGGGTCGAATTGCACAGGGTGAAAAGGTCAAGGCAATTTAGAGGAGCTTAAGTTAAGCAGAGGGAAAGAAATTTGGCCTGCTTGCTTGGCAGTCAGAGCTACCCATTGGCTCTCTGACAAAAAGTCGGCCCTCGCTGCAGCGCAGCTCCGAAAGATAGTGTTATAAAATAGTCTTGTTGCTGTGCTATACAAGCTGCAGTGGATACATGAAAAACATCGAACAGGCCAAAGACATATAGATCCTCTCTTGGGGTGCTCGTTTTCATTTTCTGCATCACTTCAAATGTGAGGCATCACTGGATATGCAATGAGTACAATAACAGTCTGATGGAATCTTATTCAAGAATCCTATTTTTTTTTAAATCAGCCTTTACAAGAGTGATCATGTTCAGGATTAATGGACACTGTCAGAGTGGTAATTGTGTCACTACACTTTAAGTTCAATACTGTTATGAATTTTGGATATTACATAGATGAGAGTTCTCAGTACCTGTTGAGAATTTGAAGACGTGTTCGACACCAAAATGGCCGTGACGACGAAGCTTTCCAACGATCCCGTAAGAATCCCACCAGCTGTGCATGAAATAATGGCAAAGAAGTCATTTTTAGCTTGGATTTGAAATCATTTGTGTTGCCATTCCCGGACCTTTTTGACACACCTCAGATAAACTGGTCTGAAGTAATAGTATATTCAGATTATTATTGTATTTATGATATATTTTTAAAATCCATCCATCCATCCATCCATCTTCTACCGCTTATCCGGGGCCGGGTCGCGGGGGCAGCAGCTTAAGCAGGGAAGCCCAGACTTCCCTCTCCCCAGCTACTTCTTCCAGCTCTCCCCGGGGGATCCCGAGGCGTTCCCAGGCCAGCTGCGTGACATAGTCTTTCCAGCGTGTCCTGGGTCGTCCTCGGGTCTCTTCCAGTGGGACATGCCCGAACACCTCACTAGGGAGGCGCTCAGGGGCATCCGAATCAGATGCCCCAGCCACCTCATCTGGCTCCTCTCGATGTGGAGGAGAAGCGGCTCTACTTTGAGCCCCTCCCGGATGACCGAGCTTCTCACCTTATCTCTAAGGAGAGCCGGACACCCTGCGGAGAAAACTCATTTTGGCCGCTTGTATCCGGGATCTCATTCTTTCGGTCACGACCCATAGCTCGTGACCATAGATGAGGCGACCCTCATCTATGGTCACATAGATCGACCGGTAAATTGAGAGCTTCGCCCATTGGCTCAGCTCCTTTACCACGACAGACCGATACAACGTCCGCATCACAGCAGATGCTGCACCGATCCGCCTGTCAATCTCTCGCTCCCTTCTGCCCTCACTCGTGAACAAGACCCCAAGATACTTAAACTCCTCCACTTGGGGCAAGATCTCTCCCGACCCGGAGAGGGCACTCCACCCTTTTCCGACTGAGGACCATGGTTTCAGATTTGGAGGTGCTGATCCTCATCCCAACCGCTTCACACTCGGCTGTGAACGCTCCAGTGAGAGCTGGAGAGACCGGCTTGAAGGAGCCAGCAGTACCACATCATCTGCAAAAGCAGAGATGCAATACTGAGGCCACCAAAACGGACCCCCTCAACGCTTCGGCTGCGCCTAGAAATTCTGTCCATAAAGGTGATGAACAGAATCGGCGACAAAGGGCAGCCTTGGCGGAGTCCAACCCTCACTGGAAACGATTCCGACTTATTGCCGGCAATGCGAACCAAGCTCTGACATCGGCAGTATAGGGACCGGACAGCCCGTATCAGGGGGCTCGGTACCCCATACTCCCGAAGCACCCCCCACAGAACTCCCCGAGGACACGGTCAAACGCCTTCTCCAAGTCCACAAAACACATGTAGACCGGTTGGGCGAATTCCCACATACCCTCGAGGACCCTGCTAAGGGTGTAGAGCTGGTCCACTGTTCCACGGCCGGGACGAAACCACACTGCTCCTCCTCAATCCGAGGCTCGACTTCCTGACGGACCCTCCTCTCCAGCACCCCTGAATAGACCTTACCAGGGAGGCTGAGGAGTGTGATCCTCTGTAGTTGGAACACACCCTCCGGTCCCCTTTTTAAAAGAGGGACCACCACCCCGGTCTGCCAATCCAGAGGCACTCTCCCCGCTGACCACGCGACGTTGCAGAGGCGTGTCAACCAGGACAGCCCCACAACATCCAGAGCCTTGAGGAACTCCGGGCGGATCTCGCCCACCCCTGGGGCCCTGCCACCGAGGAGCTTTTAACCACATCGGTGACTTCGACCACAGAGATAGGAGAGCCCACTTCAGAGTCCCCAGACTCTGCTTCCTCCAAGGAAGGCGTGTTGGTGGAGTTGAGGAGGTCTTGAAGTACTCCGCCCACCGGCTCACGCGTCGAGTCGAGGTCAACAGCGCCCCATCCCCACTGTACACAGTGTTAGTGGTGCACTGTTTCCCCTCCTGAGACGTCGGATGGTGGACCAGAATTTCCTCGGCCGTCCGGAAGTCGGCTTCCATGGCCTCACCGAACTCCTCCCACGTCCGAGTTTTGCCTCGGCGACCACCGGCCGCATTCCGCTTGGCCAGTCGATACCCGTCAGCTGCCTCTGGGGTCCCACAGGCCATAAAGGCCCGATAGGACTCCTTCTTCAGCTTGACGGCATCCCTTACTGCTGGTGTCCACCAGCGAGCACGGGATTGCCGCCACGACAGGCACCAACTACCTTACGGCCACAACTCAGATTGGCCGCCTCAACAATAGAGGCACGGAACGTGGTCCATTCGGACTCAATGTCCCCCGCCTCCCCCGGAACATGGGAAAAGCTCTGTCGGAGGTGGGAGTTGAAACTCCTTCTGACAGGGATTCCGCCAGACGCTCCCAACAAACCCTCACAATACGTTTGGGTCTGCCAGGACGGACCGGCATCTTCCCCACCATCGAGCCCACTCACCACCAGGTGGTGATCAGTTGACAGCTCCGCCCCTCTCTTCACCAGTGTCCAAAACATGCGGCCGCAAATCCGACGATACAACCACAAAGTCAATCATCGAACTGCGGCCAAGGGTGTCCTGGTGCCAAGTGCACATATGGACACCCTTATGTTTGAACAAGGTGTTCGTTATGGACAATCCGTGACGAGCACAGAAGTCCAATAACAAAACACCACTCGAGTTCTGATCGGGGGCCGTTCCTCCCAATCACGCCCCTCCAGGTCTCACTGTCGTTGCCCACATGAGCATTGAAGTCCCCAGCAGAACGAGGAGTCCCCAGCAGGAGTACTCTCTAGCACACCCTCCAAGGACTCCAAAAGGGTGGGTACGCTGAACTGCTGTTGGGTGCGTATGCACAAACAACAGTCAGGACCCGTCCCCCACCCGAAGGCGGAGGGAGGCTACCCTCTCGTCTACCGGTGTGAACCCCAATGTACAGGCACTGAGCCGGGGCAATAAGTATGCCCACGCCTGCTCTGCGCTCTCACCGTGGGCAACTCCAGAGTGGAATAGAGTCCAACCCCTCTCGAGAGAGCTGGTACCAGAACCCAGGCTGTGTGTGGAGGTAAGTCCGACTATATCCAGTCGGAACTTTTCAACCTCACACACCAGCTCGGGCTCCTTCCCTGTAAGAGAGGTGACATTCCATGTCCCCAGAGCTAGCTTCTGCAGCCGAGGATCGGACCGCCAGGGTCCCCGCCTTTGGCTGCCGCCCAGCTCACATCGCACCCGACCCCTTTGGCCCCTCCCATGGGTGGTGAGCCCATGAGAAGGGGGACCCACGTTGCCTCTTCGGGCTGAGCCCGGCCGGGCCCCATGGGTGCAGGCCCGGCCACCAGGCGCACGCCAACGCGCCCCACCCCCAGGCCTGGCTCCAGAGGGAGGCCCCGGTGACCCACGTCCGGGCAAGGGAAACTGGGTTTCATTTATTTTGTCCATCATAAGGGGTTTGTGAGCCGTGCTTTGTCTGGTCCCTCACCTAAGACCTGTTTGCCATGGGTGACCCTGACAGGGGCATAAAGCCCCAGGCAACTTAGCTCCTAGGATCATTGGGACGCACAAACCCCTCCACCACGGTAAGGTGACGGCTCACGGAGGGGATTTTTTTTTTTTTTTTTTTTTTTTTAATTTTTTAAAATTAATCAACCAATTAATAATCAGTTACCTGAATTTTATTCGGCCAATATCAGAATCAGCATCAGCCTAAAAAAAAATAATACATTTTAGTTTGGGCCTAATAATTAGTTAATGTTATGCTTGATTAATCTGACATCTCAGGGAAGTCAAATTTAGCAATTAAAATGTAAATTTAGATAGAAACGTTCCAAATTTGAACAGCAATAAATCACAGTTGACGATCTAGAAGATGTTTTTTCTATGTCGTACAAATGCATAAAAGATGGTCAAAGAGCTCCCAGAGGGCAGACGCATCTCACAGTCCACGTGTGCGTGCTCAGATGGGCGTGTGGGCCCCGTGATCACATGAGCACGCTGGTTTGAACTGTAGCAACAAGCCGCGCAGAGCACGCTGGTTGCCGCGGCGACGCTTGACGGCAGTCGTTTACGACCGCCTGTCTCAAAAAACGAGAAGTCTCCTGTCAAACTGTTGTCAGTCGCCGATTTTAGTGGAGCACCCTGCGTGTACCCCGTGAAAACGAAAGTCGCCGCGATTTTACACGCGTTTGAAATGACTTGCTGCACTGTCGCGTGTTTTGAAGCATTCAGAGCCACTCTGAGGAGTTGTTACAAGTGCAGCATGCAGTACCCTGTAGGTGGCATAATGGCAACCTCTTCACCTCTGAAATAACACGATGCATGGGCGAAAAGAAGAGTTCAGTGGTGCGTAAAGGTAGTGACAAGGTGTCATTGCCTAGTAAAAGTGCACCGGTTCGATCAGCGTGGATTACTTACGAGGCCCTGTGTGTGTGTGTATTCCTCCTTTTGGCAACCTCTCCCTCCTTTTTTTCCCCCCCGGTTTGCACGAGTGGAGCGCTCACTAGCGCTGCCAGTGGACAATCAGACCCGCACACCCACCTCCACACGCTCGCATTTCTCATTTTGTTACTTCTACTCCAAATTACATCGCTGAGGCTTGGTGGCGCGGAGAGGTGGAAAAAAAGCGGAGAGAATAGTTAGAAGTGCACGCCGCAGCCAGGCAGCGAACCACCACATCCAACATGGAGTCCCCGCCTGATCCAGCGAGCGACCCGGGTAACAGCGCCTCGGAGCCGGCTACCCCGGTCAGGGAAACCCCGGTAAGCCTGGAGACGCTCCGGAAAGCGGACCACCCAGCCCCGGTTCGAAGGCAGACCTGCTCGAGCACCAACAGAGGTGAGTAAGGCTGTGGAGAAATGTGACGAACGTTTTGGGGGGCCGTGAAACTTCCACGTGAATTAAATAGCTCCGGTGAAATAATTGCAGTGTATCAGCATGGAGCTGCTTTCATTCGAGTGGGCGCAGCGGTTTATTTCTTTTTGGAACGCGTTCATAGCGTTCATTCATCACAGCTCCAAACATATCTGATATAATCAGTCAAATGGATAACCGGTTACGTTCTCGTTATTTTTATGGGGGGCAAATGCGTTCCAAGCAGGGTGTCAAAAGTTTACAAACTGTGGACCGCTTTATCGATCGAGCTCGGCGTGGATGTGGGCTGTGATCCAGCTCGCGAGCGTTTGACTGAAATGACATCTCAATTTTTTTTACTGTGCGTTAAAAAAATACAAAAGACGTCCGGCTGCTGGATTTGGTTGTCTTTTACGCACCGCGCCTTCTACGTGGAAAACCTTCCACACCGGGCCTTCCATTTAAAATAACGTGTGTATTAGTTGCGTGGACTGTCTTTGGATCTACAGTATTCGTGTTGTACAGTGCAAGAGACAATTTAACCACACCCCCCGGTAGTCCTCTTCTCGTCCAAGTTAAAAAAGATGTGTTGTTTTTTTTTTTACCGATTCCTCTAAGATGAGTGGGTGTCCATACGCCACACAATTGAATATAATGACGTGCTGCCCACTGACAATGAATTCATTTGACGGTGTTTTGTGTACACGTGCGCGCGCCCTGGTCTTCCTGCCGTGTATATTTAGAGTGTGATATGGGGAATGTGGAATGTGAGCTGGTTATGTAACAGGTTTAGCCATAAACACAGGCGCACAAGGCGAGGGTTAGAAATCATCACATAATCGTCAGTTACAGATCTTTTCCTTTCTCACCACTTGACGGGCACTTTTGGAGCTGATGTTCGGTGAAATAAAAACCACCCCTCCGGTATTTACACAGCAACAAAGGAGAGAGGGGAAAAAAAGTGTGTGACTTGTGGCTTGGCAAAGGCTGACTGCTGTTATGTAATAGCGGGGCAAAGACAGGTAGTTGGGAAGCTCGGATTGATTTTTTTTCTTCTCTTTCTCCTCTTCACGAGTCTGACTTTGAGAGTCTCCTAACCTGCTGACCCACATTCACCCCCCACCACCCTATTTTATGCACACGATTAAAGAGTGTCTGGGAAGGAGAAGGAACGACAGGGAAAAAGAACGCCTCTTGTCTGTTATGTAATGCCGAGTAGGGAGAAAGAAAAAGCAGACGCATGTTTAACCCCTCCTGCTTTGAATGAGTCGTCCCGCTGTTCGGTTTTAAGTAAGGTTAAACGACTACAAGAGAAAAGTCACTTGGCTTGGACAACTTTTTACATTTTTTGGGGTCCAAACTTGGCACGACAACTCTTATGTGAAATAGATTGCAATAGATCCTCCGAATTGATTGTTTTGCTCACAGAGCAGTTCATTGAGCATTCCGGTCAATCACAAATGTTTTTTTCTTTTCTGTATGCTACACAGCTTCAGGTTTCATGATTTTGTGGAAAAAGTAGACAATTGATTCGTAGCTCATTTCGAATGATCTTTAAGTAGCTGTCTGCAAACTTGATCGCTGTAATTACAATCTGTTGTTGTTGTGTCACTGCCACCTAATCAATAGTCTCTTAAATGTTGAATTGCAGACACAAAGCAAAACACGCATTGGTTTGAAAAAGAGGCCTCTTTAGGATTGGGACGCAGTGAAGCTGAAGAAATCTTCATTCGCAGTACAATGTTAGGACAGCTGTACAAAATCAAATCATTCACGTTTAGGAGCCACCGATCCCATACCGTTAGCAAGAACCGATACTTGACAATTCCATTATGCAGGCCCCAAGCATGTCGGGGGCCCCTGTGAAGAAGCCCACCTGGTCGATACATTAGTTATAAAATCTTATATTCCTTCATCCCTGTCGAACAAAAGTGGCAGAGGGGCCCTCCTGGTCATTTAACAAAATATCATTCACAATATTTTTAATTTCTGTGTCATCGGGAAAATATCGGTCACCCTTTGCAATTATGGGGGCCCCAGATTTTGGTTCGTCGTCTTGACATTACATCTTGCAATTTTGCTGAAAACATATTTTATTTTCATGAAATTTTATTTAAAACTTTTATTGAGCATGACTTAAGATTCATTCAAATATGACTCTTTTTGTATTTATGCAAGTTTGTGCCCACGTCGCGAATGTGTTTCTTCGTTAGGGTTTGTACAAGATTGCAAATGGCCGCAAGTACTCTACAATCATTTTTATGGTTTCAAACTGTTTTTCTTGTCGCAAAGAAATGTTGAACGTGTTCGCATCCTATTCCTTTAAACACAACGAGTGATTTACAAACTAGTCTATGTCCACATCATTGAATAAGAAGAAAAGAAAGAAAGCAAAGCACCAGCCGTTCGACAACTTGCTGTTGCCGGCTGGTGCACTCGTTGCTAGCACCTATCATTTAACGGCTAGCTGCCGGCCAGGAACGGTGAAGTCTTGTGTCAAATCATACACTGACAACGTATTTTGCTCGCGATTTCATGGCATCCTAAATTAGCCATTGAATCTGATTTCAGGATGACGTTGCGTTAATGTTGCTAGCAACCGTGTGATAGCCATAAAAACTCTCATAAGGGCAGCCGAAATGTTGAAAATAAAACAAGTCAAACTAGCCGTCACGCCATCACTTGGGCCAACCCTCAAAATAAAAGCCTGTTAAGCCTATTGCATTGTCGTCGGTGTATTATTTGGTAAGCTTTATTTGGAACTTTACCTTGTGTTACGTTGTACACTCGAAGCTTCCTTGACATGTGTAAATGATGTCGCACACACCAAATAAACCACCACCGGAGGCATACCAAATCCTCCATTTTATTTATTTGTTCATTTATTCATTTTGAGGTACCCAAAATGACTGAAGGAGTCATATGAGTATCACAAAAATGGAAAGAGAACAACAGAGGTTACTGTGGGCTCATGTGAAATCCGGGTATGCCATACTCAGTCCCGGTACGCCAGAGGCAAAAATTGAGACGTGCTGGTACTCCTTACCACTGCGTACTGGCCCACTTAAAGTACTGACTGTATGTGTAAAGATTCTTCGGCTGTGAGAGCCAGTCAGTAAGAATGGCGAGGGTGTTGTCTCTGTTGTGGCTTCAAATTGCATTCTTCAGTGTAATTATCACATTCCGTGTATAATTATTGTGACGCATCGTTAGTCACACACGCGCAATTTACATTTATCAAGATACTGTCCAGAGAGGTATGCGTTACACAAAAGGTGTATTATTCTGCTTGTAGTGTGCTGTGGCGTAACGCATCACTGTAGGACATTGACAGTCAACTACAACTACGATGATATTGATGTCATTTCTTTTGGAAAGAAAAAAAAAATCCCTCAGCATACTCTCAATTGAATCGATCAATGTGTTCGGTGCTTAACACCAGCTTGTAGTTCATATGAATATTTCAGAGCTGTGGGAGGGTTTTTTAGAAGTGATTTGCTTGTAGAAAACAAATCAAACCTGACATTACAGCTCGGTGTCTGATTGAAACTGAAATCAGCCCCTGTTAACGGACGTATTGCCAGACTTTCTTTCATCCAGCGGTTTTATTTTTGGACTGTGAAATGAGAGATCTCAGCTCTCACGGTGGCAGCCTTTATTTTGTTGTCGCCGCTTCTTCTCAGTGGACGCGGTGCAGCCAAGCGAAAAATATTTTTGAAATAAATATATATATATATTTTTTTCTCGGAGAATCTTTAAGACCACAGAGGTGCCTTGGAGCTTTCATGCTACTTGAACGGACATTGCTTCACTTAGTGACTTCTCAAATTTGATGAGCTAGTGCTAGAAAATGATACAAGTCGGAGGCGCTCGGCCTGGACTGAGCCCCAATGTCTTTTTTTTTTTTTTGTCTTTCTGTCGATATCATCAGTATTGAATTTCACCAGTCCCGTGTTTTCATTTTACAGGTGATAATCTCACTTATTTAAAGCTCTTGTGTCACGCACTTGTTCCTTTTTTTTTCTAAAGGATTGATTTGTGAAACAGGCCAGCAAACATCTGTTAGCTCACCTGACAAAATGTGTTTCTCTTCTGCTCACTGTGCGGGCAATGACATCTGGTCCCAGTTTAGACTTTGGCACGGGTCCTGCGGAGGAAAATAAGGTATTCTCGTTTTATAGATTTCAAAGGTCAATTTGCATTTGAGCGTAGGAGTGCTTATCTAAGGAGGAGGTGAGTTTCAACGTAACATCAGAATGAAATGTTGCTCGGATCCACCTTTTTTCTCCACACAAGAGGCGCTCTCGGTTCTCTTCTCGTAACTGTTTGAAGACACAAATTTAGAAGTCTTGTCTGCGTGTCTGCCTATTTTGCATTCAGGAAGTTTTCACATGAATTTACATGGCTTTTCTGGCTCACATGACATTTTATTAGGCACACATGCAGAATTCAAGCTAATGATGCTCACCTTGGATTTGAATTGTCACATAGGTATTCATGTACTTTTCAAAATTTTTATTTATTCATGTGATGTAGAACTTTACTGCTGTTTTTTTTTCAAACTAAATCAGAGGTTTGAAACGCTCAGTGAATACCTCTCAGTATATGATGTAGTGCTGCTGTACAACTTATAAACACATTGTTGGCTCGCTCCATAGCATACTGGTGTGATCTCAGTACTAAGTGTTGAGTGTGTTTTGATTTGCTGAGTTGTAATGTATTTTGTAGTTGATTCCTGCAAATGCTGCAACTAGTAGTGGACTTCAAACAAATTTTAATCGTCCGGATAAGAATGGCAGTTATTTTTTCATTGCCATGCAAAAATCGATGATCAGTTGTAAAGTCATAATTTGCCGATGGATCAATGTATTCATCGGATCCCATTTTCTGTGGATTGAATGTTTCTCAGCATTTTAAGGAGACTTTTTTAGGGATTATTGTTAGGTTTTTTTTTACCCATTGCATTTTAACACAGTCGTCAATTATACGTGAATTGGGGCTATTTGTCTGCCAGGCCAGTCCCAATTCCCCACGAATAGCAGGGGATGACTATCCATCCATTTTCCAAGCTGCTTATCCTCAGAAGGGTCGCGGGAGGTGTTGGAACCTATCCCAGCTATCTTCGGGCAGTAGGCTGGGGACACCCTGAACCGGTTGCCAGCCAATCCCAGGGCACACATAGACGAACAACCATCCACCTCGGGACAATTTAGAGTGTTCAATCAGCATGCCATGCATGTTTTTTTTGGAATGTGGGAAGAAACCGGAGTACCCGGAGAAAACCCACGTAGGCTCGGGGAGATCATGCATTCTCCACACAGAAAGGCCGGAGCTGGAATCAAACCCTGCACCTCTGCACTGTGATGTCGGCACGCTAACCACTTGGCCACCGGGCTGCCCAACCAGGGAAGACTATACAGTAACCCCCCCAAAAAATAGGTCAAAATAGATTCTATACATTGGTCGATTTTCTGATCAGATTGGTAATCGCAAATCAGTGATCCATGATCGGCTCCAAAATGGTGATCGTGTAAAGCCTTGCTATCATATGTTTGAACGAGTCGAGTGTCATGACGTATCACTCCAACTAAATACTGCTTCATTTTTTTTCCCGTAGTGTTAATAGAATTCAAAATTTTATATCCATACAGTAGTTTATAAAGATGGAAGAAAAAAAACCCCACAAACATCACATTCCACTCGAGCTCCTGCTGATGTAACCTCCTGCATGTTAAAACACTTCAAACCACATAATAATACATGACAAATTGGATCTTTAAACGAGCTATTTTTAATTCAGGATGCTGTTTCGGTCAATTTTGGTTGCCTGATTATGTTTCACGAATGACTGACTGCGCCTCAGCTCCCACACGCTTCTTTCCCCGCAACAACATGGTTTTATTATCTTCTGCATCCTTAATGAGATAGACCATTGCCTTGACCAACTTGATAGATTTCCAGAGCTTTCAAATGGTGAAGTATCGTAAACACACATCTCGACAAAGTGAATAGCATAGCAGCATTAGCTTTTAGATGTTAGCCCATCTGTTTTTTTGTTTTTTTTCCCCCGAAGGTCAAGTTGTAGTTTATTTTTTATTTTTTGGTGTCTTTTACGCTCCCTCTCCTTTTCCCCACTGTCTGACAGCAAGCTTCATTGATCTTTGCTGTATAGTCTAAAAAACGGATTACCCGGGGGAATTAACATTAGCATTGGAACGCTAAAGTAAACACACTCAGTTGAATGATTCCGTTGTTTTGTGGATTTTGTTTTGTAATGTTCAATTAATTCTGATTTTCTACAAATGTTTGTATTTGGGTGAAACATATGCCACGTTCAAGAAAATATGGAATAATATTTGATTAAAAAAAGACGTTTTCATCACATTTGTCAAATGTCTTTGCATTATCAAATATCGACGAGGACAGAAGTTGTTTTCAGAAGTTATTATGTTTAATTAATTTTATTCTTGGCGCACTTGCACATCAGATTTGCCATATTTATTTTGTATTCCAAAGGCAAATATTGGCCTGCAATTGTCAATTAATTCTCAGTGCCACCTAGCCACACGAGAAGGACACCCAATTATTTTGTTTCAACCGTTTTTTCCCCTTTCTTTTTCCCATTGCCAGTTCTCACCTAAATTGAAAAATCTCAGCCCCTTAACAAAGTTCATCCAAATCTGAAATCCATAATTTGACTTTCACAACTCCATATGCTTTCAATCAGCACGGGCTCTTTATTTAAGTGTTGCGGGTGTCGCGGTTAATTTAAACTGACATGTTACGAGACGTTTACACTGCGCAGGAAATGTGAGGCAGGAAATGACAAATTAATGACCCGCACGTACAACAATATTGCAGTGTCTTTGCATTTCTTGGCTTTTTTGGTAGTACTCTGTTGAGAATAGACGGGACTGGTAGATTTATCTGTAGATCCAAAAAAAATATTAGTGTGATACCCTTTATTTTGGATTTATGTTGTGACCTTGCGTAGAAAAGGAAGTCGTTGAACGCTGTCGGAAATCAAATGTTGTGACAACCTTGTCGGATACATTCCGTCTGTGAGCCTTCGCTTTAAAATCTCACTAAAAGTTACGACGTGACACTTACCCTCTGCCAGATGTAAAAGTTGCTGTAATGTGGGGCAGTTTATTTCGGAGTTTAAATCACCAGCGGCTTCAAACTGGGGCTGGCGAGCAACTTTTGACTGCTGATGGACACCAGATTTGATGCGAAATCTCCAGTGGTGAATGATAGCTCAGATCTAGGGCCCATTTACAGAAGTCGGTATGCAAGATGATGGGAGAGTGGGGGAAAAAAAAAGTCTGAATAGTAATGACCGGAAATACTCCAGATGCATTATTGGAGGATGTTAAAGGCGTCTAAATTTAATGTGGTACACTGTGACCCGGGCGCTGGTGGCGCTTGGCTCAGTGCTTGCTCTGCGTCCCACTGACACAACATGGGCCTCTCGGAAGGGGCCCTGCGGTGAAAAGGAGCTGTTGAGAGGGATGTAAAGGCTCATTCAAAGCGAGTCTTATGTCACGGCCAGGGCCGAGCCTTTCATATCTCCGACCATGCGCAGAAACGGCGCAGTGCTCCCTTGCAGGTAGGTACGCTTGTCAAGCGCCAAATCCCGGCGCTCTCTCGAGACGTGTGACCGGCGGTATCTTTTCCAGCCATCGTGTCTTTGCACCACATCACACTGCGCGGCACATGTTCTGCATCATGTCGTATGTGTCAAGTCATGTGGACTTGACGCTGTGGTGAATGAAACCAGTGAAACTTAACCATCTTCGCGGAGGCTGTAAAACTCTTACACATGGCTCGCATGTGGTCTCACTGGATGTTTAGTGTGCGTGTGTGTGTGTGTGCATGCGTGCGCGCGCGTTGCAAAAACGGGGATGCCGCAGTGTTGTAACATGCTTTGACGAACCTGAATTAGGGCCGAATAATTAATAAAATTCAGATCGACATGGCAGTTTAGTAGACTGCACTTTTCAAATCACAAATGTTGCAATTGAGAAAAAAAACTTTTGGTCAGTTGGTAGGCTTTATGTTTTTCTCTATCTGTCATTTTTTCAAATGTATTATTTATATAGTGTCTAGACATGTTTACGGCACGCTTGTTCGGTGGAATTTTGTGAAGTTTTCATCGTGAACGCTTGCAAGTCAAAAGTGTTTAGTAAGTTAACAACATGTTATTGAAGTGGATACGTCAAATCTGTTTCATTTCAATTCATGGTTCATTTGCATTTATTTTAATGTAAGCCTCGCATATAAAATTTGTTGACAGGTGTTAATTTTTAATCAAAATCTTTCAGCTCTAGCCTGAATGATCTTTGCAGAGTCCATCCCAGATCGTTGATGTAAAATTTAAGCTATCTGGTGCATCTTGCCTTAGTTGTTCGTGAGGGGCAGAAACATATCGTACAAGCTTGTTTCATGAAGTCAAATACAGTGACGCCCTTCCTGATTCAAATGATCTGCTCAATTAGCAAGCTCTGCAGAAGCTGGATAACAATCCCGATCTTTGAGGTGTGTTGGAGCAGGGAGGCATTATAAAACATCCAGGATAGCGGCACTCAGGAACCGGAATTTGCCCACCCCTGCTCTATGGTGTCACTGCACTCGGCTCACCTCACGATAAGCAACAATCTGGCAAATAATCAAAATTTCATCAAAACAACACATCAAGAAAGCACCATTGACGGGCTAACACCTAGCATCGCTGCGAGCAGTGTTATAACCCTTTACACAGTGGATATTTGAACACAAAAGGTGGAGCGGCACATGTAGGCAGACAATTACAAAATACTCCCAGGCATATATTCTTTATCCTCCATGAAAAACAACACATGTTGCTGCAACTTATTGAGTGACGCTAGTTGTAAAGCTATTCTTTTCGTTTATCTCTCTGATTTTTGCTGCCAAGATGAGCACACCTGAAGAAGCAGGGCAATGAATTGAAATGAAACTATTCATTATGATGCACAAACTTTTCACTTCTTTACATTCTACATAATGATGTCATTATTGTTTGTTGTTTTCTGTGTTGGGTTGGAATGGATTAATGGCATTTGCATTCATTTTAATGGCTAAAGATGATTTGAGGCACCACTGTAATACAATGCCGCCTCATGATAAGAATGTATACATTTATGAATACTTTTTTTCTTATCAAAATGTGCAACAGTCCCAAAAAGTATTTTATTTATTTTATTTTATTTTTAAGTTCTTTATTTAATTTACATATTCGCACCCAACCTATTCTCCAATCATATTGTAATATTAATGTGATATAAGAAAATGGCATTATCTGCAATTCTCACCCATGGAATTCGCCATTGTCATTTTCTATATAGCCAATTCGATGTTATTAATGAACAAACTTTATTAATCGCCCGCAATAAACAAAAAAAACTTTGGGAGATAAAGCAACTTGAAAATCAGTGTCATTTCTCTTGGCTTGATGACTTATATTGGAATAACAGGCACGACTTAATCTCATAAATAAAAAAGGGAAGTGATACGGATCCGTCCCCTCCAGGTACTGGCGCCCCTTAATCGAATTAGCTCCACTCGCAGGCTTGACGGGCTCTTCAAACACCCCTGGTGACTTTTGAGTGCCGATTACAATCAGCTACTATTTTCAGCTTTGATTAAAATCTGTTGAGGTTGGTCACTGTTTTTTTTTTTCCGTTTTTTTTCTCTGCAGCACGGAACTGACGAATGTGGTTAGTTAAACAATGCCAATGTTTAAGAGTTAATCATGTGTACATAAGTCCTATTCAAATAGAATTATGGAACACAGTACTTCCACTTTTGGCTTGGATATTTCGGGAAGAAGAAATTTTGTTTGTTTCCTCGATTAATATTTAATACAAAAGCACTTGAACATGGCCTAAAAGGGCAAAACAACCAGATGAAGACACAGTTAAAAGTTAAATGACCATCATTTTTATTCTTTACTCTATTCTTTGTTTTTTACATTATGCATAACTCTCATATATTATGCAATAATATAATTGTAATATGTAATTGTTACATATTTTGATGCATTTGTATGCTATAGAAAACATTTAGGTCAGAATTTTTGGGGGGGCTTGGAACGGATTAGGGCATTTACATAGAAAACGCGTCTCCACTTATAAGTTTTCTAGTGACGAAATTTCTTCCAGAAGCAATTACTTTCATAAGTAGAGGTACCACTGTATTGACTTGCTAGGGATATTTGGCTCTCAGGTGAAATTTATAGAAAATCTAAAAAGTTCACGCTATCGTGATATCATATCATGAAAGTAGGACATTTAAGTAGAAGGATGTAGAAGTAGAAGGAAACTGGTGATTTCCTCATCTCAAACAATTCGTTGAAACAAAAGTTAACAACAATGTTGAGTACACCCCAATAAAAAATGTCAACATCTCAATAAGTCGTCACGAGCTCTTGAGCATCAATTACAGCTCGACGACGACGTCAAAAACAATTCTCTCCCTTCTGATGCTTCATGAAGCCTTCCTCGAGTACGAATGAATCCTGTTTTTATTTGGATTGAGCTCGCGCTTGCCGATTGATCGCTTTAGGAGGGCCCACCCAAGACGGCTCTCCGCGGTGTTGCCGTGCTGCTTTCTGACAGTGATTGAAAGAAGGAGTCACCGTCCTCGCTCCCTCTCGCTGACAAATATCCTCCGCCTGATCAATCACTATTTGCTGCTTTATCTGACTAATGCAGTACTTAAGAGGCAATAATTAACTGCGCGCGGGGGGTTGTTAAAAGCCTATTTTTACGTGACAGACAGAAATAGGCACAAGAGAGACGGCGAAGGCCTTGGGGTGATGCCGATAGTGGCGTATCTCGCAGAGGTTTTTATTTTTTTCGCGTGGCGCACTGTGAACTCATCAAGCGCTTGACAATCCGTTCTTGCGAATGCATGACGATTGCGCTTGCTTTCAAGTTCGAACAGAGCTGAAATTTGCTCTGTGGAGAAAAGGTGAATCACGAAGAAAAGTTTTGCGACAAATTCTCGGGCCGTGGCGTTTACAGCGCTGCGGTTTGTTCATCGGCGTTGCGTGACAACAATTGCGGCCTGTGATGCTCATTAACTTCTGCTTGCGCACTTCATGCTCTTCGCCGGCGCCCTGCCTCAGTGTCTTGTCAAAGAGCCACTTCATCTCCATCAGGGTCCGGTGGAATTGTGTTGCACACTTTTAATTGGACAAAGTGCTTTTTAAACAACGAACTATCCTCCACACATCTGACAATCATGCAAACAAGGATTTCTCAGCTTCTGCTTCCTCTTTTGTTCTTCTTTGTTTTGCTCGTTTTGAGTCAGTCGGAGGTTCCTTCCCTCCTTTCTGCTGTTTTCTTGTTGACCAAAAGTTACAAGGCCTTGTTTTAGCCATACATGACTTTAATTTGGCTGTGGAGAATGGCGGGAGTTGCCATAGCATGGTCGCGGCTCAACTTTCTATAGCCGATGTCGTTTTGCGGTGTTTTGGGACACCAAACGAGTTGAGACTGAATCAAGAGCAAATCTGATGGTGACAGCCATAGAGTGAACCATTTTGTCGAAATACTCCAAGAAATGAAATATCCATATAGGATTGCAATTTGGGCTACCAAAAAAAAAAAAAAATGGACTAAATTGATGATTAAAAAAAAAAATTGGCACAAAATGTTTGCCCCATTGTACGCCATCCACACAGACATTTCCAGACTATTGTTGTCTGTCTTGACCACTTTTCATCATCTAAAAGTATTAATGACACTGCGATGACTTAATTATTCAATGGAAGAGTTGTTCGGACAATTGGCTCTAAAATTATTTGTGATTGTGACAGCCCTGGCCGCAATTAAAGATCATTTTAATCATCAGTTCATCTGGGGATTTATTTTTGGGGAGAGGGCGGGGGGAATAAATGAATGGAATGGATACAAACAATCCACCCATTGGATTTATTACAAAAAAACAAGAGAGACAGAAAATGCCCCCAAAGTAAACCGATTATGATTCACTTACTGGTGTGGTCAGAATGTCAGGAAACATGTAAGAAAACATGTCGTAAAACCCGCAAAAATGCTGATCGTTGTTTTCCAGAGTTAAAGCAGATGTTTGCAAATATCTTATTTTGAAAAAGAGAAAACACAAAAAGATCAGTCTGCTTTCATAACATAAAACATATACAGTAATAATAAGGTAAGAGAAATCAGTCATCATTCAGCACAGTCATCATTAAAACAGTTATGTTCAAGGGAATAGGAAGAAGTAAGGAACTTATCTAGTCCTACCCCGTGTTATGTGTTTATATCTAATAAATAGTTTTTATATCAATCAGAAGAGAAAGTGAATAAGAAGATAGAAGTCTCTATTAAGGCTCATGCTTTACCCTTAACCATGATATTTTTACTACTTTTGGTGTGAATCGGATTTATATATACACACCCTGGCACTCTTGTGTCAATTTTTTCTTGTATTTATAATGGATATTTCCATACCTTTCCTATTTATCAACTTAGTTCTAATTTATCATTATATTTAACGTTTAGAACTTATCATTTTAACTCTGATTGATGTAGGTTTTTGTACTATTTTTTTGAATTTGTTTTTGAACTCAGCAAGCGATTTGCTCATTTTCAGGTCCGTTTCGAGATTATTCCACAGATTAACACCTTTGGTAGATACACTTCTTTGCTTGATGTTTGTTCTTGTTTTTTGTTTTTTGAATAAGTTGGTACCTCTTAAATCATAGCTGCTTTCTCGAATTTCAAAGAACTTTAGAATGTTTTGGCAGAGCAGGTTATTGTGTGCTTTGTACATTAATTGTGCAATTTTGTAGTCAACCAGGTCATAAAATTTCATCGTATTTAATTTGATAAATAATGGATTTGTGGGTTCCAGTATATTTTGATCTATTAATAATTCGAATTGCTTTTTTTGTAGTTTTAGAATCGGAGTGTGTTTGTTTTGCAAGCATTTCCATATTTCCACACAGTAGTTCATATATGGTAATAATAATGAAGAGTATAATGTGTACAAGGATCTCTTATTTAGCACTTCCTTGGTTTTGTATAGGATCCCTATAGTTTTGGCTATTTTTCTTTTACGTTATCGATATGCGCTTCCAACATAGTTTTGAGTCTATTATTAATCCGAGAAACTTGGTTTCATTCGCTATTTCTATCTCAATTGAGTTTACCATAATTTTAGCTTGGTGTTTGATTGGTCTTGTGCCAAAACAATTAGCTTCGATTTTTTCAGGTTAAGTGACAATTTATTTCTGTCGAACCAGTTTTTTAATTTGTTTAATTCGCTTTCTACGGTTGTCAGGAGCTGTTTCAGATTTATTCCAGAGCAGTAGAAAGTTGTATCATCAGCAAATAGGACACATTTAAATTGTTTTGTGACCTTGCAGATATCATTTATATATAGGATGAATAGTTTTGGACCAAGCACTGACCCTTGAGGAACTCCATGAGTGATTTTCAGTTGATTCGCTTTTTTATTATTGAGCTGCACATACTGATTTCTGTTTTCTAAATAACTTTTATCCATTTATACGCTATACCTCTAATGCCATATCTTTCTAGTTTTTTCAATAATATACTGTGATCTATTGTGTCGAAAGCTTTTTTAGGTCTAGGAAAACCCCAACAGTAAATTCTTTGTTGTCTATATTAGTGGCTATTGCTTCCACCAACTCCATAACTGCCATTGAGGTGGTCCGTTTTTCCTGAAGCCATATTGATTCTCACTTAACAGCGCATGTTTTTGTATAAAGCTATCAAGTCTGCGAGAAAATAGTTTTTCTAATATTTTTGAAAATTGTGGTAGTAGTGATATTGGTCTATAGTTTGTAAACAGATGTCTTTCTCCACTTTTATAAATTGGAATAACTTTAGCAATTTTCATTTTTGATGGAAAGATACCAGCTTTGAATGACAGGTTGCATATGTGCGTGAAAGGTCGCACTACATATTCTATAATCTGTTTTATTATTGTCATATCAATATTAAAGCAATCAGTTGACTTTTATTTTTAAAGGTTTTTACAATATTTAATACTTCTTCTTGTTTTACAGCAGTAAGGAACATCGTGGAGGAGTTCTTTTCTACGTATCTATCTATTTCAAACAAGTTTGTTGGGTCAGGAATTTGTTTTGCTAGGTTACTGCCGATGTTGACAAAGTACTCATTAAATTCAGTTGCTATTTCTGCAGTTTTTTCCAGAATTGTGTTTTTGCCTTTGATAAAATACTCTGGATAATCCACTTTTTTAGGACTATTTCTGATTACTTGATTAAGTATTTTCCATATTTCTTGTGTATTACTTTTATTCTGCTCTAATAGTGCATGATAATGATCTCTTTTACTGGTTCTTATAATATTTACTAGTTTATTTTTATAGGTCTTATATTTCTTTTCTGCTTCTTCAGTTCTCAATTTTAAAAACAGTTTATATAAATAAATGGAGGACGACAGAAACCTGAAAATATTTCTTGATGAGAGACTGAAATTCCGATGGATTTGGTCTCTAATTCAGTCATCGATGATAAAAAGTAAAAAGAAGTGAGCTGAAGTCAAATGAAAGGATAACACAGTGTTGAGTATGCTACAATTTACCACAACAATGCTAACTACCAACATTTCACGTTACTTTTACGTAATAAGTACTTATTTGTGGTCAACCAAAAAGCCGTACATTTCTGATGAATGAAAGAGAATTCTGTCAAGTATGAAACTTTGCGAAGAGTTGAGGTAGTCTGATCCAAAGTTATGGTGAGCAAATGTTTGCGACATTCCTAAAACGATTGTTTGTTCCCATCATGCTTTCACCATGTGCCTCACAAGTCTTGTGTTTGGGACAAAACACGAGACTGTGGAGTGGGACACCGCGTATTATTGTATTATTTTGCACTTCCTGTTATGATCGTAAACCACAAAAGTCAAGATTTGGACTCAACTCAAACGAATGAGAATCTACACTGTAATGCGGCCCATCTCAAACAGTACTAAGAACAAATATTGTCGGCTAACATGAGTTTAATAAAAATGTGTTTAGGAGAATGACTTGAATTATGAATGGAGGAGTAAATAAATGGGATGCAGCTACTTTTATTCTGGTAAGGGTGTCATGGTTGCAGGACAGCTCAAACTTAGAAATTTCAAAAGCTAAATGTCACCCAAGGCAACGTGCACTTTCTCACTCTTTCAAATTCTGACGAATTTTTGCGTTTCACCCTTTTCCTCAGCAAACAATTTGACCATCTTCGGTCTCCCGCGCTAGGAAGGAGAATGAGCTCACAGGTTTAACCCCGTGCTGCTTCAAGGTGTGCAACGTATCTTTGGATCAGTTTCTCTGAGAGTAAAAGTGAATCACTTTAATACCTACCTTTCGCCTTTTGAACGAGCCGTTAAGGCTAAAGGGGCGCTCAAGATATGAGCCGTAGTTGTACATTTATAAAAGTGAAATATGGCGGCCTGGTGGTCTAGTGGTTAGTGCGTTGACCTCACAGTGCAGAGGTCGTGGTTTCAATCCCGGCTCTGGCCTTCCCGTGTGGAATTTGCATGTTCTCCCCGGGCCTGTGTGGGTTTTCTCCGGGTACTCCGGTTTCCTCCCACATTCCAAAAACATGCATGGCAGGCTGATTGAACACTAAATTGTCCCTAAGTGTGAGTATGGATGGTTGTTCGTCTCTGTCTGCCCTGCGATTGGCTGGCAACCAGTTCAGGGTGTCCTCCGCCTACTGCCTGAAGACAGATAGGCTCCAGCGTCCCCTGCTACCGTTGTGAGGATTAAGCGGATCAGAAAATGGATGGATGGAAATTTTTCGATGGTAGCGTTGATTTTTATTTTTTTTCCTAGCTAGCGGTATTAAAAACCTGAGCATACTTTGGTGGCAAGTTTCGAGGGCACGTTTCAATTCACAAATCACTGACCCTCAATGATGGAAAACGATCTGTTTATGGTTGCTGCTGATATAAGACGTGTGTCAAATGAAATGGAGCAGCAAGGTAAAGCATGAAAGGGGAATTGCGTTTAAAGAAGTGGTTCGGTACAAGCTGATTGTAGTAAATCCTTCGTCAGAACCCCGTTGCCGTTCAATTTTAACAGACGCTCTTTGAATTCTAGCACATTACCTCTTTAGACAGGTAGGTAACCTCCATCATTCCCTCCTTCCCTAGACAAATGTAGCTGTCAGAAGTGTAAACACTTTTTGTTTGTTCTCATCATTATCTCGATCAAGTGCAAAGTGCAAGGCAGTGTCTTTCTCGTAAAACTGCCAAACCAATTTCCACAAAACATTGCAGAGGGATGTTGTGTTGGATTGGTAACAACTATCATTTTCTGGATTTCATTGCGATGTTCGCAAGCTGAGCCCTTAGGCACTGTGATGTCATTTTTAGTCGACAGCAAGTGGTAAAATTCCCCCCCCCCCACCCCCTCCAGATGAATAAAAACAGGGGAATTTTGCTGCTCAATTCCTATTCCACAAACACAGTATTAATCAGAAAGCTGTGTTTTAAGGAGTCTGAGCGCATAGAACACAGGAGTAAGCCCCCCCGAAGCATCCCGCTTTGTGGAACATCAGATGGTCATTGACAGGGCACAAAGAGAAATACTTGACGCATGAGAAAACAACATTTGGGCATACTAGATTGCTATCGTATCTGCACGTCATCAGCGCAGACGTGTTACTCCGAGCTGATTTGATTCTGAGCTGAGGAAGGTGGACAGGAGAGATTGATGGCGTTGTCCCCAGTCAGACTGATAATGGGCCATTCCTCTTGTAGGAGTCGCGAGCACGGCGTTCTGCTGCACCTCCGACGTGCGCACGGCTGTGTTGAGGCGACGAAGCATTCCCTCACTCAATGCAAATTTTCCAGGGGCCACATTCAGAGATGATCCCGATGATCCCCACACCCCCCCTGGCGCTCTGTATCACATGATCCATGCATCAAGCTCACCTGGGAGAGAGCCCTGTTGGCACAGAGGGGGTTGTGCATGTTTGTTTAACACATGTGCATCTTGTGCATGGTGCACTCAAACAAAGACAAACTGAACACGCTCGATTGAACACGTGCACATGCCACACCGCACACAGTTGGCAAGCGTTAGTGAAATCTTCTCTCAGTAGGTCTTGAAAAACGGTCTCAACAGTCCTCTTGTTAATACAATGATCACGGCCTGTTTTTGACCATATAAAATATTAAAATAATATGAACAACTGTGTCCCAGTAGTGTACGGAGGAAATCGTTTGACACACCTCATAATTAAAATGTGCAGGGCTTGTCCCTTTAATTCTCCCTCAAAGATATTTGGGATGCTTTCAACTTTGTGGGAACAGTGTGGAGAAGGCCTTTTTCTGTTTCAGTATTTTGGTGTGGCGTGGCCCGACCTATGTCGATTTTGTTTTTTTTTTTTTTAGGCTGATGCTGATTCCAAAATAAAATTCCAGTAAGCAATTAATCGGCCGAATAATAACATTAATAGTATTTTATAAAATATAAATATAAAAATAAAATATATATATATATATATATATATATATATATATATATATATATAATATATACCAAAATAATTGACAAAAAATTTTAAAATGAATTCGCTGTGCTCTATTAAATTCCTTTGTTTCAGCCATAACTTTAGGACCTCTTAACATAAAACAAGGAGACATTTTTACTACTAATGAAATTTCGCTGCCGCCAAAGGCGGAGAGAGTTGGGTACCCCGGCTGGGTGTCTCGTTACCTCTGCGTCCTGCGCCCTAGACGGCCCGTGGTGTTCGTCAAATAGTTCGCTGAATCTTTTCGATTGGATGCTATTTTCTTAAGATTATGGTGCGAGCATGCGATCGCGACACACAAAACGCGGTTTAAACTGTTGTCGGAGATCGTGGCCGCCGCCACGATTCAATGTTGTTGACAGACGACAGGGCAAACCACACGCACGCTCAACGTGAATATCGCGAGAGTTTGCACCGATGTGAACGCCCTAAATTCATCTTTCCTTTTATTATTTATAATTTTGTCTGTGGTTTTACTGTTCTTGTTTTGATTGTAAAGCGTCCTTGAGTGTTTTGAAAGGCGCTTATAAATGAAATGTATTATTATTATTATTTGTGGCATGTTATAACCACAGCCACAGGGTCAGTTTATGATGGCGTGACGTCACGGCCGTAAAAGTGTTCATATGAAAAGGTAACTACAGTACTGACAATAAACGGCAGTGAGCACAGAGCCAGACTCCCCGCGTTTTATTGAACACAACAATGGCAACGAAGATGGAGCTTCCACTCTCGCCTCTTCCTCCGTTCCTCGCCCTGGCTGGCGAGCCGCCTGTCCCGTGGCCCCGCTGGTTGGAATCCTTCGAGACCTTTATTGAAGCCGTTGGGCTCGCCGATGAATATCGCGAGAGTTTGCACCGATGTAAACGCTCTAAATTCATCTTTCCTTTTATTATTTATAATTTTGTCTGTGGTTTTAATAATAATAATAATAATAATAATAATAATAATAATAATAATAATAATAATACTCTTTATTTATAAGCGCCTTTCAAGACACCCAAGGACACTTTACAATAACAAAAAACACAAAACAGTACAAAACGATACGGGTTGAGCAGCGGCAGCCAAACGCGCCAGAGGTCACTCAACCCGGAGGAGTCTCTCTCTCTCTCTTACCTCCAGGACATCTCCACAGGTTTTATTGTTCTTGTTTTGATTGTAAAGCGTCATTGAGTGTTTTGAAAGGCGCTTATGAAATGAAATGTATTATTATTATTATTACACAAAAATGTAAAAGGTTTGAAAAAAATGCCGACCGTACAGTTTTTTGTTCGAGGTAGAAATTCTCGGTCGGTCGGGTTACCGGAAACACACTACTTTTTTTTCTACGCCTTGCATAATATGATCATACAAGATGACGACGCTTTGATTGGTTACAGTGATTTTGGACTCTTATGGAACCCGTTCATCCATTTGTTTCCTATTCCACTATCCCATTTTTTGACTTGCAGGTGAGTGGCAGGGTAAACCCTGGACTGGTCACCATTCAATCACGAGGCACTTTTCGACAAACAGGAATTCCCACTCAAATTCCCGCCTCTGGACACTTGACACTTCAATTAACTAGACAATTTTTAAGGTTGTTACGAACAGCATACTGCGGGTTAGCACAGTATTTTCTTCTTTTGTGTCTTCACTTTGCTCTGTAAGAATGCAGAGGACATAAAATGAAATCTTTAAGAGCTCTTTTGATGCAGTTACATCATTTCCCATCACTCTGTGACATCAGAGTGTCTTCTGATCCACCGTTCAAAAGACGCTGCTCCAGCCATAGCTGTATATAGCGCAAGAGCACAAGTTCCGTCTTTGTTATTCAATAACAAGGTTCGCCGTGCAGGCTCTCAGTGTGTGAGCAGATGGTGAAAGGCTGGTGCATAATAGATCTCCGTATTAACCGTAGCGCATGCTGGGGGTGTCGGCGGATGTCGCGCAACAGAGTAAAAGAGAAGCGGTGACCTTCTGTCCCATGATTTACCCCCTCGCGCCCTTCACACTGCTCTCAAATTACTTTGTTTTAGCCAATTAAAGCGGCCAACTGAGCGTCAAGCAGGCTGCCGTTTTTCGCTCACCTGGACCCCGGTGCCACGATCGCTCTGTCATGGGAAGCGATGGCCGCGAGCGGGAGCCTTCAGCATGGCGCCATGCCACCGCGGAGCCCAGTGGGTTGGCCGAGATTAATGTAGTGACTGCCTGCGAGTATGCAACGGTTTCACTCAGCGGGCTCACTTGTTTCCCACGGTGGTCTTGAAGGCATGCGCAGTACATTTAGCAGAAAATAAATGTACTTTATTTGTCATGTTTACAATGTGCGGTCAGATTTGGTCTTTCTATCGCTGAGGAGCAGTGGGCGGAAACTTTGGCGCAGATATTGTAGCTATACCCTTATATTAGATGAACTACGTCAGGCATATTAATTCATCGCTTTATTATTCAGAACTGTCAATTTTGTGGATTGTTGATTCACTTTTCAGAGCAGAATTCCCCATGTTGCCAGATCTTTCAAGATCCGGGGAATTTTATTTGTGACAATATACAGAACCAAAAGTTTGTTTCAAGCTTTTTCTTCCTTAGAAGCAAGCAGGGCGCTAACCGCTGGCTCACGGGGCAGCCAGCGGTTAGCGCGTGGACCTCACAGTGCAGAGATCGTTGGTTCGACCCGGCTGCGGCCTTCCTGTGTGGAGTTTGCATGTTCTCCCCATGCCTGCGTGGGTTTTCTCTGGGTATTCCGGTTTCCTCCCACATTCCAAAAACATGCATGGCAGGCTGATTGAACACTAAATTGTCTCCAGGTGTGAGTGTGAACGCGGGTGGTTGTTTGTCTCTGTGTGCCCTGTGATTGGCTGGTAACCGGTTCAGTGTATGCCCCGCCTACTGTCTGAAGACAGCTGGCTCCAGCATGCCCCCGCGACCCTTGTGAGAAAAAAGCGGATCAGAAAATGGATGGGTAGATGGATAGTAAGCAGTAGAAGATGGGTCGGTTCGCCCAAAACAGAGGTTTATGACCTAATAAGCAGAGGAAATGTGCTTTTGGTGAAAAGGAGCATGTGAAACAGAACAGTGACTTAGTTTGGAGCTAGCGTCTTCAAGCAATTCAGGCAAAATGGAGTGCGACGACTTGGCTCCAACCTGAAACTCAATAAGTTTGTCGGCTAAATTATATCGTCTTCAGCTGTGGGAATTTGTGCTTCATCCATGCAGATTTTCTATACGCTGTGGTTCAATGGCTCTGGGCAGCATTACTTTGGTCAATACAAGAGAGACCATTCAAAGAGATACTCTTCATTCTTCTCTCACTAGTATAAAAAAAAAAGAAAACATCTATTTCATGGTGACTGGTCTGTCGAATCGCGTGTAAATGTGCAAGGCAATGGTCATCTATCAAGAAACAGTAGTGATCAAGATACCATATGTTGACATACGGTTCTAGAGGCAAATCCGTTTTTGGCTCAACAATGGGAGGAATGTCGCTAGACACAACAATAGCGGGCGAGAGATGACGGAGAGAACCTGAACGTGTGTGGTGCTCAGTAACCAGTGTGAGCACAGATTATGTGCTTCAAGGCTTTGGATTGAGTGCCAACATTGACAGTTGGGCTGGGAATTGCGTGTCGGGCTCGTCTCCTTTCGGAAGCACCACTGGGTCCGGGGGCTCATCTCGGTAGTCCGCCACCTCCCTGCTTCCTTGTGGCGGCATTGTAGTTCTGCTTCACCCAGGGAATGAGCGGGCCCCCCCCAAAGGCTCTTGATGAGCTCTCACTAATGGCTGCTTCTTTGAAAGCCGGCGGGCCCGTTTGAGGGAGAAGGGTCTTTTACTTCTCTCCAGCTCAACTTGGCCGGGCATTCGTTGAGCAGGCTTGCCCGGCTTTGCTGTCCTGCCCGCATGGTGGTACGCCAGGGGGCTGAAACGTCTGTCATTTGTTTGACTTTTAAAAAAGACGTTGATGATTTACCAATAAAAAGTAAAAATAGTTTTTTGATGATGTCTGGAGGTATGTTGAAAAAAAATGGTAGCAATACCGATATTTTCTGTACTGTTTTCATATTCGAAATGATAATTACATGCTTGACGGGTGAACCCTACATGCGTCCGTAGCCGGGGGGCTCAAGGGCACATCAACGGTGCTTATATTGTGCATTTATACACAAGGTACACAATGTACTTCACATAATTACCAAACAACATTCAAAAGTAAAATTAAATTCAAGACTTTTGGAAAAGAGAACAATTTATAAATAAAATAAAATAAAATAAAAATCTGATTGCTAAAATTATAAAAGAACACACAGCGTAAGAGGATGATTTGGGGAAAAAATAATTTTAGGAATATTTCAGAAGACCTTAATCGTAGGGATGGTGAAAAAAAGGATAGTTTTTAATGTGGATTTAAAAACATTTACACTTGGGGCTGACTTCAGTTCTGTTGGTATCTTAGTCCATTTGCGTGCAGCATAACAGCTAATTGCTAAAGCACCATGTTTGTTTATTGTCGCTGTTTTATCTCATGTTTTTCTGTAAAGTGCTTTGTGACAGTTGCAGCTGTTGCGAAATTGCTACATAAATAGTTGAAAAGTTGACTTGAATTGAACTCTGGGCTCCACAAATTGACCCAAATTTTCTAACCTCAGAACCTTACTGGGTTGATAGTCCATGAGCATTTCAAAAGTAAGAGCTAACTGCTATGATGCTAGCAACTACGCGGTCCCAATTCCCGTATTCTTTTTTAGTTTTTGGGGTCTACTGTACCATGTGGGTGTTTCTAGATTTTGGGGTTTTAGTAGTAGTCGGTTAAGAATTTTAAGTTAAAGTAAAGCTGAGGAAAACCAATTACTTCTGATCATGTTCTGTTTTTGTTGACTCTGTTGTGATTCGATTTTTGTTTTTTTGTTGAGTTATGTCTTTTTTTCCCTATTTTGGTGAGCTTATCCCAGTTTTTGGTTGGTTACTTTGAAACGTGTTTTCTTGTACCTTGTGCTTGTTAAGTTAGTATTTTATTTTCCTCTACAGACCTTGTTTTCCTTTTCTTTTTCCTTTTTTTTTTGCATGACATTCGCCCTGTATTCCTGCATTTGGTCCTCCACTTTTGCCGCACTCCATCACTCAAACTACAAACCATGACAATGGTCACTCAAATGCAGAGTTGACCAAGTTTGGTCCTCAAGAGCCCCTTATCCAGCCGGTTTTCGATGTCTCCCTCCTCCAACACACTCAATTGAAATGATCAACTCTGATTAGCCTGAGAACGGTCCTGACCGGTCAAATTGTGACATGATAAAACACGATTGTTCTAATTCGCATTCAAAAAACTGGCTCCAACATTCTGAAACTGGTTCACTACAGGCAAGCGGAGACTCTATTTTCCTAATGTTATGAAAATACAAAAGCGAAAAAAAAAATGTACAACCGTGGGCTATGAAAGCCTCCATTTTCTAGATTGACATGATGATTGGCACCCTTAACCTTGTTGCGCTCATCCCAGCAATTTTCTAATCCGTGCCGCATTCTTCAGTTTCACGAGTCTCTTCAAGAGTTGGACTTGCCCTTGGAGGAAATGTCCTTTTTAAAACTGTTATCGCCCCCCCCCCCTCCCAACCCCCAACCCCACTGGAAACTAGGCCGTAGGCCAAAATGTTGAATTTCATATGGAGCACCTTGTCAATTAAAAACAATGGTTTTGCGGGAGCTGTTAGCCCAATAAAAAATGAGCTCCAATTCCCAGACAAATGTCCCTACGAGACGTTCCCCAAAGAGAACGAACACTTGTCTGCATACATTTCGACACTTCTCGGCCCCCCCAAATGAATTCACTTTTTATCGAGTCACTTGGGAAATCATCCGTTTTAACATGTTAACAACGTTGACGCTTGTGAGATTTGATTCCATTAAAAACCATCTTATTCCGCTTTAAGTGTTTTGTTAGGCTGCACATCATGTCGCTGGTGAAGTAACAGATGTTCATAGTTGCGTAACGGCGAGCGAGGTGGAAAAAAGGAAAAGAAAACCCAGCTGGCTGCGTTGTTGTGCAGCAGCGTGATCAAATAGTTTTAATTTGATCTGACCTCTTTGTCGAAGAGTTTCTAAGCTGCAGACTGTCATCAAACAGAGGATCAGTCTGGGTCCAAATACGCTCCGATCACAAGCTGGTAAACCTCGCAACCAAATCCTTCCAGTAATTGGAGTTAGGGCTGTTTGAAAACAAAATCCTTGCTTGAGAAATATTACAAATTGATTACAAACGATTGAAAAGGTGGATCCATTTTAAAAGAACAAAGCGGCTGTCTTCATTTTATTTGTCGGAATACATGTTGGGGTTTTTTTCCGCCTGGTGACATTTGAATTGGAACGCTCTTCCCGTTAATCAAACATATTAGAGAAATGTCTGCTGGCGCAAAGGTCGTCTCTCAAAGTGATGATTTAGAATTTGCCATTTTCCAAAATGGGGAATTAAATGTGTGTAAGCTAGTCAATTTCGTGCGGGTGTTTCCTGGTGTTTGCGGGCTCGCTGTGTCAGTGGCGCTCCGGACTCACATTGTCTTCATTAGGTGATGAAAGGAATGGCTCATTTTCGTCTGCCTGCGTGCTCGGACTTGGTCATTTCCTCTTCCACAATATCTTCATCTGCCTGGCACGCTGCGGGCTTGATGATCCGTCTCAGTAGCCTTTTTTTTCCTTTTGCGTTGGACTTTTCATTCTTCACTCGAAAAATACTTTTAAACGTTGACCAGTTCAATGTTGACGTCGTGATATTGCACCGAAGGAGGCGGCTTGCGCCCACCAAAAGCAACATGGTCTGCTAACATCTAATTTCAGGGAGGCCACCTGTCAGTTTAGGTTGAGCGACTAGTCAGCCAAGTGGGGAAGCCCAAGGCCTGGAGTGTAAATAAATGTTTCACAAACAGTATGTCAGCAACATTATATAGGGCAGTTGCTATTTTTGCCGCCTGTTTAAAGGGCAACATACCGAATGAATGCTGTGTAAAAAAAAATCACAAACCTTTTACTTTTACACCTATGCACTGTTTTCCTTTACCGGAGGTGTTGATGTGTCAGCTCATTGTTCTGATTACGGATGGGCATATTCATTGCACTAATAAATGAGTTGATTTTTGAGCATTACGTTGATTGTGGATTCATTCCACTTAATGGAGTGCACTACTGATAATACAGACTCTGGGCATGGAACAACTGTGGTCAACATTTGGCGATTCCCCCATCCCATTAATATATCATTTAAATGATCAAATTGAGTCCAACACCCTTCCCGAGTTTTAATCATGTGGTTTCTCAGCTCAAGTTGAGTGTCAACAGCCACAAGCAGCACCTGAAAAGCACGCAGCCGGATGCCGACTTTGCAGTTTCAATTTCTTATTCCATTCCACGCAGATATCATTGAAGTAAATATTTCAGAAGCAAATATAGATACCGCGATTGAATAAAAACACTGACGTCTCTGATCGGACGGAAGACGGCGTGAAAGAAATATTATTTCTTGGCATGCACTGATGATGCGGAGCAGTGGAGAGTTCGAATTGGAAGGAAGAGCAGCGGATGTGGTGCGAGGAGGGAAAAGGAGCGAGGCAGACAGACGGGGCTCCGAGATTGTTCGGCCGGGGGGAAAAAGTTCCCCCGTACTTGTCAGAGTTTGAGCAAGTTCAGAATTGATGGAGCCCACGGGCAGCGCTGCTAATTTTAGTAGAAATCACCTAAGTGGTTTGGCTAATTTATCCAGGCTTCTCTGCCCCTGCCCCCCCCACCCCTCCCTGATATATCCACAAAGCGTGAAGGTACCGGGAAGTGACAGAAGCCACAGAAGGATATTTGATTTGCCCAGCTGATTTGCACAGGGCCGGCTGGTTCCACTGTGTTGTACTTTTGGATATCGGTTGACCTTTAACGGCAGCTCGGGTTTAGTGCACAAATTGAGGAGAAATTGCCCCCCCGCCCCACCTCCCAAATGCAATTTGCACTTAATTTTAAAAAGTACATTCTAAATGATGGGAATTAAATTAGATGTAACTCCTGATGCTTCTCATTACATTGTGACATATTGTTGGATATTTTGCACCCCCCCCAAAAAAACCCCACCATTAAGTTAATTTGCAAAGTTAAATAATCACCAAATGAGTTGCACAGTATGTTGCGTTCAGGAAACTCGGAGCTGCGAGAAGCACCCCATACTGTATTTTTACCTTTCGTATCTTGAAATTTCTTTCGCAACAGGAAAAGATTGCCTATATTTTCCCTTTTGAGGCGTTGCGTAACTTGAAAATTTCGTGCGGAGAGACGTTCGTAAGTAGAGGCACCTCTGTATATGTTTTTCTGTATCGTTGTATGAGAAAATATAGTTTGCTTTTTTTGTACAATACATGTAGCAGTGACACTCTGCGTGAGATACGCTTTCCATACACGGTTTTGTATTTGAAGAGGGAATGCGGCTTGTTGACACGCAGAGTGCAAGAGAAGATGTATGCAGTATTGTGTGCGAGCCAAGACTTCTTGGCAGATGAATGCGCAGTTTGTATGTGCCAAGCACCTGGTCAAACTGCAAACAACCGAGAGAGGCTTCAGAATTCTCTTTCGCCAACAATCACTGAGATGATAGTACCTCGAAAGTTATCGCCCTCACGGGCACATCCCAATGCTGCGGGAGTGATTCATTGTCGCCGTTAGCTGTCATCACAACAACAACAAAAAAATTGTGGTTTTTGCCGCACCGTATTTCGCGAGTCAGGACAAAAAGCCAAACGAGCCGAGGACCAGTATTTCAGGATCTCCGGATAGCTTGGTTTCATTGCGCATTGCTCTTGCTCGAGTCTTTAGCGGCAATCCAATAATGAGTTCCACAGATGGGTTTATTGGCGGCGGCTTGCCTAAGTCCTCCGTGTATGCGCTGGAGAGTGTCAAAGTGTCTCCCGTGTAGGATCATCTCCAGGTTTGGGAGGGGGAATGGATGGTGCATGCCAGACAAGCTGGCAGTCATTGCTCCAGCTAGCTCGCCTCCACTATACCTTGTCTGGAGCGCAGCCAGGGTTAATTATAGGAGAGCTCCAGAGTCTTGTGTCACTTAGGATGGGAGACAGAATTTTGTCATACCGCCATGTCCTATACTGACAAGACAAGAGTAAAAAAAAAATCAAACATTTTTTAAAGCCCACCTGCTCATCTCTGCTTTCAGCGGCACTTCTCTCTATTAGTTATTCCACTCTGGAAGGGAAACCTCTAAAATGCCAGATGTGTTCATGCTTTCAGCCGCTTTGATGAGAAAAGCACTGCTTATCTGTTTTGCTTGTCATTGTCGAAAATCTGTGTGGATCCGGTTTTATTTCCAACTGTCCAAATGCTTTGATTTACTGTTAAGCTCATAATCATACCACCGGTCTTCCCGCTTTCTCGCAGCGTTACAATTTCAAAGACTCACGTTCACCATTGGCTAGCAGTCGTTTATAATTAGATGTTGCATTTTACCTACATTTTTATAAATAATAGCAAACTGTGTGAGTCAGCAAGCAGTCAGCTGTGATACATTTTGAGACACGTGGGACGTTCAATTATAGCAGGGGTGTCAAACTCATTTTAGTCGTGGGCCAATTTGGAGTTGCACCTTTCTTCGGAGGGCCGCTATGACAGTGAAACCACAAAATTATCACTTGTACACAACAAATCAATAGATTACTAGTTTTGAAATAAGTCAATTATAATAGTGTGTTCAATTATTGTTCGAGTATAAACAGGGTCACAAAATTATTGCAAAATCTCAACGTTATGTATCACACATGACAAGTTGATATTTCGGTACAGATCTTAGCAAGTTGACACACATGATTTGCTTTCACGGGCCACATAAAATGACCTGGCGGGCCGGATCTGGCCCCCGGGCCTTGAGTTTGACACCTGTGAATTATAGTTTCAAGCCAATGATGATTTTTCCATTTTAAATGGGAGCGAAGATGTCAACATTTTCCTCTTACATTTTAAACGTCTTCTTTATCATTGGCTTTTTACTTGAATCTACCAAGTTTTTATTATTTAAAAAAGTTTTAAAGCTTGAATCTACTCACTTATGGGGTCTGCTTTTTTTCAATTCGTGAGAATGTGACATGTTCATCAATTCCTCTACTTACTCGAAAAATTATACAGTTAATACATATTCAGCCACAACAACAGATTTCATCACAGGCACAAACGTTACATAATAAAGCTTGATCAAAATGTCCGTCGCGAGCCCATCTGCGTTTCTTTTTGCCGATCTCTTTGACATCAAAAAGTTGATGTGCGACGCTTGAAATGTTTTTGCCAACACTTCCTCCGATAGCTGCTGTGTGTTTTCCATCTCGGCCATGTGCACAAGATCGAATTATTTTTTTTTTTATTTGTATTTTTTCCGATCGCTCCCAACAATCTCTCAGCCGACAGAATTCTATCGGCAGCTGTTAGCAGGCCACGCGCTGCTTTGACGTCACGTTACGCTGCCCTTGCGTTGGTGAATCATTCCGTTTTTGTTCTTATTCCGCGGATAATATTAATCGGAGCGCCATGTTTTGAACACTGCTAGCTCCTACAATGTATTCTTGATTTAAAAAAAAAACCCGTTAAATTCCCCTTTAAACGAATGGTGCAAAACATTCTTCATTTTTTTTTTAACTTGCCATTTCTACTTAAGTATAAAAACAACGTTGTTTCTTCTGTGAGGAATATTTCCCGACACTATTGCAGTGTCGAGAGCAGTTCAACCCTTTGACCTTTATTTTAGCACCACCCTCAGGCCAAAATTTCCGCTTGGTCAGAACCGATCTCAAAAGTTGAAAGGGCATATTAACGTGGACATTGTTTTAAGCCGTGATATTTCCCTGAAGATTTCAGTCCATTTGGTCATTGTGTGACCTTTCTTCTGGTCCCGATCTTCTGATAAATTAGCCAAATGTAGCACAGTAACTGCAGTATTGTGACGAAGAGCCTGAACTCTTTTGTGTCGCCTTTACTGTCCAGATACTCCATATTATATCATCACTGTGTTGTTTATTTCATATGCGTGTACGCGCAGAAAAGATGCCACTGAACCAATTAGGAGAGCCGCAATTTCAATAATCTTTGGCATGCTCGGTAAACCAAAAGATTGAGACACACGCGTTCCACTACGGCTGCCGACATATCTCCCCCTCCAAACTTCCATAACTTATTTTACCGAGGAAACAGTGATTTACCGTCATGTACTCACACAAGCTGGCCTTGCAAAAAAAAAAAAAAAAAAAAGTACGACGTGTCTCGTTAAAGTTTTCAACCCTGTCTGGTTATTTTTACAACGACCTATTTCCGCCATTGTTGCGGCATTGTTTTGACCTTACGCAGAGCAATTTCCCCCCCAAGTCAAATTAGATTTGGCCATTCCGAGAAATGTGGTCATGTAACGGTTTGACGGTTCTGCCTGCGAAATATAAAGAAATGGAAGTGCGTGCCACTGGGGTTAATAATATTCCTTCTCTTCAACAAGTATCTTGGGATGCCAAGTGTCCTTGAAAGAGAACTGCATCTCACTTACGCTGGGTGCCAACAGCACTCTGGGGGCAAAAGCAGTCCGCTCCTTCAACCGTGCGCAAGCTGACAATAGTTCCAATCAATCTGGATAATTGGTTTGGGTTAGCGCTTGCTTATTACGTGCTCGTCTTTGTGCATGAGAAAAATAATTTACTACAATAGATCAATAGTAGCTCATCGGTCTTTCTTATGCGCCGGCGTGAGAAACCAGAGGCAGGAAGGCCCTCATGCAAGTCAATGAGCACCTGGAGTGTTTTTCCCAGCGGCCTTTTAGCGCGCATGGCGAGGGACTACCGAGGTACCGTGGCGAGGTCCCCCCCCCAACCCGCTTTGATAGGACCGAGTCGGCGAGGCTTCGCGTTGGAGATGCGGGGGCCCCCGCCGGGCTTTGCGACACCCGTTTGTCTCGCTTCTCCGCAGCCGGCGCTCTTTCTGTTACATGCCTTCCCGTGCCCGGCCTGCTGGGAATCGGGGCGTTAGGTACAACAACAAAGGTGACAGGAGAAAAGCCGAGTTGGGCTTATGATTTATTAATTTCCATTCCTTCAAAATTCCAAGCTGTGTCGCTGTGATGTACGCACGGGGGAGTCATCTTAAAACAATTCAAATTCACCAACAATTCCAATTCTTTTTTAACTTCTGGAGAGCAGGCAATGTGCCGGAATTGGGCAGCCGAGGGACATTCGTAATCTGGGAAACCGAAAGGAGGAGGAAAAGGGAGGATACCATCGAAATCTGTCTTGCCGGGATGCATTTTGAGTAGGATGTCAACACGCCGCTGCTAAAATTGTGGAGGTTTTCTCCTCAAAGTGACATTTGGCTGCATAAAGTCAAGTCGCTGATACCCGAGATTCATTTAGTCGCCAACTATCAGCAGTTTGGGAGTTTAGTACAATGCCCTCTGGTGATTCGGAGGTTAAACCGCTAACCTGCGCCGGACCAGACGGCCGCTCTCCCTCCAGAGCCTTGCCGCCAAGACCCAAAGTAGTGTTTGCACACTTTGCCAGGTGTACTTTTTTTCTGCGACAGAGATGCAAAAGGAGCCGGAGAAGAATACTTTTTACAGACATTTGCAGATTATTGCCTCAGGAAGCATTCGCTACATAGCGCCTGCGTGCTCCGGCTGAGCCAAGACGGCGGTTAGGAAAAAGCCGCAGCGATGAAATGCAAGAAAGTACCGTGCGTGCAGTATGTCTTTATCATTTGACGCACGATTGGACAAATGATTTCTTGTCATGGATGTAAGTCGTAAGTAGGGCCGTTGGAGTGGTTTGAACATCATTCGGACCAGAACAAATGGTGCGGTCGCGAGCTGTGCATGCTGTTTTTTTTTTTTTTTTTTTAAGGAGTGAAAAATTGCCTTTCCTGCAACCCAATCGCTGATTAGATGTGAGAAAGACTGACAGAAGAGAGCCGATGGCAGCTGCCTCGGTATAGTGGTGTGATTATTTCTCATTCAAACATTAAGCAGGAACTTTCTACTAATTAAGGACCCCCTCATAGGTTTCTTGGTTTAAAAGGGAAGTCCATCCATCCATTTTCCACCGCTTATCCGGGTCGTGGGGGCAGCAACTTTAGAAGCGAAGCCCAGACTTCCCTCTCCCCAGCCACTTCTTTGAGCTCTTTCTGGCGGATACCGAGGTGTTCCCAGGCCAGCTGGGTGACATAGTCTCTCCAGCATGTCCTGGGTCGTCCCCGAAGTCTCCTGCCAGTGGGACATGCCCGGAACACCTCACCAGGGAGGCGTCCAGGAGGCATCCTAATTAGATGCCCGAGCCACCTCATCTGGCTCCTCTCGATGTGGAGGAGAAGCGGTTCTACTCTGAGCCCCTCCCGGATGACCGAGCTTCTCACCTCATCTCTAAGGGAGAGCCCGAACACCCTGCGGAGAAAACTCATTTCGGCCGCTTGTATCCGGGATCTCGTTCTTTCGGTCACGACCCATAGCTCGTGAGCATAGATGAGAAAAAAGGAAGTCAACCCCCAAATTGTCATTACCATGATATGTTCGATGCAGCATCACTCGTCTGAACACGCCAGAGTAATTAATTCATATTGCGTTTGTGGAATTGCTGTTCAGCAGTAAACTCCAACCGTTTGTCTCCATTTCAGGGGGTGGCCATTTTGCCACTTTCTGTCCACAGCAAATGACATCACAGTTCAGGAAGCAGACCTACCTAAACTCCCGTTGTCCTTCTCAGTTGACGGAAAAAAGTGGCAGAATGGCCGCCCCCTGTGATGGGGCGTCAATGTTTCGAAAACATGGCTGCCACATTGACACGCGTTTTAGCCTGCTCTAGTCGACTGTAAGTCTGTTTTATTGATGGCTGTAGCAACGCAACATGGAAACATGTGACCAGTCTTTGTCGATGGCACCATTTTTCGGGACTGTGGCGAACTGTGGCCAATTCCGGAACTAACTGACTTTGTAAGGTACTGAACAAAGGGGCGTTTTGAGTGGTCCCGACACGATGTTCTGTCTGTTGAATCAGGGGTCTGTTCAATCAAGATTCAATTGTGCGGGTATTGTCCTGTCTGTGGTCAGCTGGCGAGTCTCACCTCATCTCACCCGACCGTGCCATTACCTCCTTAATAGACTGTGATGTTTACAAAGTGATCATTACTCATGAACGTGGGGCGATTTTCCTCAAAGTGCTGCATAAATGTGGCGCAAAGGTGCTCCTCCGGCCAGCAGAGCAGAACGTGGCTATCCTTCACCTGACAGTGAAGGATAGTCAAGTTTGGAAAAGGACACGGATGTTTCCAGTTCACTTCGTTGAGCTCAGCCTCGCTTCGCCTTGGGACCACAAGTTTGCGTTTTGAAGAGTGGACGTGAAGGCTAAATGGGACGTGGGCGGAGGGGCCGGCGGGGGCCAGGGGTCCGGATGAGAGGAGACGAATCGCAGCTATGTGAATAGATGGCCTAAAATAAGAAGTGGCCCCTTGGTCGAAGTCGTGGCAGATGGAGGCTCATAGGAGGAAGTGATGCCAGCATTCTTAGTGCAGTCGGGTGCCAGCGGAGCAGCGAGTCGGCCGCTTGAGACCGAGCATCGGTGTGCTGTGAAAAGGCAGCTGCCTGAGCTTGAACCTCCACAAGGTCAACGAAGAAGATAGCAAAATGATGGATGAGTTAAAAGCCGAGCCAGTCATGATTTTTTAAAAAGCCTCGAGTATTCGTTTTAAAGACACATTATTGAGGTTTGGGCAATTTGTCGCGACTCTTCTGCAAAGAAGTTGGAATGGCGGTGGAAGTTTCAAACCTCGGCGCTGTGAAGTCGCCTTTAAATGAGCTAGCAAGTATATCAAAGCACAAATTAGCATGGAGGAAGTTTGGAGGTGCTAATGACTTTGACTGTCCCTGTGGAAAGGCTTACTGTTCCCGAGAAGTCGCGTAGCAGTGCACCAGCGAGCACACACACACACACACACACACACACACACACACACACACACACACACACACACACACACACACACACACACACACACACACACACACACACACACGCATGTGTGTGCGCGGTGCAGGAGCAGAGAGTGATTCACTAGTTAATAAATCATGCCAGATGAGTTTATCATGGAGATACAGAAGCTCCTCTGGGTCCTGAGCTTGAGTGTCTGGGAGCCGCTACAACACATGATGAAATGCCGTTGTCACGTATATCATTTGTATTATTTTTTTTAGCCGCAATGTTTTGTTTTTTTAATTATTTCTATCCACTTTATTTATTTATTTCCTTTTATTTCCTTTTTTTTTAATTTTACGTTCATCACTTTGAAAAGGGTCATGATGCGAGTGTCAAATGTCTTTCATGGGTTGCGTTAAGGAGGACTTACCAAATGTGGCTCACCGCATCAATACCGTATTTATTTATTTTTCAAAATCACTTTTATCACTTTCATCCTATCGGATTATCCGATGGCAACAAATTAGCCTTTTTTTTTTTTTGTTTACTCTAATTGAGTTCTTGGATGAGCACTTGGCATTTTTGATGAACTTTCTCATCATCTCTACTTTCAGCGGGGGCAGTGATAACATCTCCCCCAGCGTGCTTGAAGATGCTCTTATCTCTCATGCTGATGATGCAGCTTGTCATCCAATGGGTGTGCGTGCCCGGATAAGCATCGTTAAATTAACGTGATAAGTTTTCGATTGTAACTTTTAACGGTGTCCTTTCAGTTAAAAAAAAAAAAGAAAGAAAAGAAAAGAGGCTCTCGATGAGTTAATTATTGTTTCTGTCACTTTATTTTGTGACCATTTTTCAGAGCAAAATGGTTTTCAGTGAAAACTCTTTGAAATGACTTTGGCGGCGATAGCGGGCAGTGCACCTCCTTCCTCCTCGTACTCCTTTGTGAGTAGAAAAGTCAGTGTAACGGCTATCTCAGCTAATGACTTGGGAGAACAAATGGTGGTCTCTTAACATCGAAGACTTATTATTTTTAGCTGTAGCCAGTTTTGCGCTTATCCTGCTTACAGGGAGCCCGATTGGCAATATCAGATGTGGAAATTAAAGCTAAATGACTTAAGGGCAAGCCAGCCCACACTGCAAATAGGCTGCTCTGACCTTCACTAAAACAAAAAAAAAAAATTGACATGACTTGTTTAACCTCTTCGTCACGCTACAGACTACTCTAACTGACGGCCTTGTCACACGATGCCCTTCGAGTTTCCTTTTTGGACATGTATTTTTGAAGATCTGCATTTGTGGCTTACAATTCTGTGTGGATTATTATTATTATTTTTTTCTTAATGAACGTTTTCTTAACAGCTTGTTTTTTTTTCAACCAGAACAGATTTCATGTTGTCATGAGAATTGACAAATTTAGAAAAATACATTGAATATGTGCTCATATTATTGTTAGGGGCGGCCCGGTGGTCCAGTGGTTAGCGCGTCGACCTCACAGTGCAGAGGTCGTGGATTCGATCCCGGCTCAGGCCTTCCTGTGTGGAATTTGCATGTTCTCCCCGTGCTTGCGTGGGTTTTCTCCGGGTACTCCCACATTCCAAAAAACATGCATGACAGGCTGATTGAACACTCTAAATTGTCCCGAGATGTGAGTGTGAGCGCGGATGGTCGTTCATCTCTGTGTGCCCTGTGATTGGCTGGCAACGGTTCAGGGTGTCCCCCGCCTACTGCCCGAAGACGGCTTGGATAGGCTCCAGCACCCCCGCGACCCTCGTGAGGAGAAGCGGATCAGAAAATGGATGGATGGACGGATTATTGTTCGGAAGTGAATATTTTCCAGCAACATTAGAACCACTGTCCAGCGGCAAAACAAATGCAGCAAACACGTGACAGACACGATATTTTTGTCTTTTATACCATGGTTGGGTTTAGTTAAACTCTCCTCCCCCCAAGGCCAGACTGTAAACAACTGTGAAAAGCAACCCTATAGAAATTCTGAATAATTCTGAAATAACATGCATCATACCGGCATGCATATATTACAGGAATTTCAATTTACAAGTGCCAACTGTTTCTTTTGACTAATTAGCTCGAACGAACGGAATGAAGTTTAGACATTGAGTGAAAAAAAAATGTGTTTGTCACATGTATTGAGGGCACCCATTTCAATAACTCCTGAACTTCAAATGAACTTTCAATAATTCTCTTTAACCCCCTCAGCCCCACCCCGACTCTCACCCACTTCCATATTATGTTGTTTTTAAGTCAGAGGCAGTTAAGTGGCTTTGCCAGGTTTGTGAGTGGAATTGTAGTGGCTCAAATCAAAATGGATTCATTTCTCCGTGACCCTTACACACACACTCCCTTAGAATCTTTTAGTATCCAGTCTACACGTCGCACTTGTGTGTCTCACATTCCACAGTTCATTTTCAATGTTAAAATACACTTAGTTGGGGTTTAGTCTATATTTCTTTGAATATTCTCACCCTCGGCGGAGCTTTAAAAGTCTCTGCAGATGGTCTGGACTCCTTTTAGTAATGAGATGAAGTTTTTAGTACAGGGAAATGAAGTGAGAATTTTCAGGATGCTTTTCCACAGGGAGCTTGGTATAAATTTGGCAAAATGTTGATGATGTCAAAGACGGGATGGGGGGGGGGCAGCTTCTCATTAGCCGATCTTCCCAGTTCAAGTATTACAGCGGCGTTAGTCTTTTGGGTTCCTCTTCAAACGATCCCATATTTATCCCCATCAAATGCCGGCGACTGCCCCCGCGACATCCCCGTGTGCATTTGCAGGAACTTGCTTAGTTAAACGCCTCAGAAAACTGCAGGAATGTGAGCTAAACTTGACGAGATCAAACACACTGGTGGCTGCACAGACGCTGGCCACTGTTCTAAGTGCGCTGCATTATTTATGTCCTTCAACATGGGCTTCCTAATGAGAATCTGGTGGCTGTTTTTTTTTTTTTGGGGGACTTCTCATTGCGACCCGTACTTCAGTCTGTGGACAAAGTGTTGACTTAAAGATGCCGTGAAAGCAACGCGACGGGATATATGTTGAGGATATCTTCAAGTCAGACTTCACAAGGGCTCTTCATTTTGGCCTGTCTTTGTCATAGTTGAGACGTTTTTTTTTTGTTTTTAGTGTGACTCTTCCAGACAGAATTATGAGAAGGAAAAATGCGAACCATAATTTCAACATCACGCTTGTTTTTTTTTTTGGGGGGGGGCAGGTTTTATGTTAGAGGCCACCTTGTGATACGCTGCCTACTCGACACCCCCTCTGGTGGGTCTCGCTCTCACATCACAAGGCAAGGGCCCTGTGGTTAAATGCAAAAAAATACAAAATAAAAATAAAAAATACTGCTGGCATTGTAATAAGCCAATGCAACAAAATAAGGATTATCACCCCGAGGCGCACTGGTTCACTCGAAGGACGCCGAACCAAAAGGCTGAGCATCCATCCTCTTAACATCACATATCCCTTGAAGAGTAAGCAGCAGGCTGCAGTGCAGCGTGTTGTCTTCATCCTTGAATCAGAGCCGGCAATAACTTATTCAGACTGAAGGGCCTCAATTAGACACTTTAAAACTCTGTGTAATTGGTGTCTTGCTGCAGATTGCCTGTGGATACGAGCCGCGCAAATTAATGCAGCCCAACTTTGGGTCTGTGGCGCTGTGATTGTCGCGCGCCGCACTTTTCGCAAGGTAACAGACTTTTGTATTCATCGTTCGCGGGCTCGGCTTTGTGTACCCGCAATGGTTGCGTGAGCTTTAGCGCAATGGGTTCCGGTATTTAGTCAATGCAAAGCCTCGATGAGTTTGCCTTTATACGCCGCCGTAATGGATGAAGTTGACAGAAAACATTTGGAAGGAGAATTTTTGAAAGTCGAGGCATCAAAAATGTTACTCACAATTATTTCATTTGGACTTCAAGCCGTTACATCACATTATTTGAATTTTCACGATTGACATTTGTCCAAAAGTATTTCAGCCCTGGAAAATGAAATGGCCACAGATGAACGCAAATACAATTGAAACCTTCTCGTTTGGCGTCCATACTTTGCAGGATTTCAAGACCTGATGCTTTGTTACTTGATGGCTTTAGCTTTGCTCTCTAAAAGGATGATTGTAATAATGGAAGAGGGAAAAAAAAGAAGAGCACATCTATTATTCCATGACAGACACACATGACTCATGAATCCCAGAAACTGTTTTACAATCAATCACCGGGTCGGATCCTGACAGAGGCATCTGCGGGGAAAAAAAGGAACATTGACTGAATAAACTGGTGCGAGAGGAAAAAATGGTTTTGTTATAAGTCCTGTAATGAACGGCGCTATTTCCAAGTTTCTGTCAGTGTTTTAACATTTGTGTTATTCTAACAGTAACCATGAGCCGAAGTCGGAAAACAACCTGGTGTTGGTTTCCGCTGTCAGACTTGAGCCGACCGAGGCCTCTGTTGCGATCGTGCGGACGGGACTGACCGCTCTCCAATCCAAACATGTCAGCCTCGCCGTGTCCAGCGCAAGCCGCTTCACCGTTAGTCCCTCACAACCTGACACATGTGCAGAAAAATCTCAACCCTGACTCTGGAATACCACTTTCCCTTTGTCGGACTTTCCCGCAAGCTCCCGGGGGGGAGAGGGTGGGGGGCATGTGGTTAGTGCCGTGGGCCTTGCTGTGTCACCTTAGTTAAGAAGCAGCTGGGGTCCATCTCAGGAAGGGGGTGGCTATGCATAGATCAGAGGCTGACTGACCCCTGTCTCCGGGCCTCCATGCTGGCAAGTTTATAAATGTTTCCTGCCGAGTGCTGTGAGGCCTGCCTGAGTGGAGACGCCGCTTCACCTTGCCAACCAGCCGCTGCTTCTCATCAAAGCGGCCGAGAGGTGGTCAAGCGCATGCAGATATCAAACCTCCTGGGGTCCGCCTTCGTCTCTTCCCCTGTGTACAGATAGGCAATGAGGATTAGAGCGCTCCGGCATCCCTTTTTTTTTTTTTTTCGGTGCTTTTTTTCCCTCTCGCTCGCTCACTCACTCCCCCCTCCACCTCCCTCTCTCTCTCACAGAGACTGACTGTTAACAATCCCTTTATCGAAATCCTGTCAGCACACCGCTTTGTGTTTTCCATTAGCATTTTGTTGCGGTGTGCAACTTGAATGGCTCCTTACACTTCCAAAACCACAATCTGGCAGGCGTCTTTAGAAATCTTTAGAAAGAAGGCAGTACGTCCAATACTAATGAGGGCTCTTTCTTAATAAACTTGCACTGGCACCTGTCGCCATCACACTTTTGCTTTGTTTTCTCACCCTTTCTTCTTTGCGCCATTGGACAAACCGGTACTGGCAAAAATCATACAATTGAATGGCCTGTTTTAGTACGATCCCCAATGGCTGGTGCTGAATAGCGTGTGAATTCACTTTTAACTCATTCACTCCCAAAGACGTTTTTAAACGTCTTTTCAGACTTGGTCTAGAATTGGCTGGTACTGAATGAGTTAACAAATTGTGTGTGGTGTTTGTTTTAACAGGTGTAAAAGTGAGAGAGCCTGTCATCAAGTTGAGGGTTTTTGTGATGGTGAAAATGCAGGACACCAGCACAAGGAAGGGAGCAGGCATGGCCGAATTGCAGAGGTCTCAAAAAGTATTTTTTCACAAGGAAGGAGTCACATTGAGGAATCAAAAATACCCCCCCCTGATGTATTTCCTTGATAGAAGCACAAAATGCATCTTGGGATATTTCCCTAGCTTAGACTTCACACGTACTGTATCCAACAGATGCATCCTCGTTTTAAGCTAGACGAGGACAACAAACCGGGCATTCTTGGTTTATTCGTACTTTCAATTGGAACAAGACTTGGGCGGCGACTAATGATGTTACACGAGGACGTCAGAATGGACAAGAAAGCAAAATTGAGAAATGGCTCATGTTTCTTTGTGTTGTGTCGCACAAGTGCTGAAATCTCGGAGATAGCAAGAATACGATGGTGGCGTCGGGATTTATTGTTCTGAGTTGTAATATGGCGTCGTGAAATAAAGGTGGGGTTACTCTTGGTTAAATAGTCTGTTGCCATTTGTCACACGGAAGCGTCAACAAATCACTAGCTTGCCATGCTCCACTGTTTTGGTATAACACACTTGCAGTTGGTACCCGAATAGAGGATGCCCAAAAAGGAGTACGAAAAGGCTATGAGTTTTGTTTAGTTTTTTTTTTGTACACTTTACAACAGTCAAAACAAAAAGAGAGATGCTTCCCAGCAAGGCTTTCTCCTTTTCTTTGTGGCCTTGGATTTAAGCATGACAAGTTCATGTTTCCGATAATTAAAGGTGACAGGGGGCGCGTACGTGCGTGTAAATGAAAACAAATATCGCCTAACTCGAGTCCCTCCTGTGAGTGCGGAGGTGGCCTTTGCCCTGTAGAAAGTGCCGGCTTCGTCTACTGCCCACTCGCTGACGAATTAAGGCTACATTTACATAATTATCTGTTTAATTGGCGCGCCACTACCAGTACTGTGCCCCCCCCCAAACCCCCACTTTTTTAATTTTTTTTTGTCCACATGAAATTTGTTACGTTGATATGGGGGCAGAGATTACACGCAAAGCAAGCAAACGGCCAACTCATGGCTTTCTTCTGCTAAACCTGATAATGCTTTGAGCCTATAAATGCTTCTCTTCCCACGCGTGTTTTTCGAGATAATTTGCACACAAAAAATGACGATTAAAATATCAACGTGGCACCGAAATGACACAAGTAAAGAGACTAAACATCGTGACTTAGTGCTTTGTCGACAGAAGTCTTAAAATTAAGAATCCTGCAAGATGTCAGAGAGCGCCAAAAAGCATCTGTAGGTATGGTAATTGTCACATATATGACAATTCAGAATGTTGGCAGCTTGAACCTGTGAAAGGAAATCTATTTCCAATATTATTTTATTTTGTTTCAACATTTTTCAAACGTACCAGTAAAACAATAACTGAACACTGCTCAGAATGGATTGAGTTCAACCTTAGAGGTGTCACCCATTCAGATTTTAAGGAAAGGGAGGAGGCTCCGCAACATCAACTCTACTGCTAAATACAGTCAAATAATATTTCAATTCCAATGGCGTCTCACTCGGGGCTCACATGGGAACTCCAGTAATGGATCTAAGTTGTTGTCATGAAAAAAGAATAATTAAGATTACATGTGAGACCTGGTGATCAAATTCATTTTGGTTAGGGGGATTTTCTCGCTGCTCAGCAAGTGCCAACAACGGGGTCCCATCTGTGTTTTACAGTCCAGTGGCAGTAGTACCTCTGCCCCCGTATTCTACCCCCCCCCCCCCAGCCCCCCTCACACACACCTCCATCATGTTTTTATCTTCCAGGCTTCAGCTGTGGCCCAGTCCAAACTCTTCACAACAATTAACAGGAATCATGTCATTCATATTTTGTTGGAGAAAAAAAAAACATTTAGATGAAAGTGGTCATTTTTGCTATGGTCGGAGCAAAACGGGTGTCATTGACCCCAAAGCAGACCCAAACAAGTAAAGCTCGTTTACAGGTTTTATGAAACAAAAAGAGCACACCATCATGAAATCACGACTCATAACAAAAAGCGACATGACAGAAAGTTGACGTAGAAACGAAAACAAAGAGCTCACCGGGAGAGGTGGGCCGAGAGCCACAGGAGAAGAGTACGAAAGCCAAACACAAACAACTCTAAACCTACACAAGGCAGAGGTACCAAAAGAAAATCACCGTCATGATTACTAACGAACGGAAGATGAGCAGTTCTACTGGCGAGGACTAAACAAAAAATGTGGACCGTCACTGACCACAAGCCATGACGATATCTCAGCACCTTTCTCTTGTCTAATGATGGGCAGAGCAGGAGACTCTGCCCACTGCCGCACACACCTGAACTCTGCAACACAAGGAACCCCCCCAAAACAAAACAGCAGAACGAAGTAACCAACCAGAATGTGACAATTTGAAATGCACCACTCGCTAGGATCATGTCTGGGAAGCAGCCTGAATGCTATTGCTAACCACTTCCTGTCAGCCGTAAAGATGTTGCATATCACAATAGCAATACACATCGCAATTAGATTGTTTTTTTCCAAAATGGCTCATCCCCACCGTGGATGTTCAAATATGATGACATACGTTCTCCTTATGCTAAATTAGCATAGCAGGAAATGCAGCGTTCAGGAGAAACAATGCGAGAGGCTGTCGGATCACTGACTTTGTTCCGCACTTGACGCTGCCTGAGCTCCGAGTGTTTGTCTCGCGGACTCCCTCGGTAGTGACGCTCGTGCTCGGTCTATGTGTCGGCTATCAGCGAACGGGTAGAGGGCTGCTTTGAAAGCGACTCTAGCGCCAGTGTCTGTGCCCGCTGCTGCCGCAGTTGCCGTGCCGGGCAGCCTCTGATCAGCCTGAGCCTTGCCTGCAGAGAGCTGGCACAGTCTCCAATCCTATTCTATGTTCAAAGGTAAAGCGGACCTCTCGCAGGCCCTCCCCCCACCCCCCATGCGCCCCCCCCGTCTTTGATGTGCTCTTCAGCACCACGCTCGTATCGCTGCCACTGCACATCTCCTGGCAGACGCCACGAGCCAGTCCAGAGCGAGCTGCGGGAAGTGGGGGGATTGGGCACTCTCCGTTTGCAAGTCACAATGCATTTCTACAGACAGGCTTCATATTCAATTGCTATTTCTTGACTCTGTTTTATTTATGAGTGGAGCAAAAACAATGGCTGCCCAAAGTAGAGAATTAAACGGTTTGCTGCATTTAAACCCACAGCGGCGGTTTGGTTGAGAAGCAGAGTTGGGATTAGCGCAAGAACAATAGTTCCATCACAATGCGCATCCTTCCTCCATATATGCCGCGCATCGGCGCTTCAGACGCGCGGCTCACCTAAAGCATCGAAATGAGCTGAGTCCACCCTGTTTGCTCATACGTCTCTGCTTCATAAATGACACATAAGAGGCGATGCAATAAATCACCTGATCTCATTTATTGCCCCCGGCTTGCAATCCCTCAACGAGCGTTTCGCAGACCCGGTGTGCAAATGAGCTGGAAGACGAATGCAAATGATCTCAACAAGGGGTTAAATTTGACATCAAGCGGCTTGTTATGCGCTGCACAAATGACTAGGTGTGGAACAAATGAAATCAAAGGCGTTTTGGCCCAAAAGGTGCATGGCCACCGCAGAATCTCCGAGGAGTTTCTGTCTTAATGATTTATATCGCCCCCAAACCCTTTGAGAATTAACAGCTGAGCGCGATATTCACGCCGTTGCAAATGAGCGTCCCCTGCGCGCCTAATAAGTGCGCTTACTCGTTCTGCAAAATAAATCCAGTTCTACTCCTGACGCTCTCTTCTGGATCACTCAACACTTCCAAACACGCTCGCTCTCCTCGTCGCCATGACGGTTGACGTATTCAGGCTTCAAGATGGTGACTGATGAGTCAGAGTCAGGCGAGCTTTGTTTATTATTGGTTGCCATGAATACAAAAGGAGCAGCTATTGAAAAGGCATTATTTAAACACAGGGACACACCCGGGCTACAGTTCAGCGCGGAATAAGGTCAGCGCGGTTACTCAGAGATGACGAATACGCTGACGATTGAAGCGGACGTTACATAAAGTTTGTTTCCCCGTCTGACGCCATCAGGTAGCGTTCGCCAGCTTCGCCGGGCGTCAGTTTTCATCTGCCACGCTGGCGGCGTTAAATGCTTACCTGGCTTGCCGCTTGACAAGTTGTCATGTCGGGCTCGAACCATCGCGAGCGGGATTTTGAAAGAGATTTGCCACCTGCTACGCCCCTCCTCTTTGGTGGGCTGCCCAAAAAAAAATGGAGTTGTGATGTGGGGGGAAAAAAGAAAAACACCTTGAAAAGCAGCAGTTAATCCTCCGTGATAAGCTCTTTGTCAGCTGTTCATGTTCGTGGAACAGTCGAGAGAATTCTCGCACGCACACATACAGAAGTGATGTGTGTGTAGTGGACACGTGAGAAAACATGGACGAACTTGACGGAATTTGACATGGAGATATCGCAACGCGCGGTTTAAGACGACAATAATGTGAACTGCTTTTACTGCAGGATTTGTGTAGAAAGACATGAGCTCACTCTTTCTACCTTTTTTCTTTTTTTTTTTCAATGTATCAGACCACTGATGTTTTTATATTTTGGAAGGCATAGTAATTGAAGGGTCTGGACTGAACAGAAGTCTCATTGGGTCTCCACTTGATGATAATAATGTGGAACGTCGGGTTAAACGGTCCCATTCCTAGACCGTTGCCAACTTCTGATTTGTATGGATTTGGAAACAATATTTCCTCCAGAAATTACGGAAATAGAATAAATCCATTTGCACGGTCAAACTGGCTTCACCGTAAAATGATTATTATATAATGGCTGTTACATTTGAACACTCATAGAAGAAGTGAACTAATATGGCTTGTAAAGCGAAAAAAAACCAACAAAACACTCGGTGTTAACATGATCAGTGAGGATGGTCTAATGCACGGAGGAACTTATACATTGAAATTACAATTACCGTATTTTCCACACTATAAGGTGCTTCGGAGTATAAGGCTCACCTTCAATGAATGGCCTATTTTGATACTGTTTTCATATATAGAGCACATTGCATTATAAAGCGCATAAAATAGAAGCCACAATGGTGGCTGAAGTTACGTTATGCATCCACTAGATGGCGCTACGCTAAAGGGAATACAATACAATGCTGCTTTTATATAGACTTTTCACAACCGGAGAAATCAGAATATTGATCCATATATGAGGCGCATCGGATTATAAGAAAATGGAATGCTTTTAGGTGCACCTCATAGTGCGGAAAATGCGGTAATAAATATGATCAGTCACATCACAGTCATATAGAGTTAATAGTTAATGACAATTTTAAAAAAAAATAAACAAAATAAACATCAATACCGCGCTGTGCATGCCTCTGCCTCTTGGGGGCAGTTTGGTGCAGTACATGTCCAAATCCAATCTTCAGCCCAATTTGCTGGGTCAAAACAATTAACCCAACATTGGGTAAAAGTAAACCAATCTGCGCAAACACTTTTTCTTATCGCCGAGAATTTTTTTTTAAATGTTAAATATTTTACGACTGTAACCCCAAATTGGTGATTATGTTCAAAACTTCCCAGATCAAATTGACTCCCACATCGAAGTATACATTTGCACGCCATGTGCAAACGCAAATAAAATACATATCGCCCCCTCCACTGCATCTCGTCCATCTATTTTATGATCACATAATCGCTCGGCCGGGCCAGCTATGCAAGCCTTATTGAAACCCTTTGGAACCAATTGTAGGAGAAAGGCCGTCTTGGGATGGCGGCGGTGGAGAGAAACGAGGCTCATTAGTTAAATCCCCACCGTGGGCTAATGCGGCCCCTCCAGGAGGAAAGCAAAGAGTGGAGGGGGAAAGATGATGCTTCTTTGACTTCTTCTTTCCCACATTTTCTTGCATGCATCAGCAGCTAAGCAAAGGGATGTAACGTCCCCAGTTGAAAGGTTGCCTTCGGCGCTCGCTCGAAGGCCCTCAGTTGGGGATTTTGCACCGATGGGTGCTGCGTGGGTGATCAAAGTGCGCGACCTATCACCATCCAAGTGCAATAAGCGGCGTGGCACGTTCTTACCTGTATTGAAGCATGCAAAGTCTCACTGAAGGACTTGAACATGTCGTTTCCTTTCCCACCTATTGTCATCAACCTTTTCAAGGCATCTTAAGCTATTTCATGCGATGACGTGCGCCGCTACCGAGCCGTATCGTAAAGTTTGTTCATCTGCAGCGAGCACTCTGAGCTTTTTCCATTGGCGACTATAAAACTCTTGTTTTGCTCATCATGATTTGGGAACTGGAGACCACGAAGCATGCGGCTCACACACTTAACCAGAATTTATCTTTTTGGCAGTAAGAGGAGGGGCTCGCCGTTGCTGTTATCTGTGCCCCCCCCCCCCCCCGAACGAATAAACATTCCATTTATTATTAACTCAGGTTTAAGGTAGTGCATTAATCCTGTCTGACAGTTTACCTACTTGTAAAAGCGGCGTTAAGGCTTTCGCCCTCCGCGGCAGATGGCTCTCGGCTGCTCGTTCTTTACTACGCGGACCCGCCTAAATAAGAGCTATGAACCCGTGTGTAAGCTTTGTGCTCCAAAGTCTCGGCTACCGGGAGTCACTGGAAAGCGCTCGCGCTCGGTTACGTAACAAAGTTCACCTGATTTATATTTGCTTGCCGCGACAGCACACTGCTCTCACTGCCCGGGTAAAACATTTGTTGAATTCCAGGAAGCCCCAGTCTTTCTTATTTGACTAACATAATTTTTCAAAACAGCAAATTTAGGCAAAACATTCAACCTCAAATGACACCATTTTTTTTCTGATGGCTTGATCACATTTTTTTTTGTAACGATTGGCTATTTTTACAAAACTATTCACATACAGAAGAAAACCTTCCACCAAAATGGCAAAACATTCTCATCCTTTTGCAAAAGCAAATAAGTCTTGCTTAACTCTTCAAACCTCTGTAAAAAAAATGTTTTTTTTTTTTATATTAAGCAATTAACACAAGCCATCCTATCAGTAAGCACACAATGCAGCAACTCCACACAGAATGAAAAACACATCTGGCTTTTGTTTTCTCTGTGCACATGGTCGGGCCATCTCAGTTTGACATCGAACTTTTGTCATCGTCCTGTCCACACACAGGGATCCATATTTCAACTACTTTTATGAAAATTCAAGGTGTTTACTGTATTTACTGCAAAAAAACCCAATAACAAAACAATGTTTTTCCTTTTCAAAATGTACCCCCAAAAATTCACTCATTAATTTTATTGATGAGAGAGATAGGGAAAAAACATTGCTGAAAAACATTTTTGATGGCAAAAAATACAAACACGAATCGTGCGTGAAGTGACAAGGCCAAGAATGCTAACACGATAGTTGAGAAACTTCTTGCACCTGTTACACTTGCAGATTGTTCTCAGGTGTTGTTCCGCCCGCAGTCAATGTTTCAAAGGAGTTTCATAAAGGTTAAAAGAAAAAAGGTTTTCATAACATTTCATCATTTGAAATGTAATAGTTCATGATATTCCACTCAAAAGGTAATTGTCTTTGAAATAATCTCCATCTAGTCAAAGCTTGTTTCCCCGTATTTTATTCTGAAAACGTAGTTGGTCGTCGCAATGCATTGTGGGTACAATACGTCGTGTTTCGTGGACAAGTGTTGTCCCTGAAACTTGCTAGCTCGGAGCACTGTGTACGAACGTAGCAATATCGCTAAGTTACTGCTAACACGCTAATTAGCATGCGAAAGGATCACGCAAATGCTTTGTTTATCATTGTCACACTTAGAGCTGCAGTTATGTCTGTTGTTTGGCACTGCATGGACAATTTGTGTTGTATTTATTTGGTTACAAGACGCGAATGCATGTTTGAAATTTGTTTATCCGAGTCTCGCTCAACATTTTCATCGAGCTGATGTCACAGTTGTTCACTGAAAGCTGTCAAGACGACCGTAATAAAGGAGCAAGACGCTCAGTTTCCTGGCTCATGAAGATTTGAGTTTGGCTTCCTGTTGACCTGGGTTAACATACCATGTGTATCCAACACGTAGTGATAACAGTCCAAGGTGTGCTTGTATGTTCATATTCAACACCCACAAAACTTGTTTTTGTTGATATTGAGTCAGTCATTTTTGTACTGTTATTCTATTCAGCTGTGCTCCAAACATGTTCAAGTATTCACACCGCTGTTCAGTGACTGTGGTTCACTGTGCTGCGCTCACAGATGACATCAAGTTTGGCCTCAACCTCATTTGCCCCGCTGTTGCTATCAATAAGCGCCTGAGGCAGCTGCTCATGTGACGTGGCGGGACTCGCTCAAAAGATATTTGGTCCTTGGACCCGATCATTTAGTTGCCCTATTCAGACGGCTAACAATTGACGGCAATTCAGTTCAGCGAACATGATGACGCATCATCCTTATGTCAAAAAAAAACAAAAGTTCTGTTTTGTGACCCGATGCAAGGATGAGATGTTTTATAACCAGGTCATTTTGAAAGGCAATTCAGAGACTCATGTGCGCTGTCGACATGTGTTTGTGAGTTTTAAGGGGCGGGGGGGCTTTGTGCTCCCCTTCGCCAATGCATCACATGAATCAGTAGCAGCCTTTGAGAATCAAGTGTGAAGCGCGGAGAATAGAGGAGAGGGAAAAGGGGAGCTCAATGTTTTGTGTGCAGACCCCTTTATGAGATGTGGTAACACTCCCTATGTGACACTGCATGTCCTATGTGAGTAGGAAAAGACCCCCTCCCCGCTTTATTTTGTTTCGTAGTGAACACAGCATTGACAGCAGAACTTGTAATAGGTTGGAGCCCAGGTTGGTCTTTTTTTTATTTTTATAAATACATCAGGCTCTCTGACCGACATTAAGACTTACTTATTATGAATTGAAAATGTGTACAAAAATGTTATTTGACTTACCCTTCTACCATTTTTGGATAATTATTTTCACCATATATTTTCTGTCTATATGTCAGCAGTTGCTGGGGTGGTGGCGTTTGCTAAAGGGCACTTCAGCAGTGCCAAACAAACTGGCGAAAACAATAAGAAGTCATAATTGAATGATTCAATGATGATCTATCTATCTATCTATCATCTATCTATCTATCGATCGATCGATCGATTGATCGATCTATTTTACTGTATTTTTTTTCAGACTTTCATTTGTGCTACTTTTCATCGGTTGGCTGGTCCGGCAATGTAAAATCAGGCACCACATGTATACAATATATTTAAATTAGAGCTCAGACCAGCACCCAAAATCACCATTCCCTCATCGTATCGACTTCCTTTTGGCGGGTGGCAAATACTTTTGGTGGCTTAAAACGGTGGTGGTGTGTTTTTCCTCGTTGCACTGTATATGTATGTTTCATATCAAAACCTGTTTTCTTAATCTTGGACCTTTTGCTTCTTCTTTTAACATACAATAATTTCCAAGAACCACTAACTGACTATTATCTGTTCAAAAATAAATAATTTGTTTATTTCTCTTGTTTATGTGAAGGTTGATAGTGAATGTTAATGCATGGGGAAAACCCCAACAAAATTGCTGCCAACAAAAAAGGTTCCAAGCCTGTTTGTTCTCAAAACAAGTGAAGCCAATCCCAGAAGGGAAACTATTGCAAACTTTGAGTTCAATCATGCTTTTGTCTCTTTTTCTTTCTATAAAGAAAAGTGGAAACCAAATCGATTAAAACCGGAAATTGGATTTTTGTAGAAAAAATGTTAAGGCCATATTACCCGTTCCCGGCGAGAGTTACCGTATTTTCACGACCATTCGGCGCACCGTGTTGTTGGGCACGCCCAGCCTTCACTCATTGGCAGACTTCCGCATGCCTGACGTCACTCACGCCCGCCTTTTCTCTATATAAACAGCGTGTCGGCCAGAAGCGCGCTCAGTCAGGCTTTGGAACTCGGCTCATACACTAGACTTTTAATGGCGCCTTATGATCGTGAAAATATGGTATTTTGATTGCAGTGTGTTTGTCCGAATAATTATGCATGAACTTATTTCGGGGTGGGCCCGTCTTTACATTTTGCGAATGGAGGCTTCTGATTGGCTAAAATGGTCAGTGATTCTCGCACCACCTGGTCTTTGCCATGAATTTGCAACTATTCCAAGCAGTGTGTGTGGCTGTCACCCAGTCTGTGATCCCTGCCACTGGATTTTCAAAATTATTTTTCCAACTCCAAAAGGATCGCATCAGTCAGACTAAGCATAAATAGAATGTTTGATATTTAATGAACACGGCTCTAATTCCCTCCTCATCTCCGGTTATGAAGGAGGACTTGAATCCAGCCACCGCTGAGATAAATCAGCCGGCATAAAGAGCCGCATGAATTACAACACAGAGACGCTTCTGTCGACCTTTCACGCGCTCAATTCTGCTCCGTTGCTTTGAGAGAAAGGAATTTCACTGTTACACAATCGAGTCTCTGGTTCCATTAGGCAACTTTTTCCATTTGAAATGTACTTTGTCTAAGCCACGAAAACACTTTCAGACTGTCATATTCAGCAATCACACCATGGCAAATATGGAGGATTCTCTCCAACCAGCAATTTTTTTCCCCCTTCCTCATAAAATTGGGTCTTTTCCGAGGTTTGAAGTTCCTCATTCAAGAGCGCTTTGGGATCGTGAGCACATTGTCGGAAACTCCGCCAATCCGAGCGAAATGGAATATTTTATTTGGTGTCAGCGCTTAATTTGGATTAAGCGTATGAGAGCAATTAAACAGAGGCTTTAATTTCTAAGACGACGAGAACAGAAAATGTCACTTTTCAACCGTTCCCGCTGGAAAGTATGAAACGAGAGTCTTGAAAAATCACAATGTGCTCCTTTTGCAGCTCAGTGTGCACGCCCAGGCGTGGGTGTGACCTGGAAGGTCGCATAGAGGGCACCAAATCCTACCTTTTACCAGCCAGACCTCCCCATAGACACTCCAGTGTGTGTGCGTGTGTGTGTGTGCGTGGGGTGGGGGTGTTTGGTGGCCAGTGAACCTGCATGTGTGTGCACAACAACTGCAAGAGTGCAGGCGAAGCTGTTTACATGTCCACAAATGCACGCTTATTTTTCTTCTCATCCCACCGTTGTCCAAGCATTCGTCAGCACCCAAAACACTTTTATTATTATTATTATTATTTTTTTTTTTTTCAAATCAACTTCACAATCCATTTCGCAGCGCGGCCGACGCGGGGAGTTAACCTCATCATCACCTTGGGTCTAAAGTCACAGCCGACAGATGGAAAAAAAAACAATGGGCACTTTTCACGTTTCATTTCAGGGCCGGGAGATGTGACAAAATTTGGCATCAATAAAACCACTTTGAAAGTAGGAACACATGTCTGATTGATGCCTGTTAAAATAAGGCCACCAGAGTAGAAGAGCAGCTATTGCAACGCCTCTGTTCTGGAACACAGTGCAATTTGGGTGCAGTTAGAAAATGGTCATATTTCTGTGAAGAAGAAAAAAAATGGTATGAGCAAATTAGAGGAAAAGCGGCAAAGGAAACTGGCACAGTTTCCATCCTGTCCCAAGGCGCTTTACTACTTTTGCTGAGGGCTTGAAGCTTTTATTTTATTGGTAGTGACTGACCTCTGGAGAATATTCCATAGCACAAGAATAAAAGGTATTGTTGAATAAATACCTTTTGTTTTCTGACACTTACACATTTTAGTTGGAGCTGCTGAAAATATGTTGTTGTTGTTCGCATTTCTTTTCCAATCTTGATTGAATCAAGGTTGTCCTGATCTGTTTTGTTGTCTAGATTTTATTTAGTTATTCCGTGGAGGGGGGGCGGGGGGGGGTTCAACATACAAAATACAGTACATCAAATCATGTGTGCCACAATGATTAGCACCTTTGATGCAAAAACTTGGTGCAATTCCATTTTGCCCATAAAATAACACCAAATCTTCTCTTTTAATATTTCACAAGATGGGATAACATAGAAAGCGGGTCTTCGACCATTCCTCTTTGCGCAATCTTCCCGTATCATCCAGCTGCCAGGGATCTGTCCTCGGCACCCTCCTCTTTCACTTGTTAGAATGTTCCGAGTAAGATCTGCAGTCGAGGTAACTCTTTGCCGTGAATACACGTCAGAAAGCAGAGTCGTGTATTTTCTGTGCCAGTCATTTCATGAATTCATGCATGTTTTAGTCCCAGATTTGACACAGTTATCCGCTACGTGCCGGATGGGCAAAACATGTCTATTTGATGTGAGTGGAGTGCACCACTTGGCTGCAACCAGCAGGGGCCCTGCTGATTTAGTCAGAAAAGTTGTTCCAAAACAATTAGCATGAGCTCAACTCTGGCAAGTTGTGCTCCATCCCCTCAAGACTCCCATTGTGCCTCCCCTTACCTGCGCTTCATTATTCCGATCAATACAACACCGCCGTGAACGCAGGAGTTAAGAACATTCACAGAGCGATTCTCTCTTCTCGTTAAAATTCTGTTTAAGTAAGCATCTGTCACAGGCTTGGCTTGTATTATTTGACAAGGGTGTCCGAGTCAAGATTTGCTAGCCCTACTGTGTTGCCCATTTAAAAAAAACAGGCCTGGAAATCGAAATATCGCATAAGATTCTTCACTTGATTGTGTTGTTGTCAAAGGCAGGTTCAAAACGAAGACTCATATATTTGCCGTCTCTTCCGTGCGTCGAGAGGGCGCGTGTGCACGTTAAACGGTCGAGAGGGTGTTGTCTACATGCTGCGCGACTTCATTCGTACGGTGTGGGCCCTCTCCACGCGGCGCTGGGGGCCAAAACACTCGAGATTGCTTTGATCTGGATTCCCTGTGTCTGGTCCAATCACAGTCATGTCACCGGCTCCCCACGGCGGGAGCGACTCATTCATGGCGCAGAGCGGAGCGGGGACCTCCTGCATTTGATGACTTTCTATACGCCATTTCATTTCACAAGAACCGTGTTCCCAAAATGACTCCGTCGGTCCGTACGGACGGAAGAAGACCGGGGAGGGACTCTAAGGAAGAGGAATAGATGAGTCCAGATTTGGTCTATATTGGGAACTATAACGTATATTGCCTTGCTTGTAAAATGATTAAAAACTGTCATTGCACTTTTACATCTTCTTAAAAGCAACATCGTTGTATTATTTGATGCGGTTGTTCATCAGCAAAATTTCGGACCCCAACAAAGCACCTCATCGATGCGTCTCATTTTCACACCACCACTTGAACATTGATGATGAAACAGCAAAACAAAATGATTTACTGTCCAAGGGCGGCATTAGACCTTTTTATTGCACTCATATTATATGATCACAGGAGAGCAATAGCCCGAAGCCAAATGATTAGTTCAAAGAGGCAGTGGGTAAAAGGCAAAAAAAAAAGGGGGGGGGGGGGACCAGCAGATGATGAACAAGAACAAAGCATTGTGGTTAACTGGTGGTTAAAATGAGAGCTCAGAAGAAAACCAAAATGCAAATAAATCAAGTTAACGTGTCCTCCCTTGCTTCGTCAAAACGGAGAGTTCGCACCAGAAGGGTAGGATCCCTAACAAGAACTAATGCTGGTTATGAGAGCAGAGGTTTTTTTTTTTTTGCATCTCATCACAATGTCGCTCCCCACGGGCCCACCGCCAGTTCTATTCAGACTGGTAGAGCACCTCTCTTCCAGGAGCGCTGTATTTTTAGGATGTTGTGAAGCTTCCTCCGCCGCATACGCAATGAGATGCCTGCCTTTAGGGGGATGTCGAGTTTGAAGATGATGTCCTTTGGATTTGATTAATTCAGTAACGCAGAGAAGCTGTCCCTGACTTAAAATAGACTCCCTTTTTTAAATGACGACGCTGCTGTTGTTTTCTTACGCTCCCCGTTCGCTCTCTTTGGCAGCGCATGGCGACAGGAAGCAAAAAATATATATATATTTTTAAACAGGCCTATCATTGAGTACGACTGGAGGGAATTTGTTTGCACGGGGCATGAGTTTTAGATCCAAACGATATAAAATACACACAATCTCTATTCTCATATTCCATACATTTGTTGTGATGGTGCGCCATTACGCCTCGTCTGTCTGTTTGACCAAAACAAAATGTTCTCCATTTGGTGATAGCAGTACAACCTCGCCCAAAACAGTACAGTACACTACATCTTCAGAAAGATAAATATATCTACAATAATCCACTTAAAATACCATATGTCAGTCATCCACTTAATATTGTCTCATTTACTTCCCACGGAGATGGGTGACATGAACGCTCTTTAACAACAATTCCCCCAAAGATGAAAGAACTCTCAAACAAAAGTGCGCGGGCTGCAGACTTTGATTTGCTTCTTTCATACGATGCTAATTAGATCACTCGCAGTGAAAGCTACTCCAGTTGTCTAAATGGAATGACAAGACGGTGTGCGCCGTAATGGGAGCGCCCGGTACATTATTTTCAATCAAAGCGGTAGGGTGGAAGAATTGGCTGATCAGAAAGAGACACTCATGGCACTGTCACACATCACTGTCCTGAAGAACGCTCGTGTGTTGGAATCCATCCATCCATTTTCAACACGGCTTATCCTGGGGAGGGGGCGCTGGAGCCTATTACAGCTGATTTTGGAGCAGAAGACTATACCCTCAAATGGTCACCAGTCAGTTGTAGGGCGGTGTGTTGAAGTAATTTGGTGTGATTAACCCTTTCATGCACCAATGATGATAACCTGATAACATGATTAGCTGTCCACTGTAGTAACCGCTGAAAGGGTTAAATTGTGAAGATCATTTGTGTGGAATCGATATTTTTAACGTCTTGGAGTGGTCGAAACGAAATGGAATGAAGTCCTCGGCTGCGACCAGCGGAGGCGCTGATGATTCAATTTCAACCGATTTTCATTCGGACGAAGAATTTCCGTGACATCAGCGTATGCAAAGTCGAGCTACGGCCTAAAAACTACTAAGAACTCACAAAGCTGCTCTTGAAACAAAACGATTTGTCTTTCAAAAACAAAACAAAAAAACAAACAAAAGACGAAACGGAATAAAAAGTAAATATCATGAAAAATCCCAAACTATTATGAACATGATAGCAATCCAGGTAAGGATGCTAATTAATACAGTGACATGGAATTGGATAATAAGGGTGAAATTGAGATCAGGGTTTTGAAGTAACCCAGGACAGGAAGTAAGAAATCTGCAATGAGAGCAGGGGGCAATGTATCAAAAACAAATAAAAACGCGACATGAACAAACAAGGTAAACTCCCGGAAAAAGCATGTCTCAAGCAGCAGGGGGAGACTTCCAACCAGCGTGCGCCTCCGCGATGACTAATGAAGAATCTTCTGCTCTCAAACATGTCGTTCACCTCCTTCAGCGGTAATTAATGGCTCATTGGAGGAGGACTGAATTTCACCCCAGATTTTCTCACCTATTATCCACGACTTTAACACTGGCCTCCCTTGCATACTGAGTGTGCATTAAAGCAGCCAGAGCAATGCAAAGAACCCCCCCTCCCCCATCCCACCCACCACCCCACCCCTCACCAAAGGTCTTTCTACAAAGTGTGTTTTTCTAATGAATTAAAGATGGCTCCCTTGCTCTCTGGTTGGTAAACATTGCTGTTTGCCGCATAATATGGCTTACACAAATGAGTGCCATGGTTGAAATTCAAAATTCAGATAATGCATGAAAGTGGGAAAACTGCGTTAAAAACAGTGGATGATGAATCGGATGAACCGCAGCCGCCCTTTAATCAGCGATGGCCGCAGCGCTTCGTTTCCCTTTTATCAGAAATGCTCATGCATCGTTTGTTGTTGTTGTTGTTGTTGTTGTGTGTTTTCAGAAGAGTTTTCTCACAATTAAATTCCGGGCTGGTGTCCGGGCTTCCGTAGCAACAGCAGTGACCTTCTGTTGATTTGGTCCCTACAAGCTGCAAATAGATTTTGAGCTGATAAAACCCAGCAGGCAATGTGAAAATGGTTCAATTAGGCCGGCCATAAACCTGTTAGGGCTTGCTTGGGCTTGAGGGGGGAGGCCTTTTTATTTTTTTTTTTGCCGCTCAGTTAATATTGCTTCAGCACATTAAAATGTGTACATGATGGGCGCTCAGGAGCACTTCTTGTGCCAGTGAGTATTCTCCTGGTGGACACTTGAGCAAAGAATGAACCAATTTCTCCCTTTCAACAAAGGCACAATTACCAGTGCTGTTTTATCCCACGGAGAGGAACAAAGTATGCTCGAGCACCAAAAGCTTTTTCTAAAAGGTTAATATCATATTTTATTCAGATGTACAAAATCGATGACAGGTGGAACCTCAAATTAACAGATCCTGAACCGTAGTGTCCAGTCCACTCAAAATGCCTCTTTGTAGTTCGTTCCAGAATTGGCTGCAATTAGCGCCGGCAACAAGTGCTTCCTCACTCCGAAAATTTGGATTTGGAGTTTTGCGACTTACTGAACAAAAAGGTATCGTACCTCTTCTTACGAAATTCATTTTTTCTGAAATAAATTTCTTAACTAGAAAATTTTGTAAGTAGAGATGCGTTTTCCATGTAAATGCCCTAATCCGTTCCAAGCCCCCCCAAAATTCAGACCTAAATGTTTTCTAAAGCATAAAAATGCATCAAAATATCTAACAAATACATGTTACAATTAGATTTTTGCACAATAAATGAGAGTTGTGTATAGTTAAAAAAAAACAAAGAATAAAGAATACAAATGATGGTCATTTAACTTTTAACTGCGTCCTCATTGTTTTTTTTCCCCTCTTTAGTCCATGTTCTCTCCCAGAAGTGTTTTTTGACTGGCGTTTTGTAAAGAACTGATCCAAGGACCTTTGCTTTTGTCGGCTTTGAACAATCCTTCGCAAATATCCAAGGCAAACATCAGCATCGAGAGCGATCGCCAAACTGGTGAGCACTTTTTCTGGGGGATTCACATTTACGTAAAACTATCGGAACGCCTGATGGCCCGAGGGGCGAATGACGAGGACGCTGCATCGACTCATATCTATCTATTTATCAATCTACACACATAGACACGGTAGAAGTCCCTCTTAGCCAATGGGATGCCAGGATGATGCTCAGTAATAGCCAATGGCAGAGTAGCTACAAGCATGCTGCGTTCGGGAAACTCGGAGCTGCGGGTAGCAGCCCATACTGTACCTTTACCTTTCGTATCTTGAAATGTATTTAATAACTTGAGGCAATATTTTCCTGTTGAGGCGTTTTGTAACGTGAAGATTTCATATGAAGAGACGTTCGCAACGTAGAGGTACCACTGTATGTCTCAACCGAATGAGGCGTCCCTTTGCTCACGTAGAGTCAGGATGTTCATAGACAGAGAATCACAGCGGCAGACGGGCGGCCGGTAGCGCCGCCCACGTTTGTGTCTCCGACAATTATACTCCGGGCTGACAAGGGGGCACGGTTCAGACACTACGTTAAGAGACTTTGTCAAACGTGCAGGCCATCAAAACGCGCGGGCAGCCCCAGCTGAAGTCAGTCGTCCCCCATTAACGGTGGCCCCGTTGGCTCCTCCCGTGACCTGCGAGCTGGGAAATGAAAGGCGATGAGGTGCAATCATTTATATAAGCAATGTCAGGGTGCGTTGGACATGGACGCCCCCTGCCTCCCTGTGCCTCATCAGCCCCTCTGATCAGATGAGGATGCATAATACATCAGACGGTCAGTAAGTGGAAGAAAGACATTCATCACTGTCCACCTTTCAAATTAGATTCCACAGACGTGGCAATCAGTCAGATGCATCAGTATTCGGCTGAGGCGGAAGGAAAAGACGTCCTCCGTTCGGCACAACCGTACTTGAGTGTTACAGCTGCCCTTCCTACGTAATCTCGACTTCAAAGAATGGAGTCGTGCTCTGTGTTGATTTTAACACCAATTGATTAACCTGCCCCACTGCGAATATACGTCTGTCTGTCTGGTGATGGGAGCGAGGCGAGTATTGCGCCGACTCGTGTTGCGTTTTAAAAAGGTCTCACAAAGTGGCTTGCTGCAGGCGTCATGGGCCAAATGCCTCTCCTGTGTGATATAAAACTAAGCTGAGTCCCCCCGCATTGCCCCCCGATTAACTTCAATTTTGTTGCCAGTTGGGGTGCAGGTCAAACAAACCAGATGGCTCGCAGATCGGGATTAAGATCCAAATTAAAACGATCAGTAAAAAAATAAAATAATGAAAGTAAGAAGAGACAATATGACAGTTTTAATCATCTGTGGCTCTGTGACTCAATGAAATTCTCTGTCAGCAGCCGCAGCACTGCACGCTGAGTGGATTTGAAGAGTAACTAGATTAGTTGTTGCGGCGATTAAAATCAAAACAGCAGATTCAGATTGCAGATGTAATTCGGGCCACACCGATAGGTCAGTATGTGATTTGCGGACTGGAAGTTGGGTCCGAGCCGAATCTTGAAAAATACATCTCGGCGTGAGTTTTTGGTCTTTGTGGCCAAACCTTCACCACTTTTCCTTGCTTCAAAATGCATCAAATGGCAAGTCAAGTCATTTGGGTTGAGGTTGTACCTTACATTGCTCACACGGTGGCACGTGTTTCCGTTAAATGACACTTCAGAGATATCGATGGTTTCGAATATAATCGGGCCTAAATACTCACATAAAATCAAGAGAAAGCTTACGGCGGATGCTCTACATCTGTGACTTCTTGTTTTCATGAATGTTCTCAATTACGTTTGGATCAAAGCATTTTATTTTTTTTTCTGCGATCCAACATCTGAGATTGTACAATGAGTAAAAAGAACTCCAAAAGGAGAGACAGTTACCCCAATCATATGTAATCTCATTTTTTTCTCTTTGGATGTTTCTCTTATTTTTATGACGATCTCCCTGTCCTACATCAGGTAAGAATGTCGGCTCGCCGTCATGTACTTCGTCACCTTACCTTCCTCCATCACCGATCATTTCATGTGTCCCATTTTGCTCGCCCAATTACAAACTGTACTTACGAGGTACGAACTGTAGCTCTTTAAGTATGCGATGCGTCATCACAAGGAGTTCATAATGGCCTCTTTCTTTCCAACAACAACAAAAAAAAACATGTTCAATTGAAAGCGGCTTGCTCCGTTACTCTTTATAGTATGTCCAAATGCCGTCCCGGGGGCTCGTGATTAATTACATCTCCACGGCAATCTTGTCACTTTGTCTCTTGGTTCGCAGCAAAGATTTTCCAAGAGTCATTTTCCATTTTGTACCTCAAGGAGAATGCTTTATTTAGTCTAGCCTCTCCGTAATGCGTAACTTATGTCGGTCTTGACTGGGTCGGACCATCATGCCAAGCCCATGCCAGAGTGCAGAACATCAAATGTTCTGGGAGATTGGCTTGAGCTTCTTTTTCTGGATGTTTGGTTTTTCGCCGCATCCTACCGTCAACGTTTCCCAACGTTCTGTAATCGGTTTCAAAATGGAAACAATTAGTTCGCCGAGGAAGTCTCTAGCGGTTGGTGTTTGGCCTTTTGAGTCCGGCGGGACTCTTGCCGTGGCATTGTGAGCTAGCATGGGATAAACTATGTCATTCATCAGTTTCCTTCCGTCTATTCTACAATTTGAATCTATCGCGGATAAATCAGAACAACCGCGTAGAACTCCTTCAAGAAGCGAGAAAAAGTCTGATTCTCAATGCCCAAATCAAAGACATTATGCAGCCCTCTAGCTTGTTATCAGAAGAGAGAATATAACCTGTGCAGTGTGCAGTGACTCGAAAGTGTGTATGCATCGGGGCTGTTCTTGAAGCGCTTGGTGGTTCTTTCTGGTCTCCTCTCATCAAATGCGTGTTCTTAATTTGCTTCAGTGCGCCTGAGGAAAGGTCATGATCCAGATGCTTTTACTGTCCTCTACTGGTCCCCACCGCGGAGGGACGATCGGAGTGGGAGCAAGGAACCGGTATTTCTTCTGGGGCACAAAAGTACATATCCTTATTTCTAATGAACGCGCCTGTCCAACCGACTGCTATTTCATTTGTTGGTTGAGGCACGAAAGAGGTGGGACCATGAGGGACACCTCTGGATGACTGACAGCATCTACATACTACATCTTGCACAGAGGTCATTGCAAAAGTCCCAGAGCGTACCTTGTCTCTGGGATCTTTTTCTCCTCGCGGTGACAAGTAGAACCTTCTCTTGCTATTTCATGTTAGGAAAAAAAGTTTGCTCCTCAGTGAGGGTTCAAACTAGCAGTTAAATGAACAGTGAGTTCTTGCGCAACTGTTTTTAAATGAACGCACAGGCCTTTCACCGAATTCCTTCTATGGGCTCCGTAGCTATATATCACTCTCCCTTTTTTGTGGTGGTGACAATTTGACCCCGGAAAACAAATATTATTTTCTATGAGAATTTGATTTTGATAGCTGTTGAGTCACTCTAAATACAAACACAACTGACTAGCAGTTACTGTCAGCCGCAATGATTCGCCGTAAAAGTGTTGGCACAAAACAACGAGCTACCAACAACGATGGCGCGTTACAGTGGAAAACAAAAGAGTTGAGAAAAGTTGAGCGGGACCAGCCTATTCATTCCTTTTTTTGAGGCTTATATAAGCATGATAGTGCTTTGCCGTTGGTCCGGAAAACATACGACATGTGCAATAATTGATAGTTGGGGTCGTGCATCTCTCCGCAAAAGACGGTTTGATACGATATGTGAAGTGCAAAATGATTAAATGACGGTTCCATTTGAAAGTGGAACAATTCAATCCATTTCGCCTCAGGGGGATTACGATTTGATTCGGCGGGAGTCCATTTGAGAGGTGTGAGGGCAAATTACTTTTTTGTTGTCATTTTCTATACATTTGAATGAACTTATCAGTACTTTAGATCTGCCATTTACTTTTTAGATTTGTCTCTCCACTAAAAGACGATTCGATATGTACCTTGTATGCATTTCAAAGTGGAATGATCACATCTTTTAAACCCAAAAATTATTTGTCAGTTCAAACCGTTTTTTTTAATTTTTGTTTACGTCACTGATATCTGCAGTCATTAAGGTGCCATCTAATGTATTACCCGAGCTCACAACACACTTAAAGATCCAGTGGCAACGCAACCTTCAATACAAAAAGGCACCCGTTGAAAGTTTATACTGTAATATGTTATCTAATCCGCTAATCACATACTGTAACTTGAGGTATTTAGGAATGTAGACATGGTCAAGATCAACGTGAAATTCAAACTCAGCATCAGAATGGGGAAGAATGCATGTTGGAACATTTGATGGTTGTTGGTGCCAGACGGGCCAGTCTAAATATTTTAGAAACTGCTGATCTAATGGGATTTTTATGAACAACCATCCCTCATCATCTCATCAACTCTTACCGAAAAAAAAAGAGGGGGAAAATATTGTATGAGCAGAATTTCTCTTCCTGAAAATATCTTGCAGTGGCAAACGTTTGAAAAGAGCCATTAGGCTGGTTTGCGCGAACAAAAAAAAGGGAGGGCGAACTAAACAGATCGTTGCAACTGAGACATCGAGCATACAATTTGCATGCAGTCAAAATGGGACACTAAAACAAAGTATTGCCTGGTCTGAGTATTGATGTCTGCTGTGACATTTAAATTACAGAGTAAGACAACCACAGATGCTGTTGGCGGCACAGTTTTGCTACGCTTGCTGAGCAAAGTTTAAACACCTTTTTATGACCGCAGCGTGTCTTGTGAGGACTATTTAAGATCATGTAATCTTTTAGTGGTCCTTCAAAGGAGGAGTTCCATTTCCTTACTTCCAGCTGGCTGTTTTCTTAAACGTTGACAGTAAGTCACTCAAACCCAATCTTTCAGATCAGTGGTTCTCAACCGCTATGTCGTTCGAGATCATCAGGCAATTTGGAGCAAATTTGGAGGTAAAGGAGTGCCAAACCCAGTGCCAGCTTGATGTACTTAAAAAACGGTCTATGAATTAGCAAGTTGAAAATGATTTTCAGCCGTTCTATGCGATGTACTTCCTTGGCTGGTTCAGTCCGGGCAGCCCCTTTTCTAATTTGGCGTCTCGTTCGTTTCTAAACTCGTAGCGTCTAAGTGCCGCCTTCGGTTATGGCATTCGCTCGCCGTGTCCTGAAAATAGAGTGAAAAACAGGCGGAATCTACCATGTCTGTGTTTGTTTCTCTTGCAAATGTAGCCAGCACGGCATTGACAAAACATCACAGGCCCACAGGCCACAGTGGGCGTGCAGAAGAAAGTGGCCCAACGCTGACTGCTGGCACTGAAACATATATACTGTGTACGCAGTGGCATTGGCTGGCACACAGTGACGCACAAACATGCAGTGAAAGAAACAGATTTACATAGCATCACGTCTCGAATATCAAAAAGTGTTTGACTCAGCTCAACCCCGAGTAGAAACTCTTAATGGAGTTGTCTTGCTCTCTCCACCTACCAACCCACAGGTGTCAAGCTCAGGGGACCGGAATTGGTCCGATGCATCATTTTTTTGTGGCCCACTAAAACAAATAAAGTGTCCATTTCGTGTTTCTTCCTAAATGCCACTTAACTACATCTAGAAACTCTTTGACTGGACAATCTAAAACCTCGTGTAATGTTGGACCAGGTAGTTGAAATATTTTTTTATCTTTTATCTGTATTCCAATTCACTTTCAGTACAAATTAATAGCAATCATAATGATAATAATAATAATAATAATAATAAATATTTGGTTGTAATTCTTTTCTATGACTTTTTACAACTGAAATTCAGCAGTCTAACTATCTATCCATGTAGCTAGCTAGCTAGCTAGCCAGGTGTGAATGTATGGACTAGATAATGTTCTCATCTCAAAAGGGAAACCATATATCTTGTTTCCCTTTTTGCGGCTTCATTACATCCTAGATTTTTGTTTTTGTAAACCAAATCATGGATTAGTCGCAGGATTTTGAGATGATTATTTTTCCACACGGACTGTTCATGCAGAGCAATAAGCACAAGTCAGGAGGACAGTGAGTGTCCAAAGTATGGAATTATTTTACACCTAATCAAAGAAGCTAAAATGAAAGTTTCACAACTCTTCGGTAAAGTAAACATTGTTAGCTATTTAAATGTAGCCTACCACTGCCATATTCAAAGGGATTTTAATCCCGCTATTGTCGGTTAAGGATAGACGCTGCCATCAGTGCACATTCAGTCACCTTAATGAAAAGGTAAAAAAATAAACACGTGCACACGTTGCCTCAACATAGAGTGGTTAACGGTTCCCCCAGTTAAACCAAATGTAAGAACATAACACGAGTGAAACCATGACGACGATGTGGCCCACTGTGAAAACGAGTTTGACACCAATCCTCACGGAACACAACGACCCCTCTCTCACTTTCCTTCATTTTTGACAAAATACAGCAGAAAGACGTTAACATTAAAACCACCGCACTGCATCTTTCAATGGCGATTAGAGAGAGAGAGAGAAAGAAAAAAAGAAGAGTGGAGGCCAAGGGAGACTTGCAAGGCGTGAGTGTAAAAATAAGAAGCCCGGCAGGAGCGGCGCCACAAGGTCACCTCTGCCATAGCGCCGGGCCTGTCGGATCGAAGGCGCGGCCAAGGGGTTGCCGCGGTACCGGCCGGTCTCCCAGGAATGCTTCAGGAAGATCTCCTGCCATAGCCTAGGCAGCTGCTCATTTATCTGGAATGCTGCGCGCCGACTGCTAACGACCTGCTCAAATTGGACTATTTTTTCCCATTTGTCAGTCGTGCCAGCTGCACTGGCTCAGCTGTGCGTCTGCGTGGAGGCAAGGCACAGGACAATGAAAGTTCCCAACTCATTTTTGTTACTTTTATATGTCTCCCCTACAGTTGAGAGACTTTTTAGCTGTTGTTGCTAGCTGTCAGTGGACGTAGTTTTCCCCTGGCTCTGTGTTGATGGAGACGAGTGCCTTTGGCATGTGGTAAAGATTTTCCTGTGACATTTTGGGGGCCGCTGCACAGCGGGTGGGGCTCAGTGTGCCTTGTAATCTGCCTGTTGTGCACCATTATTAACATTGTATGTGAGTTTTGTTTTTTCCGTGCCACAGCTTGACATTTCACATAATAAACACATCACTTTTGTGTTTAGCTATACGCATTCCAAATAATTAACATTGATGGAATGAGTTAATTGCAGTGTAGGTCGGTAATCCCACATTTATACATAATGTTTTTGTTCTGCCATAATAATTGAAGCCTCCCAAAAAGTTTTTTTTTTCTAAATATATTTATTGTTGAAGCTCTCAATGTGCCAAAAGTAAGATCTGGAGCATTTCAAGAATTTGGACAAAACAAGAAAAAGTTTTTTAGTGATTAGCTGTGGAAAAAAAAAAGGTGAATCATATCACGCAAATACAGGATACCCTCGCTCTCCTTGGTTGTCATATGTTACCATGTGTTTTACTTGATGTGTTCCAAGCGGTGTCTTATGTTTAGTTTCTCATGGTACCATTCCAAAGTGGTTTGCTTTTGTTTGCCACCTGCAGTGCGTCACGCTGAGAGGCCATTTCAAAGCTGTAGAAAACATTGCAAGTAAATGTTACAATACGCATCTCAGACACAGCGCAAATATGGAATATAACTCCAACTTTGACAGAGCGCCACATAAGTTATTTGTTTTTCGTACTACCAAACAAATAAGCATCGAAAGAAATTCTTTGTATCAGTCCAAACACAATTTTTGAAATTGTAATGGCTACATTTTAGTGTCCAGTGAGTGTATTACTTGAAAATGTAATTTGCTTATTGTGTTAGTAACAGGTTCATTCATCATATGTGAATTGTTTCATTTTCAATTAAATGTAATACAGTAATGAATTCAAGAGGTGGTGTCTCTCTCAAGCACAACTTGCCTTATCTTCCAAAGAAATATTTTGATGTAACCATCCAGTGGCTGTACTTTCTTATATTTTCTGGCGGGAGAAAAAGTTGCCAGTCCAGCAAAGGAAAACCGCCACCTAGTCAGGAAGCGGTAGAGGAGAGTGGGTCTGACAAGGTGTGAAAAGAGCCGTGATCTTCTTCACTCAGACCCTCAGATCTCACTTTGATGGACCGCTTTGTAGTGCAAGCAGTTGAGCTTAGCAGCCACATTACAATATATGGCACCTGTTTGCCCAGCAGGTGCCATTTCCCTCTCTGCCTTAAAATGAAACATTTTGCATTGGATAGCACACAGAATGCCAATGTCAACTTAGGCATGTAAAACCTTGGGCTCCACCTGGAGAACAGATAAGCAATGAGACACGTGTTAGAAACAGTTGAAAAGGTGTGTGTATTAAATTATCAATTTACAAAACCGATGGCTTGAATTTAAAAAAAAAGTGTACTGTCTTTTTTGCTCTCCCCCAATTTTACTGTGTCTTATGTCTGATACAGTAGAACATAACGTGGGTTTTCAAAGTATGGTGCTTGTTTGATGGACAGCCTTTTGTGACGAATGTTTAGAATTTTTAAAATATATACTATGTGACTATCCATTTTTTGGGACGATAAGTCCCACTTTTTTCATTTGGCTGGACACTCAGGTGCAGCTTGTATTTTTTTAAATTACAGCACATAATCGCACCCCAAAAAAAACCCTGTTCCCTAACTGTGCTGATTGGATTAAAAAAATATTGCTTCTAACTACGGGAAAGTGTTTCTTTTAGGTTGAAAATGGCTTATTTATTTACTATCCAGCGTCGCAAAGGTAGAATCCAAGTTGGTTATTGCGCCTTTTGTTGCTGTAAATAGTAAACCATTGTTGGGATGGATGCCGCATGCTACAGTAGCGAACTAGCTAGGCAGACGTTTCATATCATGTGTTGCCATGAGAGGTGGCAGCAAACGAACGAAGTGTCACACCTGACTTGCCCTGACTACTATTTCTTCTCTTCTTTTTTTTCCTCCCTTCTCTTCTCCGACTTTCTTTTGGCGGTTGCCAATTACTTTTGTTGCACCGTTTCCTAAGCTAACTTTCTAGCTTAGCATACAGCACGCCTCTAACAGGCGCATATGTTGTCTGTTGGCAAGTAACAGACATCAGAATCATCTTTATTGAAGTATATAGAACACACAAGGAATTTGTCTCCGGTAGTACAGGCTACACTAGTATCATCAATAACAAGCAACTACGATAAACAAGTACATGACAAATAAGTCAACCCCAAGATGGCGCCGACGCGTGTGGCAGCCTCGGTTACGCGCACACAGAGAAAGACTGGTTGAAATAGCCTTGTCACATCCAAAAGTGCCAACATTCTCTGCTCTCATTCACAGAAATAACTTTCTTCCACTCCTCCCGAATGTCATAACCAAAAACAGTCCTTATTACAAAACCCCAAAATTGGTGGAAAATTCCAAATGAAAGAGAAAAGTGAGTGGAGCTGTTGTAAACTTCAAGGCGTCATCTTTGAAAGAAGCAATACATGTCTTTTATTTAATGGTGACAATATGTCAAGCTATTCCGTTTGATCTTGTGTTTTGCTTTGCTTTCTCTCAGAGTTTGACAGAGTTCAGAACCCGGTAAAGTGACTCGCGATGATGTGACAAAGCCGCTGAGCATGGCTAGTACACACAAGCCACGCTTGTTTCATGTTGCGCAACATCTCCGCGCGCTCGGTGGCAGCCCGACTAAGCGGCCTCGGTTCTGTGTTATTTGTTGGCTTTTGCTCCTGCTATCTGTATGATGTGATTGTGGCATAATGAGCCAGCGTAGAAGTGGAAGCTTAGAACTGAACATCAAGGTTAATGAAGTCAACGTGCAATTAACTCAAAGCGGGGCCTTGGTTTTACAGCGATTCTTCTCTCCTCCGTTAATAAGACCGGCCACTCATGTGTTCACAGTGGCGGATTATGCACCTCTTTAATTCCTTTTAAATCCATCAAGTAGATGCTCTCCCCTCTCTTTCAACGCGCCTCTAATAAGTCTGATGTCAATACCTCACCGCAGGAGCCTCAAAGAGGAATAAAAATCCACACAAGGCTAAGTTTCCTCATATGAGTGGAGCGCTTCTCAGGTTCAGGGAGAAGGCCAAGATTCTTTCCACATTCGCTGGATGTTTACCAAATAATCCCGCACAACAAGTGAAGCAGAAACTTAATTGTAACTAATTAGCTCCCCGGGGGTTGAATTGGATCTGCGTTCTTTATTCCCCAGTTTACCTGCGGTATGTAAATCCTGCTTGCGTGTTGCGGAGCGGAAGGGTGGTGGGGTGTAATGAGAAACGCGAGGATAGATGGGGAAAAGGGGGAGGCTGCGTTAAGAGAATTTGAAAATCGGCCTATAACGAGCTTAATTTGTGTCTTGTCTGGCTCTGCTCATCCAATCGGCAGCCCGGAGCTGTTTCCGTCAACGTTGCGCCGCTGATGGGGAGCGCGGCTCCGCTCGGCTCAGCTCGGCTCGGCTCTCAGGGTCTCGAATGAGTTGCTAGCAGAGGATTAAACATGATTTTGTAAGCGCCGTTATTGTGGCCATCACCTGGAGAAAATAAGCAACCTGTCTGGGTTACTTTCTTGGCTGGATTCCTTTCAGCCAGACAAGCACCGTGGAACGCCGCCTCCTGTTCTAGCTTCACATCCGGGCTCGCCCCCTTGCCTGTCTTCATGTGGATTGTTCCACACCGAGAGGTGATAGGTGGTTCGTTTTTGACGATACGTCAAAGGCCAACGGGTCAACAGGAAATGGTTTTTCCCTCATGTCAAACTTGTCAAAGGGCACAAAGAGCATTCGGCTACAGCCAGTACAATACTGTCCGTCGTGTTATGTTTCCATAGCAACAATACCTCTGGACGTGTTTTAAGGCCAAACAAGTATGATGTCGCTCAAGTAGGAGGAACAGATGTGTGTGAACGGTGCCAGATCACATCCATATTTGTTTTTTTGTTTAAATTGCTTTATTTCTCCCGCTAACACCTCATTGACTGTTTCTTTACAACATGCTCAAGTCTCATAGTGGGACACTCGTGAAATGAATTAAAAAAAACAGACTTCAAAAGTATTTTAGTCTCGTAAAAACGGTGATGATGATCAAACCGAGTGATGTCTGTTTTTTTGCTTTGTCAGTGTTTGCAAAGGCAAACCCCAAATCAGGCAGGAAAATAAGTCTCAGCGACGTCTGCAGTGGCAGAGGAGACGGGAAGTAGGCGTGCAGCGTTCAAGCCTGTTAGATCAGCAGACTTTTCCACTTTTCCATCAGGCCACATGAACTTGACCGCAGTCAGCCTCGCTCTGTAAAAAGTTGTCGGACAGTCTCGTATTTGGGAAGGAGTTTTTGGATGGCATTTAAAAAAAAAAATGAAATGAAAGATTCATTTTCCTTCTTATACTTTACACTCAACACCGTGTGTCGTGTGGAGTATTTCCAAAAAGCTCCCCAAAATATTAGCACATGCTGCTTTGCCTATTTTGCGCATTAAGAATCACAAACTTGAACTTTTAATTTGGAAATGCTATTTCAAACGATGATAGACGTTGCTTGCAAGTGTGGCAAGTGCGCAGATGGGAGTCTGGCAGCGTCAGTGTTGGTGTCATGGCTGCCCGAGAAGGTTCTTGAGCCTGTGCTGCATGTCAGGCGTGCAGGTGAAAGACAGGATGTGATTAATCTGTCCTGCAGAATTGTGATAAGAGGCCGGCGTTCATGCGGATCACTGAAGGCGGAACTATTTGAATTCAGCCTGTTTAAAAAAAAAAAATGGCATACTTAACAACAAAGAACGGCGAAAGGTACACTTATCTACACGTTTTTTGTTAGCAGCTTGATGTATTTAAGTTTTCACAAACGTCAGTGTGCTGTACGTGTTGCTGGCAGCAAACAGTACGCCCGTCGAAAGTAATGATGGACCTCACGCTTCATGCATAATGCAAAGACTGTGAAAATTGTCTTTCCGGAGAGCAAACTGCATCGCCTTTGGACTTAAGTGAAATCTAACCTGAATTTGACATTTTCTAATATCCTACACCCAAACTTTTTTTCCTCAAAAAGATAGGGTCGGTAATTGCTGTACCAGAAGAAAGACCGGCAATCCTTTTGGGTATTGTGGGTGACTGTGGGGACAAGTTGAGATTGGAACATGGTAATTGCAAAGACAAGGGCTGAGAATAAAAGGAGGGGTGGAGTGTGGGGGTGGGGGTTCTCTGCTGTCACATAGCGGCGGGTCAGATGCGCTAGCGTATGACATCCCGTGCATGTTACGGTGCATTATGCAAGCGTGTACACGAGGGACCGATACCTGTTCTTAGATATCCAATTGGTGGCTCTGCTTTTGTGACAAAGAGAGCAGATGACCTTACGCTCAAGTCGCCTCCGCGTGAGCGGAAGTAACAAGATGAGAGACGAGATGCTGGATGAGACGTCAACAACCGCCACGGTGCGTGAAGAGCGGGTTCCAGGCAGCCTCTCTCGTCTCTCCTCCTCCTCCTCCCGGATCATGATTTCCAAACGTTTGATTAATGCTTCTACGCTCTTGTCAGAATACTTATACACTTCCTCAAAGATGAAAGACAAACAGGGGCAATTTATTTCTCCAGATTAGATATTGATCTCTGTTAGTGTGCTGGGCGTCTGATATCTTCGCTGAAAAATGAATGTCAAACGCTCGGGATCGTACTTCTTCTTTCTGAAAAGTGGAGAATCGTAGATGCTTCCACTCCCGACACTATCTACTATCTATCTATGGGGTTGCACTTTTTTTTTCTTGTTATAACTGAATCTTTTTGACACCATGAGACCGCGGCCACTTTACTGATGTCCCCTCCCCCCCCCCCACCCGTCCCCCAACCCCACCCCCGACTCCTCTTCAGTGCAGTCACATATTATGTTCTTCAAATTCTCTTGGTGGTGCTGTCGCCTTGATAGACTTGAGAGTGGACAGCAAGCAGTCTGACTCTGGTTGGCTTGAGGGCTCAGTAAATAATAATAAAGACAGAACGGCAGTGGGGAATACGCAGAAGCAGCAAGCCCAAGTCCCAAACTAAGCTTCCCTGCATATGTATGGAATGGGTTTAGGAGAATCGCCATCTTAATAATAATTGACTCTTGCAGTTCATGATGAATCCAAAGAGGAATGACAGTCCATATGCTTCCAAAGTCCACAATGAAATCCCACCCAGACTGGTTTTGTCTATTTGTTTTTGCTTGAATTGATAATAAATAACCGGAGGAGACCAAGAAAAGAAATGAGCAAAATGATTACAGATGAGGTTAGGGATTCTCAATGTGGAGTTCTACTCAAATAATGTACCCAAAATCGACAGAATAATTGATAATTACCGTATTTTCCGCACTATAAGGCGCTTCGGCGTATAAGGCGCACCTTCAATGAATGGTCTATTTTAAAACTGTTTTCATTTATAGGGCGCACTGCCTTATAAGGTGGATGGAATAGAAGCTAGAATAGTGGCTGCGGTTTCTTCATGCATCCACTAGATGGAGCTACGCTCAAGGAATACAATACAATACAGTACTTTCACAAGCGCTGCAGCTGTAACTAAGCGCTTGACAGAATATTTAAAATAATGCATCCAAGAAATCTGAATATTGATCCATATATTAGGTGCATCGGATTATAAAGTGCACTGTCGGCTTTTGAGAAAATTGAATGCTTTTAGGTGTGCCTTAGTGCGGGAAATACGGTCATCATTCTTATCTAAGAAGTGCACACAATTTGCAAAAACGGGGATGCCATTTCTCAGGCCTGATATCTTCCTGGTGATCATTTTTGTCAAAGCAAGAACTAATCTGGAATGAGCTCGGGTATATTCATCAGCGCAAAACAGACGATCGCGGTACTTTCATGGATCTGTTCGTCAGGTTCACATTGGACACCACAGTTTGTAGCTGTCCCTCGGTCCAACCAACAGAGCAGACGTTTTATGACATTTGGTACCATCAGACATTGTCATGAAAATGAGGTACAAATGAACACAAAATCAGCTCAAAGATCAGAACAAATTTGAGTGAAGCACCTCATGGACTTTGTTTATATGTACAAATAGATTCGTACAAAACCGTTCCAGTTGCCACGGGGCTCATCTACGATTCAAGATCTGAGCTTTTGAAGATTTAAAAGGAGGATGAACAGAAATATTATAGGAATCACTCAGAACTTGAGTTTGGAAGCTCTTGTTGCCAAACTGTCAGAGGACCATCAAGGACCATCTTAACTTGATAGCTTTGCCGCTGAATTCTTACGATCTGGAGATGATGCGTACATATCATTTAAGCGGGCATCATCTCGACTGCGTGACATCACCGTCGTTCCAAAAGAGACGGCCCGCTCCCCCTACGCATCTTACAATTGGTCATATTTCACGATGCGCAGAACGCCTGACGTCAATTGCAGTTCCGCTCCACTGTGACGCAGGCAAAGCAATTTTATTGCCGCAAAAACGTCTGGCCGCCTTGTGAAACATCACCACTTAATTCGCCACGTAGCAGCTGCTTGCACTCGACTGTTTAATGGAATCAGAAATCCACTATGGATGTTTCCTTTCAAAGCAGTCTTCAATTCTGCTGCCATTGACCATTTTGGAGAACGTAATTGTTCCATTTTCCTCTCAGAAGATCAGAGCCGGCCGGCGCTGGATGCTAACACGTGTGATAAATAATTGCGTCTCTTTGTGCAAGAAATGCCGGCAGAGGTGAAGTCACCGCCGCACATATGGAGCATAACAACACGTAGACCAGATGCAAGAAGCGCCGCTGAATGAAGTGTACGTTCAAGTGAAGAACCGGGCCTTTTGGCTATGGTTGGGGTCATTACTGGAATCCAGTTCACGGGAATGTAGATTGATGATGAGGATAATGGGTGTTCAGGAATCAACACCCCTTGTCTGTTTTTATCTGTTTTTTTATCGGTCTCGCGGCAGCTGCGAGAGAAACATTTGATTTGGACGCACGCCTTATTGAAGGATATCTTCAGCTTCATTGTACACTTGAACGGCAAGGATGAGGTGATTTCCTCACGGTCAATGTCAGAGAATATTTCCTGTTTCCTACGAGCGCTTGCCACCTCATCACTTTGCAAACGTTTTTCCTCAGTAGTTGCCTTTTATTCCGTGCAGTCAGGAAAAAAAAATAATACTGTTGCCTTGTATGTGCTGCCAGTGTGACAAACCGAGTTGTGAATTATCTCACCCATTCTGTCGCGGTAAAAACAAACAGGAGACAGGCGAGCGAGACATCAATTACTGGAGCGACTCCTGGGGAAATAAAAAAGCATTGGGATCTAATGACTTGATATCGTTTACCTGCTGTTATATAATTTATACCCTGTTAACCCATCCATCACCCCCCACATGCGCACTAGCAGCGGAGACTCCAGCGCTGCTCAGCGGCAGAAAGGGCGAACGGGCCTAGTAGCCGTCAGAGTTGAGATTCTCCTCTCCCTATGTTATGTCCTTCTGCTTCCAACGCCAGTGTTTATTTGCCCGGCTCTCATTTCATGCAGATTTGAATCCTGCATTCCTCGAGTAATGCATCCTGATTTTTGAAAAGCTCCCATACATCAAGAGGAACACAGCTGATGATTTGCACCACGGGCTGGGCGCTTGGGAGCCACCACGGCTTAGCAGGCTGGGCTGTTCGGACATGAATATCGATGCTTTCTGCCCCCCCCCCCCTTTTTTTTTTATTGTCTTGCAACCACAGTGACTTTTAGACAGCCACCTTCTTAAATCATGCACGTGGAACTCAGAAAACTCTACGAGTTAAACCCACTTGCTTTGATTTTTTCATCATGTCGTGTTGATAGATGTGCAAAAGAGCAGCGAAATGACCCAGAGGAGACCTTGCAAAACTTTTGTACTTTAAATTGAACTTCATAGTAATTGCAACTTGAAATAACCACTTTTCCGTCACCTGATCACTTACTTGAGTGCTCTCGAAATTCTGTCAAATAATAATCATGGCGCGATTGTTGATTAATGATCAGAACGAATTCGTCTATTAATTGCTCCGTTGGAATTTGATTGATCACGTGTGTGTTATTATAAATTAACGTCAACGGGTGTTTATTTGGCAGTGTTGCACCAGCTTCCAATTTGTGTTTTCAGAACCGAATCTCCCTGCGTTCGCCGTGTTAAAGTCGAAACTGTGCAAGTAATAGTGACAGAACTAACGGGAAGGACATAACAAGGCAGGTCACACACCAAATGCAGCGACAGATCGTAATCATTGAGCTCACCGAAATCATAATTCAAACTCAGCTCAATTTGTGCGGCAGACGACCATTTCCTTCTGATCTCTTCCTCTTCGCTTCAATCACTCTCTTCCCAACCTAAAAAAAAAACCCTCTCTCTCTCTCTCTCTCTCTCTCTTTTTTTAATCGTCATTCAACATGTCCACTTATAGACGTTCTATTATTTCTATATTTATGTATTCCACATTTGATACAGAATCACATGTTAATGAAGAGCGTCATTATCGACCGTTAATATTTAATTTTCCCCCTCTGTGTCTGCTGCTGACGACTGGAGGATGTGAGAAAGGGGTTGGGGTGGGTGTCTCACTGTGGCATCCTTATCTGCATTTGCTGCTTTCAAGTTGCCGACCAAAGAAGGAGCGTAGCGAGCGCCTCCTACACAGGCTCCATGTGAAGTCGACTTCTCGTTTCCTTACACCCCCAGATCCAAAACTTGCTACAACTACTCATTCGGGGACAGCGGCTTGGGTTTTCCGACCCCATCTCCGAACTCTCTCCCCAGCCTGGGCATTAGCTCCAGAGAGACGAGAGAGTGCCCTTGTGATAAGGTATGAGGCCTGTCTGCCTCTGACTGACAAGCTTGCTCTCACCATGCCAGTGCCTGCTGCTTGATAAGAGAAAATGTCAGCGTGATTTTGGGAAATGTCATTTATCACAGCTTTCTGGCCGTGTCTGTAACCCAGACTGATTATAGTTGCTGGACATTTATATCACTGGGGGTGGCTCGGAAAATTGTACAAATGCTATGTTTTTCCGTGATAACGGCTTCTGCCGTAATGGATTTGATTTTGCTCCCTCAGCTCACCTCCCGTGCCCGAGTAGTCGGAACATCATTTACCGTAGTTTGTTTTATGAAGAGTGTATCGCGAGCCATCTGCAGTTGTCCGTCGCTTGTACGCGTCGCACCGAAATGCCGAAATATCCGCCACTCGCACAGTCTAATGCGTGTGGTCGTATAGCATCAGAGTCGCATCTTTTTCCAAGTGTTTTGGTTGCGTGGTGGATGAGGGACATTTTGCCGCCTTATTTGGAAAGACTCAGATCATTTTACGTGGCCCGGTGTTTAAATGGGAAATCCATATCAGTTTATACGCGACATTATAATAAAATACGGAGCCATTTGTCGGTGTTAGCATCTAGTAGCTGGTAGCTAGCTAGCAGCAAGTGCCACAGGCTGGCCACAGCCGTCGGATTACTTTTCAACGGCAGTTTGATAGGCAATGAGGACAGAACTGACACACTTGCAGTTCCAAGCAATCCATTTTGAAACAGATCAGGCTTACTCAAATGTGTTGGTTTGGCAGGCAAAATCGCTACTGTGGCTCTGAAGTCACTTCATCCCTACAGGCCAAAATTTCACTGACTGAAACAAAATGATATAAAATACAGTTTGATGCTATGTACCATTTAAAATTATGGGGAAAATAGGATTATGTGAAAGAGAAAATCAATTGATCTTTCATTGAAATGGCATTGGTGAATCTAACTACAGTGTCACATTTTAAGGCTCCAATATAGGACTACAGTAATCCGATTTTCTACCACGTGATCATATATTTGCGAGACCCTGATTGTCTCTAATTTCAGCCTGATATTGAAAAGTATCCGAATGTTATTAATTAACCATTCCAACCCCCCCCCACCCCAAAAATAAAAAATTCAAAGTTTTGAGACGGTGTAAAAATGGCTCACTGCAGCCTGGATTGCCGCAGGGCACGTTTACTTCTCAATCCCTCTTGCTAAATACCTTTGTTCCTTAAATATTAACAGCAAATTTATTCTGCAATAGCATTTTGACAGTTTCTGATTTTAAAACCAGTCATTCATCAATGTGTTGGTAAAAATGGATATTAATCAAACTCGGGGGCCCTTATGTAATGGAGATTGTACTTCACATTTGTAAATGGCCCTCTGAGGCCCTCCGATGTGAAATGTAAAAAGGTGGCAAAAGCTTCAGAAGCTTTAAAAAAGCCGCAGCTTGTCATTATTTCTCGCTTCTTGCTCCGTGGCGATGGACCGTTCCTCTTATGTCTTTCGGGGTTTGATTTGTGGATTTGCGATGAAGCGCAGTCGAGTTTGTACTCTCGTCGCACGAATGTTGAATCCTAAAAAACCCCAAGATATATATTTCAGCAACGTTTTCCGCCTTTTCATTGAAACACGATCCATACTCTACCTCTGTTTTGAAGAAGACATTCAGTTCAGAGTCTGTGATTCAGAGTTTTTCTTTCCTTTCTCACTCCTGACTTCAAATGACATTTGTGGGCCACCTTGATAAAAGCAATTCTTCCCGCCTCTCAGACCGACCTGATATTTCTAGCAGCTTCTCTCATTCATTTGTATTCCCTTTTTTTCCCCCCCACTAGACCCAGTCTGCCTCTCGTGATCCACGGCCTAAAGTAGACGGGGACATAAAGAAGTGTCTTTAACATGGACTCCCCGCCAGCCTCTCGGGAGCTCGGGGAGAGCGCTGCTCCCCACTCTTAGCCAAATTTATTGCTAGCCTGACTGCGGACGTCCTGGTATATTTGTCAAACGGCTGCACCTGTGAGAGTCCCAGCACAAGATGAATTCTAGGTTGGGAGTGTTGGTCCAGGAATAAATCTCCCTCTTTTTTGCATTGTCTTTGTTTGCGGCTGGGAATGAGCCTCCTGTCACATGAAGTGGAGTTGGAGAAAGCCATGATAAATGGTGCTCTTTGCTGACACCTTCATTGGGTTATTTATGGCTCATTAATTGAAGTGAAAAGGAAACTTGTTGGCGCAGCAGGGAAAGTAGCACCGGGCCTCAGAGCAGCCCACAGGCTTCTTGGGGAGAAGGAGGGGAGGAGGAGGAGGAGCAAGCCATTTCTTCCTTCCTTCTTTCTGTCTGCTGTAGAGCAAGAGGGCAGTGACCCATTCAGTCCGAATGTGTCAGGAACCTTCACCGATGCAGCCCCACCACCTTATTATTTCACTGTGCGTTGAAGAAATTACGTGAAAACCTCCAACAATGCTTTATTGCAGTAGTCGTTGACGGCAGTAGTGTTGAAATGCACTGCATCATACCCAATGATGTTTTTAATATTTAGCAACTAAAAACGACAACTTTGACAAGAATATTGAAGGTGAGCGAAGCAGCATTCCGATTGCTTTCAAAATGCAGCAACTTGCAGACACACACCGGGCCTTTGGGCTCAGTCATCGTTTTTCCTTGATTATAATTTTGGATGGGTGGCCCGGTGGCCCAGTGGTTAGCGCGTCGACCTCGTCGTGGGTTCGATCCTGGCTCCTGCCTTCCTGTGTGGAGTTTGCATGTTCTCCCGGGCCTGTGTGGGTTTTCTCCGGGTAGTCTGGTTTCCTCCCATATTTCAAAAACATGCATGGCAGGCTGATCAAATACTTAAAATTGTCCCTAGGTGTGAGTGTGAGCTCGGATGGTTGTTCGTCTCTGTGTGCCCTGCGATTGGCTGGCAACCAATTCAAGATATGCCCCGCCTACTGCCCAAAGACAGCTGGGATAGGCTCCAGCAACCCTCTGCGACCCTTCTGAGGATAAGCGGCTCGGAAAATGGATGGATGATCATTTTGGATGATCGAAAAAAAGTTACAATTGAAATTATGATGAAGTTCATTTGATTGCACTGCCCTTAGCTCTTCAAACTCATTAGATGGCATGGGTGAGTACACATCTCATCATCGTACAATATTTGGCATCTTTTAGATTAAGCACAGGTTTGCACAGGTTTTTTACGCCCTAGTTGAAAGCAAAACAAGCCCGTTAATAAGATTTGTATGTGTAAAATCAGCCCTTATTTCAAAGTATGTCACTGTACTGTAGTTGACGTTAAGCATAGTATTGGTAAAGTTATGGTTGTATGTGTTTTGGCACAGCCGCCCTTGGATTTGTCTGAAATTTCAATAATGTGAAATAATCATTTCCCCACTTGAGCACCATTTCCTTTGAACGCGGCGAGTCTTCCAAGGAGAGAGAGCCACTTCAGACGCCTAAGCTCACGAGCGCACTTGATTAACAAGTGGATTAACTATGCTCGTTTCATGCGTTGATGTACCTCAAAGCACTTCAAAGGGTGCACCGAGTGCCCATGAGGTGCTGTAATGAGGGCTTCCTCGACGCCACGACAAATGCGGCGGCCTGGCGTCATGTGAACCTGAGCATTTTCTCATTTGACGTGCGCTTGCTGCGCTTGTGCCGCACGCATGCTCGTCTCTTTTTTTTTTAATTATGATTTTATACAAGAGTTATTTAGGCTTTCTTAAACCATGCAAAGCAGTGTGAATCTCTAGTCCACACACACTGGCTGTCATGTCTGATTTAGTTCTTTTTGCCCTTCTGCCTTTCTTTCTGTGTGCACACTCACGGCTGTCAATGAGGCACTCTAAAGCGGCCACACGAGCTGGCTAGTTTTACGATGTAGTCGTAGCTAGCTAGCTAATCGCATGTGCACCTGAGATGGAGAAAAACAGATTATCGCTAAAACTCCACAATTCAGAACTGCACAGTTCTGAGGCTCAGGTTTTTAAGCAATTAACTTGATACATATATAATTTATTAAAAAAGATATAGCTCTAAATTCAGTTTACAAAGTCTTTAACATGCAGTGGTACCTCTACTTACGAAATTAATTGGTTCTGGAAGAAATTTCTTTAAATAGAAAATTTTGTAAGTCGAGACGCGTTTTCCATGTAAATGCCCTAATCCGTTCCAAGGCCCTCAAAATTCAGACATAAATGTTTTCTAAAGCATAAAAATGCATCAAAATATCTAACAACTACATGTTACAATTAGATTATTGCACAAGAAATGAGAGTTGTGCACAATGTAAAAAACAAAGACTAGAGTAAAGAATAAAAATGATGGTCATTTAACTTTTAACTGCGTCTCACCGTTTTTTGCCCTCTTTAGTTCCTGTTATCTCTCAGAAGTGGTTTTTGCTTGCCGTTTTGTCACGAACCAATCCAAGAACATTTGCTTTTGTCGGCTTTTAACAATCCTTCAAAAATGGGTGATCTGAACACCTCATGGCCCGAGGGGCGAATGACGAAGACGCTGCATAGACACATATCTATCTATTTATCTATCTACACACAGAGACAGATTCGGTAGAGTTCCCTCTTAGCCAATGGGATGCCAGGATGATGCCTGATAGTAGCCAATGGCAGAGCAGTTCTAAGTTTTTTGAGTTCAGGGAACTCGGAGCTGGGAGCAGCAGCCAATACGTATTTTTACCTTTCATAACTTGAAATTTATTTCGTAACTAGAGGCAATATTTTCCTGTTGAAGCGTTTCGTAACTTGAAAATTTCATATGAAGAGACATTCGCAAGTACCACTGTATTCTAAAAACGCTTATGGCATTTAACAATGCTAAAATCAGCCTTAAAAAATGCCTGCACTGTTAGTAGAGGTTTTATCTTGCCGTCTGTATAGCTAAAAAAATAAAAATAAAAATAAATATGGGAATGAAAAAATAAATCAACAAATCAAAGGTCAACCAAATCACGAAACAGATTGTGTTGGACCTAAGAGGTTCCCTCAACAATTTAGGTCTCCTTCATGGATTACAGTTGTTTATTTTCTCTCAAAAGCATATTCAGCCACACCATCAGCCAGGCTGCCAAGCTTTTTGCTGTCCTTGGACCGCTCAGTCCAGTTTTGACTCCTGTGCGGCCCACATCTGACACCTTTGCGCTGTCACCACTGTCAATCAACCCTCTGTGTCCTGTGTCCTCCAACACTCTCCCATCTCTCAGCAGCCAGGCTTCCATCTCTCCCTGTCCGAGGGAAAACATGTCCTGGCCTGTCATACACTCATCCAGAGTGTATTTTCGGGATGGAGGCGGCGGGAGGGCGGGGAGTCAATTTTGCGCCGCAACGTCCTCCCGAGACGCGATAGCGACGCTTTATTCGGCAGCGCATAAGTCCGCCGCCGCGGAGTAGCCGGCTCAAGTTCCAGCAACTGGCAACCGCTGCTAACTCTCTACATTTTTATTATTTTTGATCTGACAAGCACATGAGAGATAGTAATCTACACTTCAATTACATCGCACAAGTCATCAGATGCAATCTCGCGCTGGTGATAGAATGCGCTCTGAGGCAGCCCAGCGCCACTCCGAAACAGCCTCCGGAGAGGCGCGATCTTGCGCGCGCACACACACACACACACGCACGCACGTAGAAACACGGGTAGATAGAAGCCTATCGGGCGTCTCTGTGTGTTTGTGAAGGAGAGACGGTGAGAGCTCGAGGAGCCGAGAGACCAACAGGCCGACAGCGAGCTCCACTTTATCAGTATGACACACGTATTTGCCAGCAGGATTGCCTATATAACCTCCGCTTGTCATTGAGACGATTCTTATCAGAGCATTTCATTTACTTTTGCAATGAGCAGATTTTACTGTAATGGGGAGATGCATTTTGTGCATGTGAATGTCTTCTCGTCGCCAATAGATGACCAAGTCAGATGCGTTCACAGTGGTTGCCCTCCGGGAGGCCGCACTTTTATTTGATTTATTGCCACTCGTTAAGGCACTGTGGTCTAAATGATCTATTTTTCTCTTCTTTTTCGGTGCTGTCCTCTGCTCTTCATCTGATCCATCAATGGATTTTCAAGGTAAGTGCTGCTGCTCCTTTGACTCTCTCGAACCACCTTGCAATATATATTTCGACCCGCATTTGCCAAACTTGTCTATAGTCCCTTTTAAAACTCATTCAGTACCAACCAATTCTAGACCAAGTCTGAAAAGACGTTTAAAAACGTCTTTGGGAGTGACTGACTTAGCACGGCCAGAACTAAGATAATGAAGGTCCATTTATCCAAATGTGCCCATATGTCCCACCCCTTCGAATGCCCCCCATTGGGGCTTATTCACTTCATTGCAACACTTGGCATATTTCATCAGTGAACTGTAATCACAGACAAAGGTAAGTGGCTTGTGACTCAGTTGCAGACATGTCTCCAAGGTGTTCCTTTTTATCACATCCACAGATCAGTTTCGCGTTCTGTTTGGAACGCACTCATACACACAGACATGACCGAACGTCTTATGTATTTCAAATCCGTCCCGTGTGTGTGTGAAGAAAGTAGTTGACCTACAGTTGCACAAGTCTTCCACAGTGCGACGGCTACTCGCTGTTTCGCGCTCCGCGCTCTCTTAACACGGATGGATCAAGACAGATGGCTGGGTTCCATAGTTTTTATCAGGCCTTAATGTGCACTAGTACATTGACTGAGGACTCTCCGAGAGACTGACAGAGTCATAGTGGAGATAACATTCCCTGAGCCCCAGACAGTTTCTCCCAGCAGAGTGCGTGCTTGTGTGCGTGCGTGTCTGCGTGCGTGCATGTGTGTGATCCTCTGCTCTGCCTTATGTTTCCACTCCTGCTGAAACATAAGCAGCAGGAGACATTCACCTGTTCCCAACGCCCCTCCCTTCCCGCCCGCACCATTAAGCTTCTTGCAAGACAAAGGAACACGGTTCAGAGTGAGGCGCTTTTTCGTTCTTTGTCAACAAGCGCTCAAATACTTACATGCAGGGGTTATTTTGCTCACCCCCCCCCCTTTTTTTTTTATTCCTTGTGTGTGGCTATGAAGAAACTTTAAACACAGTTCACCCGCACTCTTTGAAGTACCACCACACTCTGGAAACGGCTCCTTGAACAGACTCGGTCATTTTGGTTCCTGTTGGCCAGTTGTCCAAATAATACTGCTCATCTAGTACAACTTCTTGCCAGCCGCCTCTTTTGATCTCTCTTTTTTCTCACTCCCCATCAGAGGTTTGATGGAAACATCTCCAGTCTGTTTCAGGGGGATGAGATGGCAGTACAAATTTGTTCCCTGTCTTTGTTTACACATCACCCGCTGATAAAAGCACCTTGCTGTTGGAATATCTAACCGGATGAGAAAATGTAAATATTTTCGAGCAGACATTTCGAGCGGGGCGGCATGCAGCAAGGGTCTCAAAGCGTGCGGCTGTCTAAATGAGTGGTTATTGACAGAGCCCTGGCATCAAGAGAATCGCATGTTCTTTGAAACTGCGGTAGGCGAGCAAATGCGATCCTCTCTGATGGCTGCATTTGAACTTATTTTGATGTCCCTGAGCATTAAGGGAAGTGACAGCTTACAAATAAATCCATAATTATCACATCTGAAAGCCACCAACCCAAACTTTATTTGCATACCCAACACATGGAGGAATGCGGGTAATAAACCCCGAGGGTCTCACAGAATCTGGCAAAGTGGCGGCTGTCATCTCATCAGCCTGTGGGTAGCTCTCTGAAGCTGGCAAAAAGGGGAAGGCAGGCCTGAGTGAGACAATACTGCCGCGCTGTAAAGAGACTACAGTAAATGGGCAGCACCGACTAAGGTTCAAGAGAGCACAAAAGAAACGGAACGACAAGATTGTTCCCATTGTGTTCCCGCTGCGTATTTCCCCACAGAGCTTAGGCGTACCGTGGCCCCTCGGGCTTCATTTCACCCCTTCAAAACCCCAACATATTTCTTTGAGTGTCCTGCAGATAGCAACACAATGACCGCCTGTAGAATTTCATCTTAATTCTACCTGGGAACACAAAAGACTAATCACAGCCATCACAAAAGCGCTGTTTCTGCAGCTCATTGTGCGATAGGACAGGCTCGGGCCGCATAAAGGCCCGGCCCTCCAGAGAGCTGGGAGGCACGGAGAGGCAGTCAAATGGGTAGCGGAGGAGAACAGGTGACACCAGAGATTACCGTCTACTTCTCTTGGCGGCCATGTTGGACCAGACATCAACGCAGGTCATAGCCAGAACGGATGCAATGGACCAGAGGAGAGAAATACTGAAACGGTGTTTATCGGAACAACAGTAAAACTCTAATTAGCGCTCGTAAATTGAGCGCCATCCAGCGCAATGTGTCCGTCTGAAGACAACCAAGTCCACGAAAGTGTTGGCGTTCTTGTCTGTGTTCAGTGTTAGCCTAACTTTGTTCGACCGTGTTTCAATACGCTGTACCTACCCAGCCTGGTCTGCCTCTGCTTGTGATTTCCACTTTTCCACTGGCAAAAGTAGGTCCTAACAAGTACTGTTTTAGTGCCTGGTCAGCCGAGGTTCCGTGCGCGTCTTGGTAAAAGCTTACATTTTTATGAGCATGTCAAGTTACGCAAATCAATCGTCACTATGAAAGTCTTTACACAACTGATTGTAAGCAATGGCGAGATCCAAAGAGATTAGACCTCAATATGCGTCAAAAAATTATTTCACAGTATGTTCTATGTGCCCCCCAATCATCTTGTGATTGTGGAATATAAATGAAGCAGCAAGTTTTTGTCCATCTCAGGAGGCGGCCATTTTGCCACTCGCTGTCGAGTGAAAATGACATCAGAGTTGCTCAGGGCTCAGGTAACGACAGATCACGGCTCACCTGTTTTCTGGGTTTGGTCATGCAAACTTAAGCCCTTAGGCACCGTAATGTCATTTTCAGTCGACAGCAAATGGCAGTAAAAAGGCAAAATGGCCGCCCCCTGACATGGATAAAATGAGGTGGATTTGCTTAATTCATACTCCACAAACTCAATATTAAATGCAATACTGTGTTTAGAGTGGGTGGGTGGGGGTGGGGGGGGGGTTGGTTTAGAACATCTTATTTTAAAGAAAATGTTTGACTTGAGTCCCCCCACAGCTAAAAATGACACCAAAACTTTTTCTGAATGTGACAGATCAGCGCTCGTTTCTAAATGTTTCCACCGACTGAAAATGATTTTCGTCTGAGATTGGGTAACTCCACCTTGCAAGCATATCACCCTCCTCTTCCTCTACGTGCGGACCCTCCCCACAAGGTTGAGCTGAAGCTCATCTAATTGGGAGCCGGGCTTTAATTAGCATGACTTGTTTGCATGGCAGCAATTAGGAATTCAAACAGGGTGGAGTGACAGATGACACCCCCAACCCCCCTTCACTTCCCTCCTGCCCAGAATCCTCCCCTCTGATTCATCTCATCTTCATTCCCCCAGATCCTGTTTTTAAAGTTTTATTTAGGGTGTCATTTATTGAACAAGGGATTATTTATTTAGCGCGTCAAATCATTCTGGAATGAATATTTATATATTTGTGGGGGTTTTAAATATTTACACGCTCTCTCTACATTTCTCGTTCTGGAGCCACCGTAATGAGTGCTGTTGTCGGTTGTCGAGGGGAATAACAAGACTGATTTCAAAGTAAAAAGTCATTTGAATATATTTCTCACTTAATTGGTGTGAATCTATTAGCGGGCTTGACGCTCTGATCATTGTGTAATTGGAGGTATGTTATTATAGGCTGACTTTCATGATCATCGGGCTGCCCGTCGTCATTTGAATGCCACTGAATGATTCATGTCAGGGGTGGTATGAGAAAATGCCGGCAGTGCCGTGACCCCGTGTCAGCTGCTCTAATGCACTCTCAGCCTCCTCCTTGACTCAATTCCATTAATCCTCAAAGAAGCTTAGCCATTTTTGTCCTAATGCTCACTCTCTTTCTGCATCTTGTTTTACAGAGACACCATTGTGTAATGGTGGCTTATAAAAGAGGATGAACTTAACCGGCGGTTGTCGTGTCCCGGGGACTTGAACCACTCTGCTTTGTCTCTGGTGCGCTATCGCGGTCTTTGAGAGTCAGCGGTCCGGCCGTCCTCTCGCTAAGTTTCTCGGGGCCCGAGATGCGTCTTATTAACGGCAGCTGCGGGCAGAAGGAGAACCAGGAAACGCCTCTCCACATAAACCCCCCTCCCACCCTCGCTGCTTGTCTTAATGACTAACCAGTATGAGAAGTGGAGGAAGAGGAAGAGCCTGGAAGAGCCTGATTTGTTCTGCATGCTAAATATGGCCTGTAATCTTTACTCCTCTGAGTCCCTTATTAAAAGTGAAAGGAAGATGAAATCCCACCGACCAGCCCATCCTTTCTGCTGTTTATTAGAGGGGCTTTTCCTCTGTTAATATTGAGGTTATGGTAACCTTAGTGATGATAGATGCATCTCGTGACTTGGGGTAATAATAGCCGTGATTGATTCCCACCTGAACCCTGGAGGTGTAATCTAGCAGGACGGAGAAGACGGAGTGTCAGGCAGCGCGGAGGCGATACACAGAGAGTCACAGTCCGTCCAACGGCGCAGTTTGTCATCAGGCAGACGATGACGCCTTGTCACGATTAATGATGTTTCCCCTCGTCTCAAATTCATCATTCATTAGCCGCCCCTCTCGCTCCTCCTTGAAATCCATCTCTATTTGTTATCAGTAAGGTGAGGGTGAAAAATGCCGCAGTGTTAGTTGTTGATGCGGGTGGGGGGGGGGGGTGCGAGTTTCAAGCGTGTCACATCAGTCAGATTGCATTTGTTAATCAAAGAAAAATTCCTCCGCGGTCGCTGAGTTTGTTGTTACCGCAGAATGCGGTTGCACTTCCTGTTTGCAGAGAGGAATTTAGTCGAATGAATGCAGTGAATGATTGAATTTCTCTGCAAATTAAATGTCTTTGTACAATTTAGCGTCGCTGTCCAAAGCCTTTTTGGCCTTGCAGACTATTTGGATGCAGGACATGAATTGACCACTGACCACTGACCCCTTAACAAAATCCCAAATTATGATTTTTGACTGAAACAGATAATATATCCGTTATGTGTTCATTCATGCGCTTAGGAGAGTGCTTGTCAATTTTTTGGGAAGAAGACATTTCAACCCCCCCTCCTGTCCGAGAGTTAGGAGGCCGCCCTCCTAACTCTCCGACAATATAAAATAGTTTCAAGTACACCTCAAGTAAACAAAAGAAAAGAAAAATACAGATTAACTTTCAACAAAAAATAACTGTGTAACAAAAAAGATTTAAAGTGCATCAATTTGTCTGAAATTGAAAAATCAATGAAAAGAGAGCACCATGGCCACCTACTGTAGTGGTTGTGCAATTACACTTTTACAAAAAAATTCAAAAAATATATTTTAAACTACCGCCTCACTATTTGAGCACGTCCGACTTTCGTTCTATGTTCCCCTGTTTGTGCTGCGTTTGCAGACTCTCCCTTTCAGCAACACCCCTTATGCCTAAACTGGAAATTTGTGCGCAACCCCTGCAGAGCCATCCAACAGGCTACCTTGAAGTTATTAATAAATCCAATAAAAGTCATTTAATCAGAATACTGCGCTTATGATTGAAGGCCTGTTTGGCGCCGGTGCGTCTATAAATAGCAAACGATCCAGCAGTTGTTTAAGCGTTGCCTAGCAACCGTGATTATGAGTGGCGTCACACACAGGGCTAGTCACTTCAGCGGATTTCTCGACTCACGTAGATGACATTTTTAAAAAATACTCAAAATAAAACCCATCATCACCATAATGACGATGACCGCAATTGTTGTGAGCGGGTTCAGAATATGCAAGATGAGGTTTCGCTTTCAAGACGCACTTGTGCAGCATTACTGCATTGCGTCGGGGAAATGCTGCTGAAGTCTTTGTGAGAATGCGCACTCTGCCAGCTTTGATGGGAATGCCTTCATTTATGGGTTGCTCCGCCCATAGTGCGTAAAAGGCCAAAAGGTGCGCAAATGACGCACTCATGTCAGCAGGCAGCCTAAAAAGTGCAGTTGTGTGCCTTTTGTGACTTCAGCACATGGGAGAATATGCCCCCAAGTTGCCCTTATTCATTTTATGTTGACTCGAATGCAACTCACTTAAAAGCATTCCATTTTATCAAAAGTTGACAGTGCGCCTTATAATTCAGTGCACCTTGTGTATGGATCAATATTCTGCTTTCCTGGACGTAATATTTTAAATGTTCTGGAAAGCGCTTTGTTACAGCTGCAGCGGTTGTGAAAGCTCTATATCAATAAAGCTATATTGTATTGTATTCCCTTTAGCGTACCTCCATCTAGTGGATGCATAATGCAACTGCAGCCACTGTTGTAGCATCTATTCTATGCCCCTTACTATGTGGTGCACCCTATATAAGAAAACGGTTTTAAAATAGGCCATTCATAGAAGGTGTGCCTTATACTCGTGCGGAAAATACGGTAACTCCGGTACGTTAGCCACATTTACTAAGTGAACTTGAAGCACGTGAATCAGCTGAAGGCTGGCGATAGTTTCTTTATAAACACTGTTTCTTTTGTTGGAAGTCACAGAGCACAACTTCCCTCTTTTCAAAGTAGCTCACCACTAATGGTTGATGTTGTTTTGATTTTATTTTGGGGCATTTTAGTAGCACCCACATTTTGTTTTTTTTAAATCAAGGCACAATTTTATTTGCGAAATAATGTGATTGTTTTGCGAAACGATCACGACCACCGCAGAGACTACTATCGCCGTGTTCTCGCGCCTGTACCTGCGTGAGGGCGCTAATGAAGCTCATTCAAAGCGGAGTCCTAGATATTCCCTTAAAGCCTCACACCTTTGCTGTTGCTGCGGCACATCTATTATTCCATTAGCAGGTAATTAATGACACTCATTTGCCTAACTGTTATTAAGCTCTTTGAAAGATTGTTTGCGCTCAGATGAAATGAAACACATCCCCGAAGCCATCCATTGTGGCGGGGAGATTAAAAGAGCAATAAGGCTCTTTGAAAAATGTTACTTTATCAATGGTGATTTTTCACCGTACCACAGGGGCAGCGATGACAGGAAAACACTGCAGTCCTCCTTCATGTTGATATCCCCCCCATGCCCCCCCCCTTTTTTTTTTAGTCGACTACCGGGGGAGTACACTAAGTGTGATTTATTCATCCTTTGACCAGTAAAGGTGTCAGCTAGGTGAAAATGGATGCTGCGAGACTATTGACAGGCGAAATAGTGGTATGCTTGTCCCGCTCTGTCAGAGCATGTTGAGGAAAAGGCTGCACGATTCCCGCAATGAATGTCAAGCTCACACTGGCTTCCGTATTCTCGGTGTATGCAAAAGAAGGACAAATTCATGGTCATTTTATAAATATCGTCCACAAGCCAGCTATACATACGGCATTATTGTTCCCATATTCCATATTTCTATCCAGGAGTGCATCAGATCTATTTTGTGTGGAATGTAATTCCCATTTTGAACAGATGAAATGATCTGTTTTGTTCATGCATCCTATCTACTGATGGATTAAAAAAAAAAAAGATCCAGGCTGCTCCTTTTTCATGGGAAGAATAGAAGGATGGAAAGGAAATCAAAAGCAAAAAGCGTCTTGTGAACAAACATGGAGGAGCCTTTCCGGAGAGGAAGCCGCCGCAGCCCCAGTTGGAAAGGCATCCAGAGCCTCTCCTAAGGATTTATATTTAGCATTAGCTATGCTACTTATGGAATATTTCATAAATAATGTGAATATATTAGACGGAGAGGAGTGGAAACTGTCGCCACTCATTCCATACCCACTGCCATAGCAACAAGATGTTCCGCCTTTATCTGTTTAGGGCCCGCGATTCTTAAACTGTTCATTGCCCACGTTTCCTTTTTTTAATCAGTGTGTGTGTGTGTGTGTGTGTGTGTGTGTGTTTGGGATCCCCTGCAGCAGGGATCTCAATAAAAGGATTAACTCCGCCTCAACTAGTTAACCACGTTTAGACGTTTGCCAGGCGGGCCCTCGAAATGAAAATAGATGCCTCCGTCAAAGGGCTTCCATTGTGTGCCGTCCAAGTATAACAAAGTCATGCCTATCTGACGACAAACAACAACAACAAAAAAGGAGTAAATTAAAATGTGGAAAATTCTTCCTTGTGCATTTTTATTCACAAGGTTCAAAAGAGTGCACAATTTTTTTCCCCAGAAATGATACACCGCAAATTCTTTTTTCAAATGGAAAAAAAAACCCAAGATGAATACGGTGTCTCTGTCCATAAATGTTGAATAAATAAGGCTGAAATCAAGACAATATGATATAGGAATCCGGTCCCAAGCTGCTTGCTGGTAAAAGTCAAAACTCTCACACATGGCGCATGTATCCATCCCTGGTCGGGATCCAGCAGGCCTTGTCGGAATCTGGAAGCTTCCTGCCGGCCACTGCACTGGCGGCTCAGTAAGTGAAGAGAAGAAACTGGCTCCTTTGTCACTACTGTTAGCATTAGTCGGAGATTTGCATATATTTCTCTTGGAAGCATTAAAGGAATATAAAGGGAAAAAAAAAAGAACTAATTCACTATTGAAAGTCTCTGTTGCAAGATTAAAAGAGTCCCATTAGAAATGTACGGCTGCTCATGTAGTTTTTATTTCATTTCATGCAACCCCCCCCTTGTCTTGCGTCTTTTATTTGATTGTTGGAAGCTTTGATTATCTGCTTGGTTGGCAGAAAAAAAAATCTGTCACACACACAAAAAAAAAAAGGCAGTCTACTTTGTTTTTAGATGCATTTGTTATGGCACTGTCTCTTTTTGCATTAGGTTACATGCACACACCAAAATAGGCGGCGGATGAATTTTGATTGACAACAATCTGCTGTTATTGTCACAAAACATCATTTTAAAGGGTGTCACCTACACTGGCGAGGTTATTTGCATCGTTTACTAATGGTGCCCAAAGATTGTATCAAAACTTTGGTGCATCATTTTGAACATGTTAACATTGCAATTAGTTCATTGTAGCGCTAAAATCATGTCTTTTTTTCTGTACACTGTAGTTGTACAATTTGTTGGTATTGTTTGGCCTTCGGGTCCGCTGAGTGCAATTTCCGTTGAGCATTTGTTGCGTCGAAAACTTGTTTTTCTCCATCCGCTCGGCCACTTGCGCGGCAGTCGAGTGCACCTTGCAGTCGTCTGAACGAGCACGTGTGAGCAGCTTTCGCGAAGAGGGGGGGGGAGTGCCCCCAGTGCTTATCACTCTGACCTGAATTCGGTGACGACAGCCAATTTTACAAACAGTCGGAGATCAATCAAAGCCCACTTGAAATATGCCACCTGCCACTTTTACATTAGGAAGCATGCTGTTCAAAGTGGAACATTTTCACTTGTGTTTGTGATTATTTTGCAGGCAAAGTTGGTCGCCTCATGGGGCCCTCCGGTGCCAAATGATTCCCCCCCCCCACCACCCGCCTTACCTCCCAACCCCTCTTTGTATCCTCCACTCTCAAGAGCCGCAGCGAAGTGAAGGGTTGGTGGGAGAAGGGGCTAAGATTTACTTTAAGTTGTCTTTAAGCCTGAGGATGCAGTCAACAAGGGAGGGGAGGCATAGAGCTATTGTATTTAAGCAAATCCAACCGTAAACCACAAACCCTCTCCTCCATCCTGCAGCCCACCAAAGTGTGTCTGTGGGGGGGAGCTTAAGAATTTTTAGTGACTGTGTTTTCACACTTTTAAGAGAAAACGAACGACGCTTGTCATATAACCTCAGTTGGTCGAAGGCTGTGAACTCAAGTCTCTCATATCCTGGCCGGGGTCAGTATTACCGCACTTCCTTCGGCAACACGTCACAACAACAGTACGAACTCTCCGAAAGCATTTAAAGCACAGACTTTATTAGTGCCTAAAGCAGAAATTCCTCCCCCTCCCTTAAAATAATTAGCATAAGCACACAAACGCATACACACACACGAAGGGGGATCCTGTGGACTTGCATTAGTGGAGGGGAGTAAAATTGAGGGGGCTGATGAAAGAGCACCCCGAGCAGTTGGAGGGGGTTTGGTGCCTTTTTCAATCTTTACTTTTGGACATATTTTCTTAATTTAGCAGAGGACTGGTTTCTGCTTGCTTTCACAAGCAGCATTAAATAGGATTTTGCTCTCCCCCACCCCCCAAAAATACACTGCGATGAGTCCAAAAAGAATTATCATGAGCAAGTTGTTATGTCTCTGTCACGTCAACGTCCCAAAATATTGTTTTTGTGGCAAATGTCACGTCTCGTTTATACATCGAATTATTTTCCAAATCTAAAGTTGAACCTCAGTTTGACCACCATCAACGATGAGATGCTCATCGTAACTCTGTACGATATCGTGTATGTTTAGATTTAGAAAAAAGTATTCCCATAACAAATGATCATGAATCTGTTGCAGGTTCCAGCTGTTGTGATCATTAAAAAATAAAATTAAAAACATTTTCGGAGCAATGCGAAAAAAATGACAGTTGGCGACTCATACCAAGCGATTGAGCACTGCGCATCTACAGATGCGCCTCTGTGTTGATTTTCAGGCTCCTCATAAAATAGACTGCATTGCATCTTTTTTTTTTTAACTGAACCACAAAAACATAGCACGATTGTCAAAAAGAGGCCATTTGTACCTTCTTGAATATAGGCCTGATTTTTTTCTTTTTTTTTTTGCGTCATTTTCAACACGATCCTCACAAGGCATTGCCGTAAAATTTTCTACAAAAGAGTGTGCTATTAGAAAGAGATAAGGAAAACAAATAAAAGAATCCCATCAATCCATGAAAACTTCTTATGCGTCACATCTGAAGTGAGCAATTTAGAGAAAATGTGTCCTCTCGGATTGCACGTTGCTTTTTTTTTTTTACATGATCTCTGATGTTTAAAATCTCTGCCAGGCTACCGTGAACTGGTTGGATTAATATGAGAGTGATTCAGGTATAACCACAGGAAAAAAACAGATGTGATGGCGGCTTGTATGAAGTTGTTGGAATCTCTTGTCTCAGTCTGTTCCCCCCGTCCCCATCTGCTCTGTTGAGTGTCGGTCCTCTAGAGAGTTGTCGGACACCGGGTCAGCAGAACACCACAGACCTCGCTGCATATGCTTTGCCAAACTGTTGCGGCTGGTCAGGACAACATGCATTGTAATCCAGATTACATCAGAAAATGATTTTTTTTTTTCGTGAGCCATTTATTCTGGCAGGTGAGCGAGAGCGGCGCGGGGGAGTAAATAAGGCGTCCGCATCTCATGACGTGCTGATAAAAACGGGCATCATTCCTACAGCTCATTTCCACTTTGGAATTGGCCTCATCGTGGATGAAATATTAAATGGCTGGTTAGCTATTAACGCCGACATTTATGGATTTTGGATGTACATCCTGCACGGGTTCACTTGGCGTTTATTTTTTTTTTTTTTCATTCTTCGGCAGTGTTCTGTCCGACTGTGATGTATTGCACAAGTTGTGTGAACTGCACAAAAGGTGTGAATGCGGTTGGCACTGCTCCGGTAGGTTAGCATGCGGCTTCCTTATGCAATAACCGACCAAGATTCTACTTTTGGCCACACTGCGACGCAGGTTCTAGTTTAGGTAAGACAAAAAGTTTCAACTTGTCTCTAGTTTGAAGATATCAACTCCAACTCGTTCTGTGCCGTCAACACGATTAGGAAACGGCGATTTTGGGTGCCAAATCCGAGCTGCACTGTTTAGGGTCTCGGTTTTTGAAAAATACATTTCCCCGTCAAAAATGCGACTTATGGTCTGAAAAATACAGTAAGCTGTTCCTGCATCGAAAATGTCTGTTCAAATTTGAATATACATTTCATTTATGAAATATTTATAATTTCATGGTGTAAAATTGACATCGTTATGATGGCGTTCTGATCATTTTAGTTTGTTCAGTGAAAGACAAAAGTTGTAAAGCACACAGCACAATATACTCGAGTGTTTTTTTCTGTTTTTTTTTTTCCAGCAGCTTCTAAGTTGATATATTTTCATAAACACCTGAGGGGGAAAAAATAGGGGGGAAAACACACACACAAAAAGGACATCAACCCACCAAGAGACCCTCACTTACAAAAACACATAAACAAGCCAAACAAACAAAATATCTAATGACTTCGCTTCATCTTAAAAATTCATTTTCTGATTTTTATATTAAGCCGAGTTGACCGCAGACGATCTTCCACAACAAAACCTCCTCGCGTCTGCGGGGAGAAGCTCCCCACTCATGGCGAGATGAAGCCGACGGTGTGTTTGTTGGTACGAAGAAACGGGAGCGAGCAGCCAAAACCGTGCGGGTACCACAGAACGCCTTTCACTGAATCATCCGCAGTTTGGGAGGATGTGGCTGTTTGCTGTCTCAAAGGAAGACGTTGGCCAGGGACCATAATGCCTGCAGCCGCTAGCAAAGCCCCTTAAAATATTCATCAGATAACTTTTTTTTTTTCCTGTGTGAATATATGTTTTTAGCAGATGGTAACATTTTGGAAGGGAGAACAAAGTTGTAAAAGGAATATGATTTCACTTGTTGCCATGGGAACTGAGATGGATGAAGATGTTTCATGCTCCACTGGTTGCCTCCGCTCCACCTGTGTGTGTGTGTGCGTGTATATGTTTGTCTGGGAGAATCAATTCAACTAATATTGCTTGTCCACATTTCTACGTGCACGTTGATAAAAAAAAAAAAGTGTCCAGCCATTCATATTACAAGTGTTCCTAAAGAATATAAACTTGATCTCAAACTTGCGGTACAGTAGTACCTCAACTTACATGTGATCTAACTTGCAATTTTTTTCATTTTATTTTTTTAAGATCCAAGCCATTGCCCTGCTGATTTTTTTCTGTCTTTTGCCTTGACTTGTCGGCAAAAAAATGGAGATACAATACAGTGGCAGCGAACTCATCTCACTTCATATTGAGCATCAGTTTGGTAGGTAGTGAACACATTTCCCCCAAAACAGGCCAGTCAGTCACTTGCTTCAAGCTGTTTATTGCCACTGTCAGTTCAGATTCAGATGTACTGAAGTCCGTTATCTTAATGCTAACACACAATTCCAAACGCCTTAGACGAGATAACAAAACTAGCATCAATTGTTTCGCTAGTTGTATCTCTTACAGCAACGGTGCAGCAACGCATATAGACAGTGGTGGACTCACCGGCAGCTATTCTTCATCCTCAGTAAAAGAGACTAATACTATTGCAGCACTTTTTTGCAGCTAAGTCAAGGCAAGGAAGCTGGCCATTACATCAAACCAAAATTTGAAGTTAAATTAGAGAAAATAGGGTAGGGGTGTCAAACTCATTTTTGTCACGGGCCACTTTGGAGGGCCGTTAAGACAGTGAAACCAAATAAATGTTTAATCATCACATCGTATTATTACTTGTACACACAAAAAATGATGGCTCACTAGTGAAATATGTTAAGTATTTGTTCAATTATTGCTCAAGTGAGTATGAACAGGGTAACAAAATTATTGCAAAATGTCACCGTTATTTATTACGTATGACAATTTAAGATTCCGGTACAGATTTAAGCAAGGATCATGGAAGTTGACACAGATAATTTGTTTTCGCGGGCCACATAAAATGATGTGGCGGGCCAGATCTGGCACCCGGGCCTCAACTTTGACCCCATGAAATAGGGCATAGCTATTAGATTTGCAGCTTCCGGGAAGACTTCCTGTAAGATTTTCGACTCTTGGCTCTGGGCACGTTATCGCCGACTTTTTTTGCGTTTGTTTTTTTCTGGTCTTCCTTCTGCATTTCCAAAACATGTCAAGACTTGAATTATCCTTCGGTGTCAATTGGAGTGTAAATTAGTCAATATATGACCTGCGATTGGCTGGCCAGGGTGCGTCCCGCCTCTTGCCCAAAATCAGTTGGGATGGCATCATGAAGACAAGCGGCAAAGGAAATGGTTGTATGGGAACTTTGCTCCTCTTTTGTTTAATTGATTAAAAGGCAACCGACGCTAGCTTCCGCGCTCCTGCATTGAAGCGATCATATCCACTCCTTTCCCTGGCTCTATTCAAAGCTTGATTTATTTAGCTCTGTGACAGTGGAGTACATTGCTCATTTCACAGTGTATTAGGCTGACTGGGCAAATAGTGATGATTCAGTAGTACGGCTACTCGTTTTCACATGGAACATGAAAGGCAGGATCTGTCGATAAATGCGACACCAACAGATGCCCGTGTTATCTTGGGCCATTTTTTTTTGTAGCCTCATTTTAAAATGACTGCACTTCCATTTGAGAGGAGCTAATTAGATTGTGCGAGTCGCATGATACGGGTTTTACACACACGCGCACACACAAAAAAATCTTCATTGCAAAGATGAGTTGCCAGTACCGCCATACAGAGCTGATAGGACAAACCCTTGTTTAATTTCGCTCTCCAAAATCAGATCCTAATTGGGTGCCTGATTTTCGTGACTCTTTCAGCAATTTAAGAAGATTGCTTTTTGAAATTTAACAATTTCTGTGCGCTTAAGCATCTAATTTTTCATTCAGCGGGCTCCACTTAGGAGAGTCTCTGTCTCTGGCCTCATCACTTGTTCAGCTATTGAAAATGTCTCCCTTGCCTGGGAATCCATAACAAAAGTATTAGTTGGATGCTTAGCTTTATTTTTGGCGGTGAAAGGAATCATTTATGCAAGGTCAAAATGTCAGAATTGAAAATCATATAAGAACTGCAATGTTAAATGTAATATTTCAACATTTGTAATTGCTAAGAAATGTAAATAAAGATGACTAGCAATTTTAAGGTAAACTATGCTCTGAATCAAAGTCTGCTGACTGCGTATTTGTAACTTTTGGTGGCCGTCTACCTTCTTGAGGCACAACCTATTATTGGAGTAAATGCAACAAAAACACAAGCATAATTAGATGCTTGTTGAAATGAACATCATCAATCTGGCATTGAGAGGTTCACCAAGATAACAAATTATTCATCCCCCATTAAGACAAAATAAAATAACAAAAGTAAACGGCCAATTTTTATTACTTAAAGTTGTAAAGTTAAACAAATACCTAAGCACAGAATATTGGACATTATTTGCTGATCTAACTGCCAAGTTACTTTATATTTGTATGTTTTTTTCATGAATCTGCGGGTCAAACAGTTATCGGAATTTTATTCTGACAAATTTCGAAAGCGGGATTGAACTCAATAAATCCATATCTGTCAGGCCCTGGTTCAAGATTTTCTACTTCTTGCGACTCCTTTTGAAGACGTAAACGACATCTGTAGACATAAGGAGTCTCAAATTTCTGCTTACTGCTTATCATTGGCTTTTTATCAGCTGCTCTCATAATACGATGCATTTGCTTTCCTTACTATGACTTTATCTGAACAAACTTTTTCTGATTTTTTGTTATTGTTGTTTTTTTTAACCTGCGTTAAAAATTAATAATGTGGACCAACAAAATCATTTAAATAGGTTAATGGGGGGCAAACTCTAAATTGTTTGCCGTCTATGTCAGTGTTCTAAATTGAAGAAATACCATATGCCACCCTCTACCCCCAGAAAAATAATTTCTAAAATATTTATTTAATGTAAATACCACATGAAGAAGAGCTTACGGCGGCGTATCATAGGCAGTACATTGCACCAAGTCAACGGGTGAAGGAATCAAAGCTATGACACCTGCTTGCAAATCCTTTTATTTTGTGTCTGGGACCAAATTGAGGACAGAACCTTCACTCTGGGGGGCACATGTTCAAGTGTAGCTTAATAGGAAGGCATTATTCATCAAGCAGGGTCTGAACACTCGTCCACTGCAAAGCTGCCTTGAGGGACAGTGAGTGATTCCGACCACTCAACCTCATTATGAATCATATTAATATTTAAGGGCTCGGAATTGAGGAATAAAAATGGTAATTGATTGCAACAAAATGGAAGTGTTTGAGCCGGGCAATATTATTTAAATATATCCCTTCCACAATACATGCTGAGAATACACAGAATTGATTTTTCCTTCCGCCCCCGCTTTTTGGGGTGTGGAAATGTAAGCTTTGAACCTAGTGGCGAATGGCAGACTCACAGGCGAAAGGAAAGATAAATGCATGTCTGATGAGTCGCACCAAGCTGAGGGGGTTTAGTCATAGCCAATGCAGTGGAGTTCTCCCCCTTTTGCTGCCGCGCGGAAGCCATGGGCCATCCTGTTTTGGAGAAGAAAAACAGCACAGGCCAGTTTATTCTCATATCCTGTTTGTTTGTATCCAGAGAACCCTGTACCGGGTTATGTAGATTGAGTGCCGGTGATAAGAATAGTAACCTTTTAAAGACTCCATTGTGCGCATGCATATATGCGCATGTGTGTGTGTGTTAATCAGCTGATTAAACCATCCAGTCGGAAAGTGACAAGTAAGCATAAATGAGTCTGCGGGCAAGTAGACTGTGAATGATAATGACGCTCAGGAGTTCTACTTAGCATAACATAAGGGACTGCTGATTGTGCTCATGGCATTTTTCAGCACGCAGTCAGTGGACTTTGTTATAGAGTTGCACTAATTAGGCCTTAACTCATTTAGCCAACAGCTCCACAGAACCACCATTGTGGTTCGTTTCTGGATCGTGCGCCCGATTTAGCCCCAGCCTTGCGTCAGCCAGCTATGGGGATGAATGCTAACATGCCGCTGCCTCTTCTGAGAGCAGCATATGGAGTGCGCAGCCAGCCAGGCGTGATCATTCTGTTCTTGAATTGTTACCTGGAGGTTTCTAATCCACCGACAAAAGCATCAGAATGAAATTAGGACTGCTTCGTGGAAAGAATAAACCGAATGAAGAAAATGAATAAAAAGCTAGTTCACCGATTACGCCGTTAGCTTGTTTGCGCTTTAGCTGAGGTATTTATGCGGATGGATAAAATGCGAGGATGATAGTGAACATGCGTTGTAATACAATCACCTAACTATGAGTGGGTGCTATCTGTAATGACATAATAGCACGCGCAAGCCTCTAACGGTACTAAATAAACTGTATGTGGCGCTATCCTTTTTCATGCTAATACTTTGCTACGTTGGCAAATTATATAAATATGTTTTGAAAGCATGACCACTCTAATAGACATGTTGTAGTGTCAGGCCTATGGAAACACATTATTTTTAAATACTATTATATTAGAGTTGACAAGGTTTAACTGGTTACGCTAAGGGTGTGAAATGTGAACACTGATGGATGACAGAATACCGCTATTGTATTTCTCTCTAGCCACAAATACGCGCGCTGATATCAGATGTGGGTCGTAACATGCTGCATTTACTCCAATTACAGTTTCATAAGAAACTTTTGGGATAAATTGTGTGTATAGAAAGGTGATTTGTACTCACTGGGCTACAATTTGCTCTCTATTTTTATTTCTCTCTATCGATGATTGCTCATACAGCATATGTTAGATTTGTTTTTTCTGAGAGACTTCCGCCTCTGGTGCTGCTTATTGTGCAGAAATTCAAACGAATATTTTATCAAACAAAATGCTGTGCTGATAATTGTGTTGAAAGCGTGTGAAAGGTGCGGTTAAATACACAGCAGGGCTGCCGCAAACTAAGACCTGGCGTTGACTTGCCAAAAAAGAAAAAAAAAGATGTAAATGCAGTGACTGCAGCCAGTATATATTTTTTTTTCTCTTGGCGTGACTGAGTTGGTATAAATAGATAGCCAATTTGTAAAATCGGCCGTCTGAACACAAGCATCTTGGGCCACTCTAATTGGTCAATTTCCCGCCTGTATTGAGTGCCTAGATTGATTTATTGCCTTTTTTAAAAGGCCGCAGGGACCTGGAGAACAGCTGTGCCAGCCGTCCGTGCCGGAGCTGTTATGAAAACAAGAGAGGCTGAGAGCCGAGCGTCGGACGCCAGTCGTGGCAACAAACGACGAGTAGAAGGGAAGCGGAGCAGCATGGCAGACAGCTGGCACAAGACAACGTCTGCTCTCTGCTTCCATTGGAGATGCAGGATTTATCTCCTCAGACAGTGTTGAGTGAAGAGGCTTTGCCCTTTTCCAGCTCTGCCTTTTCTCACGCTGACACGCAACCAGGAATTTGCTTGATTGCCACAATGCCTTAATCATAGCAGGGCCGTGTGTGATTGGAAGCGGAGAATAGAGATCCCCCCCCCTCGGCACCTCCCCCGCGCATTATGATACCCCTTCTCCCCAATGTACTTGACATGGAGAGGGCTCACAGAAGAAAACGGATTTGAGTGTTCTGTCTCTTGGGGACTTGAGTGATAGCTCCCCAACCTGAGCGCTTGTCTCGCAGCCGAACGAGGCTGTTTGTGAACAATCACTGTGATTTACTCCACTGCCTTGATTCCAGCTGAAACAATTCGGTCACTCGTGGGATTTGCGTTACTACTTCCGAACATGCGTGACCTGCCTGAGTGTTGCCGTTCCGTTACATGATGGCGATGTCATGTCAAATGTTACATCAAGACCTTTGATTCGCTGCTCGCATGTACAGAAAACTCTGATTATTTACACAAAAAAAAATGTGAAGATGTTGGCCCGGTGGGCCAGTGGTTATCGCGTGACCTCCAAGTGCAGAGGTTTCAGCTCCTGTGTGGAGTTTGCCTGTGTGGGTTTTCTCCGGGTACTCCGGTTCCTCCCACATTTCAAAAACATGCATGACAGTCTGATTGAATACTCCAAATTGTCTCTAGGTGTAAGTATGAGCGCAGCTGGTTGTTCATCTCTGTGTGCCCTACGATTGGCTGGCAACTGGTTCAGGGTGCCCCCCGCCTACTGCCCGAAGACAGCTGGGATAGGCTCCAACACCCCCTCGCAACCCTTGTGAGGATAAAGAGGATCAGAAAATGGATGGATGGATAAATATGAACACATTGGGAAAGACTTGATGGAGAAAGTTCACGACAGGGGCTGAAAACTGACATTTTGGGGATTCATTGGATTATCGAACAGTACACCAGACGTGGTGTCAAAATGGGTTTCATAAATGTCTTGGAAGAGGACGAGTGGCCACATTACGAGTCTGAGACCGTCCAGATCCCCCCGATCACCGCGCGCTGTCACCAAAAGCACGGTCGAACGGCACCGAGACCAAAATGGAAGAGTCCAAGGCATCAGGGTAACAGTTTGTGCGTATGTAGCTCGGCGGGAAACAAGTGCGGGTCAGCGCTGGAGCTTGGCTCAGCAAGAACGAGTCCTGGATGCCAGATCTTTTATGTGCTGCTGCATGAGGTAACGACACTTGTTTCACCCTTCATATCTCCCACCCCAAAAAAAAAAATCGACCACAACAGTGACCGTTTACCTGCGACATGTCTGTCACGTCCAAATGGAGGTACAATCGTGTCGTTTGATCTTGGCATTAGCTGAAGCGTAAATGCTCCATGGACAAAACGCAATCGCGAAAAGTGAAGGGAATTCATCGGTTAGATCAAGAGGTTTGTCGTGACAGCTAAACTGGACAAAATAACGTCATATAAAATAACAAGTGTAATGTACATCAGTAGAGAGAATCACAAACACTGTCCGATCAAGCTGAGACTTGACTGAAAAGTCCAAAGTAGTTTCGCAACTTTTGGTCCGTTGATAAATGTGCCAGTGTGAACGCTAAACAAAGCAGGACAAGATATGCGAGATTCAAAACGCGCGGTGCTTTGGTCTGGACCAGCCAACCAGACAACTCAAAGTGTCAACACAGCCTTAATTTTGGCAAGATGGATGTGGGATACTAAAACCCCAACCTGGCAACCTTTACAACACAAAGCCTCCAATTTAGTCTTTATTCAGCCTGCCAAATATTTGAAAGGATGATCATAGAAGAAATCACACTTTCAGTCCGCTCATTTGCTTTCTCGTGTCTTCATCCTGCTATTTCCTCCTCATTTCTATCGAATTTCATGACCACTTTCCTGGCATTCCTCGAGATGCTCATGTCGTGAACATATTTGAGGTGTTCTACTGTTACGGATCCCAGCCCATTGACTCGGCTTCTCTTGTGAAATGGGAGGAGAGATAAGCGTTTCATTTTTGAACTGTGATTCTTAGAAATGCCTGTATTTAGCACTGGGTATTGGGAGCCTGAGTCTTCCGCAGGCAATTGAGTGCACATTTTGCGAGTCCTTCTCCAAAGGCGAGAGAGAGAGAGGGAGAGTGTGAAGAAGAGAATGAAAGTGAGAGAGACAGAGAGAGTAATCGTGCAGTCTTCATCTAGCGCGTGCTTAACTTTAGGAAATGTGAGTCTGGTTGAAGATGAAAGTGGGGCTTAATCTCAAACGCCTCTCGCCACTACTCTTTCTCTGCGACTCTTTCTCACAGCTAGCAATCCAGTGGGACCGGTCCATTCCGATATATCGGGAGCGCGTTATGTAATCCCTTCCGAGTATGCGGGCCTTGCCGTAATGGTTAAAACCGAAGGAGAGGCAGGCGTCGTGGCATTCCACCAGCGCTTCCCCTTCTCATACCTCAATCCATCAGCATCCACTCGAAGAAGCCCCAACGTGCTCTGTGTCTTTTTAAGATGTTCGCATTGCGCCTGCTCAAGCATACAAAGACGCCGCACGAACAGAGCTTGTCTGTTCGCTTTCCCATGTGCAGCCCGGCGGCCCCAGCCTCCTTTTCCTCCTTCTTGTTTCCTCCAGCGGGCTGACGCTCCGCCCCACCCGGTCCCTGTAGCCACCCCACCAGCCAGCCAGTCAGCCAGCGCGGGCGTGCTCAGTCTGTCAACACTTCCTCAGCACTCTTGAGTGTTTGAATGGAAACAGGAGGAAGCATGCGCACTTAGCGCAGTAGTCCTCAGAAGCAAGTGGGGGTTAATACTGGCGATGGTGTGATGTAACTCGGTCAGCCTGTCAACGGAGGACTGTGTTTTCGCAGCCATCGAGCTCCATTCCATTTGTGTGGATGGTAAACATTTAGAAATTGTTAAGCCAGAGTGTTTACACTTGCATCGCGGCGCAGGTTTCCATTCGACGTTGAGGGATTTCTGTTATTGTACGGGAGACACGCGAATGGCGTTTTGTGTTTCTGCGGTCCGAAAGCGCAAAGCGGCTCACGGTGGATTTACGAGTTTGGCTTTCACATAGTTTCACTTAATTGATGCGTTCTCCGTGTTGAATATGTTCTATTTAATCGGTGAAAGCCTTTTATAAGACCACAGATATTTAATTTGAAAGGGAAATCGACAGACTCCATTACAGACAACAACATAAAGTAGGCAATTTATTGAGATCAATACATGAGTGCTATGGGGGAAAAAATGCCTCTCTGGAGATAAGAATGTTGAATTTTGAATGACATTGTCATCGAGGTATTTAGCAATTTAGCAACATCGAATTTTACAGAAACCATGTAACGGGCGCCATTTTTTCACCCCAAATTACCAACACAATGTACACACAAACACATCAAAAATACATTTGCGAGCATTATATATTAATTCCCAGTGAGTACATGGTGTAGCCTAGTTTTATAAATGTCCAAGTGCGATACGTCTCCCAACAGTGGTCCGAGGGCTCCCTCTAGTGGTGCGTGAAAAAAAATCACTGCATGTAAAGTTCGATAAAATTACCGTATTTTCACGACCATAAGGCGCCATTAAAAGTCTAGTGTATGAGCCGAGTTCCAAAGCCTGACTGAGCCGCGCTTCTGGCCGACACGCTGTTTATATAGAGAAAAGGCGGGCGTAAGTGACGTCAGGCATGCGGAAGTCTGCCAATGAGTGAAGGGTGGGCGTGCCCAACAACACGGTGCGCCGAATGGTCGTGAAAATACGGTACTTAACTTTTTACCTCAACTGTTTGTTATTAAACTCTTATCAAGATATAGTTTTTATTTAATGTTGATGGCCAATATATTTTAGTTCAGGGGTGTCAAACTCATTTTTTGTCGCGGGCCACATTGTAGTTACGATTTCCCTGGGAGGGCCATTATGACTGTCAATTTTGTAAAACCATATTGCACAGCAAATTGGTGGATTACTATTTTCAAATTTAATAAGTACGTAACGAGATAATGCTCACAATATCTCTATGTTATGATGGATTACATTTGACAAATTCAAATTTTGTTTCAGACTTGAGCAAGCATCATGGAAAAGCTGACATGCTTGATTTTCTCTCGTGGGCCACACAAAATGATATGGAGGGCCAGATCTGGCCCCGGCCTTGAGTTTGCCACCCGTGTTTTATTTGAATCATTATTTATGTATATAATTTTTTTTTCTATATTTAGGCACAGCCTTCATGTTCAAGCTTTTGTTACAACACTAAATGGCTAAATTGCTATGCCGCCCTCTGCCTTCCTGTGTGGAGTTAGCATGTTCTCCTCGGGCCTGCGTGGGTTTTCTCCGGGTACTCCGGTTTCCTCCCGCATTCCAAAAACATCCATGGCACGCTGCCTTCCGCCCAAAGTCAGCTGGGATAGGCTGCATCAACTCCCCTTAAACCCATTCAGGATGAATGGAAATTCACCTCCGATCTCCCTATTTAACTCACCATCTAATGTCCTTTGGCCTTAAGATTTATCGAATGTTTCCCAGACTCAGTCAAGCTGTTGACTGCTAAACAATACGCAACGTATTAGCATTTCAATGACCTTTCTATTTTCAAATGTATAATTGCACATTTTTAATTGTGCCTCAGTGAGAATGGCTTATGCTCTTTCTGTGAATTGCTTATCAGTGAGAGCGGAGGCCAGGCCCACTCCGGGGGTAGAAATCTGCCTCTCCCAGGAAGAGAGAGACTATCCCTGGGTAAGGATTCACTCCTGGCACAAACTCCTGAGCGCATAAACAAACCGGAATTTTGCACAGCGCTTCCTTGAGTGCTCCTGCAATGCTGAAGGGTGGAGGGAAGCTGAATCGAATTAAGCAGAATTTGATAATGACTTATTAAAAAGTGCGGCTGAGTAAATGAAGTGTGTTGTGTAGCCATTAGAGGATGGGAGGTATTATGTTAAACGTTTTGATTTGTCAAGCGGGGTGCGGACTCGCTAATCCGCAGACAGTCGGCCGGTCGGATGCTGGAGGGAGAAATCAAGCCATGCATGTAATATGAGAACATTAGCTTGATGCTCACAGACGGCTGCTTCTGAGCAAGACAAGTAGGCATGATCGATGAACTCCAGCAGGAGAAAATGATGGGTGCGAAATGAGCTAATTCACCTCCGGTAAACTGCCATCCAACTGCTTTGAATGAAACGATCAGCAACAGATCATGATTTAATTAAAGCGTGCTTTTACCTGGACCAGTTCCAGTCGACACAAGTTTCAGACCAAAGCGAGCTCCCGCACCGTATATCTTTTTCATACAGATGTTACAGTATATCGGCTTGGCCGAGGCAGACGGATGAGGATGGAACATTTCCCCTCAGCGTTTTCCAGGCCCGACTGCCAGACTGCGCCTGAGACTGATAAATCACCCCGCCTCAGCCTTTCTCCCGTGTTTTCTTTTCAAATGTAGAATCGATGGATTTTTCTTCCCCCTTCATTTCATTGACCTGTGCATAATGGTGCTCTCACTCCTCGACCGCTGGGATGGAGCGCGGCGCCGCGGACGTGCTTGCCCGGGCAAAGACAAGGCGGCCCGGGCTTTGTGTTGCTTATTGTTCAGCCCCGAGAAATTAATGTGCTGTGAAATTAGCATTTTATCTTACTGCAGATACAGTAATGGAGGCAATTAGAGCGCAGGGGAGAAGGAGAGCTCGGGGAGCGGAGAGGTAAGCGACAATCCTCGGGCTGCGGGGAGCCCGGCGGAGAGTTGCACAGCCGGCCTCGCAGATAACGCAATCGCCCGCGTCTGGCAAACAGCGCGCGGCTACGACAATGTCCGCCGGTTAATGGAGAACACATTCAATGTCATTGTGTCTTGTCGAAAGAGCTTGTTTGGACAGCGGGCAACATCTCGCCACCGCGTGCCTCTTTATGTCGTCTTGGCTGCGCTCGGCTGACTTTCATCCCTTTGCCCATGAAATGATCAGGACGGGGACGAGGCGCTGCGATCAATTCGCCTTCTGAGCTGGGATCATTTCTCATCGCTTATTTTCAGCCATGACATTGTGTATTTACAGCTGCAGGGGCGCCTTGTCAACTCTCTTTATCACATCTCCAGATTGAAATTGATCCCTCCGATTGCGAGCCACAGGCGAGGAGGAGGGCCGGCTGTTGTCACCTGAAGCTTCCCGAGATTATTTATTCTTACTCGAGTCTGTTTCCATGATGAAGAGGATGACGCTGACATTGTGGTTTGATCCCGTGTGTCGGATCTGCTCGCCCCTCTTCGCCCGTAAGTTTGATTCCTCCTTTCTTCCGCAGAGCACAAGAAAGGATTTTGATCACACTGGGGAAATCTGGATACGTTTGATATTTTTGAGGATTTTTTTAAATACAGCTTGTCATTTAATTTGGATCATGATCATATTTTGGAAGATCTGGTTCAATTCCAGCTCCCTGTGTGGAGTTTGTATGATTTTCTCCGGGTACTCCGGTCTCCTCCCACATCCCAAAATCATGCATGACAGGCTGATTGAACACTCCAAATTGTCCCAAGGTGTGAGTGTGGGCAACCGGTTCAGGGTGTTCCCCGCCGACTGCCCGAAGACGGCTGGGATAGGCTCCAGCACCCCCCGCGACCCTTGTGAGGATTTTTTTTTTCCCTCTCTATGTTGCGATTGCGATTCAAATGCAATTTGAATATACTTTTCTAGGCCCTCCTTTCATGTTTCACGTCTGATTTGTGACACAGAAATGTTTTGGTTGTCTATGTTTGTCTTGCCACCTAGTGGACTGGAGTGCAACTTTAAAATGGTTCCGATCAGGTTCGACGCTTTATCTCCGAGGTACATCTGCAGCAAAAAAAAGTTTATTTCACTGTCCTTCGCGGTTTCCTGCTCTGTTGCTCTTCAGCATGATACAAACCGCTTCACGGCATTACGATACAGCCTTGGTTGGAGGTCGGCGCTTGCATTTCTGTGTTTTCGTTTGCAAATGTAGCAGCGCATCCCTCTGGCTTCCCATGCACATCCTGCAAAGGTCTGAGCCAAATATTGACATAGCTTATGGTTCAAACCGAGAATGTTTCTTTGCAGTTTTCCATGTGGAGAATAGATCAAATGTTTTCCCCTCGGTCCACGCCGTCTGCTGAGTGGTTTGTTTGTCTGGGAGGAGCAGTGTCGAATGGCTGGCCCCTTTGAATACACATTTCTCCACAAAATATGTCAGTTCAATCAAAACGTGAACTTTTTGTAACACTTTTGTGCTCTTTTTTCCTCGCAGTTCTCACGTAGAGCAGCCTGAACTGGCTTCTTTGTTGCGATTAAACCTCACATTTTCTGCAAGAATGTGGCTTCAAAGTCAAACATGCAGAACAAGAACTTGGATTTTTTTTTTTATTCCTCCTATTTTAAATGTGAGCTGAGCCAAGGCAGCCACCCGCCCCATTCCCTCCTCCCCCTTTTCTGTTTTTTTTTTCTGGGTAAAGACGGCATGACTTCTGCACTCGGAGGATCACGCCCAATAAGAACATTATCCCAAAAAGTGCATTGGGCTGGCAAGAGGCCGAGATAATACCCGCTTCGTCTCAAAACGGCACCAGCTCGCCTCTCCAAGTGCAAGTGGAGAAATGGGGACCTTACCAAATGACACCCCACAGCACCCATGAAACCAATTGTTCTCCTGCCGCCTGACGCTTCGGGGAGGAAAGCAAAGGCTTGCTCCGAGCCTGCATAATATCCTTATTCTCAAACATGAGGGTGTCGTCCGCATGTCCATTAGAGTCAACGCGCCGCTGCTAAATGGGGCCCGGGCTGTCGTTTTCTCTTCGCCGCAGAGGGTTTGTCCGTCTGTGGAGACTGTAGTAGTTGGTCCGCAGGGGATTAGTATCCATTTTGATTGGGAGGCTGTGTTGCCTTCTGAAGAGAAGGAGATAGATGAGGACATGTCACGGTGCGGAACTCGGTGTATGATTAGAGAGGCAGCCCGCGTACCTGTCGGCGGAAGAATGTTCGCGAGCCCAATGACATTGGTCAGGCAGTGAGCGCTAGCAATGCGGCTCCTTCTTGGCGGGTCTTAAACCACCATTTTCATATGCTGGGTTTCAGATTAGTTACACCAAGCAGTCATGCTTCTCTGTAATGCAGCGATTCTTATCCGATGAAACCAAGATTAAACTTTTTGACCATTGTTTCAAAAGGTATGTTTGGCGCAGGGCGGCCCGGTGGTCCAGTGGTTAGCACATCGACCTCACAGTGCGGAGGTCCCGGGTTCAACTCCACACGTCCTGTGTGGAGTTTGCATGTTCTCGCCGTGAGTGAGTGGGTTTTCTCTGGGTATTCTGGTTTCCTCCCACATTCCAAAAACATGAGTTGCAGGTGAATGGAGCACTCTGAATGGTCCCTTGGTGTGAGTGTGTGCCTTGCGAATGGCTGGCAACCGGTTCAGGGTGTTCCCCGCCTACTGCCCAAAGACAGCTGGGATAGGCTCCGTCCGGCACGTCCCACAACCCTTGTGAGGATAAGGTGGTTCAGAAGATGGATGGATGAATGCTTGGCACAAACACAACACCGTTCATCACCAAAACAACACCATACCTACAATGAATACCATGGGGCAATTTTTTTTTCAGATGCAACTGAGGCCTTAGTCAAGATGAGGGTAATTATGAATAATTCCAAAGAGCAGTCGTTCGCACAAAACCTGCAGGCCTACTTGAACATCTGAACTCACTTTGGTGTTACTCGGAGACGCTCCAAATGTTGTCAGGTGTGCGATGATGAATCTGATTGTGACGGCGATTGGTTGATTCTGAACACAACCACCAAGAGCAGTCCAGAGTGAAGCCTGCCTTTTGCCCAAAGTCATCGATGAATCTTTGTGGCTACGAGAATTTTTATTTTATTAAAGACACGGCACAAATGTAGTGGTACTATTGAAACAAACATATTAAAACATTAAAAACAAATAAATAAATAGATATCAAACTGCGAAATATGAAATGCTTCACTTTAAATGTCAAACTTTTGCCCCGATCCTTCCCTTGTTCTTTTTCGTTCGTGGTTAAACTTGAGCCTAACTTTAGGAAAAGGCGGGTTACAACAATGAGCGGTTGGCAGCCAATCACGCGGAACTCATTGACAAACAACCTTATCGACAAATCTTCAATTCACAAGCATGTTTTTGGAAGCCGGGAATTGCTCGTTGGATTCGCACGACTCTATAAATCCCTCCTCTCACTTTCTCCTTCACAGCTCCTCTGTGGACGTCGAAGTAAGTGCCCCCTCCACCCCTCATCTAAATTACCGTCTAATCTGGCACTGTTACACGTGAGCTCAGTTGCTGAAGCTCACTGCTGATAAACCCCTCTACTCATCTGAGCTTCCTCACTGATCTCAGACCAGGTGCTGTAGTTTAGCATCCGGTAAAAAAAAAAGGGGGGTGAGTCTGTCCCGAGTCCAGCCTAATCGCCGGCGCTCAGGTTGTGAGCACACTTGGCCTTCAGCCTCACATCTTGTTTGAGTTAACAACACAAGCTGAACGCTCTGTTTACAATCTCCACAGCAGGAGCAGAAAACCGAACTAAATCTGTCTGGATGGCTTCTCAGATGTGGAACAGATGTGTTGAAGTGGAGGAAATTATGTCACTTCTTTTTCCCTTCCCTCATGTGACCATAATGACTAAAGAGCTCTGATCGGGGTGATGTGATTACGCAGAGGGAGTCTCGCGCCGTGGTGACACTTCTGCCACGTCTGTTTTATTTTATTTTTTTCTTTAGAAACTGCACTGGGTGGGCTGTTTCTCGCGTGCATTTCGACGCCCTCTGCAGGCGAAAATGAAAAAGAGACGTCATTTTATTGGAGCGCACCACAAGGTTGAGATCAGACGTCAGACAATGATGTCTAAAAGGTAGCGAGATTATTGTTTTTAGCGTTGTGAAGCTAAATATCGGTAAAACGTGCAGCATTTGAAAACATTGTTTCCTTCAGGAGGAGGAGAAAAGTGGTTGGCTACACTCTGCCATCATTAAAAATGAAAAAGGAATCGGGTGCTTACTTAACCTCAAATATTTATTCACCCTCATGAGCTTTGAAAGCTTCAATGTGAAGTGCTTGGGGCAGGAGTGGGTGATGGGGGGCGGGGTAAATAAAATAGGATGAAGGGGGGAAAAAAATCTACCTGGTCACACCTTTCTGTCACCGCAGGCTTGCCTCTGTGATGCTCCATCTCACCGAGAGTCATACAGGGATGCAGAGTGCACTTACCGCTGGATTCTCAAGGGCATTCATCGCAATGATGATGTATATTTATTTTTCCATTAAGATAAAGGAAAAATTGTCTGAAATACTTTTTGTTGTTGTTGTTTGGTTTCACAGCTTCCAGTCGCATTCAACTTCTTATTTATTTTAACATCCGGCACGCTGGTGAATGTGCCGTGTCTGATTGTGTGCATGTGTACATGCACGAGGGTGGTCGCAGTTGTCAGAGGCTAGAAAGACCAAACCACTTAGAAGTTCTTGTGCATTGCATTGTGCTGATTTTGCTCGGATGTATTTGGTGTTACTTACTCTCAAATGTATTGAACTGCAAAGTGCCATGCAGCTCCAATTATCTGTAATCCAGAAACCAAGAACGTACTGCACCTGGATCACAATGGCTTCCTTCAGAGCAAGGATGAGCAACTGGTGGCCCGCGGGCCACGTGTGCCCTGAGATTAAACTCTGAGTGGCTCCCATTTTTTTGTCTTACAAAACTAAATACAAAACCAAAATATTATTTAAAAAAAAAAAGAAAGGCTGCTAAACTTTCAGCATATGTTCTACATGAAATACAGGGTGAGATGGGCAATAACATCCAGAGGGAAAAACTAAAAAAACCTTCCCCTCAAAAAAAAAAAAAAATATATATATATATATATATATATATATATATATATATATATATATATATATATATATATATATATATATATATATATAAAGAGAGAGAGTTAAAAAAATAATTAAAAAAATGCCACACTGCAAATATATGTTGACTGTAACTTTAAGTTGTAATATCATCATTCACCTCTAGATGGCAGACATGGCTGAGTTGCACTTACATTGGGGCTTATACCCTGTGCTGCAAAATTAGTAGGCCTAATATTTTTTGTGTATTTGGTAGGATGTGCTAAACAAGCACAGTACCTCAATAATATTGAGGTACTACATTTTGAGTAAGTTGATTTTGGAGGAAAAAAAATTCACAGAATGAGTTACTGCACTTAATGTTGGTTTGCTGGTTAGCAGTTTTGTGCCATCCTTTAATGGTAATTTTTATGCAAAAGATCTCTTTCAGATCGTGGTTATTTTGTGGTTTGCTTCAAACCCTTTGTTGTTCAGTGAGGTTAGTCGATATTTTATACATGCATTGAGAAATGTATTATGAAAAATGAAATATATTAAGAGCACTTATTTTTGCACAAATGCACATAGTTTGTCCATATCCAAAATAGCATTTTTGTCATCCATCTGTTAAGGAAGTGCGTGGTCCAGTGCGGCTCTGGAGTAGCACTGAAGAAAAATGTTTCTCCATCCCCAATATTGAAGTTGCCTCTACCTGCTTCAGAGGGATAGTCGCCATCAGATAAATAAAAACCTGAACCAAAAAAACAAAACAAAGGAGACCCATTTAGTAAATGTGAATGTGCATTGTTTCAATTATAGCTGTAGTTGAACAAGTGCACTGGAAGCATGGGGGAAGTAGATGATGAGTGCACGGTGAGCGCGGAAGATGTATGTCTCTCATGAGCTCACTTTCATTAAGTGCCCCTGTGAGCAGACAGAAACAACAGATAAATATGTACAAGTTTAATTAAAGTAATGGGATGGACAGTAATGATGTTGTCAAGTTTACGATGTTTCATCTCAACATTGAGCGTTTCTGCTTGCACTATGGAATATTCTTAAATCTCTTATCTTATTCATCTTATTAAAAAAAATAAAAGAGTCTTCTTTGCCGCAGGCGGCAGAGAAGGAATTTGTGTTTAGTGGATTCCTGCTCCCAGATGAGAAGAGCTAAATGAGTTTGGAGGCTTCCTGAATGCTCTATAATTGTGATGAGGCTCTGCTCCTCTGAACAATTAAAGATGCAGGAGCCCCCCTCCCTTCTGAGATCCATCCCAGATCACTCTTGTCTAGCCTTTCATGTAAAACACACACACAGGGTGTGGCTCGTCCAGACGATGACCAGAATCCTCCCTTGGTAACTTTGAGAGAAAGCCTCAAGGTCGGCATCACGCCCGGCGCTATGATCCATTTATTACACGCTGCCAAAGCATTAGCGGGTAGAAGGAGAGGACTTGCCAGTCTCCCCAGTGGTCCGACCCTCCCCTTTCCCGCCTCTGCTCTCAGTCTCACATTCCAGGGCTCTGTTCGTCCTCTCGGAACAAACCGGAGAACAAAGCCGCCGAGCGGTTTGGCCTGTCCTGTGGCGCTGTGTGGCTATGCTAATGTAGCCGGCCCGGCGCGGGGTTGACCGAATGAAGCAGTAAAATCGGCGTGTCGGGATGAGAGGTGGGGCGCGGGGGCTGCGGCGAGGGAACCAGATGAAGTAATAGTCTATTCATAGGGGTCAGCCCATGCGGATGCAAATATTTACGTAAGTGATTAAAAACACCCGCCCCGTATCCCGCCCACTTGATTCAAATGAGGAGCGAAACTGTAAAACGATTCATATCCCGCGGGCGAGTCTGAAAAAGAGGAAGGAGGACGAGGCATTTGTGGGTGGAGAAAGGGAGCAAACAAATAGTGACGTAAATCTGACTCACTCGTCGTTTGCCTTCACAATGCAAAGATTAGAGCAGCGGGCTCTTTGAGGGATGCAGATTTCATCCTTTGCTTTTCTTAGACTTTCATCCTCGCTGCGACGAGTCGGTGGGAATTTCACACTGTCACAGCCATTTCCTCGGGGGGGTCGCACGCAGCTCGCCATCTTGCTGTTTACCTCAAGAGCATGTATGGGATTTTTTTAAATTCATATTTCATGATCCTTTGATAAATAAAACAGTGGGGGGGTTGTGATTTCTTTTTTTTTTTTTTTTTTTTTAGAGACTCAGCTTTTAGATCAGAGGGTGGATTGCGCAGTATTTATCACAAGAAATACGCAATAATCTCATCTGCGAGTCTGTATTAACAATCGCTCTTTCAACCAAAGGTTTGAATGGATGAACTTGACGCCGACTGGGCCTTTCAGCCTCACACGCGGCAAGATGTGAGAGCCGTTAGAAAATTAGCGCTGTATTATCCTCGACATCTGTCTCATCAAAATACTAGAATCCTCCCCGTCTTGTGATGTTCTGGCACGATAAACTACGCAAGTGAATTCTTGAGTAAGATTCCAACCGTGACCTGCGCCAATTCGCCACTGGTGACGATCGTGTTTTGTCCCGTGTCAGGATGCCAGTCGAGGCAGCGGACACGACTAGCACGCAAGTGATCAAGATGTGTTAAGCGGATGGATTCAAACCAACACAGCTGCATACGGTGGTGTGACACAATCACGGGCCACAAAATGAGGTGGTCCAATACAAAAACTGCCCTCCCCCCCAAAAAAAGTAAATATTCCATACAGTATTGTAAGTGCTGTTTGGAAAGTTACAAACACTTAATTGTGTTTTGAGGGATAAAAGTTTGTGTGGAACAACAGTAAGAATATGACTGCTGAGCGAAAGTTTTAGAACACTTTTTTGGTTTTCGTATTTGGTTAATCGGAAGTCAAGCAGTTAAAATCCAATGAAAAGTCTGAAATGGTGCAAAGTAATATAAGTAGTGAACTGGCAGAGGTTTAAAAAAAACAAACAAACAGATAAGGTCAGACAAAGTTGGAAAAAAACCCCAAGTGAACAAACAAGTTATACAAAACGCAGTCTCCAGACATGAACGGCATTGAGAGTAAACAGGACAGTGAAAGCAAAGCAACCTTCATGTGGCATGAATTGACAGGAGCGTCTGGAACAGACTTGGGAAAAACTTTCTGAAGAGGATTTATTTTACGTTTCCATAAAGACTGCCACGAGTGTATTCAACGGATAAGTCAGACATTTTTGTTTAGCGATGATCCCATGATTTCTTTTTGTAACTTGAATTGTTGCTTTGGTCCGTGATGTACTTTCAGAGTACACTGAGGCATTTTATGGCATGATTTTCATGAATGTCTTTTGGGATGTTGTAAAACTTTTGACCGGTAGTGTATTTACTTATGTATACTGATGTACCACACAGAAGACGCTAATGATATGTTGTTACACGGAAGCTAAGTATTACAACGTATTTCTTTCTTAATTCAAAAGAACTTATGTTCCAAGTACACTAACTGCTGAATTCTGAAACTCCGAATCCACTGTGCAGTGATTTGCTCTTTCTTTTGATGCCTTAATGAAATGCTAATGCCCGAAGTCTGCGAGAGGGCAGATTTTTAGCATCTATGCTAGCTAGCGCGAAACTTTGCTAATTGTCTAACTGTAGCCGTTGTTTTTTTGGCAAATCAAATATACAACATGAATCAAAACAACTTGTTTTGCTCCTATTTGCATTATGTTTCCTCTTTTGCTAAATGTCAATCTTTTATTGACTTTTGCATACATGTTCAAGAATAAAGGTTGTTGAATGATCTCCCCTCAGGCGCCCCCACGTACCCAAAAAATTCTAAAAACCCACGAGGCACATTTATGATTCATCGACTGTGTAAATCAAATGAACATGAATGAACAACTTGAAAGCGAAATAGAAAAGTTCACGTGGTGTGTCGCGCGCACTCGCGCAGCGCTGCTGAACACGAAAACGCCGGGTCAAACCAGGTAGCAACAGCAAAGCTAATTCCTTCCCGGCTCATCTCAGCGCTAATTACACAACACTGTGTTAGTTACACAGTTTTATTCTCACATGGTATCCGCACCCTGCACGGATCAAGAAATCAAATAGAATTTAAGCATTAGCTAATATTATATTTATATTTAAAGCAATGTTTCCTTTACGCCGGAGCCCTGCAGATACCTTCTGCTCCATGACTGAAGAAGCTTCCATTATGAGCTCGGCACGGGAGGTCTCTGTATTCCGATGTCAAAGCCGTTGATTTTCAACTCCTTCTCCGAGGTTATTGTTGGTCTTTGGGGAGCATCAAACATGGCGCTACAAATCCCTCTGACTTTGGCGAGACTGCAGCTTTGACAGTCGGCTTGCACCTTTAATCATCTTTGTGGAGTCAACCGATTCTGTCATCTGTTGAACGATTATTTCCAGAATGCAGGGGGAAAAAAAAGGACTTTTAAAGTCACAATACTGGATGCCCCTCGGTAAACAAGTGAAAGGCTGAACCTCAAGTACTGAGAATCATTTTATACTCAAAAAGTGATTTGCAGAAATTGTTTTTGAAATGAAAGCGTAGGACTTGTAGTCGCCCCTTTGGTTGGGTAGCATATGAAATGGTTTTGATGAACGGGTGTTTTTTTCCTGTCATGAATGTTCAGTTTCTTCATCCTTGCTATTGTCAAGAAAGCAAATACACGACCAACAGGTTCAGCCCTTCTTGTCGATAATGTTTTCCCAAACAGTTCCATTAAGAATTTGGTCCTTGTATTTTTCGAAACTGTCACAGCAGGGTGTGCATGGAACAAGCTAGCAAAATGCTCGCTTGATGATGCAAAATGACATAAAACTGTTCATTTGTTTCCCCATCACTGTTGTTGAGGTTGAGCGCAAAAAACAGTACCGCTAGTTGACAGCACCAGCACATCACCATCAAGCAAATGCCAACTCCCCCCCTCCCACTCCCCCCATTTTCCCTGCTGAGTTTCGATCACACCGTAGAAGCCACTTCGAATGCTCAGTTTGAATGGAAACTGTTCAAATCAGCCAACAGGTTCACGATAGTTTAGCATTTGACAGCATTAGCATTTTCCCTCCCCCATATCTCATTGTTAATAATCCATGCAGACGTGTTGTTGCTTTGGACTCGAGAGCAGACATGCCCCCGACATAACAGGCTTGGTTTGAAAAATGGAACCATCTTGACTGAATTGCGCTTTCATTTTTATGAGGCGTCCCGAGATGAAACAACAACAACCAATATAATCCAGTGCGTTTTTATTGGATACACTGTGCCCGATTAAAGAAATGGCATGGGCAAGCCTCTCAGTATAATCCAGCGGTGCAAACCTCGAGAATGTTCTGTCTACTAATCATGAAAAGGAGGAGCTTTTTATATCAGACTTTCTTTTTATTTATGTATGTTTTGAAAGTAAAGCAATCAAATCGATTGCAAGTGAGCTTTAAAATGTGTCACGGCGAACATCGGTTGAGCATGAATTCAGAAAAGGTCTTCAGGAGGCTTTATCAGTACGTCTTGAAATTCCAACAGTAAATCAATAACTGTTGCGTCTGCCAACTCTGTTTGTGTTCGATTTCTTCAACACTGTTGGAAAAAGAAAAAAATGAAAATAAATATCAAGCATATGCCTGCTATCTTTGCACTCGAACGGATCACTGAGTAAGCAGTTGCGCTGTCATTTTGTATGGTGTCTGAAATTTTGATTATTAAGGCAGCATTATTTTGGGGCTGAAATGTAATCGGATACAAGTAGCGGAATCAGATGAAGAAAGACATTATCAAGTGTGTATACGTGGTTCTAACAGCATTTATTTTTTTCTGCCTGTCAGTATAGATCACTAGCATAGACAGATGAATGAAGACATGTTTTGATTTATTTGCAGTAAATAAATAATATTTGGGGGGGCAATTAATTGAAATCAATCAGGTCACATGGCACAATTGGCAATGGTCAAGAATGATCTCGAATGGAATGTGGAAGACTTGCAGTACCTCCGGCTGCCTCCAGGGGGCTTCATGTCAGCTGTTAAGGACTGGAACCTAACTTCTACCTCATTGGTCATGGGAGGATGACATCATAAGCCCTCTGCCATTCGGTCTGTGTTTCAGAAGGTCAACTCGGTGACCTCTGATGTGTTGTGTTGCAATGTTCCCCGCAGAAATGCTCCACTGACCTACTTCATCTTAATCCCTCGATGTGACTTTAATTGACGAGGAGAAGAGGAAGGCTGACGAGAGGGGTGTTGCCATGTTCTGGAACGGGGTGGTGGGTGTGTGGATAGAGTAAGCAGGGGGAAGGGGGAGGGGGAGGCTGATTGGTGTGGCGTTGAACGAGGGGGGGTATAAACAGCAGCCGGCAAGAAAAAGGCAGATATAAAGGCATGGGTGATTTCCTGCTGCCACCGCTGTGTTCAGGCCACAAATTAATTCGATTCTGTTATGTAACTGTAATCATCATCCTCTCTAATCACATCAGCGGCTTTGTGAGACACCCAAAATAGAAGGATTGGGTCGGACGGCGGGGCGGGGCGAAAAGAACCGTCGTAGCAGACTGCAGCTAAAACGGACAAACTCATCAAACGTTTGATGTATGTCAAACATTTGACAAAGTAGTTGAATGTCAAAAAAAAAAAGTTTCCTCATGCATTACAGAAACATGCATGGTAGGTTAATTGATCCCTCGAAATTGTTCTTTGGTAGGAGTGTGATGGAGAAAGACAGAGTGTGAATGGTTGTTTCCTTTTTGTGTGCCCTCCGATTGGCTGGCAACCAGTTCAGGGTGTACCGCACCAGCTGCGATAGGCTCCAGCACGCCCGTGACCCTCGTGCGGGGAAGCGGTTCGAATAAAGGATGATGGATGGATACATATTCGTGATGTACGATATGCAAAATGTCAAATGACACCAATAACATGAATTTCCTGCTTTGTACGACCAATACAAAGCTAGCAAGAGAGAAAAAGAGAGAACGAGAGAAATTTATCATTACATTGACATTCTTTTTTTTAATTTGGTGTAATGCTGTACAGTATAATACAATCAAAATAATTAACTATATTATTAAAAAAGATCTCTGATGTCAGTCCAACCTGATCATGATTATCTTTTTAAAGGCAGAAATCAATCTACAGCACTTACATTGATCTCTTTTGAGTATATTCAAGAGTTTTACAGAGAGAGTGCCACACCTGATGAAGATTTATGGAACTGTATTTTTAGACTTTAAAGTCTTTTTTCTACCACAGATTGTTGTTCTTTTCTCTGTTAAACATGACTTTTCTTATGATGGTGTACCGTTTACTCCAGCAATAATTATGACATGTACAGAGTGAATGAGTATCTTGGAATGATGTTGTAGGAAACGTTTTAAGGCAGTTGTATCAACGCGGACCCTGCAGAAAGTCACCGAGCCGTAACATGGTCTTATATCCTGGGCAGCATCTGATGGCTTTATAATAGAAAGCCGCTTCTTCATTTTCCGATGTGGACAAGGTCCAGCCAATCAGGCTCCTTCTGACAATCAAGCCGAACGTAATGCACACTGTCTTTCAGCTCACCGGGCCCCGACTCCTGGGACCCGAGTTGTTCCAGGGGGGTTCAAAGGTTAACTGATTTGGTGTGACTTGTCTCCAGGGGTCTGATTGGAAGCATTGTGAGTGTCCTCTGTAAAGTGCAGTCTTGTGTCGCATACTGACACTCTCATGTTTGCTTTGAGTACCGCTGGGTCCTGAGGAAAAAAAAAAAAAAAAAAAAAAATATATATATATATATATATATATATATATATATATATATATATATATATATATATATATATATATATATATATATATATATATATATAAAGAAATAAATAAGTGCACCGTCTGTGAAAATCTCTCCACGTATCTTATTCTTTGTTCTACCAGTCTGAGCTGGATCTATTCAGTCAAGGTGAAAACACGAGCCGGGACGTCGCATCATCGGAGGTGTCTTGCTTCCTGTGTTCTGTTTCGCTTTGGATTGTAGGCAATCCAGTCGCAGATGCATTCATGACATGTCATCGGGTTTTGGTATTGGAAAACGTGCACCTTGTTAGCGTACACTTGCGGGACGAATTCTGTCCATATTGTCCGCTGTGGCTTTTTTTTTTTTCCGTCTTGCTTTTGCATGACAACATCCTGTTTGTGTGCCATGTGTTTGTTGTTGTACGTGAGCATTAGGCTCGTGGTGTGCCTTCTCCCCTCCAGCTGAAACCTGTCAGTCCCCTTCAGGATGCGGGCCCAGGTTCACTGGACAGCCCTGACAGGCCGCCTCATCTCCTCTACAGCGAGGCCCGCTGCTCGCTGCCAGGACAGGATTTGTTCCCTTCCTGCCACTTTACATCCACAAGCTCTACATTTAATTAGAATCACTTGTCATGTCTCGTATATCACCTGGGCCTCTCGGTGTCAGCTGTCAGCCAAAGAAATGCGATAGTTATTCGGCGTTCTGCGGGAGTAGACCGTCAAGGTCACAGGATGGAAGGTGGGGGGGTGGGGGGGGGGGGTGACTGGGCAAAAGCCACGTTGACATCAAGCGGTACGGATACGTTTATCTCAACACAATGTTGGTTGGGACTGTACTCTGACTTCATCATTTGATATTGTAGATATTCTTCTCCACAACGTTCACATTTAACATGCACAAGGATTTAATTCTTTTTTTCTCAGTCCCCATAATAATCACCCGTTTTTATCTTTTTCAAACTACAAATTGTGATTTGATTTAAATTATGTTGGCGGCTTTGGTAAGCCCGTCAAGAATGTTTGTTTCATTTCATAACACTGGTCCACACATTTTTTACTAAATTATTTTATTTCGAGTCAGCCCTTGTTTTTTTCCTCTCGCGCCGCAATTTTTCATAATAATGATATGAGATATAATATCAATATTGCGGCCTGGTGGTCGTTTGGGTAGCGCGTCGACCTCACAGTGCAGAGGTTGCGGGTTTGATTCCAGCTCCGGCCTCCCTGTGTTGAGTTTGCGTGTTCTCCCCGTGCCTGTGTGGGTTTTCTCCGGGTACTCCGGTTTCCTCCCACATTCCAAAAACATGCATGACAGACTGATTGAACACTCAAAATTGTCCCGAGGTGTGAGTGTGAGCAAATTTGAATTCAAAGTCAATGGGTGGCCAATGTGTGGGCGAGTAGAGAGATGATGAATTGGATTGGTCGGTTTTGGCTTGTGGTACTGCTCTGTGATTCCTTTCCGTGGAACGGGAGGAAGCCCAAAAAGCTTCACAGGGTCACGTTAACCAGGCAACAGTGTGGCTCAGGGGACTTGCAGGCTTGACTTACACCAAGAAGTGTAGTCAGGGTGGAGGGAATGTTTAGAATGACCTCTGACCCCAGGCCCATAACTGCTTGAGTCTAAACTGCTGATGAACTGCTGAGCTGGGTCTCATTGAAAGCCGCACCATGCTCCATGTTTGTTTTTGCTTTGATCGTGTTGTCCCTGTCACTTTTAATAGTGCGTTTTCATGTCCCTTGCTCACTGTTTTTGCCCCCCACCACCACTGTGCTCAAGCACTCTGCTTATATAACTTCCATTTTCTTGTCTTTGACATCCCAGAGCTCTCGCAGTCAGCTGACAGAATCCAAATGTCTGCTGGTTAGCAAACTGCTTCTCTGTTTCCCCCGTTTTATTTTCCTGCTTTTCATCCCGTTCCTCGTTCTTCTCTTCCATTGGTTGGGCTCCACACCCCTAAGTCAGTTTCCACATATTAGCACCCGAGGCCAGTGGAGGCGGGCAGATACGCATTGCCTGCCATGGCCCATGGATCCTGCAAGCCAGTGAAAAATGAGCTTTGGAGAGGCAATAAATTGCATCCAATTTAAAGATGAAGGCAGAAATAAATTTCGTTTTTCTGAAGTCTGAAGAAAGGAGGGGGGTGGGAAAAAAAAGCCCCTAGATAATTTCTGTTCCATCTTTTTCATGTGAACATTTCTTTGAAATGTCCTTTTTATGTTGTTCGTTTGAATTCATAAAATAATTATATATCTCCGCGTTAGATTGCCTTTTAATGTTTCAGCAGGTTGTGAAAATAATCATACTTTGCTGATGTGTTTTTGCGTCCCGCTTCAAATGGGATTGAGTCAGTCGACGAACTACCTCAGCCATTTTCCCACCATTACATTCACGAAAATGGACCTTCCGAGAGGTTCAAAATTTCACGCTGAGAAGTTGTGCAAAGTGGTGAAAGCAGTGGTGATGCTAAAGTACTTGGTGGGCACTATCACATTTTATACAGTAGATTCTTACTTTTATTGTGTATTTTATATTTAATATGCTCTATATATTCAATTGCAAAATGAGTGTGAATCCATAAAGTTTCGTTCAGAGCAAAAAATAAAAAAATAAAAAAGGCCCTGCAGGAGACCGTTTTTAATTAACTTGAGCTTTTTAACATGCGACAGAGTCGACGTAATTTCTGCTAACAACCCAGGCTAAACTTACAAAGGTATCTCAGTTGAGGTCTCACTTAATTTCCTTGGCACCAATTATTACTTCCTTATTATTCGGGGCTTCGATGCCGTCTTGTGTTAAGGTGTTCGAAAGAGCACAAAAATATGTGTAGAGCTGCAAAACGGTTCGTTTTTCAGCAAATAGCCGAGGGGTGGCAGAGCACTATACTGCAGTGTGTCATGAATGTTGCCTGGTTGCTACATTAAAAAAAAAATTCCCCCATGAAAACGCAACTGGAATTTGCATTGTTTCCCCCACAAAACCCTTCGGCTGTACCACAGCGTAACGGATTGACAGATTATGTAGGGGTGGGGGAGACTTAAAGCTTGCATTTGAATTGAGAGCCAAACCATCAGGTGCAAACCTCCAATTAGAGAGAGAGAGAGAAAATGTGTGCCAGGTATTTCTTGTGTATTACCCACCTTGCCAAAACAACAGTAAAAAAGACACCAGGGACACGTGTGTGTGTGTGTGTGGGGGGGGGGGGGGGTACACTCCAGAGAAGCGCATTCAATTTATTATTATTTATTTTATTTTTTTACACTACCATGTTTATTCTTGGTTAAAAGCCTACTTTTCTCCTCGCTGTGCCAATGTGCCGACACCGTAACTGTGAGGCGTTGAAACTGGCCCCAAAAAAATATATATAAAACAATATCTGCAACGACTGTCGTTGGACTTGCGAGTGACAAGCTTGCGATACGAGCACTCTGTGGTGGCAGTGAACTCGAGTCCTTTCACAATAAGCAGAAGTTTGGCAGATAGTGAACACTTCTTCAAAAAAGAGACTCAAAGCTGTCACTGAAGTTTACTGTCACAATAAATCTGAAAGAACTCCATATGGAGTATTAAAACACATTTCCCTTAAGAAGACCACCTCTAACTTAATGCTAACACAAAATAGCAGACAGCATTGATACTTTTGGTGGTGTAACCCGATACGCAATGGATACTTGAACACAAACGGTGGTGCAACACACATAGACAGAAAATATGACAGTACTCATGGGCAGATATTCTTTATCCTCAGCAACAACAAAAAGACTAACATGATTGCAACTTAATGGGCCAGTTAGAGTGGTGGTTTAATTCTTTAAATCGTATAGATTGATGTTATTACTCTGTTTTTGTGAAGTACAATAATTATGAGATCAATTTACGGCAGAGCTAGGTCTCTATCCCCACAGTACTGTGCAGTGGAAAGGGCAGATATATATATATTTTTTATACATCTCATCATTTGATGTCATTATCTTGTCGGGTTAGTCACTGCTGGTCAGTGGTTTTCCACACCTCTGCAGGGAGTATGAATTCAATTCTCACTCAGTGACAGTGTGAATGTAAATAGTTGCCTGTCTCGATATGCCTTGTGATTGGCTGGTGACAAGCCCAGGGGACACCTAAAGTCCGCTGAAATAATCTCCAGCTCCCCCTGACCCTGAACAGAATAAGCAGTATAGAAAATGGATGCATGGTTATATTGTTTTGTCGTGCCTAATGAAGTGGCCATCGGGTGCACTATCTGAACGACTCCCGAGTGAAAATCGTGGAACATGTTGCCATTCAATTAATCCGTTCAATTAGCTGACATCGACATAGGGTGCATCAGCAGTTTTTACTGTCTTCGCGTTGCTCTGTGGCAAAGCTTGTGCTGTTTATCTAAGCGGGCTGTTAGCTAAGCTCAGCTGATTAATAAATAACCACGCCACCGTCTTGGATCAGTGCACCTCTAATGCGCTCAGACGCACTGCCTCGTTCCTGTTGCGTCTGCATTCCGCTTGACTACGTACACACCGAAGAGGGGGCGGGGTCTCTCCGCTGTGTGTTAGCATGTCGTAAGAGCGTCTCAGCGTGTTGTCATCAAAGGCTCGCTGTGTGGCGTCAGCAGCCCTCATCTTGCTGGATTTGTCTTTTCACGTGGCAATTGGATGCCAGTTCCCCTGTAGCCACCCCCCCACCCACCCGTCATACTCTCACATTCAAATGCACTCACCCCCGCCTCCTACTCCCCAACCTTCACTTTTGTAAATTATGTAAGTGCCGTATAAGCAGCCGTCGTGGCATTTCACCGACGAGACCACTAGTCCGCTCGGCGCGTCAAGCACACCCGATGCATTTTTTAACTGGAGTTCCCAGAGCAGCCCCGGCTAGACATGGCCAAGTCACGAGGGTTAGTGGGTTCGCCTCAGCGACTGTTTCTCCAGTTAGGGGCTGACATCTCTAAATGTGTTGTCTGTGTCTTGTGTAGCCATGCAGCAGAATTCACCCTCGGCAGCTCAGACTGCGGTTACGTGCGCGGCTCTTCTCATGAAATAACAATAGCGTAGTGCTTTTAAGAACTCACACATGATAAGAACGCCACAGAATGCACACTAGCACGAGGAATGGACTGGGGTTTTTTTTCTGCGTTTATTCATCAACTGTTTCAGTAGAAGAGAATTTGGATGGCGGCACAGTTAGCGCATCCGTCTCACAGTTCAGAGGTTGCGGGTTCGGATCTGGGCTCGGGTCTTCCTAAATCGAGTTTAAATGTTCTTCTTGTGCATGCTGGGTTAATTGAAGATTCTAATTTGTTGTAATTATGAATGTGATTGCCAATGCGTGTTTGTCCATATGTGCCGTGTGGTTGGCTGCCAACCAGTTCAAGCTGTACCCTGCATCTCATCTTAGATTGCCCCGATCTCACCTGCGACTCTAATGAGCATAAGTGAGATAGAAAAGGGATGGCTTGATCGAATTTTGAACTTAAAACCGACATTTATTAGTCCCCTTTCATCTGGTCATGAGGATGTCTTACATAACAAGGCAACGTGGAAAAGTCTGCAAAAGCAATTAGTTAAGTGAGGTAGAAAATCAATCAGTAGTTTCTGGATTGGATAAATAATTAATCGGTTCAAATTACCAAACGTGCTTCTCAAATGTAAAGGTCTGATGCTCTTGTTACTGATACAGAATTACGAATTTAATATTCTGAAGCATCAGTCCTAATCAAAATACAAACACATTTCTGCATCATAACCATAATAACATTTAATCAGGGTTCATCAATTATTAAAGTGGAGGGTAATGTCATAAATATTTGGACATGTGCAGCACTTGCTCATAATATTCAATCAGAAGGCCTGCACACACTTTTTTGACGACCAAATAGACACATTTTCATGGACATATCATATTATGTAATACTGTGCTTAAGTTCTTTTTAATCACTTTTTGGGTCATATTTGTTTAAAAAAGGTAATTATGACTTGAAAGTAGTGGTTGATAATATGTGACAAAAATCTGCCGTCTGTGGCCCCACCTTATGCCTCTTAGAAACAACCACATCCGAGGAAAAATAAACAATCTGGGATATATTTTTTTTCCCCTCAAAGCCCGTCTTAATGTCTAATAAACACCTTGTCATCAATTGTGTAACGATCCCCAAGATGGACTGCTACAGTCTAGTAAGAAATATGTCTTTCCACATTATCTCATCGCTGCTCTTGTACATACAGAACATGCTGGACCGCAATCGGGGTCGCTTATTTTGACCTCATGAAAGAGCAGCATCCCTCACCTCACTTCACGTTCATCGACTTGCCCTTGAATCCACCAGACCTGATTTTTAGCAGCCTGAAAAGTTCAGCTCTGTTGTTGTTTTGAAACACTCAATGGGACTTCCTTCTGATAGCCCTCGCAGTCTGTGTACTTGCTCAATGTAAGTTTGTCCAACCTGCCAGGCACTAATCAATAAACGCTCTTCACGCCGCGCTACCTTTGTCTGGCTTCTGAGGAATAATTAAAGAATACACAGCCGTGATGATGTAGATGTCGTCTACGGAAGGACCGTGATGATGTAGATGTCGTCTACGGAAGGACTCTTCTATTTTTTTTTTTTTTTTTTTTTGCTTTGACTGGCAAGCGCAGACTTGAGGTATGAGCCCTGTTGAGTGGCAGTGCTTTCATCAAAAATGTGCCTTCAAAGTCTTTCATAATATTCCCAATTTAAGTTTACGGTCAAACGAAACATAAAACAAAAACAATCACACCTTGTGTATTTACAGCGAACAACTGCCCAAAGAAATGCCCTGCAAACTGAATGCTAATGCTAGTTAGCATCTCTGTTGCAGTGCATCAACCTTTTAAGCAGTGGATTGAACACTAACAATTCAACATGTAGGAAGACAATATAACAGTACTCGCAGTCATACACTCTATCTTATGCAAATTGATTCGTATTAGTTTCGTATTGATGAGCTCAGAGCACACTTGTGCCATTATTATGAATTTAATCAACTCAATAAACAGCATAGCTGTCTGTCTTTCTTCTACTGCGCATATCAAGTGGCCGAGGTTGGCACACCAGGAGCAGCATTTTATTGTAGCAATGGACGAGCAATTCTTTTCAATTCTGTTTAATTATGTCATCACCGTACGTTTTTATATAGTGTGATATTATGGAGTGTTCTTTTTCCTCATTAACTTACTCAGGAAAGATTGGAACGGATTATTGTTTTTTTCCATTCATTCCAATTGGAAATGATATCTTTGGACTAAGTGTTTTGAGTTACAAGCTTGGTCATGGGATGAATTTAACTTGTGTCTCAAGGGGCTACTGTACATGATCAAGGCTTTTCCATTTGCGTGTCTGTAGGTCAGTGTGTCACTGTGTCATGCCCATGATGCTCATGCATTTTGACAACCTCAGAGTGGGAGGAAAACACGAAACAATCAACTCTGTTTCCTCTGAAAGCACGACAAAGCAAATAGTTGTCATACACGTCCTGCGCATACTGCGTATGCTTGTTGGTGATGAGGGTCAAGGCACATCCATGCAGAGATACACATTTTCTGTATACGTGTGCAGGGAGTGAGCACGCACCATGCAAACCTTTAACCCCCACCCCCACGATCCCCCAACCCTAATAGGCTGTCGTAATTGAATAAAACATGGACGTGCTGCGAAAGGCCCACTGGGGGTAAATGGCATTCGCTAAAGCATAGAAGCCAACTCAATAAAGAATAGCACATGAATAAGTGATGAGAAGCAAACGAAGCGTAGTACGTGCATGGAGCAAAGGGAGTGGCTGACGCTGAAACAATATCAGAAACAGCAGGCTGATGGGAGGGCGGTAATTATATTGGAAAAGGAGGGAGCACGCATTTCTGTTGGCATGTTTTTTTGTTTTTTTAATTGACTCAAATGATACACCAAATAGCCAGAAATCATCTCCATATCAACCCTGTTGCAGAAACGACACACACACGCTCACACACGCACATGCACTCACACCCCACACCGAGAAAAAGGGGAATGAGGGGGTGGGGTGTTCGACTAGGAAGGAGGGGTACACTAAAATATCCTGAAGGTCCTGAAGGCAGCTTTAGAGAAAGGCCTTGGAGGTTAGGAAACATCAAATCAATGCATTGTAATGTGAATTGACTGCTGACTTTGATCATGTGCCTTGGGAGTGCTTTAGCATTGAGTGCTGTCACACTGGCTGGGTTAAGCAAATAGAGCACGGGCTGAAATGGAGAGAGATGGCAAGGCAGAGGCAGGTTCGGATAGGGGTGAATCAGGGGGTTGGGGGAGGGACTATTTGATGGTTGGTTATCGTCAGAGACTAATGGCCACGTGAAAATTCAATGTGCGCTCACTAAATGGCATATTGTAGTTATTTTGCATTGACAAATGGAGTCCTGATTGCAGTACATGAATATGTGTTAGTCTGGTTCCGTCATGGAATAATCATAGCGGAACTGTTGCCTCAGAATATGGTGGTACTGCATTGTTTGGGGAAAAAAAGGTTTGATTTTAGCCTTGTGTCAGCTGTTTCTCCCCTTCCAAAATGTCGGGTCAGCTCTGCTAAGTGTCACACGCTTCTGATATCCGAGCTCCGAAGGTGCAAATGCTCTTACTTTTTGTGCTGTAATGATGAGGCGGCTTTAATTTTGCCCTCCCTGACTGGAAGAGTTTTTTAGCGGCAGCATTCTGACCCTTTGCTTTGATGCCATGCTGTCCAGATTTGCTGTGCGGGGTTTAGACATATGTTTTGCTATTGTTTTCCCTCGGCTGCACTTTTCAGTATCCTCAGGGGATGCCCCTCTTACATAAAGCAAGTGGTTGGTTTATGTTGCCCCAACAGCACAGAACATCGTCAGCTGTAACTGAGACAAGATAATAACATGGCCATGAATTTGGATTGTAAGAAAAAAAAATCACGTCTCCTCGAATGTCGAAATGTAGCCGAAATGAGAGATTGAAATACTAAGCGCACTTGCCAGGGTCTAACAACACACACCGTTCAGGTATGAAAAGAGCACATATTGACATCCCGGACTTGGTGAAACCATTTAAAAACATTTGTGAAAGGGAAGTCAACCAAAAAAAAAAAAAAACATGTTTTACCTCTATTGCTAAAGTAACAAGATGAAGAGAAATGTCAGTGGTGGTCCAGTGGTTAGCGCGTCAACCTCACAGTGCGGAGGTGCAGGGTTTGAGTCTTCTTTCGGCCTCCCTATGTGGAGTTTGCATGTTCTCCCCTGGACTGCGTGGATTTTCTCCGGGTACTCCGGTTTCCTCCCACATTCCAAAAACATGCATGGCAGGCTGATTGAACACTCTAAATTGTCCCTAGGTGTGAGTGCGAATGGGTGTTCGTCTCTGTGTGCCCTGCGATTGGTTGGCAACCAGTTCAGGGTGTGACCCGCCTACTGCCCGAAGATCGCTGGAATAGGCTCCAGCACCCCCTCGACCCTTGTGAGGATCAAGCGGTTCGGAAAATGGATGGATGGATGGATGTCAGTTGGGTCCAGTCCAAGAAAAGGACACCATCCTGCACAGGTTTTGCCCTCATTTTAAATACACTGAACAAGTGCATACTTGCAATTTTACTTTTGCAAATTCACCTATTCGTATATTTTTGGGAACTCTACCACCACTTCTTTGCGGAAAAACTATATATTCGTGTTTTTGTGTTTCGATGTTTGTTTTTGTTTTGTTTTTGGTGGCACTATAACAGTCAACAGTATGTTTCTCAAAATTTGAAATGCTGTAAGCTTCTTCCCAAATGTTTTAGCAACATAGCTTTTGGAACATTTTAAACTTTTAAAATAGATAATTATAGTCACTTCTGGGGAAGCGTCAACTAGTCACAGATTCCCGCAAGTGGGAGGGGGGCGGGGGGTCCACTGTACACTACAGTATTTAAAAAAAAAAGTTTTAATAACATTCCTTAATGGTAGCAAAGTAACCTCCCGAGGCATCATCATTTTTGTACAAAATTGTACTAGTTTCTCATGAGAAAACAGTTTGAGCAGACTGGGCTTTATTGGTAAAATTGTGCTACTTCATATTTTTTTAAATATAATAATAATGCCATGGTGAAACGGACGACAAAAAATGAGCTGATACAGTATCAAGAAGAGCAGAGGCATTCTTGCAGTGAGAGCCAAAACCTCTTGTTGCTATAGTAAAGAAGAATAGCGCACGGGCCGGCTGGTGCTGGACTGCGAGGTGCATCTCTGAACAACCTGACTGTTCAAAGGCTTTTTAGTGCTCTGGAGAACATGAAAGGCATGTTTAAAAATTTAAACGCCCGATCTGTTCCAGCGCTATGGAGCGGCAGAGGGAAGCAGATTTTTACGTCGCCAGAATTCCCCAGCTGCTTGCTTTGTAAATTAATTAAGATGTTTATGACAGCTGCTTGCACCTAATGGAATGCTTATAGACTATGCTATTAATTATTGCTGCCGGTAGCAGCTACAAGCTTTCATATTGCTGACAATGTATGGCTGTGGACGCAATATAGACTTGATCCCATAGGCTGAGTCTCGGACCCCTTTTGCAGACTCAGTGATTGCATCCGAGCATCGGTGGGGTGTTGCTGAAGTCTGTTATCTCGTCGGATCTCTCGCGCGGAAAAATCACCATAAATGTTTAGCAATGGCGTGTCAGAAAATGAAACCTGAGAAAGGGGCATTTTTATTCAGAGCTGGTTGGACATTCTCCTTGTGAACTGTGCACATTCCTAGCCCTTCTGTTGTTTTGTTTACTATTATTGTATTATTAGTAATCGGGCTTGGCTGCAGGATGCATTATCTCCCTTTGCCTTCCAGATGAATATGCTGCTTTAAGGCTGAAACATTAAGAAGTGCATATCAGGAACGCCATCTTGAAGCTGAGCGTGAGAGCAGCCCGTGTCCACTTGTAATCACACCGCAGTTTTTACCATGAACTTTGCGCGACCTTCTGAGCTCGGAGGAAGTTCAAAACTTTTGCTTCCCAAATTGTTAACTTGGCACGAAGAGCTCGAGAGTTTGTATTGTTTTCATTAGGAAGGCATAACGAGTCGAGCGCCTGTGAGCGTGTAAATGCTACCGTGGGCTAATTATAGTTCCTGTTTCATGCAACTTCAGTGCAAGTACGTCTTCTGATGCTGCTGTGAAACTGCCTCACACAGACACTCCAACAGCACAAAGCTAGATACAGTCAGCAGGTTTTTTTAGACACAGTTTTTTTTCCGCAGCAGTATGGGAATTGGTATTATTTGTGTAGGGGAGGCGAGGGGGGGTGGTGTAGTAAAAGTGGCAACGGGCACATGACCTGACTGTTTCAGTGATGGGCTCCACTCGTAGGGAGAAACCAAACTCCCCATCTATACTGAGATGAAATCTCACTGTTCAGGTGTTCAGTGTAAAGAAGTCGATTATGGACTTGCTCTCTGCACTGTACAACTTTCTAATAAATGATGGATGGATATTTTTATTACAGTTCATTCACGACATGGTGTACACCCACACATGTGTGTGTGTGGGTGTACAGATACTCTATACCCCCGTGCTTGCCTGAGTTTAATGCTTTTTCTTCTTCAAGCCAAACACTACTTGAGATTGACTCAACAGTGCCTCTGGTGGTTGCAGCCAAGTAGCGCGCTCCGTTTTGCCTCAGTTGCATCACGATATGATGATCAGCGCCACCCAAAGAGTCATCGGTTGTTGTTCTCATGTTTAAAAAAACACACACACACAAAAAAAACAATACTAGAGTCGAAAGGCAGCAGAGCATAAACTACTTTTAAATAAATGATTATCTTTTAAATAAATAACTCTTTTACAGCCCTTACTGTATCTGTTTAGTTTGCGGAAGTCATATGGTGTGGCCTGTTTGTGATGACCAGCAACTACGTCATAAAAAAAAAAAAAAAGCATACTCAGTGCATATCGTGTGAAAACATAGTTCAAAACTCTACTGCTCCAAAAAAATAGATGGCAGCCATACTACTCTCTCTAATAGCACTGGGACATTCATCTTGTGTACCTTATTTGTTAAATTAGATTTAGGGTTGCCCCCCCTTCCTCCCAGACAATGGTCTTTTTATTGGGTGAAGAGAAAAACTCTTACCGAGCTGACAGTTTCGTAAGAAACCTTCAACTTAATTTACTCTCTCTAATGCACAAGACACGGTTTAGACATACATTCATATTGTCAACTGATGATTAGATTTCTGTTTATTTGATGCTGTGTTTTGGTGCCAAATGTCGTATCTCTACTAGGGCATCCCGTGATATCAAATTCCCAAACAGTCAGTGGGACAAATAAATAACCCAAACGTGGCTCACTGTGTTATTGAGGTGTGCTTGTACACCCTTATATCCCTGCAGAAAGAAGGCATCATGTTTCCGCTCTGCGGGGCTTTATCCCGTGTTATCCTGCGATTACATTTACATAGAGAATGCAGCATGCTGGGGATGGGGGGGAGGGAGGGGGGGCAACAAACTGAAGCATACTCCACCTGCACCGCAAGAGGCGATGTGTGAAATATGCACTCAGTCTTTCATCAAGCCCTTTATCTCGCACGCATGGGGTTACGCTTGTGTGTAAAGTCCTCTGTTGTCTTCTCTTTTCCAAAAGGAAAGGGAGAGAAACTGTGATCTGTGTTCTATTAATCATAGTCCAGCTCTGTGGCTGTCGCCTTATCACGTGTGTAATTACAGTACGGTGTATTTGTGCTTTAAGCTGTGACTGTGTTGCTTGAAAATGGAAGGCTGGCTCCGCTGATGAACTCCCCACTAATAGGACTACCTTTGATCTGCGCGGAGCACGAAGGGCTCGGCGAACTCGCAGGTTTTAATTATGAAATGCATGAAAAATAGATGCCGGGCTAACTGCAACCAGTCGCAGTGTGCTTGCAAGTGCGCCTCGCCATTTCCTTCCTTTATCTCTTCCTGTGCTCCGAAAACACCTTCATTCCTGCCTCTCCGACTCGCTGCGTAGAAGCAGCAAAAGACGCGTCTGTGATATTAATTAGTGAATTGACAGACGTGTAATTCATCTCGGAGGAAGTTTTCATTACATGGGAGGCTTCATCGGGGTAGTTTGGCTTATTGGCAAGTGCTAAGACCGGACCTAATGGGGCTGCAGTTCCCTCCCCTTCCAGCAATTAGAGCCAAGTCCTCATCAGCAGAGCCACGAGTCCACTGTTGTGGGACTTGGACTCGCTCGCCGCGATCCTTCCCCACAGAGCCGTGTTCATTAGACAAGTGCCTGCTCGCTCTGCACTCTGCTGGATGAGAGCTGAGGATGAATGAGTGATGGTAATGAAAGGCTTTCAATATCATTCCGAGTCAGCCTTTTATGTACAGGTGATATTAGCTGACACGAGTTTGCCGTGAAAGTGCTGGTCTCCTTCCCCCTCGAGGGGGTTATACAACACGCGTGTGTACACATTCTGTTGACAGAGCAGCACGCCTCTGCTAACAGATTGTCACTAACTGTCAGAGCACACATCAAGTCACCTCTTCTAATCCCACCTTCTGCTATTGTGGAGATGATATTGAATGCACGTGGCATTGAATAAGTAAAAATGGGCATACTTCACCTGTGAAAATGACTCGGGCCTACCGCTGTGGGTTGCTGAGGTAGTGTACATTGCCTCTGAATCATCCTTTGCGAGCAAGCACGCAGAGAGGAGACAACAAGTGAGATTTTTTCTTTATTTAACCGCTGCACATTCTGAATATTTAAATTCCTCTTAATAGGTTAGCCCGAGGGGGAGCATCTATATTGGCCGATATTACAGCCCATTATTATAAAACGAGTGTAACTGGAGTTTAAGCCTCAAGAGCTGCATAAATGCATTCCCTGTTTAGCTTTCGACCTGTGTAGAGATAAAATGATGTATTGTAATGTGAATAGAAATGCTAAAGTGTTGTCTCTGGGGGAAAGCAGAGAGCAACCGCAGAAGCAGAGCAACTGCTAGCTTGCGCGGAATTGTAAAAATGATATTTTGTGATCCAAAAACCCCCCACAATGCTGTATATTTAAATGTGGGCATGAAATGGTCAACCTTGTGCCATTGGCATGTTTAATAATTGCCTCCTCAAAATACTTATAGGGTCAATTGTTTGAAATTGCTTATAAACTTAAGAGGGAGTTTGCGTTATTAAAACTGTTCACAAGGTCTGAATGTAGCCTGATTGAGTATCTGAAAAAAGCTGCGGCCCTCACTAACTGGCACGAGGATGGTTCTCAAATTTCTCCACGCAATTACGCAAGTGCGTAGCAGCGCTAGCAAAACCAACCTAGCATTAGCACTGTGAACATGCTGAAGTTAGCTACAGATGCTCTGTTGCTAGCTTGAGTTATTTGTAATAAAGTCTTAACAATCAGTGTTATTGGTTTAATCTGTTGATGGGTGAATTGCAAACTCCCGCTTGAATATCTGTATCTTGACGCAACAAAGGCAATATGGGGTGCACTACGTGACTTCAACCAGCAAAGGTGCTGCTGGTTCAATTTCAATTTGTTTATAGCAAGAAGAAAGACAGAATGATGTCGTCTATGGGAAAATGAGGACAGACTTTTACTATGGCGCATCTCCTCTTGGCACCGTTATTCACTGCTGGCATGGAAAGAAACATTTATAACATTCAGAGAAGGATTCTCCCTTCTCATTAAAGCAATAATAAGAAAAGATAAATAATCGATTGATTGTTTTGTCAGATTAAAAAAAAAATGTAGAGACATGCCCTTTCCTGTTGCGGTTTAGGTGCACGAGTACGACAGACTGTTGTAGAGTAAATTAAAATAGTCAGGGTGGTCTACTGAATGAGGGTTGTCTTTATTTACAGTGCAGGCTGCAAGGCTATTGGGTTTCATGCTCGGTTGAGAATGGCTCCCGGAGAGATTACCACTGGGCTGAGAACCACCCATGAGTAGAGTACACAGAGGTCTGTCTTTGCCCCCGGTCCGGGCTTTGACCAGCGCCTTGGGCCTTCCTGCATCCGCCAAGGCCCTCGAGAAAACAGCTCGCGCACACAAGGGGAAATTACTCTTTTGTGGAGCCAGAGCCAAAATCAGATTGAGCAACATCAGAGAAGCTTAAACCCTCATGTTGTGGCTCGTCACCTTTACCGCTGTATTGTAGCACACAACAAAACAACCCAGTGGTTTCTTGTTTTGCTCTCCGGCTTTTTAGCCGCCTCTTTGGTAGTCGTTTAACCGAGCTGCACAATCTCTACAAGTCATTTAATGGTTGGTGGTATGTATATCTTTCCTAATTATTGATGTGGGAATTACACGATAGTACTGTTCTAGACAACCCCAATTCATCAACGTAAGACCAGCATACATCTGCTGCTGCATGCATCAATACTACCTTATTATTACCGCTAGACTAGAGCATACAAGGGAGTATCAGAGCCACACTGAAAATAAAAATGAAATAATTATAAAGCATATTTTGGATTTTTTGTTAACATGAGAATTTTACCAGAGCTTGACAATAATTTCTCTGTCAAATAAAGAGCAAAAAAAAAAAAGCATGTTTGTGTTTCAACACCGGGTTATCGTCATTATCAGGGGTTTAAAGTGATTGTGCAAACAGCTCCGTTCCTGTGAAAGAAGCACATGGACTGGTGGGTTTGTTGCTTTAACAGTCAGCTAGTTTCATTTTTACAAATCAATTTCTCGTTTATAACCAGATAACTTTAGAGTTATCTTGATTCATCTCAGCGTGGATTTCTTGAAATGATGAGCTCATAACTATGACTCGTAATGACTTACTTTCCGCAAAATGCAGCTTTATTTTCGCCAACATTTCACATTTTTCCTTTTCATTGTGATCCTACTGCCATAAGAAAAAAAATAATTGAATGTTATGTTTCACAGCGTAACTTATTCTCTGAAGAATACACCAGTTGATATGAACCGACTGATAAATATTTGTTGAACACCAGTGATAGATTTCACTGTCTCGTAACCTTGAGCAAAGGACTGCTGAAGTGTCGGACCTTGTACATTTTGTTGCACGGCGCCATTTATTTGGGCTCTCGCAAAGGTAAACGTGCGCAACGGTGTCTTACCAATAACAATAGCACTTATCACATGCGCTCCCAGAGGTGCAATTAAAATTCCGTCGGAGTCTTCAATCTGCCTCGCAGCCATGCCTGCTGTTTGTGGGCCCTCCTGGGCTGCGTCAATTCCTCTGCCGCAATGTATAATTCACGAGCCGCCAAACAACGCCCTGGTCTCACCTGCAGACTCTCGGGCCCGGCAATGCACCACTGCATGGGAGCTTGAAAGACAGGGGGGAGGGGCATCTTACATGATAAGTTAACTCAGCAAGGACTTGGACGGTGTCAGGGTCACCCTGATACCGTCGTCGTCCCCTCGGGATGCCTCAACTTCTCTTTGGAAGTCTTGTGCGCTGAGATTTCCCATGACTGTCTCCTTTTCGATTCGTGAAAGACAATTGTGGTGTCCTCTAAAACTAATTTGGATGTATATCTTCTATTTGCAGACAATTCCATAGTGATGCGTGGAAGTAACCTGTGGAGTCTCCGAGTGGTTGCTTGTAGTTAAAACCAATTAGAAATGACCAGAAATAACAGCGCCTGGAGACAGAGAAGTCATTTTTCCTTTGAGCCCCTCCCCCAGAGATTTGGCCTCTCCATGGATTCAGTGTTTTAGTATATTTGGGGGCAGCTGATTAGAACCATTGTGCTTTTTTAATCACTATGTGTTTTTTTTGCATGTATAGTTCATAGTAATATAAGAGCTAATTAGCGTGTCAGTGCAAAAGGGAGGATGTCTTTAATGATTGCGTGTTACTATGGAACGTGGCCCTCGCTCAAATGGAGACAATTAGACCAGCACAGACGTTTCTTGAACCCACACGTATGCATTGGATGAAATTTTCTTCCAGCCTAACCGGCGCAGGTCCGTAAATCATGTAAAACATGTCAGCGATCAGACCTTTGGGGTGCATGAGACGGATAAGACGAGCAACACATTCATTGTTTGTAATGATTTCCTCTTAGGAATGTTGCATTAATCTGTTAGCAAGGCAGGCTGAAGCAGTCAAAATATGCGCTTGTGACACGATCATCATTCACCCACAACCTCAGGAGTCTAGACTAAAATTAAGAGCCATGTATTACTGCCATCTGCTTATAAAATGGGAAACTTGCTTCACATTTTAGTTTTAGTGACGCAATATGTTTACTCTCGTACGTTATTTTTCAACACCACAAATATAGTATTTCTGTTACTGCGCACGCCTCCATAGCAACTCCACTGAGAAAATAAAAAAGTTTGACCACCTGTCCCAACACACAGAATCCATTGATAAGAGTAGTGGTTTGCATAGCTGACTGGGTTGGGATCGATTCTAAGTACCCTGTGATTTGGGACCAATTAGGAATGTATTTCACCTTTCTCCCGATATCACCACAAAGTCATTATATATTTTACGTAGTGAAGAAAATATCAGTTTTGGGGTTTTTTCCATAACCAACAACAGGTTGTTTTTGTACTTGACATTAAAATGTTACCCGTGCAGTATTTACAACTTTTTTGATAACAATGTCAGTTGTTTCTCAGTAGTCTATCCATCCATTTTCTGTGCCGCTTATCCACATTAGGTGGCTGTTTGGGCTGGCGGCTACCCCATCTGACCTTGAGCGTGAGGCAGGGTACACCCTGAACTGGGCGCGAGCTATCCGCAGAACATATATTGACAACCAATCACAGCTGGAGATGAAATAGTTATTTGTCTTCTAATTAGCATTCTAAACTTTTTACATGACTTTATTTTCATGAAAAGAGGCTTCAATATTGCCCATTTGATTCACTCTTTTTATCTTTAAGGAAGCACTCCCAAGGACCCTGGTCTTGGTCTGTGGTTGTTGTCTGTCTGCACTCCTTCACTGGCTTCTCCCGCACACTGGGTCCGTTTCGGCGGTTGTGTCCTTGTGCGCATCGGCCGTGCAGCGGCGGTATGGGGAGCAAGCAGTAGAAAGTGAGCCTCCCTGTCTCCCCAGACTGAGCAGTGAATGAGGATAAGTGAGGAGCGCCAGTCAATGAATCAAGCAGCAGGAAGGCAGCAGCCAGGAGGGGTGGGGGGGGCGCGACGAGTCTGACGTCCCCACGGTACGGGCCTCGCATTAGGAACTTCCTCGTCTGTGTGTTTCTGGCACAGGTTAAATGGATCGCTCCCATTAGCGCGCTGAGAGGACAGCTCCATTATATGAAGGAGACTGTAACTTTGAATGTCACGGTGCAACAAGCCCAGAGCACGCCTCGTCTCCCAGGGAGGTGGGGTGACAATAACCATCCATGATAATCATTCCCTGTCAGGCTTTAAGAAACCTGAAATTATGACATACAGCCCACCGTGCGCCTCAGAGTTCATTACAGTGCTGTCACTTTGAGTCGCCAGCCGTGGCAGGCTGCTCCGCGGCCGTCCGTCTGCAGCATCGTGCCTGCCACAGCCCGCACTCACTCTTTTCTTGTCGAAGTGGCATGTTTACAGGATGTGCCCCCACCCAGCCTCCGCCCCCTCCCCAATCTCCTTGCAGATAGATGTGGTGGAGGTTAACCTCCAGTCAAGTGCACAGTACCTCGCTTCCTCCATAGCTTGAGCAAAGTCTCACGAGAGTGATGCAGGGGAAATGTGACTGATCAAAGGCCGCAGTGTGACAACTGGCCCTCCTACAAGTGTGACACATGCTAATATAAAAATAGGAATTCAGCAGTTACATCCAAGGGCGGGGGTGAGGGCGCTCTTCTTTCTTTCTCATACGTATTTGATGCAAAGTGATTTCATGAAATTATTAAGTAAAAATAATTCCGTTTTATTCAATGGTATCTTGACTTGACGCTTTGTGAGCCAACATTTGAGTTCCGAATGAGCTTCAGATATGTGAGCTAAGTGGGAAAAAAACAGGACAGCCACAATCAGTGGTGCACTTTTTAGTAAAAAGCTAGAGCAAGCAAGTCACTATATAGGCCACGCCTCCTAAAGGCACACATACACACCTTGGCTTGACCCAATATACAATAATTACCTGTACATGTTGTAAAACCAGTATGTTGCTTTGCATTCTATTTGATCGTGTTTTATAATTCTATTTTGCCGGTTCAGGTTCAAAGCATCACGTCATCAACTCGTCGTTTTGCCGGTTATCACGGCATACGCGCAAAGACCGCAAACCTGTTATTCCGGGTTGGGTCATGTGACGTGCCGCAAATAACGGATGAACGGCATTTGAATTTGTTTCAAAATGTTCATCCAAATATGAAATTGTGATTCAATGTTGATATTGTAGTTTTATCGGTTTGTACTTTCACTCTTCTGGCTAAAATGAAGAATAGCCAGAGAGAAAAGCATTCTCCTGGCTGCAGGCGTGTTCTTACCAGCCTGGTTTATCAACCAAGGAGAGTTTCACCTCCAGACTGACCTCTGAACCTGCCATCCAGTCGAGAAGACATGAGCTGGCAGCCATTGCCAATGTCAGCGCCCGCAGCTAGCTCCTTCTTTCTCACCGCCTGACTCATTATTTGGCTTTGTGGCGCTTTCTCCTTGCCACCTCCAATCACATGGCTGTGAATGACACTTAGAGGAGGAAAAGACGCCCGTCCCCCCAACCACCTGGTCTGTTTCTCCGAACCTGCATAGCAACTGGAGTTTTATATAAAAAAAAAGCTTCTGTCTTTCAAAACAAACCATGTTTGTCAGTGAGCTAATTCAAAAGGTGCTTCCATGTTTTTTTTTTTTTTTGGTCACATTTCCATACAATCAATGTTATACAATCCACCGTTTTCCCGTTATAAAGTAATGCATTCATCATTTTCCCTTTTTCTAAGCGCAAGCATGAGCGCCGGCACGTGCTCAGCACATGGATGTGATGTAATAGATGATGGCTGCAGTGAGTGCCTAATGGTTTAAAAAAAAGCACATTTTAATCGGCAATGTGTTCAACTGAAAAAGTAGGGTAAATAAATCAAAATTTGTCTTTGTAGCATTTTAATGTGGAACAAAAAACCCCCCACAAAAATCGGCATCTTATGTGTACTTGAATAGTTATTAAAATAAGAAATATTGTCTTCAGAATATGGTCGGATTATTCGATACTTTATAGTCTTACTGTGTCGTAGTGTAGAGACTTTCAAAAGACTACAGTTGCCCAACAGTGAGAGAAATTTCGAGTTGCTCAGATAATGATCAGAGCCACTTAAAATGATTTGCAAGAAATTACCAGTAAAATGACAGCACATCTGACAACCCCCATTGCGATGCGGGGAATAAGAAACAACCATTGTTGAGGAAAAGCACGCGATGGTTAACAACATTTTACAAAGTGCCGCTAACTCCCTCCAATGCTGCCGTCTTCGTCAGAGTAAAATTGAGAACGGGCGGATACACGCTACCGAAAATATAAAGAATTTGAGCTGCATGTAACCAGAGCTACTTCACGATTGCAGGTTGCCCATTGCCGGGTATGGCAGCTGTTTTGTCACAATATAGAATGTGTTGTTCGCGTGTCATCAGCACTTCACATCACAGCATTGAAATATAAGATATGGCGAAATCAGAGAAGAAGTGGTTTCGCATGCTTTGCTGTAGTTACAGTTATCGCATTTGTGTCATCAGGGCTCTTCAATGTGTTACTTTGTACGGGGATAATCGTTGAAGTGGTGTCGAGTTGTGTACGGTTAAGTAATTACCACTTTAGTGGTGGTGAATCTGGCACCTTGAGTGAAAATGAAATTAATGACACGCCGGTCTCTTGCAGCGTTAGGGAAGCACATTTGTGCTTATGTGAATTACAAAGTAATTGCCGCTGACAATAGCGCAGACGTCTTTTGTTCCTAATCTTTTATGCTTGTTGTGCTGTGCTGACCGGCGTCACGCTATTTATCGAGTGGTTCCACGGACCGGATGTAATTGCATGTTGGGCTGTACGTGACAATTTACATCCAAACATTTGAGTCCAAAATCAAATGTGGTGACGAAGAAAAGCCAATCATCTTTCCAATTCGATGTAACGTGTGAAGTTGACAAAACGTTGAAAACAAGGTTGTCATTTCCTGCATTCGCACCAGTAATGGTTTTTACAGCCGTCCCAGCGTGTGAGATGCTGACAACGTGACACATTGGCACGTGAACGTTTGAGTGACTGCGTTCACCATTTGTAATTTCAACAGTTGGAAAGAACAGAAGGCTTTTGGCAATGAGCGGTGGGGCAATGCTCGAAGGTCCATCACAGACCGCCGGACCCTTCGGTGATTCCCTTCCCACTTTCTGCTCATTGGAGATGCTATCAGTTCTCCGTTCCTCCGCGTCTGTCTTTCGGAGACTCAGGGCTTTATTTGTTTTCCCCCTCGTTACACTTCAACTTGTTTCCCCTCAAATGTGTCTGAAACATTGTTATCTCCGGCCTTTTTCAGACAGTTATTGAATCATGACAACTCGCTGTCCCTCGGGTTTGCGACGCAAGCTGTAGAAAAATTAGCCCTTGCTTTCACTTGACAAGTGGGGATCTCGTCCTGCAAAGCGCGGTGGGCCGACGCGGGGGGAGGGAACCACCGTTCGCTCGTTTACATCCGGCAACCGAGGCAGCGGAACGAAGTTGCGGATGGAAGGGACCGGCGTGAGGAAACGAAGTGGCTCGTTGGAAAGCTTGACAATGGAAGAGGAAGAGGCATACAGTACTTTGGCCTTGTTCATCCAGGGGGCATCCAAGCCTGACTCACATTGGTCCAAGCCGGCCAACCAGTCTATGGATTGCTGATGTGCGATTGCATGCTTGAAGCTTCTCCTGTATAAAAAGTACACCGATATATGCTCCATCCATCCATTTTGTTCAGGGTCACGAGAACCCTTGAGACTGTCTGACCGTTAAGCGGCGGTGGGGTGCACACTGGATTGGATTCACACCCATGTTAATACCCCAGGGTGATTTTTTTTGTCAGTTAAGAGAACATACGTATGGCAGCCGGAAAGCTTACGACATTGGGGAGAACTTTGGCAAGTTTTCATTCATGCGAGTTTCTAGAAATTCCCTTGCATTCTATTCCTGTTGCTTCCCGTGAATTCGCATGGAAAAGTTCCAAAATGTTAAATCCCGACACACTTTGCAACCCTACCCAGACCTAACGACAACAAAGGACTGAAAACACAAATTAGTAATAAGCACAGTAATTTCAGCGAGAGATTTGTAAAGTTTAACCCTTTCATGTGTCAATAATGATACCCTGTAACCTGATAACATGATAGGCTGTCCATTGTCGTAATCGCTTTCGCTGAAAAGGGTCAATTGACATCGTTTAGATAATTGATGTCTGTCTATCAAAGGTGACCAACTCAGCTTTATTTAGAGAGCTTTTTTTAAAACAACCACAGTTGCATAGAAAGTGCTGTACATCAAAATCAAGACGTATAAAAATAAAGACGGTTAAAACAATGAATGAATAACGTAAATCAGTGAACTCAACAAAACACCAAAACATTGCAGTCTCATGCTGAGTGTAAAGCCAAAGAATAAAAATGTGTTTTTAACTCATCTTATCAGCAGCCGTGCTCATTTTGTCTTAAGTACATTATTATTGTGTTCCTTTAATATATATCTATAGTTTTTTATAGAGGTGTCAAATTATTGCGTTGATTGCAATTAATTAATTACATTTGTTTTTTTTATATTACAATATTTTGTAATTCTTTCGAGATTTACAAAAACAAACAAAACAGTGATATTCCCCCTCGTGGTCGAAACTAAAGGTTGCAGGTCGAACTTTGGCTAGTTTCAAATACAGCAGAAAGTAAATGGCTAGGATTGCATCTGTCCAAGTCTGCTGAAAAACAAAAACAATAAAATACTTTATAATGTCACTTTTTCTTTTATCTTTTGATCTGCCTCAATAATGTAATGAATTGAAAATGAAAATAGGGGTTTTCTCAGTAATTTTTAGATGAGATTAAAATATAGATGAATTAGATCAATTCATTTCAGACCGTAATTAATTAATCTTACAATTTTTTTAATCGCTTGACAGCACTAATTTTTTTAATAGTCTATAGAGGACAGGGATTTAACTTGTGAATATTGAAGCGCCAAATGTGATGGATCAGTCACCTTGCTGACCTTGAAAGGCACCAGAGTGTTGAGACTGCAGGCTGTTTGCTGCACCACCAGCAGTGCTACTAAAATGCTAATGATGTCTTTATTTGGGCTTGTTTTAAAGTCACTGGTCACAATTTGTTCCATTTGCACAAGTACAGTGATCCATGATATGTACGTTACCGTGTCAACCAAAACCACTGGCCCCTTTGAATTGACACTGGAGGAAATGTTTTATATAAGATTGTGGTATACACTGCGTGATGCTCTTCTCCCCTTGCGGTATTATATTTGTATTTGCTTTGTCTTTGCAGGTATCTCCGTAGCAAAGAAGACACACACATGTAAGTACACTAACGTTTTCTAAGTTATTTCCATGACCATATTACTATCGAGCAGAAGTTACAAATGGTGGACAAAAGGGAAAACATTGGTTGAATGTGATCCCACCAAATGAATATCATGTTGACTTTCTTGTTCCCGCGCACAATACAACAAAGAGGAAATGAAAAATGCTGTCATATGACTGCTTGCTAATCATGCACCGTCGTCGCAGCCTCCGTGCCGAGGCGCCTCTTTGTTTTCTTGCAAAGAGGCCTTGCAGCTCGGCAAGCGGATGTGGTGTCTTGTTGCGGTTGCTAACTTTCGACGAGTGAGAGCTGGATCTGGCCAAGTCAATCACACGAGTAAAAATGAAAGATGCAAATGAATGAAAACGAATGAATACAAGAACTGGATCGAAGAAAACACCGTTACAGGGCTCGTAAATATTATTGTGGTTGTAGTTTGCAGTAGGGCAAACTGAGACTCGCACGTAGCTAAACAGAATGACCCCAAACTATCAAAACCAACTCACACAGTTCACTACTGACAAACTGCACCCACAATAACAATCAAATCATGGAATTAATACCTCTTCGTCAGTGTCAGTCGAAGCTGATTATTTTTTTATTTTGTTTTGTTTTTACACGGCGCCAGTTGTACTGGAGCCTTTCCATCTCAAACCACAGCTGCCTTTTCAATCTCAGACTTCTCATGAAGAATGGATGAACAGTCCCACCTGTAGAAATCCGTATTTTCCAAGAGATTTGCCGGCTGTTTTGACAAGGGTGAAGTGCAATTGGAAGAGGCATCTTTAAATGTTTTTGTGTATGTTATAGTGCAGTGTGTGTGTGTGTGTGTGTGTGTGTGTGTGTGTGTGTGTGTGTGTGTGTGTGTGTGTGCTCAACTCTCAGAATTTGGAAATGGCAGAAAGTGTGCGTGACGGCTATCCATTTACTCTGATCACTGATGAAACTGGTTGTGAGGGGAAGCCAGGGGGCTTTTCCATAAGAGCAGTCCGAATGTTTCAGATTGTGAGAGATTGTGAGCGACTGCTTCTCGCCCTGTAAAAAAAAACTCCACGGTTCCTTCTTACATCAGACAGAAGGGCAAAGAATTTGATCTTCTACACTGTGAGCTTACTCAAACAGCTCCGTGTTAGAAAAAAAAATGGTGTCTGTTAAGCTATTTGCTTGTCTTGAGGTACTGTATTTTTCTTTTTTTTTTAATGTGTTGATGTTTGAAGGTGAAACGGAAATCTCTTGACCCACCTTTCACCACCACCACACTATCCTATCTTAATTAGTGTAGCGCGAGGCACCTCCACGCCGGAAGGAGTCTCAAATCAAAGAGCATGATTTAGGAGTCTTGGGTTCAAAGCCCTGGGCAGGAACTGGACGATTCTGTCTCATTTCACTGGGAAATATTCAAATCTTGTCCATGGGAGGAAATCAAAGTCAAAGGCCCTTAAAAACGAGTTGACTGGTGTGCCTCGTAGTTAGGAAGCAGCTCGTCAGAAGTGTGTCCACAAGACGGAGTTGAAGGGCCAGTTAGTGGTCAAAATGTGGGGAATGGAACAAGGTGATTATATGACTAGTGGAATGGAAAAAAAAAAAAAAAAAAGATTGTGGTGCAGTAAGAATAATGAGGTGCAAACGCCCTCCTTACATGGTCGTAATCCTTCTTGGCAGTGATAAAGGCACTGCGTGTGTAACGTATGCACATATATGTTTACAAGGTCTTCCAGGTCCAAGGTGGCCCACAGGGATGGGTTGGGGTCTTTGCTTACTTCCCCCCCACACACACACTCGGCCCTTCTGAGTGATCAAACTGCTGGAAGCTTCCCTCCATGCCAGTCCCCTCATCAATATAAATTACAAGGGCATCTGTTCGCTAGCAGGCTCCAATCGCTCGCTCTCCTCCACTTCCTTTTTCCACCCACCCGAGTGGACTCATCATTGAGCTATCATAAGGTCCGGTATTCCAAATGAAAACAGATACATACGCGTGCGACTGCGGCATCCCCTCCTCTGCGGGGCCTTGTTTGATTGACTTAGCTCGATTTTCAATCTGACGCATTATACTCACTGATACGTTACCGTAGTTTTCGGACGATGAGGCACACTTTCTTCAAAACTGCCAGTGCGCCTCATGTATTCGTTGTGTTTGGGCTTACTGACCTTGAAACCGATGTTATGTGGTGCACGGCGCTCATATATGTGTCAAAATGACTTAGCATGGAGTGAATCCAAACTTTTTCAAAATCAGGATGTCGACTTTTCAGTTTGTCGACTTGAATAAAAATGTCTTCCTATTTCCTTTCATATTCATGTTCTAGCCGCTCGCAAGCGTACATGTTTTTTTCCTAACGGAACTTGAGCTACTTCCTGGTATCATGTCCAATAATCATGCAAAATGTAATCCTACTAGCGCAAAGCATTTATTCAGTTGCGCTCCATTTGAATAGTTTTGGTTGACCAATAACGGACTGCTTAGCGTATATTTGGTCTTTTATTTTATTGTTATTTTACTTGAAGCACATTTATTAAGAGAACTTAAGTGCCTGGCCTTCCGTTCACGTAATGACAATAAAGGCATCCAAGTAGGGCAAGGAGGAATCACTTTTCTGACCGTGTGTCCGCACCTCCACAAGTCTGCATAGTGTCTGCATAATTTATGTGATAAAGACGGATTCAAGTGAAATTCAAACACAAGCCTTTTTTTTTTTATTCCAACTGCGCCGTTGCTTGTTGTTGTCGTTGATGAAGGCGATGTTACACCATCAAATAATCATACAATTGGAATACACTCAAACAGAAAATACACCTTATACACAGAAAATACACCTTATAATCCGGTGCGCCTTATATATGAAAATGTATTTCAATAGACCTGTTCATTGATATTGCAACTTGTAATCCGATGCACTTTATAGTCAGGAAAATATAATAGCTAGGGTAACACATTAGGTAGGTGAGTGATTTAGATGCTTTATGCATGGTTAGTTACTTGCTAAGATAAATTGGGTAATTAGCTTTTTTTTTTAGGTCAGATGTACTTTTTTTTAGGTCACATTCAAAATGTCAAAGTTTAGAAAAAATTAATCTTGGTCTCATTTCTTTACATTACAAAAAGCTAGCATTTGTCATTTTTTTTTTTTTTTTGTTGCTCCCTTGTATGAGCTTCCACCTCCCCCCAGGCAGGACCATGCTTCGGCGGGGCTGAGTTTGGACCTGTTCAGAGAAACGTTACGCTGCAGCAGATCAGATGCTGGGATTGGACGTCTCACTCCTAATCTCGTATCAAATGCGTGACCGACAGCCACAAGGTGGCTCGCGCGCACCCAGAGGTCACGTAGCCAGGATGCTCTTCCTCGAACCGAACAGATCTGCCCGATTACCGGCGCGGGTGCCAAATTCTGCTTGAATTGCTGTTTCTTTTTTACAGCTTGCATCATAGTAGATTTAGAACTTCCCCAATCCATCGGTGAAAGAAATAACCCATTGAATAAATTCTAATGATATTACAATCCAAGAGAGCAACATTAAAAAACATCACAGCTGCATCCCAAATTACCATACAGCTGAATTTGCATCATTCTAATACAAAGAGGGGTGGAAATAAAGCCTCGCCAAGACAATTACACTCATTTTTTTTTTTTTAGATGATATGTTGGAGGTAGACCAAGAGCTACCTCGAGAATGAGCCTAAGCATTTGTTTAAGGTGGTAATTTCAATGTATGGTTACTGTAGTTTGCGCTGACTTCGAACTCCACAAATTTCTGATGGAAGGGAATCACAATATCGAAAACGCTTTCACTATAATGCGGGACACTTTGCCACTACTGCAAACTACAAAAACAATAATATGCATTGCTGCTGCGTCATGGTGGTGAGTTCAAATCACGCTTCAGCCACGCAACAAGTTCTCTGAGCTGTTTGTGTCCCTAAGGCCAATTTATTAGGGAGTGTTACATTTGGACTAACCTGCGTGGTTGTGGTCTTGCACGCAAAACATCCGGTCAGCTCGTATCCAGTATACAAAAGAAGCTTTTTGCATTTGAAGTAACTCTGATGCTGGTTTTTACCATGGAAAATGTGAGAGGGCACTTCAAGTGAAAAATGGAATGGATGGAATTGGATGTGTAAGTGGATGATGAAAACAAAATATTACTGGGTTAGCAAAAATGAAGAGGCCAGTAATCCTTTGATTATTTTGGGGAATCGAGCGGAAACGTGAATGCAATGCTTGTTTTATTTAACTTGTCCCGTGTGTGTGTGTGTGTGTGTGTGTGTGTGTGTGTGTGTGTGTGTCAATTGACTGGACAAGAATGTGCCCATCCCGCAGTACACCACATTTAAAACTTGAGACTCACAAGACTGACACCAGTACCAATTGTCACAGTGCATGGAAATGACCCGCGCGCGCAAAAAAATGCAGAGTTGAAACGAGTTTTGTCATCGATGACGCGGCACGACTCTCAAAAGCGTGAGCACCCTTTTCATTTGGAAACTCCCATTTTTTATTGTTGAACGGACGATGCTGTGATAATTGTCAAAGTGTCACGAATGAAACGGCTTAGATACAAAATGGAGTTTTAGTCCACCCCCCACCCCGCCCTCCCTTCCCACTATGTATCTTCATTGTGCTGACAGACTTCTTACACTGATTGAGAAGCATGGCCTTGCCGCCGCATCTCCATTTATTTGCCCCGCAACCCGTATCGAGTTTCTTTTGCCAGAAACGTGCGCCCTCAGCGAAATAGTCCCACCAATCTCTTTTGATGGGTCCTCATGATTTACCCTCATGTCGCACTGCCCAGCTTGCGATCCGTCAGTCGCTCTGGACTTTTTGTCGGTTGCGTTTTCAATGACATGAAACTGGACGACTTCCAGATGACGTTTTTAACTGAAGTTGGTGAAATCACTCTCATCCGAAGCGACATCGGGAGGATGGAGCAGGAAGGTAGAGGAAAAACAATAGAAAACAGTTGTGCGCCTTCTGTATCCAATTTTTTTTGTGGCTCGCTAAAGCAAAACCAAGTGTTTTCCTTCATCTTTCTTGCCCCAAAAATGTCAATGTTTTATTTTGGCAACAAATCTCTCCTGAATCTGTTCATCTTTGTTCAGATATTCCAAATATTACAAGCATTGTTTTCACCAAATCCCTTCTTAACATGAATTGAAAAACAGTTAAATCCTTAAATATTCGGTTGTCGTCATTTTCCATCTGTTGTTCGAAGTAAATGTAACAAAAATACGTGCGCCAAAGCAATCGTGTGCTGATCTTATTTTACTTTTCCACAATGATAACGGCCCCCTAAGGGAAAGCGCAACCATCGCCTACATGATTAAAATGAGTTTGACACCCCTTCGTTATATATTTTGGTGAGGTCTCATTACTCGTGACTGACCTTGATGATAAGTATTTTTGTTGGACTTTTAGGGCGTTCGACTTTGGAGATTCCCCAAGTGGTTTGTGGGGTATGAACTCAAAATAAATCCGACATTCACGTGATGATTGCCTCGGTAGACAGAATCGTAATTCACCTGAAATTAAGACGCTCATTCTGCTTGGATTTGGTTCCACTGCGTGGGTCTGGGGTTTTTTTTTTTTTTTGGGTTTTTGCTTGATGAAACATGAAATGTATCCTCCTTAATAGCGCTGTACATTGCCAATTTAGGAGAATATGTCCCAGTGGCCGGCTAATTTCTGCTTGGCAACAAGGCGTACTCCTGTGGAATGGCCCAGGGCACGATCAGCTGTCTGTGCGTCGCTTCACTGTCCCCCCCGCTCGCTCGCTCGCATGTTGTTTGAAGGTATTTCATCACATTGTTGCCTTGATTCAGCTCTGTGGGGATTTGCTCGTTGTACTCAAGTGGGAAGCGCATCCAGTGTGTTGTTAAGCTCGGCCTGATAATGAAGATCAGCCGGCGTCGGGTTCCCCAGAGCTGAGAACTGAGCTAGTCTGGAGAAAGACGCTCGGTGCAGACGTAGCGACGCAGGGCGAGCGCACTTTTGGCTCAGAGGAAGCAATGTACAACAACGAGGCACAGCAAAGCAAATAAAAATAAATGGAGAAATAAATAAATCAAAACAATATGGCAGAATTCGCTGTCGAGGCGACGTTCAAACGAGCCCCTCGTACGGTTGCCTTCATGATGTTCAAAATATCCAGCGACCCTCGTGAGGATAAGCGGATCAGATAATGGGTGGGGTGGATGTTCAAATGTAACTTCATTCATTTTAATGTTGTTTTTATTTTTCACTGGCTTGACAATGCAGGACACAACAAAGCCCTGATAGTCTTTCTGTGGAAAGTTATTTCGCTCCCAGCATGGTACTTTGTTTTTTTTTTCTCAGAGATGTCTTTTTTCCCTTTCCTCCCCGAATGAAGGTTAGGTTTTGTCACCCCCATTTGTGTTTGCTCCACAAAAGGAGTATTTTCTTTTTGGATGTTTTGGTTTAATCTATATCTTTTTTTTTTTTCATTTTCAGAAATAGGTCAGTGTAATCACAAAAGTGAGGGATGGACAGTGGCTGTTAAAGGGAAATCAATAGAGCTATCTATTTGTCGTAAACCAGGCCAGCACGATTTTTCTCCATTTTTCCTCCCGACCATCCTTTCTCCACTCCCAACACAATATGGCAGGCCCTCATTTTTCAGTAAATGCATTATATCTGCCATTTTGCGAAATTGCAAATGGCCTTTGCACATGTACTTTCTTTACATAAGTTCCTCTGGGCTCTTTTTGATCACTTCCTCGGAGCCCCGGATGTTTTCTAAGGAGTGGCGAGGGAAGCGGACTGGGGTGCTCTGCCTTTGTTGCCGCTTAATCTGGTTCTTCTCCCAGTCTTTCAGTGAAGCCTAGAGAGGCCTCGTCAGCCCTTTTTCCTCACCCCCGTCCGTCCCTTATTGTGCCTCAGCCCCAAGCTGAAAGGGTCCGCTGCAAAGTGTTGTCAAACTGGAAAACAAGAGTAACTGACGCGTGACAAGGACACAATGCCTGGATGGGCTTGCCAAAAAAAAAAGTAAGCAGCTCCATCTGCTTCCGGCCGTTTCATTTCTCTTCTCCCGCCACCTCAGGTGAGGTCGACGGCTGCGGAGAGAAGCAGTCGGCGTGGCCGAGAGGGCGCGGGCAGCCTCTCGCTCGCGGCCTGCCCGCGCACGAGCGCAGGTTATCCATCACGCATCAGGTCGTCCGTGCGCACAAAGTCACACATAGTCGTAGCACGACCGTGTCAGCACGTATTGGAAGGTTTGATACATGGAGGGCGACGAAGGCGGAGGTCATGGAGCTCCTCCGGTTATGATCCCGACCGATGCTCGCTCGGGTGCTCAAAGATTGGGGGGCGGGGCATCGTGGAACGTCCTTGTGCCATCGTCACTGTCGTTAGGCTCCTCCATCTCAGCCGTGCGCGCTTTTCTGGTGATCACAGCTATTTCTCCACGACCGTATCAGATCACTTCAGACCGAGGCGCACGTCCGCACCAATTACACACTTGTGAAATGGAGAACAAAATCAATTTTCAGCCATATTCCTTGGTGGCTTTTTGCAGACGCTGATGCAATATCGGGCACAAATTAAGCCAAGTAAAATGATATGCATAATTTAACAATTCCTGAATTATGCAGAATACTACTGAACAAACCTTGCATATAGTTGTCTCCTTCATCGCATGATGATTTTAAACAAGAGCACTCAGAGAGTGCGCAGACCTTCCAATAAGGCTTTCAGCATTTTAACAGAAAAATTATTTTCATTGTTGGCTTCACTCTTGGATCTTAACTTTTTGATTCAAATTTTGCTCGTGTTAAAGGGAACCAAATGACAACCAGATATATGAATGAATTGCACATAAATATAAAACAGATGAACATTAAATTTCTGCCCATTGTGCGATCTGGGTCACATCCAGATGAAACCTGGTTTGACATTAGAGAGAAAAATTACCGGCGTGATACATTGAGGAAGGTTTTACATATGTAAAGGTGTGATCTGGAGAACTGTGTTAGCATAGCATACAAAATTAAATTACACCAGAAGTTGGGTACAAATAAATGGCCAAACGCATTGTGATGAATAAAATCTGATGTTTTTGAACAGGTAGGTAGGTAACAGGGGAGGAGAAGCAAAGATTTTTAGGGGCAAAACAAACAACGTGCGCATACATCGTGATGTGAAGATTTATTTATTTTTTCTGTTTGGCAAAGTGAAGCACAAAAAAAAGTGACACGTTGAAAGAAAAAAGCAGAAATGCTCACAAAAGCTTTGGGTGATATTATACATTGACGTTTGTGCTGATCACATTGTGTGCATTTTGTTGAATCTGCTTTATTATAGAAAAGCTGTTTTTTCCCCTCTCCCTCACTCTCTTTCTTCTCCCGCTTGCTATTAATTTGTGTTTCTGTGGGTGTGCGATGTGAGAACAGCGAGACGTGGCGGTTAACCCATTGTGAAGTTAGCCGTCATCATTAAGATTCTCCAGATAACAGGCATGCGGATTTCTACTGCTCAGCATTATGGGATCCCAGACATCAAAGGCAGGTTTTCATTCTACTCCGTCTGAGGCAGTGTGAGCGGGAAATAAAGAAACAGGAAAGGAGATAGGAGTCAGGAAAATAAGCCATATTGGCACAAGAGAGTCTAGTGTACACCTCCTTCATATTGGTTCCAGTAGCAGTCACGTTGACGGATTTGTGTCATTTACATCCAAGGCAAAAAAAGGGGGTGGTCTTGGTCTCGTTTGATTTTGATGAAATACCCTTTTTAGAGGGACAAAATTCATGTCTTGACTATTTGACGCAACACAAAGAAGAGTATTGTTAGCAAGGCTGTCTAAATTGAATGAATAAAAGAATCACCAAGTGTAGAAATTAAGGCTCCTAAATCATTCAAAACCAAAGCTCACCTTCCTGCTTTAAAATGTTGTGCACATGTCCGCTGTGTCTGTAGTCACTGTGCCGCTGTGTTAAATGAACAGTTAATATTCCCGAGGTGTCTGTGTTATGTGGGGGACCTCACACAACACGTGAGGCGTTAATGCACTGGACGATCCTGCCATTGTCGAGCAGGCTCGTTAGCTCGCTAGCTCGCTAGCTTGTTAGCTCGCTAGCTTGTTAGCTTACGGGAACATGATAATCTTTTCCCTTTGCCTTGCAGTAAACAAGTGTCTCTGTTGTGTGGATATCCACACTGCGCATGCAGAGAGGCTGTGTTATATTTAACAAACTCTTTGCCGGTCAGCCATCTATGAGCCTACTAGCGGCTAATAGCTGTTAGTCATCAAGTGGCAGGCCAATTCACAGCAAAGCCTTCCAACAGAGAATTTCCATTTTTTTCAGGGTTCGTGGAATAGACAGATGATGATAAATGAAATGCACAAGTGGCTGTGTCATTCATTGAATTTTTGTGGGAGCAATACAAAAATGTCCAACTAGCTAGCGGTGGAAGGCTAATGTGAAATAATGTATTTCTTTTACGGACTCTTTTAAGGACTGTTCCCCAGGAACTATAGTCAATGTGTAAAAGCGCTCCCTGTGATGCTCCAAGGCAGAGCCTTTTTTGTGTGTTATCTGTTGCACAGAAAAACTCATATAAATAAAAAACAAACATCCAAACTCATCGTTCAGCATGACTAAGCAGCCAAACAGGACATGATTAAGAAAATAAACAAAACATATTGGTGGCATTTGTTCTGTTTGTGCAGTCAGGGGGAGTGCAAACCGCACTCAGCTGTCAATCTTTGTTGGTGCGATTGCACTGGTACGTTATTAGCACAATATCCTTTGCGAATAGCACAGGGCAAAATGCAGGTGCAAATGTTGTGCAACTAAAGGTTTATCGATTCATCAAATGACTTCAATATTTCTGCACTTGTTTGTATGGTGATGAATATTTTTTTTACAAACATGTTAAAAGACCCTTAAAATCACGTTCCTGTAAATGATCAGAATCAGAATCAGAATCATCTTTATTGGCCAAGTATGTAGAACACACAAGGAATTTGTCTCCGGTATACACGCTGCATTAGTATCATCATAAACAAGAACATGACAAATTGGTATGGAAGGACATTTCATAATGTAAGTGAACCATAGTTTCAAGCAGAGCTAAAGTGATCAGTGGTAGAATACAATACGATGACAGTTTGTACAGTCGGTGCAGAGAATCATTGAACCATTTTAGAGAGATACAATATTTGTTGTACAAGAAGAGTGACTACGCCAGTGACTGTTTAGGGAGTTAATGGCTAGAGGGAAGAAGCTGTTTAAGTGTCTGCTGGATTTGGTGTGCATGGATCTGTAGCGCCTGCCTGAGGGGAGTAGCTGGAAAAGGTGGTGGGCAGGATGCGGGGGATCCAGGAGGATTTTCCGTGCCCTTGTCTTGATTCTTGCAGTGTGCAAGTCCTCAAGAGTGGGTAGGGCGGTGCCAATGATTTTTTCCGCCGTCCTAATTGTCCGTTGAAGTCGGATTTTGTCCTTCTTTGTGGCGGCCCCAAACCAAACCATGATGGAAGAACACAGGATTGATTCGATGACTGCCGTGTAGAACTGACGTAGCACTTCCTGTGGCAGGCCATGCTTCCTCAGCAGCCTCAGGAAGTACATCCTCTGCTGGGCCCTTTTCAGGATGGAGATGGTGTTGACTTCCCACTTCAAGTCCTGGGAGACTGTGATTCCCAGGAACTTGAAGGTCTCGACGGTTGACACAGGGCAGTTGGATAGTGTGAGGGGCAACTCTGGAGAAGGATGTTTCCTGAAGTCCACGATCATCTCTACCGAATGAAAATGATTTTCATTTTGGTTGGCGAACATGCTTGTCACACTTTTAATACACGGCGTATTGCGTTTACAATGAATCAAGTCGGAAATATGTTGAATTTGAGCAAAACTGTTAATACCGTTTACATTCTTTTGACATCAGTAATACAATGATCAGATCCTTCCTTCGTGCGATGCTATTGTGCATTTCGCGTTACATCAGAGGAAGACGGAACTAGTGTGTGAGACTATTGAATGTACAAGCGAGGGAAATATGCTGCTCTCCATTATTGTGTTGGATTACAGAATCAAGGTCGACTCACAAGACACAGAGCAGCATTATCCCTTAATCCCGTGTTTTGGTTTCAAATAGCCTTTTTACACCTAATCTTCGCAAGTAAAATGACAAACATGAAAATCGAGGCAGGTATTTAAATGTGCATTAACTGTGGTGTTCAGGTCAACGGCTTACACTGGCTAAGAGAGTCTCTCCATTCCATGAAATAGCAGACGGTCAGGTGTTTGCCACTCATGTTGTGCGTATTATAGAGGACTTGTAAGTGATGGAATGCCTTCCGGCAGTTTTGAGATGGATAAATCTGAGAACTTTTAATCCAAAGTGTGACTCATTTGATGTTTGTTTTTTTTCCCACTCCCTTCATTTTTCCCCCTCTTTTACACAGCGCTATTTTACTTTAAGAGCTCATTAAATTTCATCTGGTCTGTTGCGCAACTTCACTGAGTCGCGACACTCTTAAAACTGCTCGGTCAAAAGTAAGCAAATTGGGTGAAATAGCTACTCCAGCGCTGGGTTTAAAACGGACCGAACCAATGCTGGGTTATTTATACCCAAAACATTGGGGTTGCGGAGTTCACACGGCACGTTGGGACAAGATTCAAATTCAGTAGGGGTAAAAACTACGAATACTTATGAGCTCAAGTCACTAAATCTGCTCAAAATCGACCAATTCCCAACAAGTGGGTTAGCAAAACAACCCTGCATATTTGAATTTGGTCGAGTGGCGTCAATCCAGCAGTGCAAATCGCATCGAGCGAGCGGGTCGCACCGTTGTTCGTCAGGCTTGGTTTTTTTAGCAGAGCAAGAGGAAACTTAAAGGTGCTGTGAAAGACTAAAAGTGGGCCAGTCGCGGCTGCCTCCTGTTGACCTACCTTGTTCAGAGGGTCCAGGTACAGACTGATGACAATACTCCTCCTCTGCGGACCACATTACTAATGTGTGAGGGTGCGAGAGGAGCACACCCTGTGATGAATCACATCCCTTCACCTATGGCATCCTCATAAGTCTAAAGTAAAAGAGCTGAGCGAGAGCACAGGAAAAAAAAAAAGAAATAAAAATACCTTCATAGGATCTATCGGGGAGAAACTCCATCTCGGCCCGTTGTAAGGAGGATAAGGGAGGAGGCTAAGTGATGCATGTCGCGCATCGCCCCGAGATCTCCCTCAATCTTCAAGGAAACATATTCCCTCCGGTGGGTCAGTTGTTTTTATAAAGCGCCGAAAAGTTGCTCGCTTTGTAATAAATGAGGGTAATCTGCATTGTGTTGACTGGATTGTCTCGCCGGACCACTAAATTTAAGTCACGTCGAACATTTAAGTGTGTTCTTTAAAGCTACAAGTCCTTCTTCTAAGTCTCCAAGTAGTTGCGCGGGGGGGCGGAAATGGCCGCCTCATTATTCACAATGACAGAATAAAAGGTTGTTTCCTCTGCCGTGGAGGTTTTGATACCTGGTCGAAGGTTGAAGCATGTTTCGGACCCATTACATTTTGGTGCCAATCCTGGAAGAGGAAAACTGGAGAGCCATCACTATTGTTCATCCATAAAGCTTTAAAACTAGAGAAGAACCGGACTAAACCGTTCTCCTGTAAACTTACCTCTTGAGCTGATCTTGTAATTAGAATTTTGTTGATTTTTTTTTTTTTTAATGTAAATCGAGTACCGCGGCCTGGTAGTCCAGTGGTTAGCACGTCGGCTTCACAGTGCAGAGGTACCGGGTTCGATTCCAGCTCCGGCCTCCCTGTGTGGAGTTTGCATGTTCTCCCCGGGCTTGCGTGGGTTTTCTCCGGGTGCTCCGGTTTCCTCCCACATTCCAAAAACATGCATGGCAGGCTGATTGGGCACTCTAAATTGTCCCTAAGTGTGACTGTGAGCGTGGATGGTTGTTTGTCTCTGTGTGCCCTGCGATTGGCTGGCAACCGATTCAGGGTGTCCCCTGCCTACTGCCCGGAGACAGCTGGGATAGGCTCCAGCACCCCCCGCGACCCTAGTGAGGATCAAGCGGTTCGGAAAATGAATGAATGAATGAATAAATCGAGTACCAGTGGAGGATATCTGGAAGGACACGGTTGGTAGTTGTCTCCAACCATGCATTTCTTGCTTGAATTAAAAACAACTTAGTTTGGTAGCTTGCATACTTGGCTGCTCTGTTTTCTTGTTTGTTTCTCGCCTCAGGCCAGAAGGTTAACTATTTTAGTTTACACCCCCCTTTAGATCTGGCGTCAGGTTATATTGGTGATGTTGGAGGCCAGGTAATACATCACACACTCCGGGGGGTCTCCCTGGTTTGCTCCTCAATAATGAAGTTCATTCGTTAACTTCTCCCTCAAAGGCCAAGTTCCCCCGCTGCCCTTTTCAGCCGCCTTTGCATCTCTTACCGGAGTCACCCGACGAGCAGAAAAAAGAAAAAAAACCACATGATCGTGCTTTTCCCCTTGACAGGCCCAGAGGTTGCCGTTGCGGGGCATGAAGAATAAGCAGGTCCATTACCAATCCCTCATGCCTGGTTATGGGCATAATTATCACAGGGAGAATGACCCGCTCTGTTTGGTTTGCTGAGGAGGAGCTGCACCTTCCTAATCACCTCCTACTTCCCTCCTGTCGTCCTCATGCCATGGTGATGGAGCTGTTTTTTGTTTTTTTTTTTTCCGGGACGGTCGGTGTGGCTCTTGCCAGTTCATTAGAATTCACAGGGTTCCACCTCCCCGCATAGCCGGGGCTAAGCCTCTCACACAGGCTGCCATGCCTGCGATAATCTCCCCACCTTCTTCCCTTTTTCTCCCATCCTATTCCCCCCTCTGTCCCCAAGGGCAACCTCGCACAAAAGAGCTCGGCAGCAATTCATTGTTAAATCTCATTCCTATTGATCTATTGAAATATTGTTCCACGGGATGTGCCACGGCACTCCAGCAGTGCCAGTGATCTCTTTTCACCGAGCGAGTAAACGGATTCTTTCCACGGAGTGACAACCTTTGTTGGATAACTCGATATGCGTATTGTTCAAGGCCGCGTTAATCAATGCGAGAGCCATTGCGGTGGATTGTAAACCCTTCTGTGTGCGGCTAAAGAGACCAAAGACAGAAAGAAATAGCCACAAGCCCGGGAATGGCGCTCGCAAGTGTGCAGCCACTCGAACAAAACTGTGGGTGTAAATAATAAATGATTACCCGCAGGGGTCATTTAATGTAAAGCAGGCGTGTGAATTTCCTTTAGCGTGGACCGGTCTACCCGCCGCGGTGATTTTAATGCGAAAGCCTTCAATTCAATTGATTCGGAAAAACCTGGGGCTCTCATGTTAGTGTTTACGCAGAAAAATACATTCAAACTCAGCACTATAAATATCTGTTAAACGAAAGGCTGCGGCCTTGTCAAGCATTCGCCGTCGTGTTGATTTTGATTACGTGACGGTTGACAGTTTTGCACCGCAACCTATGCGCGAGCGATAAGCTTTCATCATCGCACCCTTTCGAGCCTTCTGTTCTATAAATATTGTGTGTGTGTGTGTGTGTGTGTGTGTGTGTGTGTGTGTGTGTGTGTGTGTGTGTGTGTGTGTGTGTGTGTGTGTGTGTGTGTGTGTGTGTGTGTGTGTGTGTGTGTGTGTGTGTGTGTGTGTGTGTGTGAAAAATTCAAAGATAGCAGAGCCGGGTTGCCCTATGGCGACTGCATGTAAAGGATGCATGGCGGCGTGTGGTTGCCGTGTCATCAGATGGGATCGCATGGAGAAAAAAAAAACACTTATAGCTGCCACATCACTGAACACATGGCAGATCTTATTCAAACGTGATTCGACCGTACACTCTTAAAACTTGCTTGGTTAAAAGTAACCCAAATTGGGTGGAGCAGCTAATCCAACGTTGACTCGAAAAAGCACCCAGTCAATGTGAGTGTATTCTGTATTTATTGAGCTCATTGGGTCGATAATTTTGATTATTTGATTAATTGAAATGAGTCGACACCTTAGCGGTAGTTCTAAATAATACCGATTTAATTCCCAACATTGTCTAAAAAGAAGAATCAATGTTCCCTTTTCTGGCACAATCCACCATAGGTGGACTGTCTGCCTAGACTGGGATTTCAACCTGATTCCCGTGTCCGAAGTCAGTTGCATTACCCGCTGAGCCGTCCAGCCGCCACTTGCATTTCCTAAAAAAGGAGGAATTGAATTTACTTCAACTTCTGTGCACGTAAACGGAACCTCTTTCGCCCACACGTACCCAGCGAGTGGGTTAGGAAAATAAGCGAGCACATTATAGCGTGCCCAACATGTGCTCCTGCGGACTTATTCCATCATGCTTCTCTCTTTTCACTGTGTATATTTTTCAGCCTGTTGTTTTTGTGATTTATTGAAGTCTTCCCACAAGCCCGCAGGAAATCGTTTGAAATGGCCCTAAATTGGTTTAGGATTGCGCAGTGTGGGCCGGTGCTATTATGGCCCTAATATTATACCCGACACTCCTTGGCATCTATATTAAATTGATCTGTATTGTTTTCGTGGAGTGCTTGTTGTGGCTTGTTAATTCGACCGCTGCTTCGGGCATGCTGGCGAGTTTGGAAACACCCCGGTGGCTCCGTTTGGGGAATACAAGCCTCCGGTCTTTTTATATAATTATCTCCTGCCAAGCTCTGGCACACGACCGGGAAGTCCATCGCCGTTTATCCACAGAGGTCAAAGGTCGGAGAGCGCAACGACATGCAAACGACAAAGGTCTCCCGTCTCAGACGCCGGTTGTGCCGCGTGGCGAGCGAGCGTGCGGATGTGTGTGTAGAATGGCTACTGACAGACTGCTAATGAGGCTATTATCAGTTCTGGTCCGCTCCTCCTCTCCGGGGGCGCCGGGCCGATGCTGCTGCGCCTCATCTCAATTGAATTCAATTCCACAAAGCTTGTTTACAAGAAGTACATTTGCGTCAATGAATCCAAGAGGAGGGAGACTCATCGCTCACGACCCGATAAATGTACGCGCAGACACTTAGCGTGCAAATGGGCGCTTCTCAGAACGTACAGTCCAGGGGTGTGACATAAGAGCCCCAAAATAAACTCGTCCAAAATCCAGGTCAAAATGATATATGTTTTATGTCAAAGCTTCCTGTGGTGTGCGCTAAATAAATAAAGATGGTTCACTCAGCCCTTTGTTCACAAGAGATTGTTGAATGTCACGGTGTACTTCATTGTGTCATTTTGGAGCACTTGGTACCTGAGCACCAAGCACTCAGAACTCAAATAACAAAAATATTTGTCATTCTTTTTACGCTCGAACAGCTTTACTACCTTTATACAAAGATATTCAGTCGAAAAACTGGTACGAATAACCAAGTGTACATAGAAAATGATCTCTGATTGGTGAACAATGGCCGTCATTCAACTCACCTCAATTGTATTTATAGAGCACTTTAAAACAACCGTCGCTGTATACAAAGTGCTGTACATGGAGCAAATATCATATATACAACAAAAAAACAACAAATTAATAACAAAGACAATAGAAAGCACCAAACAGATCAAGTCTGAGTCAGGCCGTGTCAAATGCCATCGAATGCAAATGGGTTTTGTGACGAGTTTGAAAGATGCTGCGTGGGGCAGGGTTTGACCATCCGGTTGGACCATACCGTCAACTCAGCGTACATGTTTCATGCTCAAGAGCGTGAAGAACAAATCGATTGTTGACTTGACAGTAGTAGATCATGAATATGACATCTATCCATCGTGTACCCTTAAATGAATAAACAGGAAAAAGTGAGCCCAAGGAAAAACAACCAATCAGAAACAATGTAACTCACAAGGTGTCAGTCAACCACCAAATAAAACTTCATGTACCTCAAACTATTTTTTTAACATGAATTGTCACACAAGTGTAAAAAGAAGTGAATTATCCAAAATGTAAAAAAAAAAAGACTACCTTAACACAGATAAGAAGTGACACATATGGCAATGGATGTCTTACTGTTTTAAACGTGAGTCTGCTTATATGTATGTGCAGTGTACACAATATAGAGCAGGGGTGTCCATATCCGGTCCTCAAGAGCCCCTATCCAGCCTGGGGTGCCCAAATCTCGAAGACTGGATTTGGGCACCCTGATGTAGAGTTGATCCTTTCACGTTGATGAAACTGACATCTGGTCAGGCATGCCGACCAGGTGTCATGTCAAGCTTTGTTGGACTTGAGAGAGCAACTCTTTGCAAAAATGACACTTAAAGTCTTAATTGTACGACTTTGGGGATGTTCCCCTGCAGTCTAATCTTCTGAAAATAAGATTACACAAATGTTATAAAATAATGTCATGAACGATGGTATTTCTTTTCAGATTTTTTTCTCGTGCTCGTATAGTTATAACTACACCGTGCAATCCTGTTACTGGGCAGACTTTGTCTCATCACGTACTAATTTCTCACGAGAATAGTTAGTCTGTGGGCAAATAAGATTCCTCCCGCCCACCCCATTGTGCCACAGCAAACGTAAATAACAGCTTTCTTAGTCGTATCTTCTTAAAGTGGTTTACCATTTCAGTCGCCTACCGGTGTGTGTGGTCGCAAACAGGAAGTGGGCTAATGTCTAGTAAGCTGTACATACGCTCAGCGGCTATAACATCAGGTACACCTAAGATCTGATGAAATAATTCTGCTCCCCCCCATGATGAGAACAACACTCAGCTTTGCTTTGACGTGAATGCGGTCAGATCATGCGCAATGACTGAGAGATCGCAGTAATGTGTTAACAACACCACATTACTGCCGGCAGACCATCAGGTCCTTGAGAGGTTAATCAATGCTCTAATGAACATGTATAAGCAGCTTATTGGCATTCTGTCACAAGCAATGTGAAGCAGTCAGGGAAGAATGTGGTTAACAGCAAATGTTAGCTGGAAGAAAGAAAAAAATATTCCTAGGGGAGAATCAGGCATTGATGTGCATTTTCATGACTTGTCATCTAACCTTTAGAGGGAATTCAATGACACGCACTCATACTTGAAAATGTACAATTCTAGCATTATAAGTTTGATTTTCAAACCCAAAAATGGTATCTCTTTCTTTATTGATATTGATTGACATGCAGTATGCTTATATGGCATTTTATTGTCAAAGGTTTGAAATCTCCACTTGGTTGGACAAGGACACTCATGGGGCCCTGTTTTGGTCTGCAATTTTGGTCGAGTCAAGTGCGTTTGAGATCTCGATGAGGGGGCATCTTAATAGCATCGTCCTGACCACACGGCATGACTGTTTGGTGGGCATCAGACACATTTGTACAATCATGGGTGCAAAAGGCGGTCTCCAACTCCCCACGTGACAAAGGTGACCGTCTACATCATCTTCATTCCGCAAGGGGAGCGCTTGCAGTTTACCTGCCTACGCCATACACGGACTCCCGCGAGTCTATTTCCGCTTCCTTGATGTCAAGCGTGGCATACTCGGGCGTACTGAGCTCCGACCGCCCTGATTTGAATGCAAATTTCAAAATGCCCCATTATTCCTAATTCTCAAAGTCTAGTGAAATACCAAAAGACAGAAAACTCAACCAAAGTGCACATTCAGACTCTGCTGGGAGCAAAAGTAGGTCCCTCGATGTTTTTACTCAATTTTGTGTTATAAGACACGAGAACCTGACATATGTGCGAAATTGCGGTGGTCTGGAATAATCTGTGTTTCTATCTACTGGTGGTAAAAATTACTACATTGTGTATTATTTTAACAAACCAACCGCAAAAAAAAAAACATTTTAATCATTTAGTCATAATTCAAAATGCAAACAATTTGTACTGAATAATGACCGAATGCTGGCAGAAATTAAAAAGTGGAAAACCGACAGTGAATGTAGTTGCACGTATGGTTGTGCCATCTCTTACTGTTCATGTCGTGCAGTTGCGTGTTTGGGCAGATGAGGACAATTTGGAAGATGTGAGATGAAATCACATTGCTTTTGTTTACAAGCGTTCATTTTGAATATTTTGGTCCAGATGTGTCATAAGAAATCTCATCGCTCGGCGCTAAGCTACTGCGGTAGTTTCCAGAAAGACTGTGATCGAAGAGGCACTTTGAAAAGCAACCACAGATCGCGGCAGTTAGCGTATTTTCACTCATTGGGTGAAGATTTTGCCTCGGTGATGAAATGAGACAACTTCAGCATCTCTGACGTTTTCAATACTTCACTAGCGGCTGATTACTTTCTGTCCGAGGCATGCTTCGATTGATGCTATCAGGTTCAGCATGATATTTTGTTCATTAGATGCGGCGCAATAAGAGACCATTGTTGACACAACGTGAGCTAATATGTTGAGAGTCCCTAATGGATCACGGGGGGGGTCCTAATGAAACGTTGTCATGGAAAGATTTATGTCGCAACTGCTGTTGAGTGCTCATTTCCATATTGTATATGGTTAGGCATACCTTTATTCAATTATTAGGACACAGTTGAAGGCGTCAAATGAATAATAAATACATTTAGAATTCAAAATGGGGAATAAATAAATATTCAAATCGTCTGTAACAATTGCATAGTTAATGTGCAATTCAGTCCCGGCGGAGGCATCATCATTCTCTCGCAAATATACAGCAACGCAGTCACGTTGTTCACGTCAGACACATCTAAAGAGAATGTGAAATGAGCCTTCACAATCTCCAAATTTGAAATATTCATGGTGTAAACAAATACATATCGATATTTTTTGTTTATATCTCCTCCTCTTTTATTTCTCTCCATTTTCAGATTTGAAATATTGTAGCGTGTGAAAGCGAAGCCCCGCGCTGTTTGTCTTGAGATGATACGAGAAGCAGCTTGTTCAGGGAAATGCCAAATGCAACGTGGTTATTGGCCAAGGCTGGATTGCACTAAAACCAGAATATTGTATCAGAGGGAGGCAGCTGGCTACGAGTCAGAACAGATTACCATATGAGGATGAGCGAAGAGGAGGGGGGGTTGGCAGTGGGGGGTATATGGAAGGAGAGAGAGCGGCAGAGACGGGGATGGAAAGCAGGGGGCGAGAGCGAGGCGAAGAAATCCTTGCGTGAAACTCATCGCCTGCTCGCTGTGGGGCGGTGGGTGTGGAGGGGGGGGGGCGATCGGGGGGTAATCATCCGAACCCTTTCGCCCCTTCTACACCTGTCAAAATTGAGTGTGTGAGATCTGTCAGTATGTGTGTTGGATGAGGCTGCGTGCAAGGCTCCGGAGAGGTCAGAGGAAGAAGCAGCAATGTGGCTCCACTCATCTTCTCAACTCCGCTGGCAGACATCTGGCCCCCACCCTGATCACTCATAGAGAGAAATTAGACATCCCCTCTTATCCATCTTCTCCTCTTTTTTTTTTTTGCTTCAGATGGCTCTCTTTCCCTCTCCTCTCATCCCTGTCTGGCAATTTGTCCCCCCCCCCCTTTTTTTTTTACTTCACTTTATACTTGACATTGCACCACAGAGCACCAAAAGTGTGAACCGGTGTCTGCTAGTTTTGACTGCAAAGATAAGAGCTCACTTCGATGAGTGGGGGGGCTGCTGTGTCTAGCAGAGGCGGGCACGCTCGACTGCAATCAGCGGGAAGGCGGCCAAGCTTCCCTGCCTGAGCTCTCAGCGCCCCTACTGGCTGCACGCTGTGCCAATCAAAGGCGGGAGGGGCGAGGAGGGGAGGGGGAGCGGTGGGAAGGACGGCGAAGACGGGGAAGGGGGAGGAGTCAGAGCACAGCGCTGATGTCACAGTCACATGGATTCTGGTGTGGTCATGCTCCAAGGCTGAGAAGCGGAGAGCTGTGCTGGCCAGCTACTGCTGAAACAGCAGTGTAAGGGGCTTTGCGCGGGGTGATAGTTGTTCTCTTATGGACCCGAAGCTTAATGATGTATTTTGTGATTTCAGCTATGAAAGGTAAGAAGGAGCAACAACAACAAAAAAACAACAACCCAAAAAAACAAAAAACAATGCATGCTTGTGCGGGCAGCCTGAGTAACAAGTACAGCTTCGCTATTCAGAGGCTGCCAACTCTTTGCATTTCATTTGCAAGGCATGAGTGACAGATAGTGAGAGGGAGGGCGGAAATGTATTACGTTGCTTAAGAATGCATGCAAGTAAATGATGCTTTTTAAAATGTGAATTACTATTTTTATTGTCTGCATGATATTTTGTTTGTTGAGATATTTCAATCTCCGAACGACTTTTGATTGAGAGTCAAGTATTTTTATTTTTTTTTGGGTCTCCTGCTGCTTCTCACGGTACAAGTTGCACCTGACAGTTTGTCGTTTTTTGGACTTTTGATGATTTCTTTTTGGAGTGGTAGTGTGCACGCGGCTTTCCTTTTTGCACACTTCTTAATCCCGTTGTTGCAGTGCAGAGGACGTGTCAGTTGTGCAGGAGGATGTGCGTGGCTATGTTGAACGTGGGGTCGCAGACAGGCGACTGCCAGACGATGGGATTGTTTGATGGAAGTGTAATGGGTGTGCATGTGCATGTGCAATCACGATGCGTGAATGTGAGTGCTCCACTGACCTATTTTTGGGGGGTGGGAGGGGGCTGTAGTCGGGTTTACATGTGTGGCCATGAGACCCTGACTGGGTCCTCCCCCGTCTGTGTGATGATGATTTAGGATGCCAAATCCCAAGTCTTCCACCCACTCCATTATACAGACAAAAGTACATGTATACACACACACACACTCATTGGCAGTGGCAGACAGTGAAAGTGTAGTCATACATAGAGTGCAGCACGCACTTTTCTCATGCATGGCTTGGCACGCACGCACACACACACACACGTGCGTACACACACGCACACTTGATTGTACATATGAGCATGCGTCTCGCACATTTGAATCCACTCTTGATTCTTCAGTGCAGACAAACGTTCGGACTCATATGCAGACACGCTCACGTGCGCTCGTGATGCAAATGGCTTGAATAACAAGCCATGAGGGACCAAAGAGCTGTCGTTTGGCATTAAATGCAAAACGAAATGATCCAAACCATCATGTCGTGTGGCGTTGACAGCTTTTTTTTTTCTATTTTGCTTTCCACCTGTCAATGTTTTTTTTTTTGGGCTTCAAAAAAGTCCATTATACGAAAAACACAAAAATAGTCCCTATACTTCTGTGCGAATGATTGACAACAAGTTTTTATTTGTGTGTTTTCATCGTGATCGCACTTTATGTGATGAATTTAGAAGTCAAGCTTGTGGCCATTGTTGTGTCTGTTTTTTTCTCAAAATTGTGTTGTGTGCCACGTTTGGTCTTAATTGTCGGGCCTGTACGAATGACCATCGACACGGCGTCATCTATATTCAATTTAGAATGAAGCATGTAATGTTTTAATCTCGCATTTGATTACATATTGGACTATGTAGGTCCCACCCACGCAAACAATTGTTGGTTCCAAGTTAAGTGCATTTATTTTAGCTTTATATCCTACCCTTTCTTTATGATTTAGGAAGTGGCAAAAAGTTCTTTATATGGTACGTCTTTAGCGACTCGATAGTGTTTGAATTTTTCTTGTTGTAGTTCCCTGATTATTTGACAATTTGATGATGTTAATGGTCAACTGCAAGAGCGGCACCATACGATAGGAGCCACTTTTGTGTGGCTCTGCACCCTCCCGGGCCCTCCCTTCATGTCTGCTCTGCCTCCCTTTTCCCCACCACTGTCTCTCAAGTACCTAATTACCTATAATGGAAACATCCCTCTCATTACCCCATGCAAATGAGGCAGCCTACTCAGCACAATTAAAATGAAAAACCCAGTTACATCATTAAAGAAAAGTTCTTTGATGTGCTTATTGACAGAAAAGTACTTTTTTTTAAAGAAAAGTTGAACCTTTCTTTCCCGTTAACCCGTTCATCATTAGCGCAGTGAGAGAAATCTATCCCTGCCCCTTATTTTTCCTCCCCCAAACGGGTGCAGACTGCGCATGAATATGCGATTGAGTGTGAGTGTCTACTAGACTGTAAAAAAATGTCCGCCGAGAGAAGGAAAAGCCAAATGTCTCGTGATAGGTGCTCTGAGGTCACGTTATCACGGCTGTTAATATTTGTGGTTGATTTGTCTCTCTCTATTAGCGGCCCATTGCAAAGCTGTAGGCCCTCACACATTAAAGCAGAGGTTAACAAGATTGGCTATTATCCACTTAGAGCCCCAGGACGGAGAGAGAGCCAGAGGAAAAATGGCCACAGATTAAGGTGAAGGCAAATATAGCACACGTTACCTGAAAAGGATTTAAAACAAATACACGATTAAAAGAAGGGGTAATTTATCGAAGCGTTCTTGCATGCATCTGGTTAGGTTGTCAAAAGATGATGCTTAAAAGACATCTGTATAAAACTGTAAATCCATTAAAAAAAAAAGATCTTAATTCCTGCTCCTCCCACGGTTTAAATTTCCTCATCTGACTCAAATTACCAAGATAATATCAGTGCAGAAGAGAGACAAAAATCAGCCTGACAAGACTGAGCGTGCGTGCCAACGTCCTTTCCATCGCCGCTCAGCCGTCGCAGGAAGTGCAATGGCGTCCCTGGGAGTTATTAACGTGTGCGAGGTGTGCCCAGTCGGTGGCGTGCGCGGGGAGACGCGCATGCCGGCCCCACCGCTTTCCTGGCTGGTTAATGGGATATTGACTCTGACCATTGTGAGCATGGATTTTTTTGATTTGGCTCAATGATAGAGTAGAGGGAGGATAGCAGTCCCCATATATATATATATATATATATATATATATATATATATATATATATATATATATATATATAAATTTTCAAGCCATCTATCGACTCTGCACCATACGTCCTTCTTATATCCTTCTCCTTTCTTCCCTTATAGCAACGTCCTGTCATGTAGCATTTAACTGCTGACACGCGACTTCCTCTGTCAGCATTGCTTAGATCATCATTTACCACAGCTATGGTATTAAAGATAATGTTTACTCTTCTCCTTTTCGAGGCCGGTCCCTTCTTACGACCACAGTCTTGCAAAATAAACAAACAAACAAAATAATTCCATCAATAAATACATAAATAAGAAGGAAACGGCAAAATGGATGGGTCCACCGTGGTGCTCATTGAACTGACATTGATACATTTCCACACGTCTCGTTTGATATCGTGGTTAGATTTTCGAGGTGCTTTATTGATCCCAAAGAAAATTCAGTGACCCGAAAGCAGCAATCGAGCGATGACGGAAATCATAAACGTTTCAGCGTGTTCAAATTTGAGGCGAGGAAACAAAATGCAAACGGGAAGGAACATTCCGCTTGAGTTACAAACAGTGCAACGTCAGGGGCGTTTGACTTTCGGGTTCCGATGCAATTCTCATTAATGTAAATTATAGTGATTTATTTGTGGCTTTTCTGCTCACCGCCATGCGTAATACTGTAGGGGAAGATTAATGGCAGGGCTAAATTGTTTCCCTTCCCTATTTGCACCTGTTTGCCCTCATAAACACTCAGCTTAGAAGTTGTTGTTATCGCGAAGATGCCCGCCTCCCCTTTTTTTTTTTGCATTCTGCGTGTTGTATCATGTTTCCCCTCTGCGGAACCTCCGGAGGGCCGTGTGTCCATAGGTGTTTTTGAAGTTGCATCAAAGAGGAAATGGGGAGGAAAAAGCGTTATTGATTTTGCGTTTTGTCTGACTCAAACACAAGAGGATGTTAAAAGCACATAAGGCGTCGAGGTGTTGACTGTGTCGAGCCATCGGGAGACGCCAACGGGGGATGCGGGAGAAACCGCAAAAGGCGGGAGGTGAGTAGCAACTCCAGACTATGTTAATGCATGCGTCCCAAGAGTCGGCGGCTCGCTCCTCTGGCTCCTATCGTTCGCCGGGCCTGTTCTTATTGGCAGAGTCAATAAGGGCTTTTATTGTGAGAGACAAACCTCCGATACTTCGTGAGATGTGCGAGTCCTCAGACCGTTGGCCTGCTTCTCTTTTGAAACGTTGTAATCAGATCTCATGCTGGCAGCGCCGATGAGAAGGAGCATTGTGAATGTCTTTTATTGCCTCGGTCTCCTCATGTGTCCCACCCAGCGGAGGTGTGGTGAGCCCGGAGCCTGTTTAGCCGCATTTCCACCAAATAGCCGCGAATGTAGAATAGAAAGAAAGTTCAATTCCGAATATGAGATATTTTGATTCCCCTTCAGTTGTACATGATCCCAAAATGTCCTATTCATGATATTTTTCAATAGCACTATCTGCTTTAGTCTCCAATAGACGCTCTTGTCCACTGAGTGGTCGTCAGAGCCTCTCGTGTTAAAAAAATAGAATCTCGTGAAGAAGAAAACACGTGTCCTTAAAAATACTGTTCCGAGGTGGATTCAAAGCAGCATTTCCTGTTCAGGCCGACTGTCAACACACTGCACTGAACCACATTGTGATTATTTTCTTTGTTTAATGAATTGGAGAATTATACGCTTGCAGTTTTGGCCGCTTGAATGCACTATTTACATAGCCGGATCAAGGATGAGAACTTTCACGTGTTGGCCTGAGTCGTGGCTCCTTGCTACGGAAGCAAGTCCGCCATCCCGTATCGGTTTTTAGTCATGTTCAGAACTGTTGTCTGATCTGATGTAATTTGCATTTTGACTGCGGGACGTGTAAATCAGATGCCATCTTTTGCAGTTTGACTTTGTTGCAAACAACTGCATTTGTGGCGTAGTTCAACATGAACGTGACACCATTCCTAACGTACTGTACCATGAGCGGTACCCAAATGGAATGGTGCCAAAGTGTGTGACGTGTGACTCGGTTTTAGTTGTCGTCATCCAAATGGAAAAAGAACTTCAACCCGATGATACGTCTCGGTAGCTTGGCATCCCCAAACCAACATTGCAGACCGTTGACATCACAAGATGGCGCCAATGCATTGGCCGAGAGGAAAGTAGTAACTGGAGTCAAGGACGCACGTATCTCGAAGTGATACATCTTGACTTTTCCGAGGTCTTTATAGGTTGGGAGGAACTAAGTTTTGCCTGGGGTGTTAGCAAAAGACGTTCGTCTTTGTCGCTCGGCTGAGTGGCTATTCAGCTACTCAAATTGACAAATGACAGGTTTAGTTATTTGGGATCATAGTTTGGAGTATATTTACAGTTTGAGGATTTAATGTGGCGGCGCGGTGGTTAGCGCGTCGACCTCACAGTGCAGACGCACCGGGTTCAATTCCTGCTCCAGCCTTCCTGTGTGGAGTTTTCAGATACTCTCCCTGGGCCTGCGTGGGTTTTCTCCGGGTACTCCGGTTTCCTCCCACATTCCAAAAATATGCATGGCAGGCTAATTGAACATTCTAAATTGTCCTTTGGTGTGAGCGCGGATGATTGTTTGTCAATGTGTACCCCGCGATTGGCTAGCAACCGGTTCAGGGTGTCCCCCGCCTACTGAAGACGGCTGGGATAGGCTCCTGCAACCCCCGCGACCCTTGTGAGGATACAGCGGAACAGAAGATGGATGGATGGATGGATTTAATGTTTGAGATTTTTTGGGGGAAGGAGTCGCTTCCCTGTGCTTTGTCTGCTATTCACATGAGCAGGATTTCACAAAATCAGTTTGTGTTGTTCCCTAACTTCAACTCTTGGAGCCAACGTGACTGTTCAAGAGATGTCGCTCGTTTGGTTGACTCAGCGGCAAGATGGTGGTCACACAGTGGTCAAGCTCTCGCCCTTGAAGCGCTCGCCCGTCCGTGCTTCCCTTTGAAAAGAAAAGACGTGCGCGTGGTGACGGCACTGTCAGAAGTGCAGCGCTTGAATGCTGTCGAGTTCGGGGCGTGGGGAAGGGTCATAGGTCACGACATACAAAGTCACCCTCCCCTCCGCTCTGTGGAGACGGACTGCTGCATCTGGGGACCCTGGCAGGGAGGAAAGGATGAAAAATGAGAAGTGCATGGAATTCCGATGAGCCGAGGGCGCGGGCGGGGCTGTAACAAAGGTCGTCGCTACGTGGGCAGTACCTTTTTATTACAAAAGTGGGGGGTTTGATTATAAATCCAATAATAAGCCACTGGGGTTGCTCCTTGTCCAACATTATCAGATGGTGGTTCTGTGTTGATAGCGGCGAAACAATCCAAACTTTGTGACACCTTGCGCAGCTTCACTCACAGTGCGCATGCGCTGGCTGACAAGTTGAAGCTCACGCTCAAGGTTAGCGTCGCAAGGCGCTCGCCGTCCCAAACAAAGACGCATTCAAAGAAACGCTGTCATCATGAATAACAAAAAAAATTAAAATAGCCTTGCCGGAACAGTCTGTTCAAGATTGATTTTTTATGCTCATGCATGCATTTGAAATGGAAGAAATGCTGTTTCAGTGCTAATTACCAAAGATGAAAGGAGAAATAATGTGCAAGGCAATGTACTTTGTTGAAAGGCACCGCACATGGCTGTTTCGGGGACATGGCACTTGAATGAAATCCAGCCCTGTTTACCAACTTCAGGAGTGTGCCAAGTAGTCAAATACTTTGAAACTGTTTTCTTGGAATTAGTGTTCAGGAGAATAGCTTGCAGGGAAAGGTGACGGCAGGCCAGTCACCAGTGTCCAATATCAATTCAGTCTTTTTGAACAAGTTGCGGAGGCACTACCACAAATGTGACGGGCCCCAAACATTTGAAGTGTTATTTGATCATTTTCAAAGCGTCTGTAACGTACGTGGTGGACGGACACTAGCCCAGGGCCATCGGGCAGCTTCTTCTTTGGGTCGGCAGGTGACTTGACCCTCAAAAACTTTTCTTGCGCACTCACAACACGCCGGTGTTGGCCGAGCTTTGCTTCCTGATTTTTTTTTTTTTTTTTTAACCGATCCAATTTATTTGCTGTTGATATTAACTAGTGTCTTTTGCGATACATATTGGCATTGAATTATCACCGAGCCCTCGCCTGAGCTAAAGTTTGAACTCAGGGAGTCCAGCCAGCCAGCACACGACATTCTAATCTCGTTGATTAGGTTTGGGTTGAATTTAAAGCAACCATATAGCCTCCGCTATCTGAATGCTAACATACAATTAGAAACTCTCCAGGCATTTGGGCAAACAATTAGCATTATGTGGTGGTTTGTTACCCTTTAAGCTACGGATGTCTGAACACACACACACACACATCACAGTTCAATACTCGCCGGTCTATATTCTTAAGCCTCTGCAAAAAACGATGAATATTAGTGCCGCACTGATAAGCTGAGACAATTTGAGACACATCAATAAACAATATGTCCGTATATCTGTCTTTAAATGGCGCCCAGATGGATAAAGCGCACAGATTGAGAAGAGCAAATGAAGAAATTGTGTTATGAAACGGTTTCTTTTTCATTCTATTTAATGATGTCCTTCCACCATGTTTTCATAAAGCATAACATCGTAGCTCGCTGTCTTTCTCCGTCGTATCTCACGGCACCGCTGTCGTATCGATAGCAGTCGTTGACAATCAATTTGTCTACGAGGCCCGTTGAGTTTGAGACAATATGTGAGCTCCCCAGCAGGGAGGCAAAAAGGGGTTAACTTGTCTTTGGAGAGCTCCTTGACCTATCTGAGATGAGCTCCCCGCCCCCACCTCGCAATGCGGAATATCTGATTGCTGATTATGAGTTTATTCCCCATCATGCTGAGCCTTTTGCACGTCAGGATCCATCCCTCCCCGGCTGAACTGATTAAGGAGCTGGAGACGGTGCTCCAGCTCTCAGCGATTGCTCAAAGACTCCAAGAGGCTGGTAATCCGGAGTGCAGCTGGCAATCACCCACCACCGTTTCCTTTGAGGGGGGTGCGGTGGGGGGGAGGCTTGTGTTGTTTTGTTGTTTTTCAAGTTGCTGGGTTTTTTTTGGAGGGGTGGGGGGCTTATTGTTGTCTTTGCTCCCCCGGGCTTTCTCATTTCTCGAATAAGAGCTTTCTTCGTGCTGAACGCAGGTCCTCGTCAAGCGGGCCACTCAGCGCAGCCTGGTCCAGCCTAGACAACAAGCATGTCAGCAAAGAGAGTCTCGGGATGTGCTTATTTGATCGTGAGGAGCCTAATTTGGGCAAATAGGAGCTTGATGTTTAAAAAAAAAAAAAATGCTTAGCTCATTTTCAAAGCTCCCTGAATCCAACACGCGGGACAAAAGCATCAGTTAAATTGAAGGAAATAGCTTCGCAGTTGCTCGAAAAATGTATCCTTATGTAAACTTTTTCGGGCTTATGTGCTGTTAAATGGATTTGTGTCAACGGGAAACACATTTCCCGGGAAAAGACGGGCACGCCTGCTTTATTTGCTCGCGGGGATCTGTCGCTCGGTTACAAATCAGCAGCTGTCATCTCAAAGTTTTGTTTTGTCAATAGTTGGAGGGGGGAGAGGAAGACAGCCGTATCCCAACTGCGCTGATGGCTGTTTTAATGCATTTAATGCGTGTCTCGGGGCAAGCAAAGGAGAGTGTGCCCAAACAGAGCATTCTCAATTACTATCAATCCTGCGCAGGCCTCCGCCTAATGGCATCCCACTGTCATCACACTCAAATGCACTGCAAAGGACTGAATATTTTGCACGTACAAAAGTTCCGCAATGTGCTTTCTTCTGGAAATGCTAGCGTCCCGATGAGAGTAAATTCAGTCGTTCGGCAAACTTTGCTGCATACTAACGATCGCGCTGTTTTGCTTTGTTGGGTCATACAATCAGAGGGATCTCAAATACAATTTCTCTGTTTTATTATCGGAACCTGATAAATGTAAATGCTGCGCGATTTTATACAAGTCCACAACAAATACAGTTTTTGGTTCGGTTGTGGCTTGAAGGTGGTATTAGTGTTCGGGCAAAATTAGGGCACCAGTTTCAACAACCTCCTTGTTTGTTTGGGGTGGGGGTCTATTTTGACATCTTTTTTTCGAACAAAGTGCTTTCTTTATTTTCCCAAACAGTGCCCCATGACTCAAGTATTTAGTCTCGCAGCAAAAGACACCCGGGTGAAAATGTTTAAAAGCATGCTTTCTCCACAAATGAAAATGATCAAGTTCCTAATGAATACCACCTTGCCCATTTCGGCAGAGGATTACATTCCTTTTTTTTTTTTTTTTTTGTTTTGATCTTTTGACACATGTTTACATCGCCCGCTCTGCTTTGATCACAGCATGCATTTTTTTTTCCCACCCTTTCTCTTGATGTGGGATTATTCTAATTTATACATAAGGGATTTTTTTTTTCTACGCAGGCTTCTACTTGAGTAAACACGATATACATAGTAGACCAACTATATTTATTTACACAGCCTCATTAACGAGCCCTGAGGTAATTAACCAGAGGCCTCCGAGTATCTGGAGATGGACACTGTTTAAATAATGAATTCCTCGGGTTGTTTTTTTTTCCATACCTGGTGTGAGGGAAAAGTGTCTGATCAATTCCGCCTTCGGTTGCAGCGCTTTGAAGACCTGCTGTGTCTTCTGAGAGCGCATCATTTCTATCCCCAAAAGGCCGTAGACCTTGTGTATGCGGTTGTAGTACATGGCCGCCTGGATCATTCTTAATTGCCAGCAACCCCTTAACCCCGTATGACCTCAGCTAAACCCAAACAAGAACAAGTGAGCTTTGTTGCACAAGCTTTCTGGCCTATGTGGTCATAAAATGTTTTTTTTTTAAAGAATGAAGTAAAAGTCATCAATAGAAGTTGGCAACACCATAACCGTAGTTCTTATTTTTAATTGTTTCATTCCAAATCTATGGATAACTCGAGCTTTTGACAATTGCAATCTCCAAATGCGTGCTTCCGCCGAGCGTGCTGTTGATGCCGCCTTGTTTTAATTGAGCTCAAATTTGGGAGTTCCGTTTGCTTTCTGAACTGAATGTTATCCATAGGCAACAGATATTTTATGCGTATTACGGATGCATGTTTGAAATATAGATTTGATGTCACAATAGTACATCCCCTGAGCGAGCACAAAAGCCTCCAATCATGAAGGGTTTATTTTTAAAACTACAGGAACGGCTTTCTGTGGATTAATTCCACTGTATGGTTCCCATTGTGGGAGAAACAAATTGGGCTTTACGGAATTAGTGTGTTTGCCGCATGAATCTCAAATCTATTCCTGAAACATACAATTGTTTTTAATGTGATTGGATGCCTCCTTGCTGCTTTTGAGTGAGGTAAAAAAAAAAAAGGATAAGAAGGAAGCTTCCCTGCTGGATTAGAGGTGCAAGTACAGGCATGATGGTTGGCTCTTTCTTCACAAAGCCAGGTGTGTTGTCTGGATCCAATATGGATGTGCAGGGATGTCTGTGTACTTCGGTGCTGGGAGACTATTTGCCGAAGGTCATTTGGGATCATAGTGTGCCATTAATAATTCCTGGAAGCATCCAATATCTCCATCTGTTCTGCTACAGCCCAAAAAAAAAAAAAAAAGACATGCATCTGCAGGTTAGAATCATGCATCCTGGCCGGGATGGTAAAGGTGAAGAACATATCTGGTCATCAGGGCATGCTCCTCATTTATTAGCCAATCCATGACTGTCTCTCAAGTGTACACGTTACGCATACTGTGGGTCTTGGGTTGTGAGTTTCTTTGGCATTAATGGGCTGAATTGAGTGGTCGTGTGTCACCTAGCAATTCCTCACCTTCCCTCGCAGGCTACAAGCCTCTCCACAGGGATGCAATTACCGCCCAATAGCGTGTCTTGTCAGTTAACCGCACCAGGCGGCGCCGGGGAAGTGATCAAACCCAATTTAAATCCAAATATTGCATTCCGTACATGCTCAGCTGGAAGAGCGGGGGGGGGAGCTCACAGGTGCGCCTGGAATTCCAGTCTCAATGACAGGGCTGCTCGTGATTCGCAGGAGTCCTACAGGGAGTAAATGGATGTTTGGCAGGGGTGTACGTCGCCCGGGCCTCGTTGGTGCCCAGTGGGTGAGGAGACGTGTGAGGAGGCTGGCTGAGTGAAAGATGGCGGTGTGCATGGAGAGCGTGTCAGGCTGTGGCGAAAAACAGCGAGAGTTTGGGCTCCTGCTGCTCCGTCTTCTAACGATGAATTTCCTCTTGTTATTTATATCGGACAATATCCCAACCACCGTGCCGCACAGGCTAATACAAACATTCTACCTGCTTTTATATCAAAATGCTTTTCCAAAAATTGTAATTCCGTGAATGGTGTGAATGCTGAGAAATGCTGGCGACAAAATTAAAATGACAGACTGACAGTGCACAGTACCGCCTCTGTTCTGCTTGTTACATTTTGGAATGGTCGATTTTTCCCTTTAAAAAAAAAAAAAAGTACAGCGTTGAAAACAACAACAAATGAATTTGATAAGAGGGAGTATAGCTCACAAACAACAAGCAGAGTAGAACAATGGTCACCTCTGTCTTATTACAGCATGTGGCTACGGTTAAGCTAACACATTATTTGAAGAAGAGTGAGGACAATAAAAACAAACCCCAAAAAAGTCCAGCTGCAACAACATAGAAGTATTCATGATTTTAAACAAGAACAAAAAAAGAATTCTGTATCAGCTATCCGCAGAGATTTACCGAAAAACTCACCTATTCATGGTTGCCGGCTTACTCGTCAACCCAGAGCCGCTCAAGACTTTTGTCAACCCATTCCCATTAAAAAAAAAAAAAAAAAACATAATTATAATAATCATTATTATAATAATAGTAATATCCATAAATCCATTATCCGAACCGCTTGATCCTCACTAGGGTCGCGGGGGGTGCTGGAGCCTATCCCAGCTGTCTTCGGGCAGTAGGCGGGGGACACCCTGAATTGGTTGCCAGCCAATCGCAGGGCACACAGAGACGAACAACCATCCACGCTCACATTCACACCCAGGGACAATTTAGAGTGTTCAATCAGCCTGCCATTCATGTTTTTGGAACGTGGGAGGAAACCAGAGTGCCCGGAGAAAACCCACGCAGGCCCGGGGAGAACATGCAAACTCCACACAGGGAGGCCGGAGCTGGAATTGAACCCGGTACCTCAGCACTGTGAAGTCAACGTGCTAACCACTGGATAATAGTAATAATAATATAAAAATAATAATAGAATGCAATTGCCGGCAATTGCCTCGTTAGAGTCCCTATTGACATCGTTTCACGTCAATGGCGCTCAAAGAGTTAATATTAGTTATTGAAAGTAAAACGGATTATTTCAGTTACTGCCCTGAAGAAAGAAAAAAAAAAGCATCATCTTACTAGCATGGACCAAAGTCCTGCAGTATTTGAATAATGTGGAATGTATTAGGTGACGCCGGTAAGTGCTGTCAAAACATTGTAGCACCATATTTTATGGGTTACGGAGTGAATTTTTAAGCAGTGTCTCAAAGATCACTCAGGCTTTCCTTTGTTGAACTTTTTGAGGTTTCACTCGCCTCATGTGGTCTGCTGATGAAGCACCTGCATGTTGTATGTTGTTTGTATGTACGTATGAGTAACAGCCATGTTCGAGCCGCAGGCTACCGTACTGTACTGCGGGGCTGACCAGTGAGTCGACTCGAATCACCGTCAGCTCCAAACTGCTTCGCCTGGCCAATTTGAATTTTACATCTCTGCTGACTCATAACCCTGTCAGAACCTTTCTTCTTTATCGTATCGCCGCCTCCAGTGCCGTCTCGGCAAGCGATAGGAATTAACAATTCAGATTAGAAAGGCGGTCACAATTACTGTGATATTGTCAGAGGCTTTGTTTAAGATAAATGTTCAAAGATCATTTTGCCCGTGGCATTTCAACGCTAAGCTAACGTCTCTGTCTGAACCAGCCGGGGTGAACAACTGATTCAGTGGGTTGTCAAGGTGTCAGTGGACAGCGGTTCAAGATGGGAGATAAAAGGGAGTGATTGAGCAACGTACATCCCCAGGAATTCCGACACCGGCGGTTCAAGGTTATCTGGACAAATCAGACTCCTGTTACCATTCATCCCCTCCTCAACCACCAAAGCAGCAAATTAGCAATTCCGATGGCTGCGAGCAGGTCTGGCGAGGGAATGCCTGTGAATCCTAATGCCTTGATTAAACTTTCATATCCATCCTGAGGGCAGTGCTGCATATACAAAATAAGACATCTTTTTTTTTTTCCAGCACTTTAAGTAACGCTGTCGAGATGGGTAAACATAACACTCTTCAATAGGGTTAAATAGACAAGGCGGGTTTGGGGGTAATACCGGGTTAGAGAGCAGAGAGTGGAGCCTTTTTTTTTTCTCTTCAGTGGAGATGCTCGGTTGTGATACACTTCACATTTGAGAGCGGTTACTTTCAACAAGGAGCAGTTGTTCCTTCCACAAAGAAAGTCTGCTCCTGCATCTGTTACATCTGTCAGCGTCTGTTACACTGCCTCAATTTTAACCGAAAGTCAAACCCAAATTATTCAACACTTTGGGCTTGGACTAGACTGGACTACTTACCTTGCTTCTTCTTTTATCAACATCTGTTTGTGGAAAACAGACACACTGTAGATCATTGTAGTGCGTGGCGACATCTATGGAAGCACTGTGCGTCACTGAAGAGTTAGCATGGATGCTAGCGCTAACACAGCATGTGAGGCGCCCTTACTAGTCCACCAAGCACCGCAATGTTACTAATATGTTAATTGCTAAAACTACTTTAATTATAATGCCGAAGGATACAGAATTATATTAAATAATGTAAGTGCCTGTTTTTTGGGAGTGGGGTTGTTGGGGGGTTTGGGGGGCATGGAATTTGTTGGGCATGTTTCGAATTGTTACCAGGGTGAATTTAATGTGCTGAATGATTTGAATTTCAAATGGAAACAATCATGAGATTTTTTTTGCTGAATGTGTGTGTGGGAATAATTAATGATTAAAAAAATATATTATTATTTTCTTTAGATATTTTAGAGGTGGAAATGTTGAGTTTCTTGTCAGTAGGAAAGTTTGGCAAGTTGAAAATTGTTCCCAAAGTACATTGAATGAGCTGAATGTTTTGCATCTCAAAAGGGAGCGATGTTCCCTTTGAGGATGAATGGGAGATTTTTTGAAAAATGTTGAATTTTGGGAAAACTGTGAAATTAATTGCCTACAAGGCCTGAATTTTCAGAATATGTTGACATTGGAATGATGTGAATCGGATGAATTATGTGAAATCAGAAGCATGTCAAAATAATGGAAGAAAAACGGGAATGCTTTCAGCATTCGCACCATTTTTCAAAAATTTCTAACTATACTAATATGAACTACTTGTACTACTGTCCCTACTGTAAGAAATAAACTACTAGTAACTAAATAATATGTACCACCAAAATGAAAAGCAATTCCTACTCAACACCACTGCTACTAAACTACTACTAGCAACTATGCTAATCCTACACTCAAGTCGGGCGTTATGCGTTCCCGTGGCAATGATTTGCCACATTTTCAGGTAGAATTAGCACATATTTCCGCTTAAATTGATTAAATGTCAAGGCAAGTTGGTGTGAGGTACAGCAAGAGTCCATCCTCACAGCAGTCCAGACCTTTAACGTGGCCATTATGTAAGAAGGTCTTATCAGCGTCTACCGCCTGCCGAGCTTCCCCCAGCTCCCTCATTCCCGGTGCTGCCTAAACACGGGCCTTCATTAGTGGGGCTAAATGTCCCGGTTCTCTGCAATCTCTATCATTTCTTGCCTTGGGGCAATCCGATAATTACCTGGTCTCATTTCCCCTCCTTCTGGCCAGTAGTGGAGTGTTCTGACTTGCATTAGTTTGCATGAAATATTATCAGAATATTGCACATTTCTCCATTCGGCAGGCTGTGACACAGGAAATATGGAGTCACAGGAGCTGTGATTGACAGGTGTCTGTTTTCTGTCTCCCCCACGAGAGTCATTCTTTTGTTCTATGGGTTAGAGCAGGAATTTTAATGGAGGAATAGGCAGGCCTTGCGGTGTGTATAAAAGCTCTGACGCTTTGTTTAACCTCTGTCTGCCATTATTTCTGAGCGCTATTGTTATGCATTGCTCTTTGTTATCTACCGTATAGGTGTGAAATAATTTGCTGAATTTAAACTGCGGAAGTAAGTTCACTTGTGTTAAAAAAGGAAGAACTATTAGCATGACTATGGAGCACTGCTAATCGAGCAGGTTGCTTTGCAGGTGACTGTGTTGCATATAATAACTGGGAAGAGGGGCGGGGGGGGGGCTTCGAGAGTTCAGGGTTATGGTGCGGAGGCCAAGAATTCCATCCAGCTGCACATAGTCTATTATTAATTCCTATCAGTAATAAAGTCCTACCAGCTGTGGATTAGCAGATGGCTAAGCTTCAGCGCGAAAGGCGAGGAGCTCCTCTGAGCCTAACCTCTGAGGTCAGCGGCAATCATGATGATAGCTACAGTGAACATTGAAGCGATGCCTCACAGACGTCGCTTGATCATTGTGTTTGGATAAATAACATATCCGCTACATAGCAACATACAAATGGAAACTGAAAAGGAGAATCGGGAATCGGCGTCATGTAAAATGTCGGCAAAACGAGACCTGAGTCCGGTTAGTGTCAAAATATGAACTCTGCTCGGCCTCAACGAGTGGTGTTAATAGTTAATAATTCACTCAGATCTCCTAGATTGCTGGAGTTGTTGGCAACAGGTGTAAAATAGCTGGAAACCGCTGAATGTTCAAATAAGGTTTTGCTCATTCGTTAGCATAGATAGTTTTCGCCGTGCATCGTTTGAAGTTAGACGTGATGGAACTGGAAGTGTTAGTGAAAGACAAAAAACATTCTACTGAGTGATAGCAAAGAAATATTTTACCCCTGCAATTTTGGGAAAGCCAGCACGCTCATAAAAGCCATGTTTTGTTTGATTTCACTCACCCGGGTGCGTGGTATAGGATGCATTTGCCCATCATTTCTCATCATTCTCTAACATTCATTTCAAAACTTGGGACAGCACACCCGGGAAATTACGCTGAGAGAGGCTAACAGCATACGCTGAAATGACCCAGGCGCACGCAAACGCAGAGATGAAAGGAGGCTCCAAAAAAATGCATTCCTCAATAGACGTCATCTCACGATCGTATTTGTTTCTGGCATTTCAAAAATATTTACACAAGCTGAATTGACCTCTCGTTGCGTATTCCTCCCAAAATACACAAAATGAACTGCTTGGCAAGTTTGTGATTTTGTCCGTCCTGGGAGCGCCAGGTTAATAGATTAGCTTTCACATCTGTTCGCACAAACAATGAAGTGATTGTTTTAGCACATGCTCACATTAAGTAACAAGCGTGTCAAATAAAAAAATTAAAAATGACTATGAATAGCCGTTAACTTCTTTTGTGCTCCGAGCGACAGCGACTTGAAACCTTACAAGTGCTTTCACATTGCCCGCTTCGGCTTTCTGATGGCGTTTGATTTCTGTTACTTTTACTTGAGAGGCTCCGCTATAGCACGTGTGTGAATGAAAGCCCACACCAACGTCTCTTTGTAATGTTGGCAAAATGCGCAGGCGCTCGGTCTCTTCTTATGAATGTTCATGCGCTTAAGCTCACTGAGTGTTCCGCCTCGCCCCGGTTGCGGGAGGCGGCGATCACTTTGGACTTTGCGACCATCACTTTAATCTCTAATGAAGGCTCGGCTCGGGCCCTCTGATGCCAGAGCAGTCATAAACAGGCCTGTCAGGGGGATTGCGGCGCTCACAGTACAAATGGCAAAGAAAACCCCGGGGAGCAAGCAATGCCAGCATTATGGTCTAATTCAGATGAAGCTTTAACAAGATGGGCTTTCACATGAGAGCATTTGTCTACTCTGCCTCGCTTAATGCAACATACTATCGGACGCCCCTCCTCCACCTCCTCCCCTTAACGTCCATTTGAAATGAAAAGTATGCGCGTCGCATTCCCGTGCTGTCAGATGGCCAAGCGCATCCTTCAGGAGACTCTGAAATAACGTCAGTCTGTTCCCCGGCAGCAACTAACATCTCATCTTTTGAGATTGCATCACAAATTGGCCGTAAAATGTATGTTTCTGGATTCCGTCACGCCCCGTTGGAGCGGATTGGGGCTTTTAATTTTACAACATTACCATACAAATGAAGACAATTTCATGTCTGAAGATGTAAATGTGTGCTAAAATGATTGTGTGAAACTGATTACTGGTTGCGGCGTGTTGTGACACATGCGGCACGCACGACAGTTGGTTAGTAATTAGAATAATCTTCTCCCTGGTAGTGATTTGGCTTTCATGACGGCAGCTTACCTCAAATTGAAAATAAATTTCAAGATAAATGCCTGCGCCGTTGGAGCAAATTACAGTGGCGTCACTGAAAGGAGCCAAGTTGTTTATTTTGGTGGTAAAGAGCAATCAGAGAACACCACACAAAGCGCTTTATTGGGGGCTGTCAGATTAATGGCGTCGCCACCCGGCAGTAATGAAACCAATGATTGTATTTCACGTTCAGCACATCCAACTCGACATCATTACGATCATTACAGATACTATATCATTATCATATGTAGTAGTCACTACGGATTATTAAGGATAATTGAAGGTTGCGTAATGAGACCCTGTACACGGTGGATACATGGTTAGCGTGTCTGCCTCACAGTGTTTCTGGGTTCAAGTCATAACTTGTGCTCTCCTATATGGAATTGGAAAAACACACTCCCGTAGGTAGTGAGCGCTCGAATTTGTCCATAGGTGACCCCACCTCTCGCCCGAAGTCTGCTCAGATTGGCTCTCGCTCACCCCTCATGACGAAAGGCGCTACAGAAAATGGATGGCAATCGCACTGCTGTTCAACAGCAGACATTTTGAACACATTTCACTCTGGATTTGACGTGTACATATTGCATGTGGTGGAAGTAGCCAGGGTGAGGCAAGGTTTTTTGGGCCTCCCTGAGTATCAGACTCGAGATGTAAATTAATAAATGTAGGGGGGGTACTTTGTCATTCTTAGTTAGCAATATTGCTCATTAAATGTAGTTATGGGATGACTCATGGTATATGGCTGAGTTTGGAAAATTATGAAATAGCTCTACAAAGAGAGATGAGACGGGTAGGGAACGTGGAGCAGGGCTACTTTAGTTCCATTTTAAAGACTGTTTGACGTTTGGCGAAGATTAAAATAAAATATTTACTGACAGGCACTGTGTCTTTCTGCCAAAATCCCTTGAGTTCTGGGTCATGTGCTGAGGAAGAATATTTTTGTGCAGCTCCGGATGAAAACAACGGAAGTGTTCCTTCTGCACCACAATACAAATGCTCTTGTTTATCTCCAAATAGACCAACAGACACATAAGACAATGTTACATTTGTTTTAAAGACTGTTTTTATTTTTTTTTTTCCTCACCATCATTTAAAGTGTTTGGTCCTCTGTTCTATGCCATTCATAAACCAGGAAGTAACTCATGCGCGTGAACATACGTTGAGACAAACAAACACAGATCTTCAATCTGTACAGAGATTTGCGCTCTACTTGGAAATTTTCTTGAAAAAAAAAAATAATACATGCGACTCTTTTGGGGTTCTTTTGGGATTTAAAAGAGCTGTAAGAATTTGCAGCCCGGGGCATCTGGCCTCATGTCCCACCCAGTGCTAGCCCACTGCACTGGCAATGAGCACAAAGATGCAAACATGCATACGCATAATTTGACAGTGTTTGAAATGCGGCTGCACATGTATTACATTGTTTTGCCCTTAGCTTGTGTTGTGGCGTACGGAGGCAAATCCCACCGCGATGAGGCGTCAAATCTGTCACGGAGGAAGTATAAGCCTTTCATATGCACAGCAGAGATAAAAGGCGGCCATTTTATCAGGCGAGCTGTCGCGGCAACATACTTGCGTCCCCGGGAGCGCCTCCAGAATCATGTCCGTTAAAAATGACATGGCCCGCGCGCCAAAAAGGGACGCCCCCGTTTTGTTCGGCGCTCCAGCGTGACAATTATACCAATTACGCAAGCACGCTATGTTGACAAACAAGCGGGGAGAATCGCCTGCCCGGCGATTGGTCGCTATGCTCTGAGCTCCCCCTGCTGTGACCTCTTTTGTAATTTAACTAGCGTGGAGCAGAATTGCAATGGGTTTTTGGAAAAAATTCCCCAAGCTGTTTGCTCTTTTGTAAATGGAGGGTGGCGGGGTGGGGCGACGTTTGTGCCAAGTCAACAGGCAGAGAAACGGATCCAGTGTGTCAAAAGGACAGTACAGAGGAATCATTCTTTCTGGTATTGTGGCTTGGTGATGTTGGTTGTTCCTTGCCGAGTTCTTGACATCACGCGGGAAAGTGTTGCGGCCGATCTTAAATTGTGAGCCATCGCGCACTCGCTGTGCGACTCTGAATGCGTATTGATTGAGTTTTGAGGCGAGTTTTAAAGATGGACGGCGAGGGGGCTTGCGGAATGCTCCGTGGGAGGTCATTCCAAAGAGAGGGACCGGCAACGGAAAAGGCTCGGTCCGCTCTGAGCCTCAGCCTAGTTCTTGGAACCTCTAATAATTTCTGGTCCGCAGAGCCGAGGCACCGGGCTGGTGTGTATGGGCGAAGGAGCTCAGAGAATTAAGGTGGAGCGAGGCCATTTAAAGATTTGAAAACAAATAATAGGATCTTAAAAAGAACTCTAAAATGTAAAGGGAGCCAGTGAAGGGATGCCAGAGTAGGAGTTATGTGCTCCCTCTTACCAGTCAAGAGGCGAGCAGCAGCATTCTGGACCAACTGGAGACGCTTCATGGAGGATAGTTGTATGTGCAGTTACTATACAAAATATTTCTGTTTGAGGAGAAATAGAAAGCACCTTCCAACTTTTGAAGGGATTATGTCAACGCTTAGTTGCTTGATACCCCACCATCATGTCACGACAAGCATACAGTGGAAAAAAGATGCTTTCACTTTTTCCCGAGCTTATCGCATTGTTTCCGCCGAGTATGAAGCATTCTACTTTGAAAAAGATTCTGTCTGCCTGTGTTTTTACACCTAATACCCGAAACATCAACATGTTAGATATTCCAGATTTTTCTTTTGTTTGTTTTTTTTTTTTCCTGAGAGTGGTGTTTTATTCCCAGCAGCGGCAGCACCTGGCCGAGAGATTTGAAGGCAATAACCAACAGCGGATTATAGTTGAACAGCGAGGTCAGGAGCGCTTCGATAATAGCAGCCGTCGAGCTGCGGAGAGCAGCCGCATGGGTCCGCGCCACGAGTGCCGTTTTGTTTCTTGAATTATTGGAACGGCGAAGTCACACTCGGTGCATGTGAAGTGTCATTCGCCCGCTGAATACACAAAGGCAGCTGCCTCTGCTGGGGCTCGGCAAAGTGAATACAGCTCAGTCCCCGCATGGCTCCACATGCGCACACACACACACACACACACACACGCACACATAAACACACACTAGCTCATCTTATGTAACAGAGTGTAAAGCAGGAGTTAGCAAACATTAGAGGTCAGCTGGTTATTCGGACAGTGGAAATGTACTCGTTCACTGGAGCACTGTTTACACTCAATGAATTAGATCAGCGAGCAGTTGGATAACACCGCCTTCCCGCCCATGAATTATGTCGGTGACCTCGTGGTTAGCACGTCTGTCTCGCAGTGGTTTGATTCTCGGCTCAGATTTTGTTCGATGTCCCTTTGCAAAGAACCAAATGTCTAAATGAAATAAGAGCTTCCGAAACAAAACACAGTTTTTGTTTGTTTGTTTGCTTTTTTTTTTTTTTTTTTTTTTTTTAAACCAGCGAGTCACCATTTTAAATGTGTGATGAATAATCTAGAGTGGAGGCAATACGGCAGAGTTGTACGTTAGCATTGCAGTGCACTGGACAAGGCAAAACGGTCTAAAAGAATTTTGATTGATCACAATATTGCATATTTTTCATTGTTAATTGAACTCGTAAATGGTACCGTTGTATTTGGATATTATTCCATCGACAAGTCCTTTTTTTTTTTTTTTTTTTTTTTTTTGAGTCATGTAGTAATCATACGGGAATTAAGTTCTATTATTTTTTAGAGGAGGGGAGATTTTAAATTGGACGACAAGGAAATATATTTTTGAACAATTTTCTTTTGATAGCCAAGTCATAATATCTTAAAAGTTAGATAAAAGTCACCTTGATCTTTTATTTATTTTTTATTTTTTTGGGTGGGGTGGATCATCATCATCGAATGGGACTTTATTTATTTATAGATGACTTTGGGAAGAAACTGTGATCTTTCGGAGAAATCAGTCATAATCTCACAAGCAGATATAATTTTTAAAAGTTGCAATCTTACAAGAATAAAGAGAGATTTTTTTTTTTAAGCGAGGGTAGTCCTAAATCATCTTGTTTTTTCCATATATTTGCTTGAAGAAAAAGTTGGAATAATATGTAAAATTCATTTTCTTAGGAAAAAAATTATAATCTTATTTTTTTATTTTGCTTTTTGAGAACAACTTGAAAAAAAAAAGTTTAATAGCCTGTTAGGTCTACGAGATGAAAGTTTCATTTGTTCAAGGAAATGCAGTTTTTGCAGATTCTTTTTCAAACCCGTTCAACCCCAAGCCCCTGCAACAAAGCCATCCCCCTCTCAAATGTTTCCGAGGCATCCTCCAGTTGTTGGTGACACGTGAGCATCTTAACTCACTCCTCCGCCTTTGATAAAAGAACAACCGTCATATCAATCAGCCAGTAGTGAATGTGCATTTTGAGTTGCGCTCAAAGAGAAGCGTTGAATTGAAGGGAGTTGGCAACCTTTTAACACGCGCCGGCGCCGAGAGTCATGCTCCATTGTTTGACAGCTCGCGAGGTTAAAAATAACGCTGCTCGCAGCAAATTAGATGTATCATTTGGCGTCTAAGTGAGAGATGAATCTTTGTGTGCGCGCTCCCGCCATGCCGTGACGGCGGGGCGATACATCAGCATGTCTTTCTCATAAACTCCAAATGGAATTGTAAACAGATGAAGCAATTTCACACCGAATGCATTCCCGCTGCACGCCTTCCCACTTTTCAAGAGGAGAGCCATCTAGCTGCCGTACACATACACTGTACTGTACATAACTGTCCCATGTACTCTCTCCAGCCAGAGTACATAAATCATCATTTGGGCCGCTCGCTGGGTTATTGCTACCGCTTAAAGTCGGCCCTCAAAGTGTTTTATATGTTTTTTTGATCTGATAATAAATCTGACGTTATTGCGCTGACGCGGCCCGGACCACAGCCGAACGTGCCGCCTTTTATTACGACAGACATCAAACTTGATCATATTCTGCCTTTCCAATGACAATCACGCTGCATTTTACAGGCACTGTCACTGAGCTATTCATTTGACAATATGTTCATATTCATGGTTGTAGTTTGCAGTGGTGTGCAAGCCACATTTACTGTACAGTATATTGGTGACTTCATTTGCTTTCATGAGGGATGCAGGGTGGAGCAGTGCAAAAAAACGATAATGGCCCTGTTGTTAAAGTAGTAGCCCTCTGGCATTGCCAATCAAAGCCTTGCATTATTGCCTTTGTAATGGAAACGTTTTATATTGAATGTTGGAATCCGAGGGCGAATTTGGAGGAAATTCATCCGTCCATTTTCAGAACCGATTTATCCTCGCAAGGGTCACGGGGCATGCTGGAGCCCATCCCAGCTGTCTTCGGGCACTAGGCGGGGGACACCTTGAACCGGTTGCCAGCCAATCGCAGGGCACACACAGATGAACAACCATCCGCGCTCACACTCACACCTAGGGACAATTTTGAGTGTTCAATCAACCTGCCATGTATGTTTTTGGAATCTGGGAGGAAACTGGAGTACCCGAGAAAACCCACGCACAGAACATGCAAACTCCACACAGGAAGGCCAGTGCCGGGATTGAACCCACAACCTGTGCACTGTAAGGTTGACGCGCGACCTGGAGGAAACTAGAAATATTCAAAATAGAAAGCTGGCTCTTAAGAGGGAACCAAAATGTAGTTGATATTTCAGCACAATCCTGACGAAAACAAGCATATTTTATTCAAGTACATGAAAAATTGCAGCTCTTGTACAGGTTTTCTGCGAAAACGAAAAGAACAAATCAATTTCACAAGAAAAGCAAAGTAGGCCCTTTATTTGCCGTAGAGGACCACATAAAGCCACGTGGCGGGCCCCTAGGCCTTGAGTTTGACAACCATGAATGTGCATGAAATCCATTTGCTCTCCTTAATAATTACCCAAATCAAAGTAGAGTCAAACCTCGATTTTTATTTGGTCAGAAAAAAAAATTGTCCCAGTTTTCATTCATCTGGTTGTTTTTCATTAAAAAACATGTGACTCCTTTCCCGGATTGCACTGTGCCATGTGCTCGCTTTTCACTTGGGCAGCAATTGGAGTAACCCATTATGTCAACAATCAGGGCTTCAAATTAAAAGGGCCATAGAAAGTGTGCTGAAACTGTTCTTTTATTGGCATGCTTTTATTTTTAAGTGATAACTCTTTGCAGCGTGCGTTGCGTTTCCTTCACGTTCCCGATCACTGCCGACTAGAACAGGAGCGTTGTTGTTGCCTTGAGTTGGCAATAAAAGCTTGGACTGAGGATTATGCCCAGCATAATTGGATCACTTTTTACATAAAGAGACAGAGAGTTCTCAGGGACAACATTTAATAAAGAAGGTGAGAAACATGATAGTAGTCAAGAAGGAACTGCTAGCAACAAATGTCTCCTCCCACCTCCTTGTTGCCTCAAATACACCGTTAAGATTCTCTGATAAAAGAAGAGTGAATTCAAATGTCCAACTCGTTCGTCATTCATATTCATTTTAAAATGTTTATTTGTTATGCAAAACTATTCTTCAACTGATTCTCTGTAAAATTGAATTTTTTTGTTCATATTTTTGTGTGTTTGGAACGGATTAGTTCAATTCACATTACTTCCAATGGGAAATGTTTCTTTGGTTGTACTTTCTAGAACGGACGAATCACAAAAAAACCTGAGATTCTTCACTGTTGAAGCAAATTCGCTCGAGTTTTGTTTGATGCGGGCGTTACATGCTTCTCGACCCGCTGCATTCAATAGCCAGTAGCTCTCACGGTGGAGTGTCTGCTAAGACGCTCAAAGAAGTGTAAATGTGGGGACTCATGTTACGGCGTGATGAATAAACCCATTCCCACAAGCTCCTCAGGTTAGAGGGGAGGTGTAGTGTTGGCCTTTTAAATACTGTACCGCCATTGTTAGGTCGTCGCCATTTCACTCGACCAAATGGAGGAAGGATGGTCTTTGTCTCATGTTGTCACCCAAGGTAATCTCATGTATTAGTTGGCTGCATAAAAGCCCCAATCTCAATTTGTCATGTAACCGCATTCACCCTTGACTTGTAAGATGACTTATTAGTCTGCATATGCAGCCAGGGCAGTGCAGCCTTGACTCAATCTGCTCGACATGATTCATCTCCTTCCTGCTTATCTGACAGCTATTGATGTGATACATGGATAACTGCCGTGGATTGATGGAATTAAAGCCCACCCCATTGTTCTCACGCTGTGCATCCCTGACACATGCGAGACTCATGTCTCTCATTAAAGAAAATAAATGCTTCGGGCGTCCTCCCTGCGATGTTGTCAAGTTAGAGTGTGTGTGCGTGCGTGCGTGCGTGTGTGTGGGAAGCGACTGCACTCGTTTCCCCTTTCTGTAATCTCCCCCTCCTTGCACAATGGATTTAGCTCGGCCCTGAATGTCGGGAGGGTAGAGTGCAAATTGCAGCTGACTCCAAACAGCGAAACATTTAGCCTGTTGACAGAACCCCGGGTATGGCGATTGAATTATACGAAGGCGTGCAATGATCGATTATTTGATTAGCTTTCAGTCCCTGGCAGCGAAGAAGACAAGCGCGCAACTGTAAACAGCGCCATGCTGAATTATTGAGGCATCTTTGTCTTTTCCCCTCGGCTCTCCGTCTCACTTCACGTCGAAGCCACTAAAGAAATCAAACCTCAAAACTGAGACGGGCTCTTTCCACTTCGGCACTTGGCTGTGCATCTACATTTTTTTGTCGCTAACTATATTTGGATTCCGCTGGAGTGGATGAAGAATTCTTTAGCACAAACCCACGGGATTCTCGGAACATAAAAGATGAGACTTTTTGCATCCGTGCTATACAAATAATTGCAGGTTTTCGATGGAATGGAATTTCAAGCACCCCATTATATGGGAGAACGTCAGCTTTGATGTACAAATCCACAATTCATGGGGGGATTAGCACCCCAAAGGTTAGCGGTTGCTAATTACACGAGATGCCATATACAGTCCTGTACATATCTAACGAGGCGGTCTTAATAAATGCGAGGTTTCATTAGCGTTTTCATAAGCGGGAGTGAGACCCCTTCATGCTCTGCTGTATACTTTGTCTGAGCTTTTGTCTTTTTACAAGCAGCCTACCTGGTGCAATCTCATTTGGAAGATGCATCAGTGAATGAGACTCCTGCAAACCTATAAATGAACCTCTCAGAGTCTTCCCAAAGCTCCAACTGCAGCACTCTTCTCTTTCACTGTATTTGGCTCGCAGCGCTCACTGCCGCATTACCATAATCCTTGGTTCCCTTCCACAAACCACCACTGGCTAAATGAATCTATTATTTTTGCCCACAGCCGTAAAGATGCAACAAAATGCAATGTATTGCACACGGGGAAAGAAACTTGGGATGGCATCGAGACGTACGTGTTTCCGATGCATGCCTTAGCCGCCGCAGTTTGAAGAGACGAGAGTGCGCTTGACCTTCACTAATCGGATTGTGTAAGCTTCAAAGGTGATGTGTAATGCCGAACGTTGCTTCAGCTCGCCGCTTTGTTGTTGACTCCCCTCGTGCCCCGAAAGCAGGCCCGGTCAGCGCGGCCTCGCGTTTCCCTGCCGCCTCCCCAAAATTAAACGTGTCCGAACAGAGGCAGGCACTTGCACCGCCACAGGAAACACTTTTTCATCTCCTAATGAATGTGCCTGAGGGGGTCCCGCAGGGGGCTTCACTTCACCCCTCATTAGGCAGGGTGCTGCCGCTTCCTTCATGCTGCCGAGCAACCTCCTGAAGAGGGGCATCCCACTTCATCTGAACATCCCACGCTCCCCTGCCCGGGTGGACGAGTGGACAGCCCCGCTTACTGCCCCCCCCCACCCCCCACCACCCGCCCCAGCCTTTCCAATCTCCTCTCATCATAACGCAGCTCATGTTATTGTTGCAGAGCAGAGTCCACGCTCCTAATGACATTTTAATAGCCTTGTTTTGTCCATTGTGATGTGATTTATCGCTTTACACACACCCCTCCGTGTCTTTTTTTTTCTGTATTGTGAAAAGTACTATTGTGTTCACGATGAAGGATCTGTGAAGAGGTTCGCCTCAGGCTGAGAAGTGGTTCATCTCAGCGGCCCATAGTGCAGCGCAATTACATTCACGTGGAAAATATTGACAGCTCCCTGTTAGCGACGCAAAATAAAAAGCGGACAATTCGCGGCTGTTGTGAGGCAGCGCCGAGCCAAAGGGGCAAACACTGACTGTCAGCTGACTCCCAGAGCTGCTGTCTGGAAGCCCAACAGGCTGGAGAGCTGATTATTGCAGGGCTTTGGGGATGGCTTTATGCAATCATTAATCTTGGCACTTGTTTATTTGCCAGGGATTAGCGTAGCACGGTGCATTTAGGGACAGTCAGACAAGGCTATTGTTCACCGAAAGGTTTCGGCACGCACTTCGGTCTTCCCGCTGTCAGCAATGCGTGCAAGGAAGGGATACCTTAGCTTTGCGCATGGCTGCTTCGTCCTGCCGTGTTCGGCAAAAGCAGAGGGGATGTGCCCGGCATCGTCGAAAGCAGTCTGTGAACTTGGCATGGCAGGAGACGCTCCTAGTGTACCCTCGTTGTCTAGGAATATCTTTCAAAACACGCGACTACCACAGCAAAGAGCAAGCAGTTGGCAGCAGTTTAATCCTCAGTGATGTCCATTTGAAGACTTGCAGACATATGCAAAGGCCGTATCAGGCCAAATGTTGCTCTCAATGCACAGCATAGTCAAAAGCAGCCGTGACTAGTCAATAGAGGACTTCAGGGCAACACCCACCCAACTGGCTGAGTCACAACGAAAAGGACATTTAAAAATGAAATCTTCTAATAAGCATACTTGAAAACATGCAGTGATGTTCGTAGCACCTTTTTTTCAGACAGAGGCCAGTATGAGTCACCACTCTTACCAATACTGCTATGTCTGATATGTACATTTCATTTCACACAATGACAAAAAATTATGAAGAAATACTTTTTTTTTTTTTTATGGAGCCGATATTGTTTTGCCTTAAGTATTGGTAACTGGTATTGGCAACCTCCACGAGTACTTGATAACTCAAAATTATACGAATATCAGCTGGTTAGCCCTACACGGTACCGGTACATGCCCATCCCTAAATACTGTATATGTAAATCTGTTTTTAGATGAGTGGGACAAACTGTGCACAGTTTGATTGTAAAATGTATGTGTCTATCAATGGTGTCTGAAGAAATGATGTACTTTCGGTTTGGGCACAGAAGATTGTTTGACATGTGCAGTTGGTTCTCAGAATTAATGCAAAATGTTTAATAAACAAAGTAGCTGTTCAAGGCAGCGTAATTTCTTGTCCGGCTCCAACGGGCTCCTGCCTTCAACAGAAATTGCCACATCCATCATGGCCGTCACACCTACATGATGTCTGTCATGTCTATTGCCATTTTGGATGTGGGTGAGCCATGCGTTTATAGCGTATCTAGTTTTGTATTCAAAGTGAAAATATTTTGAGAGGAGAACGTGAACTAATAATTGTAGGCATCTTTGGCGTCACAATTACTTCCGATAATTTACTACTTACGTTTTCTTTTGAGTACTTTAAGCCTCTTCTTGTAAACTATGGCTGGTCGTTGGCTGGCTCATTCCATCATTGGGCAGTATACTTGTGAATTATGCTCAGCACCACTTATTGGTTGTGATCTTGTTTGTGCCATGTGATTGGAAGAGAAGGCCAAAGCGCCCGTGAAAACTAATATGTTCGCCATATATTGTATGCGTATACTTGTCTAAGGTAGAAGAATACATGAGCGAGATTGAGGGAACTCCTTTCAGCACTTGTGGCATGTGGAAAGGTCGTCCGCTTCTAGTTTCAGCTTTATCGCAGCTGTGAATCTCTGTGCAGCAGGTTCAGTATCCAAGTTAATATAACAAGGCTCATTTGTCTCAATCACACATCCCTGGATGGATCAGATGGCCATTGATGGCATTCATCTTCTCTGTCCTTACTCACTCTCTTTCAACTGATGAAAATCTTCAAACCCCACACGAAGAACGGTAGCGACTCCACAGGGAAAAAAAGAAAATAGCTGGGGCTCAGGAATAAGTGCTTTATAAAGTTACTACTGTATTAACACAAAAGGAGATTGGTCGTTAGATGACTGCATTTAATTTTCTACTGGCATGGGACGGAGTGAATGAACAACTAAAAATGATCATAAAAATCATGAGCTTTTTCTATTTCATTTTTATTAGTCTAGAGAAGAAAGAAGTACACTCACAAAGAAATGTAATAGGAGAAAAGTATACATTACTCTAGTCGTACTATGCTACCATGTTTAGCATGATGTTTTTGCAATATGTGACTTTTTAAACAAGTGATATATTGAAAAACAATATGTCCACTGGGTGTATTTTGCTGCAATTTAAAAGGAATGTGATGTGTTTGGGCGTAGTAGGATACATTTCATGAAGTTCATTCGTAAACAAAATGACCACCGCCAATACATCTCGTATTTTTGTTGCCTTATTTTTTTTGTATTCTTTTTGGCCAATCGTTGATCTTGCCCATGCCTCAGAAAAATAAAATAAGAAGACACATGCCGACAAGAACACAAGAAACAAAGTTATGTTAAATACTATGAAATAGGGATGTTAGACACAGCTTTTTTTTTTTCAGATCCATACGAGTACTCTTGAGTACTTACAGATAGTGACACCAAATTCCGATACCACGAGTACTTATACATAGCGTATAGCATATACATAGCGATACATAAAATATTAATTAACCCAACGTCAAGTAATTGTGAACAAAAACCTTTCTGTCTTTCTGACACAGGTTGGTTGTCGGATGTGTCAAATGTCTGCAATGTGGCTCCAACTTGTGGCAAGAAAGATTTATTGGATTTCAGATTTGTTTTTGTTTTTGCCTAAAGTATCGGTATCTGCTATCAACTTTCTTCACGAGTACACGATACTTTGAGATAAGGCCTGTATCGGCTCGATGCCGATACCTGAAATCGGTACTTGCCCGTCACTACAATAAAATTATTAATATATATTATTATTACTCAAAATTAAATCACGAGAACATGTTCCGCAATTTAACCTTGCCATTGTTTTATTGCTTGATGGTTCAGCGTTTTATGTTCCATTTTTCTTATTTATATGCAAGACTGTTATATGTACTCAGTAAACAAAATTTAACTGCTCATACTTTCAGCTTACATTTGCAGCACGATGCAAAAAAAAACCATTTGATTATTACAATGCTAATCTTTGATTCATTCATTGGATGTATTGACACAAGCAGAGCTGAAGTCGGGTCACATGGGAAGAGTGAGTCGCATCATGACTGCAGGCATGCGCTGAGCTTCCCCTTGTTTGGAGCAAATGGCAACCGTGATTACTATACGGCCAGTGCAGCCCGTCTGTGTCATTGGGAAACATGTTTTCCTAAGGAGACCACAGAGGGACAATTACTGTCAGCTGAAATATTCAGCCTGCTCGCCATGTGTGTTCTGGCCACGTGCCGAAGACCCACTGACCCGAGCAGCAGCATGAGATGGGACCTCTCATGGTCCCTTTCCATCCCATCTCCATCCACAATAACTGAGTGAGGCACTCAAGTGCGTACTTTGCAAAGTGGGGCGGGGGGTAGTCCACACATAAAAGCACATATACTTGTCACCCTTTGGGCAAAGAAGAGACCATGCAGGAAATTGTAGAATGTAAGTTTTGATTTTCTTTGTGTGAACCAGTCGAAATATCCTGTTGAAAACCCCACAGCAGAATTGTGGTTGTCTTACAGAAATGCATACTAATACAGCAATTAGAGGGGGAAGCAAGTTGTACAGCGTGGCAGTGGAGAATTCCCTCCTGAACAAGTACAAGGCTCTTTGTTGTTATGTAAAGGTTTCTGCATGTAATTGCACTGGATGTTTTGAAGCTTTCATTATTTATATATTCGTGTGCATTTCTAAAAGAGCCCAAGCTGCTGTCCCCGCGGGCAGAAAGGGGAGTCGGAAGGTGAACGAGTGTTGGGTACACAAGTGAGGTGTCTCGCTTCAGCACCGGACCGCAAAATCAAGGCGTTGCGGTGGCGACGGCTTTGTAGCGCGAGTGGTCGGAGTGGAGCGGTTCACGTCACGCGGGCTTGAAACTTAGAAATTCAAAGGGCAGCAGCGCCAGTCAATCAGTTTGCTCCTGTGTGAGTTCAGCCTCAGTGAGTCCGAGTTTTGGTGCATCAAAATGCCTCTGCAAAAACACCAGCCCAGCAAACAATGCACTAGCAACTCGGATGCAGAATGCTCTGTAACGCCTGCCCTTGTATACAATATGTTCAATTTAAAAAAACAACTAAAATAAAATATAGCCCCACTGAATTCCTTCCTTCAAAAACCATTAAAAATCCAACGCGATATCACAATGTGTCAAACCCAACCTGACTGTACACAATTTAACTCTTTGTATCATCTTCTTAGCGTCTTATGTCAATCTTTTTAATGTCGGCCCTCATTATAACATAACTAGAAACCCACTGATTTCCTCCAAACTGAGCTAAGGTTTGTAGACTGGATTTTAGTTTTTTCTTCTTATTTTTCTCTGCCACGTCTCGATAAAGGTCCTCAACAGAGATTGTGAGTCGCAAGATCCTCCGTCAGGTCCTAAATCAGTGACCTCTGACTTTCCGACATGCTCTTAACTCTCATTAAAAGACTTCCCAGAGGAGTACAATCTGCTAATGGGGCAAGCAAATCAATATAAGCTTTTAATGTAAGCTATAATTCGCACTTCTTCTGTGTGTAATGGAAACACAGACACAATTCTTCCATACAGTTTGTGTATTTAGACAAAACATGGAAATATCCAGCCAAATATACTGGAGGTGTAACAAAAAAAAACAATCTGAAAATTGGTTTTGATTTAAGAGATATAAGTGCATTCATTGAATTGAATCTCATGGAACTGCTGCACTTTAAAATGAAATGTCCTTTTTTGCAAAGCTGCACGCACTGAATATATTCCCATCACTGCTGATCCTCATTAGCTGGAGCATTAGCCCTGGACTGACCATCCACCAATCACAGGGCACAGATAGACAAACAACCATTCACATTCACACCTATGAACAATTTAGAATCTCCAATGAACTTATATGTGTTTTTCGGAATGCGGGAGGAAGTCATTGTACCAGTAAAAAAAAAAACAACAACAACAACTCTCACTAATACAGGGAGAACATGCAAAATCCACACAGGAAGCCTAAAGCTGAGATTTGATCCCTGAACCGTAGAACTTTGAGGCAGATGTACCAACCACCACTCCACCATGCTGCCCATGTAAATATTTGCTCCATATTTATTTTAGTCAGCTCTTGTGGCGCTCTCTGACTAACTAGGGGCTTTGAGAATGCTGTCAACACATGGCGTTCTGCTTTCAGCGCAAACAGCGTGAGTCTCTCTCCCTGCTGGCACACACAAACATGCGGGGCGTGTCCTCGGGTACCCGGCGCACTGGTGCACCCTACTTGTCAATGGTATCTTAGATGAGAAGCGGGTAGAGTAGAACTGGGAAATTAATCCAAACGCAATCCTGATTTTGATTTTGGCTCTTCACAGTCATCAAAACATTCAAATCGCAACATGCAAATTTCCTGCGTAGTGAAAGCACGTACGTTATTCTGTTTTTCCCCTTGCGTTCTTTAAGCTTTTTCTTGACATCCCAATTGTTTTACTGGAAAACTAAACACACAACAAAAATAATTTCAAGCATGATGTATTTAAATACAATACATTCTTCTCTGGAGAAGCATTGCTAGTTTAATGCTAACCCTATTGACAAGCTAGCAAGAATTAGCATTACAACTCAGGGGATTGATGTGCCTTCAAAGGGTGAATATTCACGCACAAACAGCGCGTAAGGCTTAACGATAGGTCATATAACAATACTCACAGGCATACATTCTTCATAATCTGTGAAAAATGAGTGATATTAATACATATCAGTCACAAGTTATTTCTTGTACTTACTAATTCATGTTCTGGTTGTTCTTTTAAGTTATTGTTAAAGTTGAGTTTTGGTAGTTCAATAAATACACGGTTTCAAAATCAGTGAATAATCATGTTTATTAATTGTCATGTTAATTCCCATCAAAGTAATAGTGTTTTTTCCCATAATCATGCAGCCCCAATGTAAAGGTATTTGAGGAACGATGGGAATTTCAGCTCAGACGGGGCCAGACAACAAGGGAGGGGTTGGGGTGAGTGTGTCTCGCACATGCCCCCCTTTCATCGTTCTTGTACGTCAGTAAACCTTTTTGTCCTTCCCCTCCCCTCAAGTGCTGGCGCGCACACTCCCAGTCAGTCACCTCGTCAATCTTCGCCACGACCACACGTAAATTAGCCGTGGCTTGGGGATCCGTATTCCTCCCCTCGCCTCTTACTCCTGCTAGCCCCTTGTTGAGGATGTCAGAGCGCTCTTCAATAAAACAGTCAAGTAAATACAGGGGGAGACATTCGCAGGGAAGCGCTGCTTTGTTGTACAGGCATCTGGCGCTGGGCAGCGTTGAAATATTTATAGGCCTCACACACAAACAAACACACAGTGATGCACGCATGGGTTCATCCGAAAAGCAGCCCACGGCAACCGCCCAGACGTTGAGTTGAAGCAAAGTCACTCCATGCGCTGCTATGAAGGCAAGCGTCAAGTAAAACATGTCCGCAGCATGGCGGGTAATCACAGCCACGTGATTGGAGGGAATTAATAGAATGGAGCATGCGTGGGGAATGTGTCAATTATATCTTTTCCCTTCCTCTAATCCCCCGAGGTCTGAATATTTTGGATGACTGCGCCGTAGAAGCATGTTGAAATGATGGTGATGATGATGATGATGATGATGTCGAGTTCTGGGCTTCAGGTAAATTTGCCTGCTGCGCTGTTTGCTTTCCTTTGTGCTCCAAAGCAGCAAATGCCATTCCAGCAGGTCTGTTGTAAATATGCCTGCGATCCATAAACAAATAATGCAAACGCTCTGCCTGTGTTGCGTGCCACCAGTGTCCTTTCCCGCTGACATTCACCTAACCTTTGTTCCACCGCATAAATGGAACGAAATAGAAGATCCTGTGCTGCGCAACCTCACACGGCAACAAAAAATAAAAATAAAAAAGAAGCCGAATTCCTCTTGTCTTGCCGGGCGACATCCGACTGTCATGAATACGTGTGTTCGGCAAAGATCGACACCTGATCCCCGCGGTAAAATGCCAAGTCCAGGCTGCAAATTGAAATGGATCAATAAAACTGTCATTTATGTATCATAAATGTGATACTTACTATTGTGGTACAGATAATAATGTATTGGTTGTTTGTTAAAAAAAAAAAAAAAAAACATGGGAAGGGGGCCTTCAAAAAAAAAAAGATCGCCTATTAAAAAAAATATTGAGTGAAATCATATTATTTTTCAAAATCGTTCAGCCGGACTGCATTTAATGATGGCGGATTTTAGCCCCCTCCTCCATCACAACCCCCCCACCCCCAACCCCCACCTCGGTCTCTGTGTACAGACCAACTGCTTTGTTTTTTTCCTTTTTAATTTTTTTAATTCAGTTTCTTTCAATCGGCTGTTTGTGTAATCATCGAGGGAGCAGGCATGCGATGCTTCTCATCTTTTTTTTCTTTTTTTTTTAATGTGGTTGCTAAATATTATGAAAGAAGGAGAATGTATTAACACAGTTTTGTGATGAAAGAAGAATTGTTAATCTGCTCATAGTGCCGTGTCCAGTCCACTTCCTTACATAATCTCTGACATGAGCCCGCTGGCTTGCATCACGCCGTCATTGACAGATGTCGCGCACCCACAGACACACACCGACATGACCGAGAGACATTTGCCTCATTCAAGGAAAAAAAAAAACAAAAAAACTGTGATCCAATGAGACAAAAGCAAGATGACAGTATACTGTCGAAAAAAACCAACCTTCAACCTTTATTAAACACAAATCATCAGGCGGGAAAATGATTTAATGGTCCAGTCGGGGAATGGGTTAAGCTCTCAGCATTATGACAGTGGCCTGAGCACGGGGGACTGGAACGTTGGGGATAATCTTAATCCTTCAACGTCGCCAGTGCCGGCGTTCCATCGGGAGATTTTCAGACCAAACACTCACCAGCTACGATGTGAGGTGCACCCTGTCTAATGGAATGATGTAGAACTGCCTGCCGGGGGGTGCCATATTTCACTCCTTTTGTCACTAAATACATTTTTTTTTTTTTAAAAGGACATTTTAAAACTGGCAATCATTGTCAAATGAACCTTCAAAGAAAATGACATAAAAACTATCCAAGGGTCGAAGGTGTTTCACACTACCTTGCTGCCCTTGACATCATTATTTGTAATTATATCCCATTTGATAATGTGTTTTGGGTTTAACGCAAACTGAAAGTCAACCAGGGTCATGCCATGAATTTTAGGATTCACTCTATGTTTTTACGGGGCGCTCTAATTTGAGTGTATGGCCTATGCGCACATATTGGCGTCGAAATGACTTCACCGTTTCAACATATTTCTCATCTTTGCATTTTTCATGATGTCACTGTACATCTGTAAATGAAGCATTAATGTGCCTGCGGGGCACTGGAAGGGAATATTCTGTCCTACGGTGTCTGTTTATGCGATGTCGCGACTAAAATGAATTTGACAGGCCCCCTCTAAGCTGTGAGTGCACGTTTGGCAAATTGTTGTGGGTGTTTGCAGCGTTAGCAATCAAATGTCAGTCTCGCGCCCTTTGATAATGGCGTGTACTTTTAGCGACGGGCAGATTTCAGGGCTCCGGAAAAGACAGTGAAGGTTGCTGGGTGAACATGCAGAAGCCACGCTGGCCTTTTGTACATGCGCCTTGAGTGACGCGTCATCCTCCTCCGAGGAACCGACGAGCGTGCTGAATTAGTGTCCTTGAAATGCCCAACCACACAAAGAACGGGTCTCCGCTTTCGGCCAGACTGACTGTCTAAAGACGCCTGCATAGCGCTCGCTGAACGATTTTGAAAAATAATCCCCCCCAAAAAATTTCCGCCTACAATATTGCGATTGCGATTATTTTCCAAGGTCCTCTTGCTATGCATTTTTTTTAACAAACAATTAATCTGCATGCATCCTGCCCTTGTGGGCAATCACATCACAGTGCGAATTACACGTAATTTGGGTATCTCTGAAGCGGTCTTGCTCGCAGGGGCCATCTCGCAGTGCTGTGGGAAGCGACGCACTGCTGCGCTGGGTTTGACTGTCGTTGCCCCGTCAAACCGCGCCGAGCTTTGATGTCGTAAACAGAGCGGGTAGGGGCCGGCCGGCTGCTGGCGAGGCGCGTTGAATGGGATCAGTGGCACCGCGCTGGTCAAGCTTAAGCCAGCCAGCAGCCGCCGGTCTCGCACCGCAAGGCACTTAACACAGCGGCTCCTGTCAATAAATATTGACTGTCAGACTAGGAGTGCTGATGAGCACTGGCCTTTTTTTTTGTGTGTGTGTGTGTGTGTGTGTGTGTGTGTGTGTGTGTGTGTGTGTGTGTGTGTGTGTGTGTGTGTGTGTGTGTGTGTGTGTGTGTGTGTGAGTGAGAGACTGAGTGGCCCTGTGTGAATTCTACTCAGGTCCTTTTTAATGTAGCTGAACAGACCTGGTTGCGTAGTCGGAGGTGAACTACACGGACGGATGCATAATTTAGCATTATTACATATGAACATTTTCTATTTATGTCTAGATTTTAGCAAGCATCATGGAAGATGACATTTTTGATTTTCTTTCACCGGCCACATAAAATGATTTGGCGGGCCAGATCTGGCCCCCGGGGCCTTCAGTTTGACACCTGTGGGTTAAACACTTACAGGGCACTTTGTAAAACATGAGATAAAAGATAAAGAAGAAAGGAGAGACCATGAAAAAAGTAGTCTGGCGGCTATAACCAAGTAGCATGTGGATGCCGTGTTACTACCTCTCCGTATCGTAGTGCTATCATTATTTACTTCTCTTTGTCTTTGTGATGAGAGCTCAGCTGCCGCTTGAACCTCCTGAGTGGGGTTCACGATCCATTTTATAGATTGTGATTTGCAGTTGTCGAAGTATCTGTGCTTGCTATCGGAGCATTTTTATCAGGACCTAGGGCAGACGTACGGATACCGATGTTGGTACGTCCCTCGTTCAATATGACATGCAGTGTAAGCATACTCAACATTGAGAACTCCAGAACCATGAAATTGAAGGTAAATTTGGCTCTGTTGTTTCAAAACACGATGATCAACAATTAATTCCACGCAGTGAACAAAATTGTTAATGATCAGTTAATCAAGGTAGGCCATTTAGGATTATCGTTTATGATCTGTAATTTTGGCATTGTTGTCTTGTTTGGATCAATCGGGATCTATTAGACGGTGTGAACCCTATTTATGAGGTTAGACAGGTTGTTCCATACCAAAGTCATCCAAACACAACGTTTGTCCGCCCCCAAATTGTTCCCACAAAATTGGAAGCGCATATTTGTCCGGCCTGTTTTCAGTATTTTGACAAATTAAGATCCAGATGTAGTCCAATCAATTTATTCAAGAGGTGCGTCACATTCCGTTTTTCTCCATATTTGGATTGTGCCTTCATGGTGTGTTTGATTTCAAATTGTATTCTCCTTTTCTTCTCCAGCTGCACCTCTTTGGAAAAGCAGCTTATCCCGAGTGTGGAAATAACTATATGTTCAGACAAGGAAGCGCAGAGCCTCCCTCAGCTGGTCCAGAGACAAACCTTTTTTACTCTTGAGTGCTCTCCACATCCAGCAGCTTATGCAGCGCTGGAGTGAGAGGGTGTTAACCGGCGAGGATGTGTGCACCGAGGGCCTTCCCTGCTGCAGATAGCGCTTTTGTTTGTGAGGTTCGCTTTTGTGTGAGGATGCGCGCCGCGCCTGGCCTGGCACCGGCCTGCCCCCGTCTACTCCCACCGCTTTCACCTGATGTGGCACGGCGTCAGGCCCCAGCGAGCACCCGGCCAGCTCGGCTTCTCGCGGTGAGATGAAGGCATCTCGTTGCGCGGCGGCAGGGAGGGATGTTAAGAGGGGGGCTAGCAGCAGCCTAAGCCTGGAGCAATCGCAGGCTGGAGCTCAGAGCCAAAAACCTGTGGGCCAGATCGGGTGGGTGGAAGCCTGGCTTCGGCGGGGCCGAGGAAAGTGTAGCCGCGGCCCTGCACTGCCACCCACTGGCACGGGCCTGCCACTGCACCCCATTTGGCTGGCCACAACCACAGCTAGTCATAATTACAGCACGCTTCAGTTGTTGTGAGTGCATGTCAGAACAAATTATGTAAGTAATGAGGCTGAAAATGCTAAAGGAGTCGAAACACACTGCACTGCGAATGCACATGCAGGGAGAACACCGAAACAAACAATGGAGTGCACCCACACGGCAACGGGCCCATTTGCCATAACGAGCGACCGTTCACGATGAGGGAAAGATTAATTATGAATTAACCCTCTCAGATAGCGTTTCAAAGCACCCCCCACCCCCCTCCGCCCCCCGCCGCCTGGATTTCACAATAATCTGTGCCGGCGAGGTGCATCGCCCGCCATTGTGTGCGAGAATCACAAATGTCCGGACGTGTTGTCTGGAGGAGGGTTAATTGTGCACCATCCACCACTTGCTTTTGTTCATTCTGCTAAAATGTAGGCTAATTCCATGTAAACACAAGCGGTCTCGTTGACTCCAGCAGCGCGAGGAGAACAGACCCAGATTGGTGAATGAATAGACTAGAGCGCGGCTATTAGTTAGTGGATTAGAGGCTCCGTGTTAAGGGTCTCTCCCGGGCGGGCCTCGGGGACAAGGACGTGATCCACATGACACACTGGAGGCTCCTGGGCGGCTGATTAAAATGGGCAGGGATCTGTGGATTGAAGCCCAGCAAAAGTACTTGTGAAGTGATCAAATTGGCATCAAGAGATTGCTTGTTAAGGTGCGCAAGGGCTATAAGGAGCTTGGCGTAGACATGGGGCTTGATCATATGGAGAATTAGGCATGGCTGGAGGGAAGAGGCTGATGTAACGCTCCGACATCACAGACGGAGCACTGCTTCTTAATTATCTTTTTTTTTTCTTTTTTTTTTTGCATCTTATTAAGACAAAAATCATCATATTCCCCTTTAATTGGTGCACCACTTCCCCGCGTTTGGATTGGCTGCTCAGAAAAGGCCATTGCATCGTGAGAAAATATCCCGAGGTGACGTTTCCTCGATTTAGATCAGATAGTGGATTTTGTCTGGCGCTGCTGTCGGGACGATGGGGCTAAGATGTGGGAGATGTTGGGGGGGGTTTTGGCTTTTTTTTCATCCTTATAAATAGGGCCAGTCTAAAAAAATTTATTTTTATTCAGGGGTGGTTTGTTTTACAAGGTGGATACCCTGTGGTGGCATTCGTTGTGCCTTAATCATAATTAATTTGCTGTTTCCAGCTCCCCTACAAAAAATAGTCAATCTCCATTTTGCAGAAATCCACCTATTGTGGGGGATCATAGAACCACGAAAAGTGAGGGAACACACATCAATAATCACGGCCAAAGATGTCGATTATGAAATGAACATCCAGCCGTCGCTTTCTGTAGGCGTAAAAAGCAGGACTGAAGAGGATCAATAATCTTCGGCAAAAACTTGACTGATCTGAAATACTGTTTTTATTCTTCTTTCAAATTGACAGTGTAAAAAAAATAGCTTCGGATGATTCAGACAATGTCCAACGGGTGGCACCATTAGTTTTTATTCGATACTTTGGTGTGGTTTAGAAGTCTGATAACTTGGCTTGTTGAGCAAGGTATTTGTAGCTCGTAATACATTAATGTAACCTTTGGCACCCCCCCCCTTCTCAAATGTACCAATTGAATTATACTTTTCGATTGTTGCAGTGTGAAATTTAAAAAAAAATTCTTTGCAATTTTATGATGAAGTCTCACTTCGTAAGTCTGGCTGCAACAGAATGGATCAGTGCAGTTCTACACCGCTTAAAAATGCGACCCAAATCATTAATTTGCTGTTTAAAATAAATTACTCTCCATCAACGTCGAACAAAAGTGAAATTTTGAAGATGGGGCTTGTATTGCAGTAGAGTGAGCTGGCGAATGTATAGATCATATCAATGTTTGGTTTAGGATGCTAATTGACACCGCATTTACAATTGGTAAGGACCTAAAAGTTTCCATTGCTTTCTCGCTCACACAATGCACACAAACTCTTGCACCCGATTGTAAATATTCCACTAAAACTCTGTGCAAGCAAGCTTTCAAAAGCTTGCGGATGCCGTGTTTTTTCGCAACGCCGTGCTCTTTTATGTACCAACATGGAGCCACGGTGAGGGTGTTGTACAGTGACACGTGACAGCGAAATGTATGACTTAGTCTTTTCTCACTCTCTCTTTCGCTCTCTTGTTCTTTTCTCTCCCGCGCAGCTCAAATCGAAATAATTCCCTGCAAGATCTGTGGAGACAAATCATCAGGCATCCATTACGGAGTGATAACATGTGAAGGCTGTAAGGTAAGCGTCGAGATGCCGTTCGTTGCCGTGGCAACGGGCGTTTGAGCGTAACTCCGATTGGGTTGCAAAAGCAGGAAGTCAAGAAAGTGGCCTGCTGAGGTTGTGAGACCGACAATGAAGTGTGAACACGCGGTGGTCAAGCACTAAAGCGAAAATAGCAAAAGAGCCAAATTCCTTTTTTGAGTCTCACTTTTAACTCCCATTTCAGGGACACACACAGACACACACATACACACACACACACCTTTTTTGGCTTCTGTTCCAGTGCCTTCTTGAGCTGAAATGATCAAAAAGGAGAGGCTTTTGAATTAGAGCAGATTGTTGGCTGCTTGCAAAATTGTGTTGCCGCCATTGAAGTCGTCTTTTGTACTGTTTCAAATGCGCCAGCCACACGGCGAGGGGAGTTTTGTGCTGAGAGTGTATTCTTGTCCCCGCGCTTGTCACCCGGCACATCATTAGCATTCCTACGCCAGCCCGCACCTTTCGTTGTTTGCGCTCACCTACCAGTGTGCTCGGGCTCGTACGTATACAGGTATCTGTGTGTGTGTGTGTGTGTGTGTGTGTGTGTCCACATGTAATTGTGCATTTGAGGGTTTTTGTCAGCTTCTCGCGCAGTCGCTAGGAAGAACAAAAACCTCAAGAATAAACTGCTGAAATATCTCCTTAATGATTGCTAATTAGTCGAGGCGCCGAGACCTTTAATGATATGTATGAGTACAAAAGTTTAGACCATAAATCATTGCGTTATTACAGAGTGCTGCGTGTCGCTGGCCGTAATAGCCTCTTCCCATAATGGCTTCCATTATAAAGCAACTTGGCAGCTGTCAGCTGTTTTGTTGTAATTAAACAGCCAATGAGCGGCTAATTAAGACATATGTGTATGGAGCAGTAGAGTGGGGCATGTTAATGATGTGCTGGAATCAATTCATTAAGTCAAAGGATGAGGAATCCAGTCGGTGTGCAATGCGCATGCCAGATAATAATCCCAATGAAGGAAGATTCCGTGTTATCGCATCGGGCCAAACATGCCTCCCTCGTGCTTGGACGCGTATGCTTACCGGCATGCCAGAAATGACAGTGTCACAGCCAGAAAAATACCAGGACAGCGGTGTTATTATTACCTTCTCAGAGGAGGTTATTTTCAATGGTGGGGCTTCTTCCGTTTGTGTGCAATTATTTAATTTCACTTTTGGGTGGTGGGTGACCATTAAAAAAATAAAAATAAAAAAGAAAAAAAAAAAATGTTGCGTGAACTCTAAATGTCATGTCAGGTTCGAAACAAACCGAATAATGTTTTTAAGAATCCCATAATCGTAGACACCAGACAAAACTCCACAAAAAAAAAAATGTATTCTCTGAAACAGAAATCTTTGGTCAAAGGTAACCAAGGAAAGAAAGCAATCGATGAACAAAAAGCGCTTCCAAAGGTAAGGAAGTAAGTCATCCAAGAATACCAAACGAAATGTCAAGAGTCCAAATTCACTCGACAAAACAAAAGCAAGATCGAATAAAACTAAGACTATACTTACAAAAAACATAAAACAATAGCACTAGCAAGGGCAACAATAATCCGACAAACCGCTGACAATACAAGGCTCGTGATGACAACATTGGCAGCAGGTGTGCACACTGGAGGATTCGCTCTAGTCTGCCACCTGCTGGGGACGCAAGAACAATACCATGACATTTCAAGGCAATAAACTGATAACATTTTACGTTGAGCAATTTAAAAAAAAATGTTTTTTAGGTTTTGCTGTTGTGAAAATTGTTTTTCCTCCATTTTCAGCAAAAATAAAAATAAAAATTTACAAACCTAATTGTCTCTTGTATTGTCCCCCGATTTAAAAATCTAAGTAAAGTGCGAACATTGTTGCCATAAATGTCAATAAATTCGATTTTACAGTTGCTCCAAATCAAATCACTCTTTTCGTCCCGCCAAAAAGATCCAAGTTGTATTTTTACAGCATCGCTAATGCTTCCAAGGATCACGTTTGGTTTAAATCCACACATTGATGATATCATCTTTCGACAAAATACTCATTCAGTGCCAGCCAATTCTAGACCAAGTCTGAAAAGACGTTTCAAAACGTCTTTGGGAGTGAATGAGTTGTAACTTGTGCTTCTGTAGGTTCTTGTTCCCTGCAATCCAGAAGAGATTGCAATTGTAGCTCCTATTAAGATCACATATCACATCCTTTTAATCACCGGGTTTTGCATTCGCCCGTGCTTTCAGTCTTGAGCCGATGTCGCTTGCTTTCCCGCGCAGGGCTTCTTCAGGAGGAGTCAGCAGAGCAATGCGGCCTACTCCTGCCCCCGTCAGAAGAACTGCCTGATTGATCGCACGAGCCGCAACCGCTGCCAGCACTGCCGGCTGCAGAAGTGCCTGGCAGTGGGCATGTCACGGGATGGTGAGTACTTCACGGGTCAACCTAGAAAACGCTGGGTGGATGCAGCTGAAAGGCAGACGTGGCCAAAGGACTCTCTCTCTCTGTCTGTACTTAGTAGAAGCATGGATACTTCTCTCAAGGTCGGGTCGAAGATTGGATTTGGGCAGGCTGAAGCGAATCGCCTTTTCTTGGTTTTTTTTTCTTTTTTTTCTTTTTTTTTATGTGTGTGTGTAATGCAGTTGAAATATAATGTAACATAGAGAACGTTGGTGGTGACTTGGAAAAAACGAACAAAAAAATCTGTGACATACCGCAAAACTGGAACCTACAATGGAGAGGGGTACTTGCTCGCCTTGCGATGGCTCTTCTCGCAATTGGCACTTTCCCGTTGGCAAAATCAAAAATGTATTTCGTCATGTGAGTTTCCAAATTTGCATTGCGAATAGCATTCAGAACTATTGTTTGCTTTGTGGTGGAACGGATTTGTTACCATCACATCCAAATACACGAGCCCAACCTGCTTTAGACAAGGTTGTCAGATTGCGTTTTGGGTTGAGTTTGTCCTTGGCTTGATTGTTGCCGGGTTCGACAACTTCACACCGGAATGGGTCTGATTGGCGCATAGCAAAACTATAATGCGGTTTGTAATCAGGATGTTATGTTGTTGTCCAATGTGTACACAGACAAGGGTAAGCCTCATTTTAATTCATGCTAGACATGCACATGTATGCATATTCATGGCTGCCATACACTCAGAGTACATTAGCACTTAGGAGTGCCTTTGCTGACACACACACACACACACACACACACACACACACACACACACACACACACACACACAATCAGGACAGATGAAGGTGACTTTTGTCTTCGCTCAACACATACAAGCCCATCTGCATGAATTCCCCTCTATGTCTTGCCACACACACACACACACACACACACACACACACACACACACAAGCACACGCGTTGACCAGCTGACATAGTTCCAAGACCCTGGAGCGCCAACCAAAAAAACTTTCTCTCTCTCTCTCTCTCTCTTTCTCCACAGTGCTCATCTGTCTAGAAAGTGATTTTATCTGCAGCGTAGACACAGGATTTATTTTTTCTTCAAAGGAGGAAGAGTTCAGCCAAGAGTGTGACATAATGTGATTTGTTCTCTCAGGCATTTCTTGCACATCAGTGTCGTGAAACTTAACTGGATGAGAGAGACGGCCACATTAGAACAACACAAAAATCGTAGTTTATTCAACAAGATATAAAAATAAATCTATTTGTGTTTCGAAGTGTCTGTAATACGACATTCTGCCTGGGGGGGGCTAGCTACATCATTCATAATTCATTCGCTCACATGACGCTTCATGGGGGATACATATACAATCGAGTGGATCAAAAATTCTGAATTCTGAGTAATTGAAACAGTGCAGATAATATTATTTGAATAATATCTTTATTATTGTGGTTGTAGTTTGGGAGGGACTACACACCTGTGACCTGTAAAAAAAAATGATGCTCCTTGGGCTAGCATATTTTTTTTATGGACACACATCACCACGTTTGAGCCGCAAAAATAATAGCTGCTTAAATTTTCGTTGCGGGGCTTTTCCACACACCACAACAACGGGGCGCTCTAATGCAGCCACGACAGCAAAATGCACTTCTACACACACCGGCTGTCATGTTTGACTTGAAGAAAATAATTAGTTCGCTCTTTCTCTTTGTCTCGGCGGCGCGCGCGCACACACATCCTACGAGGCGCTCTAAAGCAATCAAGCCAGCCTGAAGCCCTTGTCGACACATGCCCTTCTTTCTTCCCCTTGCTTGCCCTTTCATCTTTCTCGGTGTGACGTATGCACACTTTCAGCTGTCGACCAGGCACTCTAAAGCAGCCATGCCACAGACTAGCGAGCTAACAGCTGGTTGTATATGCGCTGGATAACTGCTGACGTGAATGAAGGCTCTCAAGTTCTTATATGGTGGACTAGGGGTGACTCATGCCAGGGCCCAAATGTGTCACTGGGATCCATTTTAGCCACGCCCAAAAACACGGGAACACTGAAATGGTGAAAAATAGTTCTACACAATTGCGTACTACGTAGCTCTATTTTTTTGTTGTTGTTTTTGCAATTATCTTCAAACATTTAGAGTCTATTTCAAAACAAATTTTGAATTCACTTTACAATAGGGGTCTCAAACTCAATTTACCCGTGGGCCACTGGAGGCAGAGTCTGGGTGAGGCTGGGCCGCATCAGGGTTTCCACAAGAAAAGCGCTGATAAATCATTCCAATGTTCTCAAATATCTTTATTTTTCACACAAAATAATGAATTAAATAAAATAATTTTAAAAAGAAGCCACTCCGTCCTTCTCCATGAAGTCTTTTACTTCTGCTCAACTCCAAAATCTCTTCAATACGTTTCTCCTGAGCCAACGTACCTCAGTGAAGTAGAGCACATCCCCATATTCAGATTTTATTTCTAAAAATGGGCGGGCGGAATAGGGTCAATACCTCACCGTGATTGGTCTGCTCAGAGTCATTCATATCAATATTGCGGGCCGCACTAATATTAACCTTTCATATTAAGACGGGGGCCGCAAATTATCATCCTGGGGGCCGCAGTTGGCCCGCGGGCCGCACGTTTGAGACCCTGCTTTACAAGGTCTCAGCTATAACAACACATGATCGGCATCATTCTTATTTTACTTTGCTCCTCATCATATCTGTAGTTATTTCTGGAATTTCTACCCTCTCACTTGTTTACATTTCTCACGAGAGAGTGAAGATGTCCCTAATATTGAGGCCCTAAGTGCATTTCTGCCCGTGTCACATTTCCTCACCGTGACGATTCACCTAACAATGTTGTCTTACAGCGGTGAAATTTGGCCGCATGTCCAAGAAACAACGAGACAGCCTCTACGCTGAGGTCCAGAAGCATCGGCTCCAGCAGCAGCAACGGGACCACCAACAGCAGCCCGGGGAGGCGGAGCCTCTCACACCTAGCTACGGCCTCTCTGCCAACGGCCTGACGGAGCTCCATGACGACCTCAGCGGCTACATGGACGGCCACACCCCCGACGGCACCAAACCGGACTCGGCCATCAGCAGCTTCTACCTGGACATCCAGCCCTCTCCGGACCAGTCCGGCCTGGACATCAACGGCATCAAGCCCGAGCCCATCTGCGACTTTGCCCCCGGATCTGGCTTCTTCCCTTACTGCTCCTTCACCAACGGAGAAACCTCCCCTACCGTTTCCATGGCAGAACTAGGTGAGATACATTTGAGAGAATACGGGGGGGGGGGTCGACGAGAGGAGAGACGAAACAATGAAGGGGGGATGGGGCGGGGGGGTTAACGCAACCGTGGGGCAAATGACACAAAGGTTTGCTTAAAATAGCAGGAGGTTGGAGACTCATCTCCAACACTCATTAAAAGAGCCTCTTTTTTTTTTGTAATTAGTTTCCATTAATTAGGGCCAATCAGGATCCAGCAGGGCAAGCGTCGAGGGAAATCATTTTTTTTAGGCTCCCCTGTGCCTAGGAACTCCTTTTAACAGATGTGTTTTCAAAACCGTTTCAATTCTTCTGCTCACTACTTGTCTCAGCGCAAATGTGACCTTTGTTTGAATGAGTAACACGGCGCACCCTCCCCCTCCTCCTCGCATTTGTGTCATAACTAGATTGGCGTTGCCTCAATCCCAAGCTATGAGCTTTCCTGGAGGCAGTAAAAGGAAATGTCAAGAAGCTTTTTTTTCCCCCCTCCCAGTAAGAAAAAAAAAAGAACGAGGGAAAAGCCGACGCATATCTGCATCCCCTCCTTGCTGAAGACCCTGTAAATAAATCATCTTTTCCTGTGGCAGGTCTCATCACCGAGGTCTTCACTTATGTTTTTCAGAGCACTTGGCCCAGAATATCTCCAAATCGCACATGGAGACATGTCAGTACCTGAGGGAGGAGCTTCAGCAGATGACCTGGCAAGCCTTCCTGCAGGAGGAGGTGGAGAGCTACCAGAGCAAGGTAGCTTGACCCCACGACCTCCTCTCGAGCTCTGTGCCCGAGTAAACGTGCCGCGTTAAGAGCGGATAGCTAGCTCATTTCCGTCTTGGTGTCTTCTCAGCCGCGGGAAGTCATGTGGCAGCTGTGCGCTATCAAAATAACAGAGGCCATTCAGTATGTGGTGGAGTTCGCCAAGCGCATCGATGGCTTCATGGAGCTGTGTCAGAATGATCAGATAGTGCTGCTCAAAGCAGGTATGACAGCCTGTCAACACACACACACACACACACACACACACACACACACACTCACACACGTGTATAATACTGACGTTGTCACAAGGGCGTAGCTGACCTGACTGCACAAAGACTTCTTTGTGTGCGCATGCGGTGTCACCTGCGACTTTCCCATGCATGGACACATCACAAGATAAATGTTTACAATGTCAGATAACACCGCTCAATTTTTTTTTCCTCTTCTACCTACAACCCCCCCACCCCCGTTTCAAGATTTTGCTGCTGTAACTCCCGACATTCATGTGCAGAAATGCTGACGCTCTCACATTTTGTGACACACAACACGATATACCTCCAGGCCACAGCATTTGTTACAAATGCATGATTAAAAAAGGAAAAAGTGACTCTTTGGTTCATACAGTAGCCCCATAAGGTTTTAGGTCACCGCAGCAAACCTAGAAGCAAAAAGCGTAGCGTCGGGCCAACAAAATTTAAATTGGATTGGATTTGGATTATTTCCTACGTGGGGGTCATATACCAAACTGACAAAATCACACTGTGGATTTCAAACAATCACATAACTTTGCCTGAGGAAAGTCCGCTATCTCAAGACTAATATACATTCCCATCCAAAATGTCATAAATGGGCTAACGAGTAGTGTCAAAAGACGCAGTGTTTTAACCCTTTAAGCAATTGATAGTTGAACATCAACGGTGTAGCAAGATAGCTAGACAGATAATACAGTACATCAATACTCACCGGCATATATTTTTAATCCTCTGTGTAATACTACTGGTACAGTGGACCCACCTATTTACATATTTTTTTCCCCAAAGTTTAGCCAACCCTTATTTTTCATTAAAAAGTGTTATTCGAGGTTCATCCCCCATTCTTTTTCAATATTTTTGGTTGGTTGGTGGTTAAAGAAAACAACTTTTTGTTAAAAACGGGCGTGAATTAGACAGATATTTGCTTTTCATGGGCTAGTCTGATCCCACATCCTCCGTGAATAGCGGTGGGCCACTATAGAACTGAAGCTTACTGAGTCAGTTGTGAAGCTCTTTTTCATGCGAGTCCGTATGTCTGTATTATATTTCCCCCCTCGTGGCCCTGGCACGCACACCAGAAGGAGCACAACGTATGGCAGCAACGGATTAATGGCATTTTCATTCATTTCAATGGGGGAAGATGATTTGAGATACAAGTGTTTTGAATTACAAACAAATATCCTCGAAAATCAAGGCACCTCTGTAAATGTACAGTGGGTGAAAAAACATTCTAAACAACAGCCTTTGAAATTTAGTCCATGACTTCAAAAAACCATAAAGGCCCCTGAACCTCTTAATATATTAATCCGGCTCTGTCAGGACCAGACAGAAAATGTATTTATTTTATTTTATTATTTTTTCTTGAATACAGGTTGAATTTTGTGTATACTGTATCCTTAAATGGGTGTCGGTGTCCCTAAAGTTGTGGCCCGTAATAGTAGAGTGTGTAAGGAGTGTGTTTTTCATCTTCTCATGTCAGTATTAATAAAAAAACAAGTCACACAGTCGCATTACTAATGGTGGCTGTTGCATTTTCCTGATCTCGTCCCCCCCCCCCTCGCTCAGAGAGCGACAAATTACAGGGTAGACAGAATAATTCCCCGCTATCTTGTTCAATAAAGGTTGAATGAATAAGCGCTATTGCCACTAAATGAAGCACAATCGTTATCTGGCTCGTCATTATGCATGACTAGCCTTATGTCTGATATTATCATATAATGCGGAGGTGCTTTTTATTCTCATCCCCCCCGCCACTGACAGCTGGCTTCTTTATTTCTTTGTTTCAAAGCGTGTCTGTTGCTCATATTGCAAAAGGCACGGCGCCTAGCGTAAGCACGTGTTTTGCCTCGCTGACTGATGTCTTACTGTTAAAGAGTGCGGCTGAGGTGGGGGGGGAGGAACAACACAGCGATTCAGCATGTTGTTGCCGTCTGTCTCCACAGGCTCTTTGGAAGTTGTGTTTGTCAGAATGTGTCGTGCCTTTGACTCGCAAAACAACACGGTCTATTTTGACGGGAAGTACGCCGGGCCAGATGTGTTCAAGTCATTAGGTAAGTGGACACTTTACAGCAGCGCCCAGTGCGCATGTGCTTTTGTGTTACCCCGTATGTGTGTGTGTGGCTGTGAACGTCTCACTCCTTTTCCCTTGATGTACCAGCCAAAATTAGAATCTCCTAATCTGCTCCACACAATACTGAAGGCCTTGAAGCGAACACTGGGCGTTCATCTCTGCTTTACCTGGCACCGCCCGTCTCTGCGGCGCTTCTTTATGCCAGGAGCGAGATGATAGCGAGGCACGCTTGCATCTGACTCCTGTAACTGTGGAATAAATACAGCCAGACAGAGTGCCTTTTGGGAGAAAGCTATCAAAACCATCACCGATAGGCTGACATAAAGAATCCCAGATAGCTCAAATAGTATTTATGTTTAGCTGTCATGACATCACTGAACCTTCCACTCAGGATTTTCCAACACTTCCAGTTGTTTTTTTTTTTCAAGGCAAAAAATGCAAATGAGTCCCATAGTGTTTGCAGACATGTTGAATTGTCCTCCAAGAGAGAGAGAGAGAGAGAGAGAGAAATTTTATTGTTACAATCCACTATATGTCCGTTCTAATTAATCGCTCACTATTTCATAATTAATCACGATTAATCATATTTTTCTACTTTTATTTTTTGTGAAGCTTGCAACAGATATTTACTGGAGTACAAAAAAAAAAGGATTAGCCCCTTCATGCACCCTGTAACCTGATCACATGATAAGCTGTCCACTGTAGTAACCGCTGTCCCTGAAAGGGTTCAATTCAAGTACAAGAATCAAAGGATATTTCGATTCAAAGACTGTTCCAATAACTTTTGGTGATGCTTGAATAAAACTCTTCTCCTGTAAAATTAAAAACATTAAAAAACATTTTTCTTATCGTCTTCTCACAGAAACAATTCTCAAAACTTCTCGCTTATAGGTTTCGTTCAGCCCACGAGAACCACACTTAGTATTAGGGTTGCTCATCCCACCAAATAAAAGAGAATTTGATCCTTGGGATCAATGCAAAAAATTGATTTTGTGGGTTCCCGATTCATTTCGATATGCTCGGGCTGTATTTTCTCCCGTAAATGAGTCCGGGAGTCTCTTTTGGGCGAGCCCGAGAGGAGTGACGGGCCTCCCGAGTCGCATTGGCATTCAGCCCCCTATGCCACATAATTGATTTAACTAAACGGCTCGGTAGTGACCTAATTTTGCCTCGCATAACGCCACCCGAGTGCCAAAACTCAGTAAAAGCGGTGCCTGTTCTGCTTAAGACGCTCCCATGCGCTGTCAGCGTGTAGCTCTGTTCGTCTTTCTGTTTTTCCTCCTCTTCCCCTTCCTCTCCCCCTCCCTGCGTGCCTCTCTCCCAATAAAGATCAAGAGTGAATGTTGTTCTTTGGTCTCCCTCATCCTAAGCTCTCTCGCTCTGTCCTTTGCTGTGGCAGGCTGTGACGACTTGATCAGCTCCGTCTTCGAGTTTGGGAAAAACTTGTGTTCCATGCACCTGTCTGAGGATGAGATCGCCCTGTTCTCCGCCTTTGTGTTGATGTCTGCTGGTAGGTGTCAGTCACCGTGCAAAGAGGGGAAAACACGCCTGCCCCGAATTTGCCGTGACAAGGAACAAATTTGCCACCCGCCCGTTTCTTGAACAGTTTCATCGCTAAAATGATCACTCCCAATTGACTTTTCCCATGACTGCGCAGAGATCGCTGACTAACGCCGGATGATGATTTTATCTCGCAGATCGATCCTGGCTCCAAGAGAAGGTGAAGGTGGAGAAACTTCAGCAGAAGATCCAGTTGGCTCTCCAGCACGTCCTGCAGAAGAATCACAGAGAGGACGGAATTCTTACAAAGGTACCCCGACTCCATGTACGCTGAGTGTGAAATGTTTCCAAAATGTCTCCAAAATATGAGGTGCGTTTGCGCAATCTTAATGAGAGCCAGTTGTGTACATGAGCTGTTCAAACGTTCGACCTTGAGAATGTAGTCATGCTTCCTCGGGTTTGACGCTGACATGAGATTTATCATTTTAACAATATTTGCGAAATTAATTGGTTCTGGAAGAATCTGTAAGCAGAGACGCGTTTTCCATGTAAATGCCCTAATCCGTTCCAAGCCCCCCAAAATTCAGACAGAAATGTTTGATAAAGCTTAAAAATAACTCAAAATGTCACAAATACATGTTACAATTAGATTATTGCACAATAAATGAGAGTTGTACACACTGAAAAAAAGAAAGAATAGAGTAAAGAATAAAAATGGTCATTTAACTTTTAACTCTGTCCTCGTTTTTCCCTCTTTAGTCCATGTTCTCTCTCAGAAGTGTGTTCAAGAAACTATGACATGACAAAAGTTAATCAACAGTTTCATTTGAGCTCAACTTGATTGTTTTCATTGAGCACATACTGTATGAACAATTCCCAAATCTTGCGAAACTCTACATGGAAACGCCATTTAAGTCGGCAAATATACCTCGCCCAATAAACACTTCTCGGGGGGGACTTTTTCACGATGGCACACAAAATGCAATTTTTTTATTGGAACAGAAGTGGCGCCTTATCAATCGTAGTGTCAGGCTTCCTCACGCCTGAGCGCCTGTCTCAATATTTACACGTCAAGTTTGCCCCCATGCGGGAGTGGGAAGGGTGTGGGGGATTGTGGGGGGGGGGTGCATTCCGGCACCGTTGCTCGATGTCCTCCTGGTTTTGCTCTGAATCTAAACAGCTTGTCTCTTCTCTGTCTCTTCCCCACAGTTGATATGCAAAGTTTCGACACTGCGGGCGCTGTGCAGTAGGCATACAGAAAAGCTTACGGCTTTCAAAGCAATATACCCAGACATTGTGCGTGCCCACTTCCCCCCCTTATATAAGGAGCTGTTTGGATCAGACTTTGAGCAGTCCATGCCCGTTGACGGGTAGCATCCCTGCCAGGTGCCAGAGTGCCCACCGTAGGGGAATGTGGAGGAGGAATCTGAGACACTTTATATTGGTGCCCCCGCACAAACCGGGAGTGGACAAGACAGAACGCTGCTCAACATCTTCTCTTTTATCCAAGAGGAGGGCTGGTGGAGTTGCTTCTCAAGGTTTACTACAGCGGTTCTCTTTGGAAGACTGGGAGGGCGGGGGGGTGGGGGGGGGGGGTGAGACAAAAACCCCGTCCAACAAACAATTTCTGCCCGTTTGAACTTGACCATCTTTTGCGCATTTCGAAATGAAACTCAAGACGGATGTCAATCATGCGTTCATTCGCCGGGATTGACTTTAACGATATTCTGACGCATCTGACTTGAAATTACATCAATCATCCTTTTTTGCTATTCAAATTTTTCATCAGGCACTGAAACCTGCAATAAATGTTTCTCCTCAGAGCAGTTGCAGACATTCAAAAGTGAAATGCGCACATTTTGGTCACGTTCTGCTCTATCTTTTCCCTTTTATTTGGGGGGGGGTTGTCTTTTCTCGTATTCAGTCGTATTTTTGGGGACGCATTGCTTGGGACGCCAACTCACAGCAACTCGGAGGGAGGCTCTGTCGGCATACGTTGATGCAATCGGCACCTCTCTGTGGACAATCGTTTGAAGATCTGGAGAGAAAAAAAAGAGAGAGGAGAAAAAAAAAACAGAATTCTGGTAATTCTATTGAGATGATTTTAGCTGTCAAAAACCTCCATCCGCCATTGTTGCATAGTGAAATCATGTAAGGCCATCTGCTATTAATCCTTCTCTGGACAGGTGCCCTCTGAGAAGCACGGGGCACCAACACAATGAAAAGGCTCCATTCCACCTGTTTTATAATGTACTACAGGGTATATGGTCATAAGTACTTACTATACAGAAAAAAAAGTAATGTTTATAGAATCTATTTTAAATAACATGTATGATATTCGTAGTTAGACGATTCTTAATTGTTCAATTGATAAGGCACTTTTCTTTCCACCTTTGTTTTAATTTAAGACTTGTATATTTACCTAGTGATGTGTTGCATGTGCACAAGAAGAAAATACAAGTTGAACCACGGCCGCGGGGGCTAGTCCTGAGAGCTGGAGATGGTCATGTATGCGGAGGCGGGGCGGGTGGGGCGGCTCGGCGTTGCTGCTTTGGCCACGAGAAGGCGGATGAGAGGCATTCCAACCTCACTTGATAAACGATCTGCTCACGTCATTGATTTGTTGGATAGCTTCGATGGGCACAATGGCTGACGTGAAACAACACCGACACAATGAGACTCAAATGTATTATTCATTCTGTCTTGCTCACGATAACGCTCAGTTTTGATCGGTACTGTCACGAGAGTTGTTTATTGTTGCGTTTGCCGGCTGGCAAGGACCACTCAGTTGTTCGACCACCGCTGCAAATTAGAACCACCAAAAATTAGTTGTTGTTTTTTTTTTTTATGATTTTCTCCATCAAAATATTAGGCACACCTGTAAGTTTATTGCAGCACAGTTATAAACAATTCAAGAATTTTTTTTTATGAATCAAGTGCCACTCATGTTCGATACCGCTGCAAATTAGAACCACCAAAAATGAGGGAATTTTATTGTAATGATTTTCTCCACGAAAATATTAAGCACACCTATAAGTTTATTGCAGCGCAGTTATAAACAATTCAAGAATTTTTTTTTAATGAATCAAGTGTCACTTGTTCGACGCCAATGCAAATTAGAACCACCAAAAATGAGGGAATTTTTTGAATGATTTTTCCACCAAAATATTAAGCACACCTGTATGTTTATTGCAGCGCAGTTATAAACAATTCAAGAATAATCTTATAATGAAAGTGCCACTCTGTTGTTCGACACCGCTGCAAATTAGAACCACCAAAAATGAGGGAATTTTTTTGAATGATTTTCTTGGTCAATCAAAACTGAGCGTTTTTCTGAATTCTGTCTGGATCACTTTCAAATGCAGGTCACATGACTTAGGATCTCAAAGATCAGCTTTGATCAAATCTACAGTACACAATATTACTTGCGGTTATTCATACTCTGGCCAAATCGAGGAGTTAAAGGTTTTAGATTATCCCGTTTCCTTAAAATTGTCCAGTGAGATCAGCGATATGAATAATTTCAATTGTCAAAACGATACCTCTTCAACATATAGAATCTCACATAATTTGGCCAGGATATGATTCATTGGAGGATTTGCATTTCTACTTTTCTCTATGAAGGCAGTATTTTGGCAACTCCTCATTTAGCAGGCGCACCAAATTTTCTGTCCAGTATTGATTTGCAAACCAAGCCAAGTGATCCCTGACTGCAATCCAATTGTTCCATCTAGTGGAAGGCAAAAATACAGCAAGCAACAAAACTGCCTAGTCGTGACATAAAAGGAAACCTCTTTGAAATGTTTTTTTTCTTGCCGTTTCCGGAATGGCTTTATCTGCCTTCTCAAGCCAACAACGCGGAAACAATGAAGGGAAAGTGAATATTCAAAGCCTTGTCTGGTCGTAAAGCTTCTATTTTTGTAACACGTTTTTTGGGGGGTTAATAAACTCCAGAAAGAGTGGAAAGGGGAGAGAGAAGGGGGGGGTAAAGATGTCAGATAGCACTTAACTATATTCCTGCAATAATTAGTCGAGCACTTGTTTGTACAATTAGGGAAGAGAAGCATAAAACGCTAGGACAAGTGCTATTTTCAGAATGCTTTGTTGTTGTGCTTTTGTTTTTGTTGAGTGTGTCTTTCTTGTTGGTGTGGTTTTAAAGTGATAGAACACACATACACACACACAAAAAAACAAAAACCTGAATGTGCCAAAAGAGTAGTCTGCTTTCTGGTCTGTTATGCAGAACGGACTCCGAAAACATTCCAGCAAATTCTGTAGCGACTTTGAGGAAGAACTTTATTTTTAAAGGCAACATTTAAAAAAAATAAAAATAAAAATAGAAAAAAAAATCATTGAAAAAGACAAAAAAAGATATCCCTTTAGAAGCATGCCAACACTGTCACCAACCATGACATTGAATCCCCTTTTGATTTGCTGCTTGCACACCATCACCATCATTCCTCTGCCGTGCAATGTGCGCAAGGTGTTAACTACTGCCTTGTGCTGTCACCCCTCAGGGAAGAGTTTGTTTTTGCGCTTCTTTTTTAGTTTTGGTTTGTTTGTTGCAATATTGTTTGTGTTAGGGCTGAACGATTTTGAAAAACAAAAAAATCTAATTGCAATCCCCCTCACCCCCCGCAAAAAAAAATAAAATGCAATTATCAGCTTGATTATAACAAATTTGTTCCTTTTATAGGTTAGGCTTACGCTAATACAAAGGCAAATGTACCAATGAGTATGACTGACAATTTATTTATTGGTATTTATAGACCGTATTTTCCACACTATAAGGCGCTTTGGAATATAAGGCACACCTTCAATGAATGGCCTATTTTAAAAGTGTTTCCACATAGAGGGCGCACCGCATTATAAGGGGCACAGAACAGAAGCTACAATAGCGGCTGCAGTCGCATTGAATCCACTAGATGGAGCTACGCTTAAGGATTACAATACAATACAGATTTATTTATATAGAGCTTTCACAACTGCTTCAGCTGTAACAAAGCGGTTTACAGAACTTTGAAAATTATATGTCCAAGAATTCAGAATATTGATCTATCTATAAAGCGCATCGGATTTTAAAGCGCACTGTCGGCTTTTGAGAAAATTGAATGCTTTTCGGTGCGCCTTATAGTGCGGAAAATACTGTAGTTGTTTACTTATTTACAAATTTCTACCAAGCAAGTGTGGCATAAAGATAAGTCAGTCATATGTCAGTTTACAACAATAAAGCAAACAAATCAGTTATTAACCACTACATAAATGGAGAGAGAGCGACCTAAAAAAAAAAAATGCAGCCTCTGCGATTTGAAAATCGCACTCCTCAAAATTGCGATGTCGATTTTAATTCGATGAATTGTTCAGCCCTAGTTTGTGTTCAGGGATGCTCCACTGCGAATGCTTGAGATTAACGTGTGAATATACATCACTTGAGTTCTTTCGGGGGGTTGGGGCACTCACCAACCACTGCGGCCCTGAGGTCAAGCTAATGCCAACACACATTAAAAAAAAAAAGGAAATATCACAAAACCATCCCCCCGCACCTCCCAAAAAACAAACAAAAAAATCACAGTCTTATCAGTACTTCTAAACAACTAAATCTGTTTTCGATAAAGGTGTCATCAGGGTCCCTCTTTGTTAGCAAAACCAAATATTCTTATGCAATACTGAATCTGTTTGGGTTGTAGTGTTTATAATGTACCGAAGTAATAATCTCTGTTCTGATGCACAAAAGCCCTGTACCACGAGTAAAACCTCAGTCTCCCAGCAGAACAAACTTTCCAGTCTGGAAACGTGCTAGACAATCCAGGAAGGAGAGGCCCGGCCGAGAGAATGAGGTGCGTCCGCTCAGGGAGGAGACAGCTACACACAAACACAAACACACACACACACGAAGAGGTGGATTTTTCCTAATATTATTTATTCTATTTCCTTAAACTGCAGGAATTTTGCTCGACATGAAAAAAAAACAACCTAAAATGAGAGTGTATTTGATTTTTTTTTTTTTAATATGTCCTACAGTATAAAACAAGCAATATGGCCTTGTTGTGTAATTACGGGTTTGACGGACTTGATTCCAAAAGGGTTCCAAGTAATAAATCCGCCATTGTTGTGCGCTTGTCGGCAACCAGACGCATGAGTGTCCGACTAGCGAGCGGTACAGTGGCGTCTTTTCTGTACATTCACACTTTAACGACGCGAGGGATCGATGTGTGTGCTATTCAATCAGTGTATAGTAAACTGGTCCTCCTGTCTCTGCTCTCTTGTGTCTTTGTAAAAAGCAATAGTTTGTGCGTATGTGCGTGCGTGTTTTGTTGTCAATGTGATTAAATAAACGAGAAGAAAAAAAAGAACCCAGACAAGGCTTTAATAATTACAAAGGAACAGGGTCATGTGGATGAGAAGGTGTTGATATATATATATATATATATATATATATATATATATATATATATATATATATATATATATATATATATATATATATATATATATGTTTTGGTTTGGGTTTTTTTGAAAATGCTGAGCTCAATCCATCCTCAGTAGGTAGCAGTTTAAAAGTGTGACATAACGTCTTCAACAATGCAACTGGACTTATTAAGCCTGTTGTAAGACACGTATTGTCGTGCTTGTGTTAATCATTTTTTTCAATCTTATTTATTTGTATTCAATTTTGGCTGGAGGATATCACATTGTTTATAGCCCTGTCATTAGTATGAGTTACCAAATATGGTTCCGCGACCTATAAAGAGCGACACTGACTGACAAAATGAGCACTACCGCCGATAAATTGTGAAAATGTTATGTCACGCTTCAAGTTTGGCCGTCGTGTTTTTAACAACAACAAAAAAAATGTGTCATTTTTCCAAAGCACAGCTGACGATGATTCAAAGTAGAAATATAGTTTTTGAAGCAAAACAAACAAACAAAAAAAGCAACGTTTAGCCATAATTGAATGTCAAGCAATAATATATGTCTTTGTGTATAATTTGGGGATTTTTCTTTTTTTGTTTCTGTGCATATTAGTCTTTGAGCATCTGCATGTAAATACACCTCTTATTTATCATGTTTGGGTTGTATTTTATTTTATTTTTTTATTTTTTTTGTTAAAGTTGCATCTGGATATTTGACCAGGTGGACAACCAAGAACTTGACATGGCCTGTAAAGTGGATTCTCTCACTATTGCTCGCTCTCATCCTCTGCTGTTCACTCACCGTATTTAAGATGGCTGATCACGTGTACAAAGGTAGCTTCTGTCTGTATAGGTAAGAGGAGAAAAAAAAAACCTGCTACTAAGGCCTACCCGATGAGAATATTTATGTGTTAATCAGCGACGCCATATTGTATCGATAATTCTGGTTTGCTTCCCTCATTTAGTTTGTATTAGGGTGTGCTGATTTATTTTGTGTGGTGCTCGGTACGTTTGTGAACAAATTATTGATGACTAAGCCTGGCCACCCTATTCGTTGATTCATTTCACTCTATATAGTATTAATCTTGATATTAGAAATTGATTAATGATAATGAAAGTGATAGCAGTAAGGGGGAAAAAAAACAGTCAGTACCTGTATCAGTGTGCTCGTCTTGGGGACAAGAGACGGAGACAATCTCAAATGCTTCATGTACAAAAAAGCTCAATGTCCGAAAAGCTTGATCGTTCACTACCAAAATTCATGTGCACGTCTCTACTCATGCCCCTTTAACCTCTGAAATTATGAGAAAGACCGTCCCAATATTTTGGGTTTTACGAACATGAAGCCTTGTCTGAAAACTATGAAAACCAAGCATCAGCAAAATGTTGGTCCACATCTCCACTTCCAACTCTGAATATTTTTAAATGTTCGCCCCAAGATTTGGGATTTTAATCGACCTGAAGCATAGATGGCCAGGTGGACAACTGGTTAGCATGTCCGCCTCACAGCATAGCGGTCCAGGGTTTGAATCTGGGCTCTGGCATTCCAGTGTGGAGTTTGCATGTTCCCTCCAAATATTAGAAGAATGATCATCCCGATATTTTTGATTTTCTTGAGCATTTGTGGAGAGGAAAAGGCTTCATGTCCATCAAATCTAGACTATCGGAGGAGATCGTGATATTTTTCGAGGTTGACGTGAGCGTGAGTAGATATGTGCACATACATTTTGGTGATGATTGATTGTGGTTTTCTGACACTACGTGACATTAAGCTTTTTAATTCTTACATTAAGCATTTTAGACTGCCCCAAACAAGACATTTAGTTCCTTTAGCTAGTATCTTCTAAGTAACCAGCTATTTAGGAATGTTTTTTAAAAAAAGGTGTTAAAACCAATGCAGCAGTGTTTTATTTCTATTTTTCCGATTATAAGTTTTAAATTAAGCAACAAGAACACTTGGAGGCTGTAGTGTGTCGAGTATTTACCTCACTGGTATCTGCATAGATCCTCACATGATGCAGGGAAGTGGTGCTGTGATCAGGCAGTTTGCTTTTTGTTTCTTTGCCCACTCGGAAGGAAAAAGAGTGTACATGGAAGGCCGTTGGAGGACTGCGTTTCCTTTCCACTGTAGCAAATACGAATATGCTGGCAATAATACGCGGTGTATCACACTGAGTGCCTCTCGGTGTAGCAAAAGTGCATAAGTGATTTTGATTGTTCTTTTTGGGGCGGGGCTTACAAGGTCTGTATAATGAGGTGTGTTTTATTCAGTTCTAACAGTCACAATTGTTTTTGTTTTTTTGGGTGTGTGAAACATTTTCATGCAGTGTTAAAAGATTTCAATGTACAGACTCATTGCTCTCACCTTGTTTGAGGGGCAAATAAATGCTCATTTTACACACAGGTTACCTGGTGGGGGGAGGGGGGGAGAAAAGTCAGTCCACATTTTTTGGTTTTCTAGGATTTTTAACACTTAATTCATCGTGTGTTCAGAATTCCGTACATCGGGATTCTTTTCGTGTTGTGTGTTCCATGTCGGTCGTGAAGGTTGAAGCAGAGGTGGAGTCTTTCTTTTCCCAAGCAAGAGCAACGCAAAATGAGGGGAAGCTCAAATCAGTCACATGTTTGCTACTGATGTTAAATTGGGGGCCAGATGCTCATGTACCTTTTGAATCCAGCTCTTTTGAACTCTCTTTAGCAGGTAGTCACTTCACAAACGTAGTTTTGCTCCTTCTTGTCTGATGATTCTGAAATATGAAAATAAGTATTTTGATTCATTTTGTAAATACGTCTGTAAAGAAAAATAAGAAATTTAATGTTGTCTTTTAAATACTTTTCATTCTAATATGAATGTTGTTATATTGTACTTAGAAACTGTACCTTTAATATTACCTTTATTAAAAGTGCATTGGACACATCGGTTTTAGATGTGCTTTATGTGCTGTTATCCCATAATAAAATTTACCGCTTGTAATGGGCTTTTCTTTTTCACAGTTTTCTTGTCTTGTTGGTTCGGCCGTTTTACACATTAAATTAGGGGCACAACGTCATTTTTATATTATAATAGTAATACGGAAAAAAGGATGCACGCAGTCGCTGATGTAATCTGTCGTTTTTTTAAAACAAAAGAGCAATAACACATACATTCAAAGGAGTTGCTGTTAGCCACAAGTCACGCTCATGCGCTCCACACTCAGACTAACAATCGGAGCCAATATTCCCCCAACCTGGCTCTTCCCGTCTGTATGACGTCACACAAATACAAGAAACAGATACTGTATTACAATATGTTACAGATGCAAGATGTAAGTTCTTCCATAATATCTTCTTTTTCAAACAGATTTCACTATAAGAAAATGTGTTTAATTTGAGGCAATATCATCACAATTTCAGCACTATGTACTTTTTGAGGGGTGACGTTTTCATTCGGTGGTGTGCCGTGAGTTTTCGGTAATGTAAAACATGTGCCTTGGATCAGGAAAGTTTGTGAAAAACTACATTCAGTAGCTATACGAGGTACTTATCCATTCCATACAAACTCAACATCGAATACAGTACATGCCATTTTGGTCAGGATCCGCAGGAGGGCAGCACTGTGCAAAGAGCGATAAACGTCGACATTGTTTCCTCAGTAGAACGAGAATCACACGGCGTGTTTGCTAACTGGTTAGCCGCCTTCATGTGCTGTTACAGTAATGGAACTGGTGTGGTGAGTCAATATTAAAATCATATTTCGTCGAAGGAAATACTGCAACTTGATGCGCTATTTATTTGTCATCACATCTGACAACCCGCCGTACCATAGAAACGTTGCGTATGAGCTCAGAAGCTCGTAGCCGTTACCTGAGAATGTAACGTAATGTACTCCTTACAGAAGTAATTTAGTTTTGCAATCAATTGGATCACCTAAAATGGCTGTTATTGTGCTCATGTTAACTGTGTTTGCTTGGTGCTGAATGTACAGATCTGACAATATCCGAATCGATCATTCTGTTTCGCAGTACGTATCTAAAAGGTGGGTAGAGTAGTCATAAATTTTACTCAAGTAAAATTACTTTAACATTGGAATATTTGACAACTGTAAGCGCTCTTACCGCTGCCCCTTGCGTCTCCGTGTGTACGGCACATATGCAATGATGCGCGCGCCCTCCCCATTTCTTGTTTTTAGTTTTTACCGTGTTATTCATCTCAATGTCAACCTAAATTATATGAAAATCGCAAAAATGTTAATCCACATTGCTTTTTAGGGAGGACCCTCCTGTGCCCGATGCTCCCTTCTTCACCAAAGATGTTTACGATCAATATTCGCTCGCACCCAGTATTAGAGAACTGTGGGCTTCTCTACAAAGGTATGCTAATGATTGGACTAATGATCTCAATTCTGTCAACGTATTTATTTGGCTACCAAAGTATTTTGACATTGACACGAGTTTTATAGCAGACAGAATGTTGCTTGCCGGTTTATTTAAAATCGATACGACATCGTCTGCAATTTCTATTGATGTTGCTCATATGTTTATTGCAATATTTACTGATATTGAATTACTACCCAGCCCTGTTAACAAGCATGCTTTTAGAGTTTTGGAGGAAGTCGGACGGAGTACATAGAGAAAAACAGGTGGGCCGAGCCTGATTTGAACCGAGTAAATTTTCACCTATTGTTTTTAAGGGCTGAAATACTTGATTTTTCTGTGAAACCTCTTCATTAAATCCGAATGCCTACACTTCAGTCACATCTTTGTTTTCTTTGCAGTCTGTTGTGGTGCAAGAAAGACAACATTTGAAACCCTTATTCGCAGTCCAAAATACTTGACTGTTCACGCGCTCTTGAAAAAAATTGAATGAGTGTTAATTACCGTTACTTTTGTTTTTCCTCTCTACACAAGTCCTGCAGACACTGGCAGGACACAACTCGAGTGTGGTGCTCAGTCCGGACAAAAGTCTACTACCAAAGAAGTTGCACGGCTGCACGATAGCCGCAGCAAAGATGACTCCGGCTGCGACACCGTGGACGTAGACACGGCCGTGGAGGCTCCAGAGGGATGTCAAAATCCCCCCAAAGCATACGTGGCAGATGATGGCTTTCCTCAGCCCAGGCTGCCCTTCCCATGCGTGTCCGGCCTGGCCGGCAATGAGCAGAGGGCATATCTTAACATTTTGTGTAGTAAGAAGCTCAGGGTTCCTCCCCAGGTGACGGCAATCTCCTTTTCAAAGTAATTGTCATCAGGCAAATCCTTGTTGCATTCCTTCACTTGAATGTTATGCTCACATTTCAGCACCTGAAAGCCCGAGTCGACCAAGAAGTGATGCAATTTCAGAGGTACTTGCAAGATGTGGCCAAAGTGTGCGCAGGCGACTACAGTTTCATATCCCAGGGAGCACTGCAATATGCCGAGGTACACACACACGATGCCGTTTTTGCGTTCCGTGTTTCAAGATGTTCACCGAAAATGATTCCGTCCTCAGGATTATTTGAGGGCACGTTTGGAGTGTATCCAAACATTACCTCAGCTCTATCAGATATGCGAGATGACCAGTTTGACTGGCGGAACGTTCAACCCGGCATTGTCTCTCACCTTGGAAAAACAGCTCGTTGTCATGGTAATGTCTTCACGAGGCTTGATCCAGCCACTTTTGGAGCCAGCCGGTATAATGCGGTTCCTCCGCTGTGGTTTTAACTTCAACTTGAATCGGTTGAATTGCAAAAAACTGTTCCTTTTATGTTGGTTCATTTTCTTTATTTCCGTATTTGGACCCTTTTTATCTCCCCAGGGCAGTGTGGATATCACGAGCTGCGCGATAATGGCTGCTGATGCACAGCTTGCAACGGATTATCAGAGTGTTTCATCAGAAAATCCTCCAGCCAAAAAAGCTAAGGACATGCACGCTGTAAGCAATTGTTTCACTTTTTTTTTTAATTACTTCTGTAAAGTAAGGCGCAAAGATTCTTTTTGTGACTGCTCGAGCGGGGGGATTCATGACCGTGGGTCTTTTGCGACTTCATTTTGGCTGTGGCAGTTTTCGCAAAAGACACCAGGGGGTGTCCAAGTGTTCTTCACGCCGCTGTTCTTGTGTCGCTCTGCAGGCAATCAGCAGCGATAACAATGCCGAGAAGCTGTGCGAGCGCTACGAGCCTCACGTGTGTCTCACCCGAGAGGCCCTGGTCACACTGTTGGACAACCACGGTCCTGACTTTGCTCAGAGATGGGAACTTCCTGTTTGCATCAAAGTGAATCGTGGCAAAGGTGCAGCACTGTCACTTTGACATTTGGGGTTGAAATTGTCAGCCGAGCGCGCGAGGGGCCTGCCACGGTTTGCAATGTGGCAGATTTATATCGCCCCCATTTGAAATTCAAAACATGCCAAAAATTCTGCAACATTTTCCGAAATGAAAAGTCTTAAACTTAATTCTCAATGACACACTTAACAAGACAGATTCACGGCGGTCAGCTCATTCACATTGCAAGTAATTTTAAACCTGCCAAAATTGCTGCGCCCTACCAAAAAAATTTGTCATTTGTCAAAACAGTCATGACATCCAGTCTCATTCCACATTTTTTAATCCACATCGTCCGAAATCATTCCACGTTTCAATTTTTTTCATTCGGCATTTCAGCCTGCACGCACAATTTCTCCAGAAATTGATCCAGAAAGTCTATTCACACTTTTTTATTTGTTTAAAATCCAATTATAAATTGGATTAGAATGATGGCGTCATGACTGTCAAAAAGTCCGTTGTCACTTGTAACTCTACCCACAGGTGTGACTCTGAAGAAGACTGTTTACATCGAATCCCCCCTGCTCGACAATGAAATAACGGTGAGACAAAAGAGTCTCATCTACCACGAGGAGAGTTTGAAGCTGTCCTTTACAAAGAAAGGAAAAAGAAACGTTTGCCATTTAATGACGGAACTTCCTGTGGACGATCGGGAACCCTCGCTGGTATTTGCCACTTATACGGTTCACGTTTTATTAGTGCACTTTTTTTTATCTTATCGTTGACACCTCCTTAACTGTTTCCAAACCAGGAGGGCTCCCAAAGAAACATGATCTCCCTCGCCAGCGAGGATCTCGACTTTGGGGTGGACCTCACCGACCTGGAGACTTTTGGAGAGGCACCAAACGCAAAAGTGCAGAAGACGCAAAATGAGCCACTGAAACATGTTCAAAGTACAAGTTTGCCTCTTTCAAGCAAGGGAAAACGGCTCACCAATCCTCTCAGCCATAGTTCACAAGAGGAGGTGGGCGCCTCCGTCACCGATATCAAACATCACGTAGCAACAGAGCAGACGAGTCCGACGGTTTTCACGGAAGCTACTGAGGCAACCGCTACAAAGCCAGCACACGAGTCCGATAAAGAAAGCGATCAAGACTTTGAGGATGACAGACTGATCATTGATGACTCAACCTCACCATCTCAAGCAGCGACACCCGCCCCAGCCTGCGCGTCCGTGACATCGCCCTCTCCCGAAAGGGGGACAGCACGCAGGCAAGCATCCAAACGAGCGAAGCCCCCAGCCGACCAGTTGGGGGAGATCTTGCGCATGCAAACGGCCATGTTCAGCGCGGCCAGCGACGCGGCCACCAAAAGCCCCGCCTCGTCCCAGGAGACCGTCTCACCCACCCAGTGTGTGGAACCCCCGCGCCACACGCTCCCTCTGTCCCTAGTGAAACCTTGCGTGACCTCTTACTTGGAGAGAAACCGGCAACAGGGCGGAGAAACCTCAGCTGCTCCTCCGGTGATCCACACGGACTCTCCGGAGAAGAAAAGTTAGTGTCAAGCTGCTCTTTGGCCTTGAGTTACTAGTTGTAGGTCACTCGGGCCTTCTAAAAGTCCAAAAATAATCCTATATTGATCCCCAGACAAGAAAAGTCAAGAGTCCTGTCAAATATTCATTGGCTATTTTATATACACATTCAGTTACATCATTAAAATGATTGTAAATTGGAAATAAAATGATCGTAAACTTAGACAGTCGACGCGTGCATATGGTTTGGCAGCTGCAGATTGTCATATGAATGGACTTTTGGGGGGGTGGGGGTTATGCACAGTTTGAACATTAACGCTTCTTGGACATTGGAAAATGAAACCTAATTAAATAATGATTAATGAACAGAAGTTAAATGGAAATTGTCGCTAAAATGTTTAAAATCAAACAGGTCTAACAGATCAAATTTGGCTGGATTGAACTTAAAAGTAAACACAACTATTTGGTCCTGGATGGGAGGGGGGGGGAGTATCAATCACTGCACCAGTACTCATACCGCACTTTGTGAGTCACTGGCCTAGTACAATAGATATGGAGTTGTTTATCCTCACTGATACCTGGCTGACCTACATTTTTCACCGTCCCCTACAGAAATATTGTCCCAGGAGCTGCAGGCCGGCGCTGAGGACGAACAAGACTACGAGTCCCCGGAGAGAGGCAACCTGCTCTACAAGCTCTTCAGTCTCCAAGATGTTCTCCTCATCGTGCGCACCTCAGTGTCCGTCGCCCAATCCAGGAAACTATTCCCAAACCCAAGCCATGTATGCCTGTCAAAAGATGTCTGAACCTCATGATAATGTGTTTCAAGCTGATATTTTCTCCTTGTCCTTCAAACCAGGTTGTGCCGGTGCATATTTTGCCCAAGCTGGAGTACCAGCTGTGTCACGGGGTCGAGTGTCTGAGTAACAGTGAGGCTTGCCAGCTTTGGACGGAAAGGGTGCTTCACTCCAGTGCAGTTTCCTTCGTAGGTAAAAAAAAAAAGAATCACTGTAAAATTAAGGCTGGTTTTGTTTCAGCGGAATATTCACTAGTTTTGTTTTTGTTTTCATTTTCTATGCTTAGTGCTGGAAAGTTACATTTATGTGGCTTTAAGAAGAGATTTTATTTTCCCCCTCATGAACCAACGGAATAGTCTTTAGATGACTCACCTCCTCCTCCCACTGCGGACAAATTCAAGTTTATGCTGTTGCCATAACGACAGCCACAGCCTAAAAGCAACCTCAGACCTCAAGATACAGGGAAGCTTGTACTAGTTTAGGTCTTCCTCCTTTTGGGTACCTGCAAATCATAATTTGGTTTATGTCTTAAAAGCGTTTTACACGTCGTCCTCAGTTGACTTTGTCGGTTCTTTGAGGTCACGGTTATGGTGCCCATTGCGAAAACATGGGTGTAACCATGGACAACCTGATAACGCATGTATTTAGAAAGCCACTTCATATTCCTTCAGTGTCCTCCTGACACGTCAGCGTGTTCAAGCTAAATCGGAAAAAAATAAATACATAAAAGCTTACGTAACGGGCCCAGCTGATGCGAGACTTCCCCATTTTGTGGCCGATGGCTCATCATGTGGTCATCTCCTTTTTGTCTATTTGTGGCTCAGTTTATGACCGAAGGAGGATTTTTGTTAAAAATGTACAGGAGGTAGGAAAGGAGACGGCATACGCTCAGTCAAATCATGGCAGGCGTTGCACTCCTCTGTCAGCACTGGCTACGGCGTTGTTGATGGAGGAAAGCTCTTGTTGTCTGCACTCATTAGCTTCCTCTCTATCCCTTTCTTTCGGCGTAGCTCACATCAATGCGCACACTTCTAAAGTAGCGCTGCTCAGAAGGCTGCCTGACGCTTGGAGAGACAACATCTCCTGCGGGTTCAAGTGAGTTGTCGGCTTTGCGAGACGATTCGTGAGATGATTCCACTTGTGATTAAAATGATAACTCACATCCTGCCAATCGGTAAAGAAAAAAAACACAGCGGCCATGTTTTTCATCACCAACACAGCCTTTGGTTTTGTCAGGATGGACTGCCGCATGTCAACAAAGCAACAAAATGTCACATGCTTATTTTTGTGCACAGGCCGGTGAAGTCACTCAACATTCTGCACCACCTTTTGAAAAAGCTGACAAAGTAAGTTGCCAACAAAGCAAGACATTGGAAAGACAACAAACACTTGAGATTGTTAGTGCTTGGCCCCCTTCCATCTCATTATTTCCCTGCCTTGTGAATCAGTGTAGCATATTTTCATTGGCGTTTTTTTTTTCATATCGGCGAGCTCTCAAACAGCCTGTCAAAAAAAAATCCAAGGACAGTAAATGTCATTTAATTGGCAACAAGTGCAAAGCTGATTTGGCCTTTCAACACGATTGCCTTCGCCGTCTTGTCATGGGTAATTCACAATCTGATGATGCCTGAAAGAAAATTGCTTTACAGCCATACAAATATGATACCTGAACGTGCTCAACCCAAATATGGTATACAGGATAATAGAAGTCGTATGAACAGTAAAATTAGCATCAACGCTAGTCCTTTGACCGCCATGTTGTTAGCGCTAGCTAGCTGGGTGACTGGTCCTCATCAAAAGCCATAATGTTGATTCGTATAACGACTGTATACTGAAGTAAACCACTTCTCACTTTTTGAAGATGACTGACAGACTCATAACGGAGAGTAATGGACAGTCAAAATGAGAAGTTGATTGGCAAGCGCTCGGTTATTTTCATTATGCTTATCACAGCCTCTATGCTTTCAGCTCCATGCTGTTTAACGTTTGGTCAAATACATTTGGGAATGTCATTCATGTTTAATGAACCACATGGCTCATGTTGCACTGAGTAGTCAGACACGCTCCCGAGTTCCAAAGTTTGTGATCACCCGTTCCCGATTTGCCATCACTGGTACCTCTCTCTGTGGCATCATCAAAGGCCAAAGAAAAAGCATTTGTAGAGCTAATCTTTTACAGTGCACGTCTCAGAATGTGAACTGACACCTGGCATGATGATTGGTTTGAACTTTTAATTTAAAAAATTTTATTTTTTTATGGCTTTTTTTTCTTCAGGCTTAGGTCTGCGACGCTAGTCTGCTTGCATGTGTGTGTAGGAATTGCACAACTCCCGATTCACAACAGACGTAGCACGTTCTATTTGTAACATTCCAATCACGGAAAGAAGTCACGCCGAATGCACTGACGCGCCTTCTGTGACGCCACGTGTGTTTGTAGAATGGACGAAGGGCAATACCTGATCACCCACAAACCGGAGGAGCCTTTTGTGACTTTGTTAAAAGCGGCCGACGGGAAAGCCTGTCGAAGTGCGTACGACTTGCGCCAAGTCCACGACGGTCTCCCCCGGACCCCCGCTAATGGCCCCGTGCCCTGGATGCCTTTGGATCCCACTGTGTTGCTGCCATTCCACAAGAAGCACGGCCGCGTCCCCTGCACTTTTCCCCCGCGATCCACGCCGCAGGTGAAAAATCCAGTCACACTCACTTTCAATGCGTACGAGCACACAAAAGAATCTCAGGAACTAAACCGACGAAATGCTCTCGGCCAAGCGCTTCTGAGACTGGCTGAACCGGTGCCAATGCCGCATGCCTATAAGTGCAGAACGAACAAGCAGGACAGAAGAGAGCCTGGCTGTGCAAACTACTCCACTCAGCGCAATTGACTAGTCATTCGTTAACGTGCCTGACTAAAAATCTCCGCAGTTAAAATAATCAATTAAGCGTTGTTATACTTTGAGAAGGCAGACCACCTGCGATCGTTTCTCATTAGATCTTTCTGGTTCAGCACGAATCCTAAAACTCAAGATCATTGGTATTTATGTTGTCCTGTGCTTCTTGCGGCAGGCTCCAGTCGACGGAAAAGCAGCCAAGGCGGGCAAGCCAGGAGGCAAGAAGAAGAAGAAGAAGAAAAAGAACCGCTCAGCAAATCACAACAAATACACTTGAAAAACTCATCCAGCGTTCAGTTTAAGATCACGCAGCACGTTCGGATGTGAGACACTCAAGCGAGAGTGGCACGTCTGTTTTCTAATGCCGTCATTTTTGTACATGTTCTCAGTTGTCATTTTCTAAATTGGAAGAGCAATAAAGCTGGAAGCATTCAAATCAAATGGATGTGTGGTCACAAGATGAGATCAGTACGCGTGAGAAAGGCTCGACTTTGGCAGGATCAACTTTGCAGCGGCTGCTTGTTCAACTGGGTGGAGTCAGGAGTGGGTGGGAGGAAAAAAAAAAGGAGGAGGTGAAAGGGGAAGTCCTCTCCCGTGTCAGTCGCAGCGGCGTTAAATCTCCACACCCTTTTCTCGACACATCAACATAGGGTTCGTCGGTCTTGTGCCAACTTCCACAAGTTAGGTAAGTTTCAATGTTGTTGAGCAAGCTACTGTTGAAAAGGAGCTAGGTTGATCGTACAACAATATTTTAGGACTTGGACCAAAAAAAAAAAATGTTGATTCAAGGACTGTCATGAATTGTTTGTGCAAAAGTGCTTTTGCTCATGTGTGGCGATCGGTGTTTGAGAACAATCTACTGGTCTCACATTGCCTCCACATGTGTGATTTCGTACTGCAGTGCAGGGCGTGCCCACTGGATGTGTGTCAATGATTAGCAAGTAGACCCAAAAATTATAATAATTGCATGGACTGCGAAACACTGAAAACAAACACACCGGAGCGCATGTACTGTTGTGTCTTTGATCCGTCCATTATGGGATGGCAGAGTGCAGTAGAACAATGTGATTGCATCAGTAGACCCAAAAAATTGTCCCACTGTGCCTCAGTGATGGCATTAGACTGATTCATGATCACATGGTGTGTCACTTTTTGCAGGGCAGTGAAAATGGCGATGGTGGCTGAATTTCTGGGGCAACTGGCCCTCAACCCTGAGGTCCAGCCAAACAGCTTTTACACTTTTTTTTTTTTTACATGACATTCTTTATCTTATTGACAGATGTATTATTTCATTCCACAGTCCCAGGAGCCGAAATACCCGACTGTTCTACCTGCTTTGGACTTTGACCCTGAAAAAGATGCTGCGAGGATAGAGACGGCTATCAAAACCAAAGGCAAGATACACGGCGTGCATTCCGATTGAATCCATGCAGCTGAAGTGTCTCTGTACGGACTCTCGGTATTTGTGAGTCAGCATCCTGGCTTTAAAAAAAAAAAAAAAAACATTTTGGGAACTGTCCAAGTCTGTGACCTCAGTGGTACCAGAACAGTGTGCAAAACATTCAATGGAAGCTCCTGGTAACAGCAAACAAGGCCTCCATTTTGTTCGGATGGTGAAAGTGTTGATGGTGTACTTTGACTATTCTAGGAAACAACAGAACAATTGTTTCCGCTCAAACGTACCGACACCTCAAAGGCACTTTGCTTTCTCAAATCATTTGTTTGGGAGAAGAAGAAGAAGAAGGAAAAAAAAGCAAAGCTTTTCCATATATTTTTTTTCTAGGCCCATTTGATAGAATGATCATGTCCACCCAGAGCCGGTAAACGTTGAAATGAGACTTTGACCCTCTCACTTGCATCGCTGCCACCAAACACTACTCAATAATTCACCATTGTATGACATTGGCGGCTAAATGTATCCGTTTAATCAGGAAAACGCACCCTAACAAAATCATGACCCGACCTTCAACACAGTAGCGACGGGCGTGTTTAGAGATGCGTGACGTCATACGAAAACTTATCTGTAGCGCTGGTCTTGATTAAGGTTGTCGGTGAGCAGGAGCTGTCAGGGTACACCTTGGATTGGTCGCCAACCAAGTCGCAGGGCACATCCAAACGACCCAACAGCTCAAACTAGCATTCACACTGATGGGCAATCCTTCACATACGTGTTTGGAATGTGAGAGGAAGCCGGCGTACGTGCAGAAAACCCGCGCGGGGAGAACATGCCACCGCTACACAGAAGGGCTGATGTCGAGATTCGAACCCCAAATAATTCAGCGATGTTCTTCTGTTGTACAACTACAAGGAAAAAAAAAACTTTAAAAACAGAATTTCACTGAGCGCGCTAATCAAAACTTAGCATTATCTTGTATTTTTGAGCCACGTTTTGTTTTGTATCCTTGTTAAAGTGTTTACCGGTAGTTGTACTTAATGAAGTGTCTTTCCTGGCCTTCAGGTGTGGACGAACAGACCATCATTGACATCCTAACAAAGCGCACATACTCTCAGAGGAGGGAAATTGCATTTGCTTATGAAAGGAGAGCAAAGAAGGTATAGGTTTTTTTGTTTTTTTTTGGGGGGGGTAAGAAATGATGAAACGTGATATTGTGCTGGGTCACCTCATTGTGAAGTCGGTTCTTTTAGGACATGATCTCAGCTTTGAAGGGGGCGTTGTCCGGCTCCGTGGAATCAGTCATCCTTGGCCTGATGAAGAGCACGTCCCAGTATGACGCCTCAGAGATCAGAGGATCCATTAAGGTGCACAACAGGCCACAATATCCGTGTAGCGTTTGTTCTTTTTGTCCGGCATGCCAGCAGGCCCGTTTCCTGAGTGGCACTGCCCTCTTGTGGACAAAGTACAGAATGCAGCCTTTTACATCCTGTCGATCTCGTGATTTTGAAATGTTCCATGTGTCTTTCAGGGCCTTGGCACTGATGAAGAAACGCTCATCGAGATTCTGTGCTCACGCAGCAAGTCGGAGCTGCAGGAGATCAAGCAAGTTTACAAGGAGTGTGAGTAACAAATCAAAATGAATCGCCCCTTGAAATATGGAGGGGGGGGGGGATTTGCTTGCTCGCTCTCCTCTTGAGATTAGGAGGGGGTGAGTTGGAGCCTCTTTAACTCTAATTCTAGCAAAAATGTCCTTCGTTTTCATCTTTGTCAATTAATTTAATACATTAGGTTTTTTTTTCTTCATTTATTTAAAGTTGTTTATTTTGTTCGTCGTATAGTCCAGTCACTTATTGTGACTTTTTTCCCCTTGAGCACTCAACAAATACTCAATTAAAAAAAAAATCTGAAAAAATCAATAACAAACTAATTTCTGCAGTTGCACCAATAAATGGAGTGGCAATGTGACGCATGTTTCTGCATCACCTCCCTTGCAATCTAAAATGGCAAATATTCCACAGTGTTCAAGAAGGACCTGGATAAAGACGTTGCAGGCGACACTTCCGGAAACTTTGCAAAGCTGCTGCTGGCTCTGGTGCAGGTGCGCTCTGACTTGAATGCCAACGATGCGGTTTTGCGTTCATCATTTTGAGACCGAATGCGAACCTTCCTTGTGCGCAGACCAAGCGAGACGAGCCTTCCACCGTGGTGGACTATGAAAAGATTGATGAAGATGCCAGAGTAAGTTGTGTCCACACTCGGTGACACTAACAGATTCATATTTACAACGTCGTCACATTTCAAAGTTGTAATGTTTGAATTACAGTTGTCATAAAACACCCGCCGCTCCTTTTAAGCACTCTGAAAAAAATGCCCTTGATTGCTATTTGCTTGGTATTTAACATCAGAGGGGCTTAAGTGGGCCATAATTAATATAAATGCCATTTCCAAATGACTTTGCCAAGGGACGCGGTGTCATTTGTGCTCCTGATCCTTTTCCTGCCATCAATTATTTCAAACAGACAAGACGTGGATGATTAAAAAAAGAATTGGGACAACTTACTGACGTCTTTCTGATTCAACACAGAAACTGTACGACGCCGGCGTGAAGACCAAAGGAACGGACGTGGCCACGTGGATCTCCATCATGACTGAGAGGAGCGTCCCCCACCTGCAAAGAGGTTCAGCACACGTCATTGCTGTTTATACGATGCCTTTTTTTTTTAATGGGAACATAAAGCAGCTAACAATGCGCTCGTGTCCTCGGTAGTGTTTCAGAGGTACAAGAGTTACAGCCCCTACGACATGCAGGAGAGCATCATGAAGGAAGTGAAAGGAGACCTGCAGAGGTCCTTCCTGGTTCTCGGTACTTGAGATTGACATTGAATACGTGACTCGCAGTGTTACTTGCATGCGTATTTCTTTCTTTATTTTCTCTGTTTTCCCAGTGCAAAGCTTTGAGAACAAACAGCTGTACTTTGCCAACAGACTCCACGACGCTATGAAGGTAAGGAGATGTTCTGAGAAAGTGACATTGGAGGTGTGCACTCATGGCGACGTTAACAAGCACTTTGATGCCAACAGGAATGGAGTTTTCTACAGTAAATGTATTGATAGATCATAATACATTTGATTTGTATAGCGCTTAAAAAAAACACTCAAAGGCAAAACAAAACAGAACAACAAATATGTCCAGATGATGCAGTTTGGTCAAACCAGGATCAACTTTGCAGCGGCTGCTTGTTCAACTGGGTGGAGTCAGGAGTGGGTGGGAGGAAAAAAAAAGGAGGAGGTGAAAGGGGAAGTCCTCTCCCGTGTCAGTCGCAGCGGCGTTAAATCTCCACACCCTTTTCTCCGACACATCAACATAGGGTTCGTCGGTCTTGTGCCAACTTCTACAAGTTAGGTAAGTTTCAATGTTGTTGAGCAAGCTACTGTTGAAAAGGAACTAGGTTGATCGTACAACAATATTTTAGGACTTGGACCAAAAAAAAAAAAAATAGTTGATTCAAGGACTGTCATGAATTGTTTGTGCAAAAGTGCTTTTGCTCATGTGCGGCGATCGGTGTTTGAGAACAATCTACTGGTCTCACATTGCCTCCACATGTGTGATTTCGTACTGCAGTGCAGGGCGTGCCCACTGGATGTGTGTCAATGATTAGCAAGTAGACCCAAAAATTATAATAATTGCATGGACTGCGAAACACTGAAAACAAACACACCGGAGCGCATGTACTGTTGTGTCTTTGATCCGTCCATTATGGGATGGCAGAGTGCAGTAGAACAATGTGATTGCATCAGTAGACCCAAAAAATTGTCCCACTGTGCCTCAGTGATGGCATTAGACTGATTCATGATCACATGGTGTGTCACTTTTTGCAGGGCAGTGAAAATGGCGATGGTGGCTGAATTTCTGGGGCAACTGGCCCTCAACCCTGAGGTCAAGCCAAACAGCTTTTACACTTTTTTTTTTTTTACATGACATTCTTTATCTTATTGACAGATGTATTATTTCATTCCACAGTCCCAGGAGCCGAAATACCCGACTGTTCTACCTGCTTTGGACTTTGACCCTGAAAAAGATGCTGCGAGGATAGAGACGGCTATCAAAACCAAAGGCAAGATACACGGCGTGCATTCCGATTGAATCCATGCAGCTGAAGTGTCTCTGTACGGACTCTCGGTATTTGTGAGTCAGCATCCTGGCTTTAAAAAAAAAAAAAAAAAACATTTTGGGAACTGTCCAAGTCTGTGACCTCAGTGGTACCAGAACAGTGTGCAAAACATTCAATGGAAGCTCCTGGTAACAGCAAAAACAAGGCCTCCATTTTGTTCGGATGGTCATTTGTTTCCGTGAAAGTGTTGATGGTGTACTTTGACTATTCTAGGAAACAACAGAACAATTGTTTCCGTTCAAACGTACCGACACCTCAAAGGCACTTTGCTTTCTCAAATCATTTGTTTGGGAGAAGAAGAAGAAGAAGGAAAAAAAAGCAAAGCTTTTCCATATTTTTTTTTCTAGGCCCATTTGATAGAATGATCATGTCCACCCAGAGCCGGTAAATGTTGAAATGAGACTTTGACCCTCTCACTTGCATCGCTGCCACCAAACACTACTCAATAATTCACCATTGTATGACATTGGCGGCTAAATGTATCCGTTTAATCAGGAAAACGCACCCTAACAAAATCATGACCCGACCTTCAACACAGTAGCGACGGGCGTGTTTAGAGATGCGTGACGTCATACGAAAACTTATCTGTAGCGCTGGTCTTGATTAAGGTTGTCGGTGAGCAGGAGCTGGCAGGGTACACCTTGGATTGGTCGCCAACCAAGTCGCAGGGCACATCCAAACGACCCAACAGTTCAAACTAGCATTCACACCGATGGGCAATCCTTCACATACGTGTTTGGAATGTGAGAGGAAGCCGGCGTGCGTGCAGAAAACCCGCGCGGGGAGAACATGCCACCGCTACCCAGAAGGGCTGATGTCGAGATTCGAACCCCAAATAATTCAGCGATGTTCTTCTGTTGTACAACTACAAGAAAAAAAACTTTAAAAACAGAATTTCACTGAGCGCGCTAATCAAAACTTAGCATTATCTTGTATTTTTGAGCCACCTTTTGTTTTGTATCCTTGTTAAAGTGTTTACCGGTAGTTGTACTTAATGAAGTGTCTTTCCTGGCCTTCAGGTGTGGACGAACAGACCATCATTGACATCCTAACAAAACGCACATACTCTCAGAGGAGGGAAATTGCATTTGCTTATGAAAGGAGAGCAAAGAAGGTATAGTTTTTTTTTTGTTTGTTTTTTTGGGGGGGTGGGGTAAGAAATGATGAAACGTGATACTGTATTGTGCTGGGTCACCTCATTGTGAAGTCGGTTCTTTTAGGACATGATCTCAGCTTTGAAGGGAGCGTTGTCCGGCTCCGTGGAATCAGTCATCCTTGGCCTGATGAAGAGCACGTCCCAGTATGACGCCTCAGAGATCAGAGGATCCATTAAGGTGCACAACAGGCCACAATATCCGTGTAGCGTTTGTTCTTTTTGTCCGGCATGCCAGCAGGCCCGTTTCCTGAGTGGCACTGCCCTCTTGTGGACAAAGTACAGAATGCAGCCTTTTACATCCTGTCGATCTCGTGATTTTGAAATGTTCCATGTGTCTTTCAGGGCCTTGGCACTGATGAAGAAACGCTCATCGAGATTCTGTGCTCACGCAGCAAGTCGGAGCTGCAGGAGATCAAGCAAGTTTACAAGGAGTGTGAGTAACGAATCAAAATGAATCGGCCCTTGAAATATGGGGGGGATTTGCTTGCTCACTCTCCTCTTGAGATTAGGAGGGGTGAGTTGGAGCCTCTTTAACTCTAATTCTAGCAAAAATGTCCTTCGTTTTCATCTTTGTCAATTAATTTAATAAATTGGTTTTTTTTTCTTCATTTATTTAAAGTTGTTTATTTTGTTCGTCGTATAGTCCAGTCACTTATTGTGACTTTTTTCCCTTGAGCACTCAACAAATACTCAATTAAAAAAAAAAAATCTGAAAAAATCAATAACAAACTAATTTCTGCAGTTGCACAAATAAATGGAGTGGCAATGTGACGCATGTTTCTGCATCACCTCCCTTGCAATCTAAAATGGCAAATATTCCACAGTGTTCAAGAAGGACCTGGATAAAGACGTTGCAGGCGACACTTCCGAAACTTTGCAAAGCTGCTGCTGGCTCTGGTGCAGGTGCGCTCTGACTTGAATGCCAACGATGCGGTTTTATGCTCATCATTTTGAGACCGAATGCGAACCTTCCTTGTGCGCAGACCAAGCGAGACGAGCCTTCCACCGTGGTGGACTATGAAAAGATTGATGAAGATGCCAGAGTAAGTTGTGTCCACACTCGGTGACACTAACAGATTCATATTTACAAGGTCGTCACATTTCAAAGTTGTAATGTTTGAATTACAGTTGTCATAAAACACCCGCCGCTCCTTTTAAGCACTCTGAAAAAAATGCCCTTGATTGCTATTTGCTTGGTATTTAACATCAGAGGGGCTTAAGTGGGCCATAATTAATATAAATGCCATTTCCAAATGACTTTGCCAAGGGACGCGGTGTCATTTGTGCTCCTGATCCTTTTCCTGCCATCAATTATTTCAAACAGACAAAATGTGGATGATTAAAAAAAGAATTGGGACAACTTACTGACGTCTTTCTGATTCAACACAGAAACTGTACGACGCCGGCGTGAAGACCAAAGGAACGGACGTGGCCACGTGGATCTCCATCATGACTGAGAGGAGCGTCCCTCACCTGCAAAGAGGTTCAGCACACGTCATTGCTGTTTATACGATGCCTTTTTTTTTTAATGGGAACATAAAGCAGCTAACAATGCGCTCGTGTCCTCGGTAGTGTTTCAGAGGTACAAGAGTTACAGCCCCTACGACATGCAGGAGAGCATCATGAAGGAAGTGAAAGGAGACCTGCAGAGGTCCTTCCTGGTTCTCGGTACTTGAGATTGACATCGAATACGTGACTCGCAGTGTTACTTGCATGCGTATTTCTTTCTTTATTTTCTCTGTTTTCCCAGTGCAAAGCTTTGAGAACAAACAGCTGTACTTTGCCAACAGACTCCACGACGCTATGAAGGTAAGGAGATGTTCTGAGAAAGTGACATTGGAGGTGTGCACTCATGGCGACGTTAACAAGCACTTTGATGCCAACAGGAATGGAGTTTTCTACAGTAAATGTATTGATAGATCATAATACATTTGATTTGTATAGCGCTTAAAAAAAACACTCAAAGGCAAAACAAAACAGAACAACAAATATGTCCAGATGATGCAGTTTGGTCAAACCAGGTCTAGAATTATACATTTTGACAAATGTGCAGAGTTGGGACCTTGAAAGCTTCCCACTTTCTGTTTGGAGTTGAAGTTTCTCCCAATCTCAGTTGTGGTTCATCACACATATTTTTGATGGGGTTGACGTCAGGGCTCTTGAGTATTCCACATACACTTCTCCTAAAGAGGATCTTCCACTAACAAGTTTCGCCACATTGGAAGCATTGAATTGATTAATTAAAGGGTGTGTTCAAATACTTTGGTCCACCCTTTGTATGAGATGTAAGCAGGTTTAAGAGTAAAGGCAGCAAACTTGTCTAAAGATGGTTATACGCACGGTGCTTTTAAACCCCTGAACCGATTTAAAAATGTAAGATACAACACACAAGACAAAAAGTGTGTTTTACCGCGCATAGCGTACTCGAGGTGACCCAACACAACACGTTGTTGCAGTACCAAAACTGACCTGCGGGAGGCAGCATTGCGCTACACGGTAAACACAAAGAGTAGAAGTTGTCGTTGGGAAAAGAAATGGCAGAAGTGAGGCCAACCATGAGCTAACCAAAAAACCTATTTCCTTTTGAACCTCTGGCCAACTTCAAAGCATTTACAAAATGACAGATGTTATTAATGTACCCAACCGTACCAGCCCATTTAAATTCAGGGAGAACTTGACAATTCTTCTCATTTTCATGTTAACTTTCATTGCTTTACTATTTATATTCGTCAACAGCTTGCAAGCTTCGGGTTGCTTCCTAATTTGCTGTCGTTCCAATTCACGCCACAATCATGGAGGCTGTGGATCGCCTCAGCACGCGCTGGACCCCACGCACACACACGCGCACACACGGCTTCGTCAGTGTAAATATTGAACAGCTTTAACATTAATGATTGTTACCCCCAAACCAGTTTCTGAGTACATCAGGGAGCAAAGATCACTCTTAACGCCTTAGCAACTCAGGAAAATTTTGTAGAGGCATCTGATAATCAGGCCTTTGCTCATTTTGACCAGAAGAGGAGTGGGTGGGTGGGGGGAACTCAAATTCAGTGCAGTTATGTGTATATGTACGCTGCTGTAGAGCTGAATTGAGTGTAACCGGAGAAAGTGCTGACATGCTTTTGTTTTTCGTTCTCAGAGTAAAGGATGCAAGGAGAAGGTGGTGAGCAGGATCATTGTGTCGCGCTGTGAAGTCGACCTGAAGAAGATCTGCTCAGAGTACAAAGCTCACCACGGCCAATCTCTTCAAAAGACCATTGTGGTGAGTCCTTTTGTGCATGGCGTCATATGTTGCAATTTAATTCAAGCAGCATGATTTCAAAATGCTCTTTTTGTGCTTCGTGTGTAGGAACACACCAAGGGAGACTACCAGAAGGTTCTGCTGGGCCTCTGTGGACCAGAGGAGTAAATTCCTTTCACTTCACAAAAAGAAAATAACTGGAGCTGGTATGCTAAAGCAGCAATACAGAGAGAGATTTTGGGTTTTTTTTTGCTATATGAAGACTATTATTCAAGTAAAATAATAAAGCAGCACACCGGCTGTCTTCTTATCTGTAGTTTACTTTCTATCCTAAAGAGGGCGTTGTAGTAGCGTTTAAAAAAAGCCAGCATTTTTGGTTGAGGCCTCGCCCAGTTGATACCAGCTGATGAAATGCACATTGACAGTTGTATCATAAAATGAAACCACGGATGATACATGGCATTTACACGAATGTCCAAAACATATTTAAAGCGGTGAACATAAACTACAGTTTCTAAAAGAGTGCACAATTTGTGTCTTGTGATGAGTTGAATTCCTAAATTAATTAGGACAATGTCCAATACATTTTTACATTAATGTGGTACAAGAGTAAGTCCAAATACCTTCGCCTTATCCACTATGAGAATCTATGAATATGATTTAATCATTAGTGTGTTTTTCCGTGTTTGTTTGGTGCTAATATTTTAATTAAAAATGTTAATTTTACCTCCGGCAAAGATGATTTGCATAGCACTAAACAAGCGTATATGCAGTGTTTCTGCTGTTTAGTTTGCAGTCTCTCAGGATGGAATAAGCAGCAGCAGTGTTGTCAAGGCATTTCTACTGAAGTATAAGGGAAAAAAAACATCCCCAAAAGGCAACATGACTTGTGCTGAACACAGCGATGAGGAAGAGGAAGCTCATGAAAATAAGTCCTGAAGATCAAACACGGTTTTCAGAAATGAAATCATGTTTCCGTCAAACTGTTAAAAAAAAAAAAAGGACTTCCAATTTTAACTAGACATTGGATTTATGGTCATTTTGTAATAATACTGATGAGAACGTTAGCCCTTTGTGACGCTTTATGTTTATAGGCAAGAGGGGGAAAAAAATAAAATATAGCATAAAGTAAGCTAAAACAGTATTTTGCAAGGAGGGGCAGGGAATTTATGCGCCAATATGCTTGACAGATTAATCACTCCATCATAAAGAGGAAAGTACCGCCATATTTCCTCCTTTTTTATATGGATGTACAACATGCTGTTCTGCTCAAGGCCAGCCCGTGGGGACCGGCGGCGGACCCGAGGGGAAGTCGCTTCTCAATTGAAACCGCGCAATTTACTGTCCCAAATGCTGACACTTCATCATTCAGACGACTTTAACCCCATGAATGTCAAGCGGCGAGCATGCCGGAAAGGCGCCGGCACGTACCCGCATTATCATAACAACCACAGTTTGGTGACCCCAAAAAAATAAAAAAAAAGGTCGAGAATCATAATCACATTTTCATGTAGAATGCGATCATCAACAGTGTACTTTTAAACTGAAAACGATGGCGACGCACCAAGCACCACCCGTTCGACATTGGAAAAATCTCACATCACACCACCCAAAAATGTCACAAAAACTGTTCATGAAAAAAACTTTGACAGCGGTCACAGTAATAATTTCAATATAAGTAGTAGTAAATGAGAAAATTAACAACTGAAAATCAAACATTGGTTGTGAATTGAGCAGAATTATCTTAAAAACCAAACTCATGAAACAGCAACGGACAAAAATGATGGTCCCCTAAGAAAATAATTTGACCAGTGGGACATGTTCAACGCCGGTGTGCCCTCTAATTTGCATCACAGTTGTCTTCAAACTTGTAATCAGTCAGTCGGCCTACTTAAAGGGTGACAAGTCGTCATTTTCCTTTTTGGTGATATGGTGTGGACCATGCTGAACATGGACCAGAGGAAGCAAAGGGGAGAGAGTTGTCTCAGGCGGTTAGAAAGTAAATCGTCGACAAGCATGTTAAATGACAAATGCAAGCTTTTGTTTTCAAATTATCTGTGAAGAAGAAAAAAAAATCGCAATTCCAGTGAACCTCCAAAAATCGTACGGTTCGGGACGATCTCTGCTGCCAATTGCACAAAAAGGTTTGATTTGACGGCCTCATCCGAAAAAAATGGAAGGTCCTAAAATGAAATGAGTTCAATCGCAGGTTCCACCCCCGTACAAATTCATTTTGTCAAATAAAAACGGTGCCATCTGCTGAGGCGTTGCCATTTTATGTCATCCAGTGGCCATTTAGCAGTTCGCCAGCCGCCTGCATCCTCCCAAATTCTTGTCCCAGTTAGAGTGAACATGTGGAAGGCTCCCCCTCCGTCACCTTGGAGACAGAACCCAGGCGGGCGGCGCCCGCGGCATCCAGCGGCATTAAAGTTTCACAGTACAGCTGGAAGAGCTGCTGCCGGCCCGCCAGACATGGCGAGCGCAAGCGCGTGTGCACGCCGGAAAGCTTCGACTTTGTGCTGGTGATTAATTCATCCCACACAACTTAGAGGAGGGACACTTTCTTAAAAGGGAATCCGGCTCCCCTCTCACGCTGACACCGACAGAACCCCGGCTCACAATCCGGGGGGAGAACGCCAAAGGCTGTTTAATTATATAGTAGGAGACCACTAAGGTCTTCTTTTAATTGTGTGCATCTGTTTGTATGTGTTAGCCTGCAGCTCTGCAGGTCGCAGGCCTCGTCTAAATGAGAAATCCTACAGGCGAGGCTGGAAGACGCGCCTCCCTCAAACCGAGCACGGAGAACCAGTTTGATTAATATTTTCTTAATTATCATTATTTAATCTGGGCCGAGCGCGCCGCGTCAAAATGCGGCCTTTTGTCTCAGCGCTGAAGAAGATGCCGGCTCATTAGGGCGCGGCGAGATGCTGCGTATGGTAAATAAGAAGCTCGTGGCCCGGGGTGGAGGGATGTGCCGCGGGTGGGGAGGGGGAGTCAGCATCACATTGAAGGACATCTTCCCCTCCTGAAGGATGCTGCGGCGCTCGCGTTAACCAGCAGCAGACCACAAAATAGCGGATGCGGCGCCTGTGGCACCGTCAAGGCCCGCTCCCTTTTAAGCAGCAGACGAGACAGCTGTGAACCGGCCGGGCCATCAGTCAGCCTCCTTTGTACCATAGAGCAATGCTTGAAGTAAGAACACAAAAAAATAAAAAGCTAAATGAGGCTCGGCACCCCAACAGTCCGTCGGCAGACAATTCAGACGGACTGAGAAAAGTTTGACGATAAGCAACTTACTTTGTAGAGTTCCGTTCGGGGAGCTACAAACATTTTGCAAAAAGACTTTTTAGTGTGAACGAATGCAAGGCGTGTTGTGGCTACTTTGATGAGCGCCCGACTGATTATTTGGCCCGACAATTATATCGCCCATCATCAACTCCTTGAAATCGACCATTTTTAGCCTTTTTTTTTTTTTTTACAGTAACACATTCGAACATTCATTCATTCATCTTCCGAACCACTTGATCCCCACTAGGGTCGCGGGGGGTGCTGGAGTCTACCCCAGCCATCTCCGGGCAGTAGGTGGGGGACACCCTGAATCGGTTGCCAGTCAATCGCAGGGCACACAGAGACGAACAACCATCCACACTCACACTCACACTCACACTTAGGGACAATTTAGAGTGTTCAATCGGCCTGCCATGCATGTCTTTGGAATGTGTGAGGAAACCGGAGCACCCGGAGAAAACCCACGCAAGCCCGGGGAGAACATGCAAACTCCACACAGGGAGGCCGGAGCTGGAATCGCCGACGTGCTAACCACTTGGCTACCGGGCCGCCGGTTGTAAACTAGAAGGGACAAAAAATTATTGTATTCATCTCTCATATATATATATATATATATATATATAATTTTTAACTTTGATGTTTTTTGCAGAGCTGGACGTGCTTTATTGGTGAGCCTGAATAAGAAAGTGGTACTTCGAGGTGCCTTGACTTATAAGTTTATTTTGTTTCATGACCAATCAATTCATCGGTAAAATATATATTTTGTTTGAAAACATTTTTTTAAAACAATGTAAAGAAAAACTGGTTTCCCAGCAGCTCCTTGTGAGTGTTTTCATTTTGCATTTGTGTGTTTGGCTGTTTCTGTTCTGTTCAGTAATATTTGTGTTTGATCTGTGCCTTTAAGAGGCGTGGCCTAGTGCTTGACATCAGGACCGTGTTTGTGTGTGAGTTGTAGCCAACAGCAGCTCCTTGTGAGTGTTTTCATTTTGCATTTGTGTGTTTGGCTGTTTCTGTTCTGTTCATTAAATGTCTGGAAGTGCTTTGGCAACTGTGGCTCTCCTTGCCCACATGCCAGGGCATTACATGACCTGAATTGCTCCATTTTTTACCGCATGGGCACATTGGGGTTGTAAACATCACCTTCATTTTCAGACAAGATTGTTTGCTGGCGTCTGTGAGGCTACCTTAAGGCGCGTTCCCACGTTGCAATTTGTGTTATGCGCTTACAACGCTCTGATGCAGGAGTTGGCGGCCGAGGACCCCGATAGTTTCAGAAATTTCCTTCCAATGGATCGCACCAATTTTGAACTTTTGTCGGAGCGAGTGAGGCCGCAGCTATCAAAATGTGACACCCCAATGAGAGAGCTCGATTTTTTTGGATTTCTGTGTCGACGCCATTATACTTCCGCGTTTACGTAACGACGCGATGTTTTTTGTCACGTGATAGGGCAACGCGTTCTGATTGGTCGGGTTCATGCAACACGTTGCAAGAAAATAGAGCAAGTCCTATTTCATGCAACACGCATCCAACACGTTGCATGCCACAAAAGTCTGTCCAACTTCGGGGTTCACACGTTGCAATGTGTTGCATGCCACAAAACTTATGCCACAAATTGCAACGTGGGAACGCGCCTTTAGCTATGTTCAATATTAATTAGTTCGTGAAGCATTAAACTTTCCGGTTTTTTTTTGTTTTGTTGGATTTCCTTTTAACGTTACAAGACCACCATCATCTTCGAGTTCAGAATCGCATTTGAAAAATGCACAAACTCGCTTACATTTTTCAATTCCTAGAATTCAATTTACAGAGAGCCACAGTCGGAAGATCAAAGGCGTCGGAGCCGCCAGCTTTATGACCCGATTGCGTGACGTTGTGCAGGAATTTCTGACATGGGGCTGCTTGTGCAAAAATCATCGGTTACGAAATAGTTTAGCGAAATGAAGCAAGTCAGGGCAGGTTGCACAATATTATACAAATAGCGAGTGTGTGCCATCCACCTGCCAATCACCGTGTTTGCAGAGCTGGATCACAGCGTGTGTGTGTGTGATGTGTGTGTGTGTGTGTGTGTGTGTGTGTGTGTGTGTGTGTGTGTGTGTGTGTGTGTGTGTGTGTGTGTGCACGCAATTCATTGTGTCCAGGCTTGGTGGCCCTCAGCCAGAAGCGTTGATGCTAATTCTCAATGAAGTGCTTGTAATGGTGCGGCCCTGGCTTCAGCAGGCTGGATGCGCGCGGGAGTGCCGCAGTGGCGATGCTAATCTGCAAAGAACTACAAGGCGGCGGGGGTCGGAGGGAGGGACGCCCTCTTCATCAGTGTGGCATATTCCCATTTATTTACATCCTGGCTAATGAGATATGTGCTGCGCCGCTCGGTTAAGACAGAAAGACGTGAGGTAATTAAACGGCTTTGCTTTCCCGTTCATCCATTATCCAAACTCGCGGCTGCATACGTAATGTAATAATATCAAATAAGGCACAAATGGATGAGGCGGCCATTCCGGCGTGTTTTAGCGCCGGCGGCGTCTCGTAAATCTACACGCAGGTGTCACAGGAGAGCAAATGTAGAGAAAGTGTTGTCATGAATTTAGGAAGCATCAAAATATGTGTTCAGGAGGGCGGGAGGAGGATTTATTTGATCGACGCGACTCTTTACATAATGCGGCCGTGCAAGAGCACCAACACGCTGGCGAGTGTTCATCACAAGGCGCTCAACCTCTAACCCGCTGGAGATTCCCGATCGACCGAGTGGCTCTCTAATCCGTGTTGTCATGTTGCTTAATCCTGCCGACTGAAGGCGAGCCTCGGCGCATTGTCACACTGGCCGCTGGACCCCACGCACACACACACACACACACGCACGTGTTCAGGGCCGCGCCTTCATGCAAGAGATTGAAATCGGCCTGGCAGACACTCAAGCATGAACCAAATGTCAGCGGCGAGGCACAAGGAGGAAAGGAGCCCGTGTTAATTATCACGCAGGTTCACGAGTACGCCGAGCAGCAAGTAATTTCCCGGTCCCGCCGCTCCTGGGATACGTGGAGAGGGGACGATTTCAACTAGTAGGCAGTGATGGATGCGGGTTTGCCAATCACGCACTGGAATGGTGGAGTCTTCATCTCCTTCTGACTGATTGATGCCTTTTTTTTTTTTTTAACAAATGTGTAGCATGTTGCAAAGAATTTTACAGGATACATTTTGAAGTCTGAGATTTACATTCAGTTGTCAATACCAACAATGCTGGTAACGCGTTCCTCCAAAACATACACATCTTCCAGTAATGACTAATCTAATGTGTTACTTTTACCAGTCACGTAATCGGACAATATTTACTCTCCAAATATCACAAAATTTTACTGCGCAAAATATTTTTGGGCGCTCGATGGTCCAGTGCAACCTCACAGTGCAAAGGTTCGATTCCAGCTATGGCCTCCCTGTGTGGAGTTTGCATGTTCTCCCCGGGCCTGCGTGGGTTTTCTCCGGGTACTCCGGTCTCCTCCCACATTCCAAAAACATGCATGGCAGGCTGATTGAACACTCGAAATTGTCTCGAGGTGTGAGTGTGAGCGTGGATGGTTCGTCTATGTGTGCTCGGCAGTTGGCTGGCAACCGGTTCAGGGTGTCCCCCGCCTACTGTCCGAAGACAGCTGGGATAGGCTCCAGCACCCCCTGCGACCCTTGTGAGGATAAAGCGGATCAGAAAATGGATGGATGGCAAGTATTTTTCCTCAACCTGATGATGACATTAATCGGTCGATGCTCCTCAGCCACCGTGATCTCTGTTTTCTTCCCGACATGTCAATGCGGGTAACAAACAAGACAAGAACCACCTATCTGGTGCCGTGGGCTTGACGGACGTGTCGGGGTTCGACTTCTTTTCCAACGACACGTTTCCCATGTGACACTTAACCTTTTCGAGATTTCCCCTCCCGTCGGTTTGGTCCGTGTTAATTAACCCTGAGCACCCATCAGAGAGGTGGCGACGTCTAAGCTTCAGTCGAGATGATTCTTTCGAGCGATCCGTGCCACAAAAGCCATGCGAGCGAGCGTGTGTGTGTGTGTGTGTGTGTGTGTGTGTGTGTGTGTGTGTGTGTGTGTGTGTGTGTGTGTGTGTGTGTGTGTGTGTGTGTGTGTGTGTGTGCTTTTGCCAAGGAAGAGGAGAAACAAGATGGCATAAGTCTGGTGATGGCGTTTGGGTCGCTGTCACCGTTTTGTCCTTGTCAATGGGATGAAGTTGAACGGCGCAGCCTGACCTCCCTCAGGTGGCCATGGATATGCAAATGAGGGCAAAAATAGAAGCGCTTCTTCTTGAAAAACAGGAAGAAAAAAAGGAGTTGGGGAGTTTCTTTTCATTCATTTTGGCTGCTGGCAGAGATGGTGGAAATACACAAAAGCAAACGGGTGAAAAGAGGCGCTGATGGCAGGAAAAGCAGCATTCACTGGGCTTCAAGGAAAACGCCGCACATGTGAAATCATCCAGTTCAGAAATCGCTGCTTGGGAATCGACGATGTTGGTTACGGCAGCTGCCCGCCACAACTTTCTTGTATTGAGTCTGAAAGTGTTTTTTTCTTTTGATAATCATGTGCTTCTCTCAGTTCCAAACCATTCATCTCGGTCACAAAATGTATTAAAAAAAATGAAGAGCACAAGCTAGCAAAAATCAGTTAAAAAAAATATTTGGGGAGGTTTTTGGGGAAGGGGAAAATCCTTAATTTATAATCCCACAAATGCAATATTCACCAGAATGCCGTGTTTAACCCTTTCAGGCACCCTGTAACCCACGGGTGTCAAAGTCAAGGCCAGATCTGGCCCGCCACATCATTTTATGTGGCCCGCGAAAGCAATTCATGCCAACTTCCACGATGTTTGCTAAAGTCTGATACCAAATTTCAAATTGTCATATATATCGTAATAATCACAACGTTTGAACAATCCATTATTCTTGACTTCTGATGTCAAAACTAGTTATCCATCTATTTGTGGTTCGCTATGTATGTAAGTACTAGGTGGTGAAACGTTATTTGGTTTCACATAATTCACAGTCATAACGGCCGTCCAAGGGAAACCGTAACTACAATATGACCCGCGACAAAAAATGAATTTGACACCCCTGCTATAACCTGATGACGTGGTAGTGTCGTCCACTGTAGTAACCGCTGTCCCTGAAAGGGTTAAACGATTGAGGGTTCAGTTCAATGGTGAATTAGTTGTACTTTCAATCGCATTCTATTAATTAAACCGGGTGCCGCAAAAAATATTGGGGAAGGCTGGGCTACAGGGTCAAACCTTTAACCTTCTGTCATCTCCCTGAGTGAAATATGCACCCCAGACAGGTCACATATAGTGCATATGTTTTGTACTCTAATAATCCTTTTTTTTTTGTCTGAAAAGTACGATTTCTGTGTAGAGGCTACAGGGTTGAAACCCACAAGTCAAAAAAACAGCGGAAACATTGATGATGAAAGAATCGCTGCAGCACCACCAGAGGCTTTATGCGCCGTGTTCTCGGGGGCAAATCTGCACCCTATCTCCGCGCCTCTATCTGACGTTTGTCTAAAGCACATAAAGACAAAGACAGGAAGTGTGATTAGCCACAGAGGATAGCGGCGTATCTCGCGCTCCCCTCCAGGATACGTCTTGAGGTGAGGCTGATCAAAGCTGTGCCCACAGACACGACGAGACTGAAGCAGCACTTTTTCAATGGCTATTTCTGCCTGAAGACACGAGAGTTTGGCGGTTTAGGGGGGTGGGGGTGGGGAGGGGTGTGATGTTCGAGACATATTTCCCTCTCAATGCCTTCACGAGAAAGTTTATACATAGCCGTGGACTGATATGAAACTTAAGCACGATTTGACGTCCATAATTGGACGATTTTCTAAATGAGCAGGGCTACCTTCACACACCCTAAATTCAAATACATTTATAATTATAATTAACAAATGATCAACATTTTTTAAATACTCCTTCTATAACCAGGAAAAACAGATGCAACTTCGTCTACACAGTCACAACATTGTTTGGAGCCATGAAAATATCGCCGCTTTAACCAAATCGTCGTAGTGCTTTCCCACGCCAGAACAACGAGGCGCTCTAAGCACCGGTCCACACGCTGGATGTCAAGTCAGACATTTAAAAAATAAGTTCCCCTCCTCCTCCTCACTCTTCTGTCTTTCTGTGCGCGACGTGCACACACTCATGGCCGGCAACAAGGCGCTCTAAAGTGGCCATGCCAGTGTACTATCCGAAGGGAATATATATTTTCGGAGTGTAGTGATAGCTTCCTAGCTAACGGCATACCACAATTGCACTGCCTAACCACTGATGGGAACGAAGGAGCTCAATATCTGAATTCAATTTACAGCGACTTTAATAGCGATGAGTTTGTTTAGAAGTGTGCATCAAACTGGTAGCCGTTTGCATTGAACGCAGTACCAATAAGTACCATTCAGTTTCAAAAAGGTTGTTGCCCCCCTGTTCTAAATCGTTCAAGCTTCTTGACCACCACTAGGGAAACTTGAGGGTTCCGTTACCTCAAGAGGTTTCACGCTGGGTTTAGCTCTGGAGGCTGACCTTAACATACTTCTCCTTGAGCCACTATAATCAACAACCATAACAATCGGATAACCATTATCTTTGCAAGCGAGCAAAAGTACACATTCAGCAGAGGATCAAATATTTCCGCCTAATGTACATTTGGCCTCCAAATTTTTACCCTCACCACAAGGACGTAAAGGTTAAGTAGGACACGTCATTACCATAAATTCAGGACCGGGGCGGGGGAGACTGCTTTTTCAAGAAACCCTCTTTGAACTGGTGCCATTAGACAGACGTTCCAAAAGCCCTCAGCTCAGCACACACAAGCAGACTGAAGAACAGCTTTTGACCCAGAGCTGTGGCTGCTCTGGCCCGCGCCAAAAAAACACACAAGATTTAATAAATACGAGGCATTATCCATGGGAACACATAGACAATCTGCCATATGAGCTAAGCAAATATGAAGACAACATGTCTTACACGGATTATAAAATGTTTTTTTTTTGTTTGAAAATCCCCAATTTATTGGCAAGTATTGTGGTAAATGTAACAGTCACATTTTTTTTTGGGGCGCGTCAAGGTCGGTGATTGTTCTCGCCTCTTTCTTATGGTCTGACAAAAATGTCACATGTGACAAGTGTCACACTTGGCACAGCGCCGCTTTCAAGTGCAGCGTGTGCGCTACAGTGGAGGAGCAAAAGGAGGCACAGGTACATTGTCTTGGCCTTAGGGGCTGCATTTGCGAGTGCGAGCCTCGGCCTGGTAATTGAGGCGACGGAGTGTGATAAGACGCTGCTGGTCATTACAGAACCGTGTTAGACTCGCTTCCACCACAAGGACCACTTTGATTGTTGGGCTTTCAACACTTACAGGTGTTGGAATGACAGCTCATTTGGATTTCATGACTTTGTTTTCTGTTTCTCCCCTATCATCCATATTTGATTTATTTGCTTGTGCAAAGTCGCCCGCCTATGGAATGACCCCCGCATCTCATACAGGAGGTATGAGATGCCTTCGCTTGCATATGTAAATGATGTGTCTTCCTCTGCTAAGTGAATAATAATTTCAATATGTTTTATGATTATACAATGCAGAATGTATCCATACGGTAGCTCGGGGAAAGGGAATTTCATTTAAATTCAGGACAAAATATTTGTGTGCACTTTTTGGGGGGGAGTTGATCTAATATACGGAAGAGTATTTTATTATATTTTAATGCTGAGATACAGATATGTAAGAGAAGGCTTTAAAGCAAAGGAAAAAAAAACATGTACAGGTACACAATTTTTCAAAATCTTTTTGTGCACATTTTCACAAAAAACAACTCACTCTAAGATATCAGGATTATACAACTGAATGTTTGTCCTGAAAGTCTTTCAGAATGCTCAAATTAATACGGTGGCTCTCTCATCTGTTTGAACACAGCCAAGTGCCTGGTAGTAAGTTTGTCACGGATGCGTTCCCTCTTCATGGTGAGTCTGCCATCCGTCACAACAGCCGCTTCGCCAAGCCATCATACACGTTTGTCAAACTATTAAGCGTTGACTATATCCATGTTTTTTGAGGACACACATTTAGTCACTCCTCATGCACTTCAAACGAAATGTCAACGGTTCTGTTTGTTGTTGTTTGAGTACACGCTCTCTCTTCTACTGATGCACAACCACAGTTTGGGGGATGGAGTCGCTGGTGAGCGATATCTGCAATTGTCATTGTTACAATGTCAAACTACTCACGAGAGTAAAACATTTTTAGGGTGAAAAATTGATCGAGGGCCACTCCATGTTCACCCGCACGTGGCCCACAGGCCACAAGTTGCCCATCCCTGATGTAGACTTTCATAACATGTTGGATATAGCCAGCAAGTCATTAATTTGCTTTTTCATAACGGGACAAATTTCCGTGCTGGCCTCTAAGCCTCTAAACTATGAGACTAAATATATACTGACAATTTATTTCAAAGAGAGGAAAAAAATATATCTGGAAAAAAAAAGCGACGAAGAAGAACTTTACTCAAGGATAGGAAGCACATCATTATAACGGGGAAGAAATATTAAAAAGCGGGATATGAAAGAGTGAGGAGTTACTCGCCTTTGGCTACTCCGACTGGCTTCAAAAGCATCTGGAGATCTTTCCCTCCCTCAGACTCTTGCTCTCCCTTGTTGTTTGACTTTATTTGCCAGCTAGCGCTCACATTCAGGCTGGGGAGTCTTCCATTAAATAATCAATCACATAGAGCGCCGTAAAGGCAAGGGTCCCTGTTGTGTGTGTGTGTGTGTGTGTGGAGGTTATGGAAGCATAAACACCAACACGGGCACAGAAGCAGCCACCTTACACCTCCCGCTCCCGCCCGCTTGTGTCTCTTTGACACTTCACACTTCAATCAGGCTTGCCCTCGCGGGACTGTGACCTGGCCGGCCTAATTACACACAACTATGAAAGCTGAGGGGAGCGTAAGTGTAGGTATGAAGGTAATTACCTGTTTTTTGCCTCCCTCTGCTCCTCTTTTGTCTCTCATCATCTGTGACACGGGGCAGCGGGCTGTCAGATTAGAGAAGGACATTAACACATTACTCCCTTCTCCCTCATGGATAATGGAACAAGGTTTTCATTTGAATGATAAACAAAATGACTTGAAGACAGTCCGGGCAGATCACTGGCATCTGCCCCCTCCCACGACACCCTACCTCATGCAAAGCTGTATTATGCAAAAACAAGGGACGAAGGATTTTTTTTTGGGGTGGGGGGGTCCCGCGTACACGTCTGCGTATCTCCAAGGCATGTTGGGACAATTATGAGTCGGTGCAAGTCACTCTACCTTGCTAATGTGATGCAGCACGATGTGCGTTGCTCTTTTATCCCAGCCGCGCTACTTTCATCTGCAAAGTTCGACACCAAATCCCGTCTTCTTCACATCAGCATAGACTTGCAAACGAAGGCCGCCCTAATCACGCCCTGGAAAACAACAAAGCCGCACGCGGTGTATGTCCAGGGGGGCTTGGAGAAGTCTTGACCTTGTCAGAACAGCCAAGTCAAATAATACAACGTGAGCTCTTGATGTGTTAAAAGGTGAAAAAGTAAATATATTTGGAGGGGAAAGACTATTGTGCGTCGCGTCGCTGTAGTGCTGTTTATTTTCATTTAGCAAGACTTTCAATTTAAAACAAACTCAAGTTATTTTAGTTTACTTTGCTGCCAATAAACAGCTTGGGGGGAATGTTGTTCAGCAGTGACGCGCCCAAAAAAAAAAAAAAAAAAAGGCACTTCGAGTCTCCCCCCAAAAACGGCGGCGGCGCGGCTCACGCAACACCGCCGCGCTTGAAGAGAGACTCGTCAGAAGTGCGTCTAAAAAGGGAGCATTGAACATATATTGGTTAACATCCTCTCACTGCAACTACAATTAATGTGTGAAGCTGTGCTCGAATCGCACTTTGTGCCATCCACCTGCCAATCACCGTGTTTGCAGAGCTGGATCACAGCATGTGTGTGTGTGTGTGTGTGTGTGTGTGTGTGTGTGTGTGTGTGTGTGTGTGTGTGTGTGTGTGTGTGTGTGTGTGTGTGTGTGTGTGTGTGTGTGTGTGTGTGTGTGTGTGTGTGTGATGCACGAGGGCTGGCTGCGTTAACTGGTCGTTTGAAGATGACGAACAACCACTCCGGCTGCCTGCGCGTAAAGTCCCAAATTGTAAGAAAATCAAAACAAAAAGCAAGGAAGGAGGTGTGTTGGAATTTTTCCTCCATCAACAGCGAGAGCCTCCTGCTTCAAGTGAGCGAGGAAACAAACCCGTGAAAAATAACGAGGCGTTTTGAGAGATTGATTTGGGGGGGCCTTAATGATTGGGCCCCACCGATTCCACCCGACAGCAAGTGACCAGGAAAAAGAACCGGAGCGTTGGCGTTTTACCGACATTGCTGAATCTGCAAAACATTTCGTTTTAATCGTGGAGCTTTTTCAAATCAATCACGCACGTTTGTGCGGTTTAACGCGGTGCCAAGATGAATTGGAAGCAAATAGCGCACGTGATACAGAAAGCCAGAGTAGTTTTTCTAGCATGCAGCCTTTAAATTAAAAAAAATAATAAAATACTCGCCGCTGCGTGGTCCCATTTCCTCCTCATTTGACAAACTGAGTCGTTTTCCAAATGCCCATCCCTAAATAAATGTCCTGATACGCACATGGTGGCATTAGCTTCTTCATTTTGAACCTCGCAGCTAGTAAAATTCCGCCCGAGCGCTTTTGTTTAATTGACTTGGCGCGACTATTTTCTCCGCCTTCGAGTCTGTTGTTCTTCAGGGAACGTGAACGATTCGCCTTCGCCGGCGTTCTCCGGCGATTCGATCATCCAGAGAGCTGCCAATCTAGACATCTCGGTATCTCGTCGAGATGGAGCCCAGAGGGCGCACAAAGACACAAAGTCCCTCGTCAGGACACGCCGCCATCTTTTTTTTTTTTTTTTTTTTTTTTTTATCAATGTTGACCAGACAGGCTCTTGGTGTCGCCGCATCGAGGGAGCTTTTGCGGTCCCTTTTCTTTATCATCTCGGGTCAGGAGATGTGCCGTGTCTCCACCTTGAGAATTGCGACAAAGGAAATACTCCGAAGGTATGTGACAAGGAAAAACCCAAACCGGCAGATGAGTTCAAACTTCTCGAGAGATCCAAAGCTTCTTCCGCGAACGGGGCGTTGTCGCAACTGCGGCGAAAGCTCAAAGAGGACAAATTAAAGTCGGCGAACAATTTGTCAAAACGACTGCGGCTCACTGGCTGGCGATCGGCGTTGACATCATTTCAATTATTTCCAGGCAGCATTAGGAGGGAGGCGCGGATTAAAAAGATAAAACGCCGGCTTTTATCTATAGGCCACTTTGCTAATGAGATGGATTAAAACGCGTTCTGCGAGGGGAATTAATTTGCACGTGAATGGCAGTTAGGAGGCAAACGTGTCGAGCAGATGACTCAAAACCCCCCGAGGGCGCTCCACGGTTAGTTTGGCACAATTTAGAAATTACACAAGTCGTTTACTAAATAACAGACTGATCTTTTCCCCGCACTGCATTCTTTGGCGCTGGCTGTCACTTGACTTTCAAATGTGTTGAAAATAGGTTAGTCTCTCCCAGTGAATGAGGCCTCACGGTAGGAACCGCTCGCTGCAATATGGTCATTTATAATTCATGAGGTGGCTCGTCCCCTAAGTTAATTTTGCCCCGGGCACTGTTTATTTCTGCTTTGTACTTTGTTTAAAGTGAGTTTGTTGACAACTCTTGCACATGTCAAACTATCACCGCTAATAATTGCTTAAGGAGATAGAACTTTTGCAAATGTTGGTTCCACCAGAGGTACATTCTGCTCGCCCCGCGCACAACTTCTTCAGATGAATTTTTGATTCATCTCCGACTTGCTGTCGACAAAGAAAAAAAGAAGTCCTCTGTAATTCAAAGCCATGGCTGTGAGAGAAATGTTAAAAAAGAATAATGTAGCGCGCTCTCCATAACATCCTAGTTTTCATGCGGAATGGGAAGCGTCTCCCTCCGCCAGCACCTCGCCCCACCACCCCCACCCGCCCTATTTCTTTTTTCTTTCCCTTCGACTTTCTTCTTCTTCTTCCTTGCATATTGACCAAAGATCGACTGCGCTGCTGGATGATGACAGTCCCACTTGCTGGATTGACAGAATACATTGTAGGAGAGTTGAGGGCCTTGGGCGCTACCTCTATGGGTCAACGGCGTTCCATTCTCCGCGCCCAAAGTGACATTCTCTCAATACGAGCCGTCACTTGATTAGTGCCAATTATCCAGGCTGTCACTTTCCCTGGTGAGCGTGGCCCAGGATGCGCCCCACCCCACCCAACCCCTCCACCCCCGCGCTTCCCGTCGACGGCGGACGCGCGCTAAAAGTCTGCGCTCGTAGCTGTAGGCTGTGGGAATCATTTGGAATGCAGAGACGAGGAAGGAGGGATGGGGGTGGATGATGGGGAATGAAAGACACGCGGGAAGCAAGTTTGGAGTTTGACAGTGCGATAGCGTTGACTTCCGAGACGGTTACGAGGGGAGTGTCGGTTCCCCCCCACAAAGACGTCTCCCCGGGGCTGCACCAGCTTCCATAAGTCAATCAGTCAGAAGCTTGATATTCAGCCGCGCGCCGTCTACCGCGACCCAACCGGGTGAACGCTCACTCCGACATTCACTTGGAAGTGCGTTGGTTTTAGGCAGAAACTGAGCGACAATAACAGCCATGTGGTGAGAATGTAATTAATGCGCAAGGAAAATAAATATAGGCCGCATTCGGAATCCGAAAGGACGACCGTAAATCTTTGACGCCAGTGAATCAAACCTAGCGCAAATATGTGTTAGCGGCTGGTGCAGAGCCTAAATAAACACGTCAAACAAAGGCGGGGCCTCCTTAACGCGTGTGGACTCAAGACTGGGAAAAGACGGCAATTATTATGATGAGATCATTTGTGCACAATTACTTTACCGTTTAAGAAACAAAACATCTTGGGTTTTTTTGGTCAAATGGTCAATATTTAGCTATTTTATCTCGTAAAGTAATTTATATTGAAACGCCACATTGTATTTACAAACTGAGTATTTTCTGGTACTGTGCTCAAATCTCCAGGACACGCCCACAATTGCATACAAAATAAGAAAAAAATGTGCACAAAAATTGGAAAACTTATGCAAATTCTCCCAAAACATTTTTGGGAATGGCTATCTATTTAAAATCCTTCTAAATTCTTGGTAGTTCAGTTACATCAATGAAAATCACATCACATCTTACGTGCTAACATGACAGAGCTCTTTGAAACACTCTGTCGCATGCATGTTGAGCCAATGTTTATTTTTGCTTTTAGTTGTGTGAAGCACATTGAGTTGCCTCACGTGCTACATAAATGAATTTGCCTTTGCCTTGCCATTTCAAAATATGCTCGAACCCTGAAGTGGTACGTTACCAATTCAGAGAAAATATGCCTCGAAAGTCGCACAAAACAGTTGAAACAGCTGCCAAACATGCCCTCGAGCAAGGTTTAGGGGTACTAACCCCAAAAATGTTTTTTTTGCTCAAATACACAGTATGTGCCAGCACGAGTCAAAACATGGCAGTCTGATGAATATTGTGTTGATGGAATCAAACGGAATAATTCATTCACGTAAGGGTCCCGGTCATGGCGAAATCCATTCACTTGTGAACCGGATGTGGCGTTGAAGCGCAAATAGCACATTAGCTGCGATTATGTTCATCCTTTAAGTTACGTTGTTAATTTATGAACAGTCTTTGTTGTTATGAGTCGGATTTTAACTTGACGCACGGCACTTTGCTCTGAAGCTGTGGTTATTTTTAAAGTGCTCTACAAATAAAGATGAGCTGTGTTTAAGAGGTTTCCCTGCCTGACATATATTTTTTTCCTTTTTGTATGTGGTTATCCCATACATACATTGGCTTTGTTTCTTCAGGTTTTACCATGTACAACACAGTTTTCAATTCTTATGTATCGGTGCATTCCATTTTTATGACATTTTTGGACTAACTAGCGGTGGCTGAGAGCCGACTGGTCTGAAAGCTTTATCGTCACCTGTTTGCAGGTGTCGCCACAGATTTTTCTCCAGCAACTGCGATATTTTCCCGCTGTTCCTTCGCAAAACACAAGCCCTGTGTTATTGAGGCACTCTTTAAACAGTGCTGCGGTGTATTTACTGATCTATTTCTTGCAGCTTTTATGTCGTTACTGTGCCTCTTGTAACATTGCTGCATTGTGCGGCGGGCGCCGAGCTCCTTAGAACGGCAGAGGTTATCCTCAGTGTGGATGACTGCAGGGGAGTAAACACTATTGGAGCGCGAGTGAATATTTTGTGTGAGAGGACATTAATTATTCATGGCCGCCTCATTGTGTATGATGATGTGTCAGGATGTTTGCCAATAAACAAGAATATTCCTTGTAGGATTGATACGATATGAAAAGTTGTGGAGCTAGTTTGTCGCACTGTGGAGAAGTCTGACGAATGCAGTTTTTTGCGGGAGACCGGGTACTTATTTATGGAAATATCAATATTGTATTATAACGCCGTATCCTCTCCACTCAGTAAAAACAATACAGCTAATATAACCTGGACTGTGAGACATTCAAGTGCATTTTAAACCACTGGGTACAAAGCTGTGTCATCAGATTCACAAAGGTAAACTTGGGAAGTCCACTGCAGATATTTGCCGGAACCCCCCCCCAAAAAAAAACACTGCGCGCCTCCTTTCCAAGTGTTTAGCTCCCACACGGAGGCTCTAGTGACGTATGGCGCGTACCATTGGCTCAAGTGCACAGTGATAAGCTCCGTATGTCCATGGGGGGATTTTGTTTCCCTTTCATGGCGCCCCCGCCACCCGTCTCCCCGCAGCGCCCCAGGGAATACACCAGCGCACAGGCAGGAGTGCAGCAGGCCGCACGCCGGGCGTTATAATTGCTATCTCCTCCTCGTGCAACACTGTGAACTGCAGAGCACGGTGATTAAATGGAAAAAAAAAGAAAAAAAAACGGCATCACAGTTTTTACCTTGCAGGCAAAACAGCAGGGTCCTCTGGGATGGGGTCATCACGGCTCCCTCCCTCTGTGATCTGTGGATGGGGGTGTACCCGCTGTTCACTATTATGTGTCAGTGCAGAGAATCCAAATCAGTCAAATGTTCACGTACAATGGCGAAAAATTGAACACATATTTGAACTTGAGCGCATTCAGTAAAGTTGCCGACTTGGGTATCTACCTCATACATCCATCTGAAATATGTCATTAGGAATGCACGTGTTATGCATTGAGAAATGCATCAATCACGTTGACACCACCACACTTTTATCAGGGTCCGCACTTTACTGGCCCGTGACCCAATCTGCCATAGTTTCATAAAAGCAAGTTGGAATAATCATTTTAGTAGGCCAGCAACTCATGAATATTTGAATAATCTCGAGTCATCTGTAAATTATGTTGTCGATTAATTGGACTTTTAAAAAACATTTTTAATATTCTCATCCCTATTTTCAAAACAATGCACAAACCTGCACTAATTAAGATTCAGTTAGGTTTTAGGTCCCTAACATGTCACAAAATGGGGAAAGTGTTGGTTATTGTTTCCCAAAGTACAAATGTTTTTCAACCCAAAAATAATAAGTTTGCTGTCATGAAGATCAAAGAAATATGAGAATATTTTCTGTTGAGAGGCTGAATTTCCGAGGTTTGGGATAACTGTAAATTAAACAAGCTGACAACACAAATACCTTGTCACAATAGAAAAAAAAATGTACTATGCTTCTTCATGCTGTAGCAAGTAAATATGCTATGTGTAAATAAGCTAGCAAACAATACAAGGTTCTCACATATTTACTTCTCAGCAAATGATTATTGTCCATGATCCAGATGACATTTAATTCAAGAGGAGTCCGAGGACAGCGAGAAATGTTGATATTTTTAATACTGCAGTGCCCGGAGCTAAGATGCAGCAAAAGGGTAAGCTAACGCTAGCATGTGTGGTTATTTTTGTATTTTGTAGCATTGTATCCACAAATGTTTCAATCACACAGGGGATAACTGCATGATCAATAAGAAACAATTCCACTTTGGCACGCTTGGAGCTGCTTTTGACTTGATGCGTACGAGGAGTTTAATGACATAAGATGTTTTTTTTTGTCAGCTATCGTGTCATGAACCTCGATGACATCATTGATATTTTTTTTCAGCGTAGTATGGACCGGTTTCATGTGACGACAATCCGACAGACAGGTACAGAAATATAACGAAATGATTTTAAACGCAACTCACCATGATGCTATTTGTATTTAGCGGGAGACTCCAACAAAACAGGCCAGTCTCGGTTTGTGTTCCCCAGTGCAGCGTGTTGTAAGACGGGAAATCGGAGGCAGTCTATTTAAAAAAAAAAACAACAACAAAAATAATTTTTCTTGTGTGCGTGTGTGTGTGTGCGTGTGTGTTTTATTTATTTATTTGGGGGTGTATTTGAGGATAAACATGCTTTCAGTCTAATTTTTGGTCAAATATTTCCTAACACTGGTGGCATACATACGGTCATAATGTATACTGCTGTGAGTTTCGCAAAGCGACACGAGTGTCCACATTGGTAGCATCTCGCAACTTCTATGATGAATAAAGTTGCATTACCACCCAATTATTGTCTGTGCAATACTTGGCAAAACATTTGCGCGACTTTCCCACTTCATCGCCGATAGTCCCAAAGTACCGCTCTTAGGAATCTCTGGAGTTGTGTCGATCGGAATAGCAGAAGCTAGCAAGGCTAACCCGTGCAGATGTACAGTATGAGAAGTGTGTCGCCCTCCCTCGTGCTGGCCAACAGAAGGATGAAAACAGCAGAAGAGCAAGTCAAAGTTTTTTTTAGCTCAATTGGCGGATGGGAAGACGGAATGCCAAAAAGATGTGATTGGCGATTTGTCGAATTAAATAGTTCAACGTTTTTGCGGATTTGTAAATTACGTAGCCCTGATAGCACCTGGCATTGCCAGTGGAAACGCATCAATAGTGAGTGAGAGCTGTGTTGAACAAAGCATGCACAGCGCAGTTGAAAATGGTTCTGAAACTCCCTCTGGTCAGCTTGTCGCCGATACAGCAAATTACACCTAAAAAATGTCAAATAACCAACAAAAAGCGATTGAGAACATTCCGTACCCTTCGTGGCTGAGGCAATTAGTGAAGAAGAGCTGAGGAAGAACAATAAACTGCTTCATTTCACGCTGTGACACAATTACTTTGGATTTAATCACGGTCCTATTAGAGGATTCGTTCCTGATTAAGCGCAGCTAGTTTGAACGCTCACTCAATCAGCGGCGACCTGATTTAAAGTTGTCTGTGGCCATCAAGGTGCAGATAATTCACCTGCAGCCATAAAGAGAATTAGACCAAGGTTTTACGCGGAGTTATTGTCCTTGGATAACCTGCACATACGCCCGCAGCCGACCAACGATCACATCGGGTTAATGGCTTTGTTAATTTCAAGACATTAACAACTGCTCGCCTGTCCCCAATGAACATGTCATACAAGGCAGGTCTTGCATTGTTAAACGGGCCGCTAAGTAGATTGATTCCTCGGTTGCAAAGCGCAGCGGCGATGTCGGCGAGCGGGTTAATTAAACATTTACACACAAACACCCCAACAATCTATTGTGCTCAGCTAATTTATGACATCAATATGCACTTTCATCAGGATTTTTCAGAGGCATATGTCCGCCTGCTCCGTGCTAATTGGCACCATGCCGCTTTAACTGCGCTGCTGTTCTTTTTTTTCACCCCCCTTTCTTTTTTTTTTTTTTTTCCGAGACTATTGAGCTCGCTGCATTCAACCATAATAGGGACATAGCGGTCCCACCAGAGTGCACATGCAGACTTAAGCACCTGCACCCACACCTCCACCTCCGCTCGCTTTCATCTTAGGAAGCTTTTCTGCCCACCCCCACACAGCCTCGGTACACACACACACACACAGACACACACATATCAATGCAACGTTTGTACACAACGGTCCACGCTAGAGATTCCTTCACAAGGCTCAATGTACAAGCAAGCACCTCTTCCGAAACTCTTTCGCAAAACTCCTGGGGTCACCAAGGTGGGAAAAGTTTTCGCTTTTATCACTTTCTTTCTTAGAATTCCGACATTTGCGAGTGCAACGCGGAATCGGGACCAGGGGCGCCAACGTTCTCCATCTTTTCATGTATCCTCGGCTGACGGGACGGCGGCGGGGGAGCAATCAATCACCTCTACGTTTTCCGTCGTTCGTGCGTGCGTGCGTCGCTTAATTTGTTCACATCGGGAAAACGGCACCTTGTCTCTTTGCCGGTCGTCACGGCGATGGAGCGTAAGGGCTGATGAATCCCAATCATCGCTCCAGATGCCGGGCCTCATTAACTACGGATGTGTTTGCTCATAGCTTCGCCTTAATACCTACCTCCAGTAGGCTACATGCTCGCATGTTGTTTTCCTCCCTTCCTTTCAAGTCGCTCCCAATTCACAAACACACACATGCCGCGGCAAAGTCTTTAATACGCGTGCCAAGCGTGCGCAGGCCCTGGGTAAGATTCCTCCCGGCTCGATGTGTATCCACAACAGCGTCTCTCCCTCTGACATATGTGGCGTGGGTAAACAACACGGTTAAGCCTAAAACAATGCGGGTCCCCGATGACTGCAATTATTTATGAAATCAAACACAATTCAGCACGTCGCCAAGTGGGACGGCTCTCCGACATCACTCGACAAATCACCACTCTTGATTGCAAACACGCCATGTGCCGCGCCACTTATCACAATAAATATCTGTGCCGTTAACTTCAGAAATGCATTTAAACATTGTAAAGTGGATCATGTGTAAAACAATGGCGAGCGTATTGGGCCTCGGGCATTCGATTCTCATCCCCGGGTGGTTTATGTAGGAGCCGGGGCTAAATTATTCAAGATGATGAGCTGGTATTGCTTGTGACCGCGGTGAGACATTGTCAGGAGTCAGGACAGTAGGCTTGCTTGAGGCACTGGGCTGCGAGCAGCTGCTGCATATGGTGCGCTCACTTTGGAGTGAGATTTCAAATCAAATAAATGTTTGTGAAAGGTGATGGGCTGAAAGCACAGCAAGGAGCAGAGGACCGACAAATTAAAAGAGGCGGACTGAAGGGTGAAGATGGCTCTTCCTACAAACGCTCACGAATGCAGGCCTGGATTTGGTAATCTGGTGATCCTGGCAAATTCCCACTCGACCGACCCAGGGATGGTTAACTTGACTTAACTTTGGGGTATTTTTCCAGCATTTTTTTCAACATTTCCCATATTTTGGTGGTGTACATAAAATGAATGTTTATCAAGAGGGAGGAAACCGGAGTACCCGGAGAAAACCCACGCAGGCACGGGGAGAACATGTAAACACCACACAGGAAGGCCGGAGCTGGAATTGAACCCCGCACCTCTGCACTGTATGGCGGAGGCGCTAATCAGTCGACCACCATTCTGCCGTAAATATGCCATATAAAGCGTCAAATGTCTTATCGGATGTCATATATACTTCCTATTGTTCCCTTTTTGCCCCTTTGCCGATATTAGCCATTTATGTTCTCATACTATTTCAAATAAACACTTTCAATTGTAAATTTGATTTTTAGATCAAATGCAATATGAATGCTGTGGGAAGGAATTGTAAGCAATTTTAGATTGACACACCAATAAGTGTAAAATGGTGTATCTTCATTAAAACGTGAACGACAGTGGGCCTTTCTGAAACGCCAGGGCTGGAAATAAGTCCTACCCCAGCCCTGCTTGAGGGGGACTTCAATCAAACCGTCATTTTTTTGGACAGACGCATACAAGCAGATGGTGACAAGACAACACCCTCAAACTTTCCTCGATGTCGGGGTCACTGACCCTCTCTGTCAGCGAGCCTCTCCAAAGTGATGTAACAGGAGACTGAGACAATTCCAAACAAACACGCACGTAGAGGGGAAAAACAACACTGAGGTCAGGCATAAATGACCTCCGTCAACACATCTGACTTGCTATTATTTGTATAATTTCTTGGAAATCTGGTTGAAAGTCAGGGTGAAAAAGACTTTAATATTACTATTTTTTAAAATTCTCGATGTGTTATAGTTTATACAGAGCACCGATTAAATTGAATGACCCATATAGTGTTGTTTTAGTGTCAACTCGCTGTGCAGGACAAGCAGATGCTATTCTTTTATTGGCCTGTGGGGCACCACTGATCACGCTCCACAAAGCCGACAACGATATGGCCGAACCCATGTGATGTGTAATCGATTTCATACCTGGATTCCTGAAAAACAAACAAAAAAAAATCAACCAAAAAAAATAAACTATTTAACAGCAGTTGCTATTCCAAGCTTTCCATCGTTAATTATGAGTTATTTCATGAGTTATTTTTCTAATCCGGAAGTAAAAAACGGTTGGTTCACTAAGACCCCGCCTCTTCCCTTGTGGCTCCCGTCCCCCTTTCATGAGGTTGTCCAAAAGCTGGTTGCTTCGCACAGCATCCATGAAACAGTAATGAACAGTTGTTATTGCTAGGCAGATTAGCGTCGCTTTTCCAGGAATCCCAAACAGCCCCAACACCACACACGGCTCCGAGCTCCCTGTCATTCATTTGCCCGCCTTCCGAGTCAACGGCTCGTCATCTTCACTCTGTCTGAAGTCGGTCGGCGGCTGTCTGAAGCCGCCATCCACGAGGCGGGAACCACAACTTTCAGGCCGGGGAAGCCCTGAGGTCAAATTCTATGAGTTTGAACGGACAGAGCGTCTGCTTGTCACAGCCAAGCAGCGCACCCAACTTTGGTTCAACTGCTTTTTAGAAGTGAGTCAGCAATATTCAACTCCAAACAATCATCAAAATTGTCAACGATCGACGAATCAGTTATTTACATCCTTGCTTAGCTTGTTGTGGACGAATGCACGCACTCACACACAAAAACAAGTTGATCATTCCGATGACGAATTCAAATGTAACGTTCGGAGCTGGCTGCTTATCGTGCGAAATTCTGCAGAACCGGCCGAGCGATGCCACACCTCCCCGCATTTCCGGTGAAGGGATTGTAGGCTCATAAATCAGCGGTAGATGATAAATACGCGAGGGCGACTAAATTAAATGGTACTTAGCCTCATGAGGTACAATGTAATAGATCTGGAGTCGGAGGTCTCGAGAAACAAAGAGGTGCGCGTCCTTTCTTCTCCAGCCAGCGGTTGTAAGCCCTCCGATGATGAGCCTTGGCACAAAGGAAAGCAAAGATCATAACAAGAGCTTCTGGAAATGGATCTCATTAGCCGCCTCTTCCCATCGCTTCCTGCAGCCCTCGGTGGGAATTTTCGAGAGGCGGGCAGCGCTGTCTCGCTCGCTCCCTCAGCTCTTGTCAAAACCTTCTTAATTATGATTAATTACACCGCCGTAAAGATTTCCTCTACAAATAAGAAGAGCCTCTCACTAAACACTCCATTATTCATTCATTAAAGGGCCGTTTGCCGCAAAGTGTAATTCCTGCTGAGAACGCGCCGCTCGTGACGAGAAGCCATGTTTTTTTTTCCCCGACCGCTCAGAAAAAAAACACATCGATTTGGGGAGCAAAGGACGCCCGAGCTGCGACTCCTCTGCATAGCGAAGCTTTTCCCCTCAGAGGCCTCAATTGTTATGGATGCTGTTTATGGTGCTGCGATGACAAGTGTGAAGGGCACGGCGTGGCGGAAGATGCACGGCTGGCTCGTCTGCTCGCTGTCTGAATAGGATATAGGATTGTAAATGGCCCCGCATCGTGGCACAGGCTCACGGCGCGCTAAAGCGATTTTTCCTTTTTATCCCCGTGATGACTTTTTTGACACAAAGTGACAAATATCGCTCGAGAGCTTAAACGTCTGTAAATTCATTGGAGTTGGGAGTGCATGCCTGTGTGTGTGTGTGTGTGTGTGTGTGTGTGTGTGTGTGTGTGTATGTATGCGTGACTGTTTGCAGCAGGGAGGGGGGAGTGGGGGGTTGTTCTATAACGCCTCTGATATGGTAGGAGATCAAATTATTTCGTCTGTCTCACATTGGAAGTTGCTCCCAAGTTTGCAGAAAGTCGTCGGAGGAAAACAGCCAGCTGCGAGTAAAACAGCGCGAGTGAGTGACAAGAAGGCAGACTAATGATAAGCTTTATGAGTTTTGATAGTTTTTTACGGCCTTCTCGCAGGCAACGAACGCCAAGCGCTACGGAGCCGCAAAGAAGAACAATGTGCCTTTGAGACGCGCTCGCTTGCACCGAGGCGGCCGCGTCCTTCCGCCTCCTGCCGCACATGCTTTACTGCCGACAATAAACCATTTTAGTGCAAAATAAATTGGGATCGTATTGAAATGCTGGCACTATATATGTCACGGAAGACATACAGTTATTTTTTAGCAAAGCTGGGAGCATAGTTCATCATCATGCGGCTGCCTCGATGGGTCTGTTCCACATCATTGGCGTCTCTTGCTTAGTTAGATTGTGAAGGTCAGAGTTCTCAAGCCGTTTATGGCTGTTTAACTTTGGAGAATTATCACATAGGCGCCGCTTGGCTGATATACTGCACCGCCCCAACCCACCTCAGCATTGTTCATTCCAAAGCCATTATTTGGACCCAGAGGACAGAAGGGGATGGCCTCACAATGGGATGTTTGCACGCACGGACCCGATTTCTATTGCAATGTCAAAACCATGTCTAGAACCCCCCCCCCTCCCAACCTTTTTTTTTTTTTTTTTTAATTTACACCGCGATAGGGCAAATTTGACATTTTTCATATTTTTCACTCCATTATTAAAAGTGATGGAATTGGCCAGCGGTACACACACATGCACAAAGAGAGACGTCAGTATGCGGGGTGGGGGGGGCTGCGTTTTTGAAAGAGTGCCCTGAGCAATATTGAAGGGGAAGGCGGGCGTGTTCTTTGCTCAAGGGCACCGCAGTAGTACTTGGGAGGCAAACTGGCGACTCTCCAGCAAACAGTCCCAATTTCCATATTTTGGTTTGAAGCAGCCCCCCCCTCCCGCCAGTCCCCACTCGAAGCCAAAATACTGCCACGAGTTATTCTGAAATATTGATCAAGATATGCCAAACAGTCGACACAGTTAACTTGGTTTGACTTCTGACATTTAAAGTGTTACTGTTATTGAAGCTGAACCCGTGTTTTGATGACTCGGTATGTAGATAATGGGAGGAATGCTTTTAAAAATGTGTTTGGTTTTTCTTTTGTCTTGTGACGCTCCCTCGTTCATTGTGAGCAGACGTGGTTGTTGTGATTTACGCAAATCTGTTTTTTTTTTTGTTTTGTTATTTCTGCATAGTGTATTAGCCTCTAATCATGGGCTAATAAAATAGTTTAGGATTTCGAACAAATCGCTTTTCGAACAGCCTTCTGGAACGGATTGTGGTCGAAAACCGAGGTATGACTGTACTATATACAGTATATAATTTTTTTTTCAGTGCTATTTTCAAATGGAAAACCATCTGGCACAAATCGTGACGTTAAAAAGACAAGCCACTATTGAGCAGTAGAAAAGGACCATTAGTTACCATATACCTGAAAGGTCCTTTGCCAGAAGGGGATATTACTTCTCTGGACCTTTCCAAAAATAGAACTTAGCCCAAACGCAAGCTTCATTGGTGGGGGGCTGTTTGAATTCTCCCATTTGGTCGTAAAACTATTTGGTGTTAATTGCATTGCTGCATTTGAAAACTTTGCAAACGTAATTAGCCCTTCCAAAGTCAATGGATTTGTGCACGGTAGCGCACAGCCTCCATCAGGAAATTAGCATAAGAAAGGATTTGAAAGTTCTCCACTCGAAAGCTGGAGGGGAGAAGGTTTCTCCCTGAAACGGCAAGGTGACATTTTCTTTCTAACTGTTGGCTGTTAATTGATGCTCCGCTGATTAAAGCACATTTTATGGAGAAGACCGGGGGGGCTACGTTTGCAGGCATGGATTGCAGCAGAGTTACGAGGCCGCATCTTCGTTTGGGTTGCATCAGAGAGCCACGTTCTTGCGGCAAAGCAAACTGCAAGAAAAAAAAAGTTGGCGAGGACAAAAGCTGCGGCAGACTCGAGGCCCGTTTGGGAGTCTGAATACTCATTTGAATGGCAGTTTAAGAACTCATATTTGAACTGCGGCGCTAACGAAATGAGCGCGTGTGCTGTACTACACAGGCGACATGTGAATTATGGCATTAAATCTTTTGTGAACAATCCATATCATTAATCACGACACAGTATTTGTTTGAGCAAAGCAGGCTCATAATTCAAACGCGCCTGCTGATTTATTTATGGGAGTGTGCAATTGATAAAGTGCCAGGAAGGAGCAATCTTTTAAAGCACCTCAGACAAAAAAAAAATAACCAACACAATCTGCATAATTTGCATTACTTACTTAGAAGTGTGCATCCCGGCCTTAAAGTAAAGACGTTTGTTTTATCCTGTTTGTGCCTATTAGCAACACATTAATTAATCCGCCATCCAAATCCTCATTAAGCCACCAGCTATATCTGAAGACCGTGTTCTTCTTGTTTCCCAGAATACAAAAGGAAGAACGTCGGAAGCGCTGTTGTTTCCACAACATCATCGTGCCACTACACCCACAAACACACACACACACACACACACACACACACACACACACACACACACGGATTTTTTTTTTCATTTGAATGCGTTCAAAAAAAATGTCAACTTTAGTCTAATTTATTGATCTGCCACTAGGGGGAGAGGAGTTCCTCCCAGGGCTCACCGTGGCAGCAATAATATGCAGCCATAAAGTACTGATGAGGTGGCTCAGTGAATATTTATGAAGGGTCCTGCATTGGATTCGCTCTCAGCCGTCTTCATTCCAAACGCTCTCAGTGGGCTTTATAGCCCATGTATAACGACACATCCCAGAGCACCAATCATATAATTACTGACGTCTCCAACTTGAGTGTTCAATTCAACGCCGTTTCCCTCCGCCTTTTTTCCGATCCTCGATCCATCAATGGTGTGAAAGAGCCCGGCTCCTCCATTTAATATTGTTTGTTTTGTTGTTTGTCAACACAACAGAAGGAGATGTGCTTTTCTAAAGCTCAGTGTTAAAGAGGCACCCCCCGCCCCCCACCCTCCCGAGAAGAATACACACAGCGTTGCCATGGAGCCAATTGATGTGCAAATGTTTTCATTTAAATATTTTTAAGAGGATCAACTCAGATTACGCCAAAGTTTGACAGAGATAATTCGATGGCTTGTGTAGCAGCTTTGTTTGGGGAGACCATCATTCAAGGCACGTCGGACCACCTTCACAAGCCACATAGACTTTTTAATGAAGTTTACTTTGAGAAATAGGCCGCGGCTCGCGCTTCGCCGCCATAAGAAGGAGATCATCTTATTGGCGAGGGCCGGTTTCATATTTTAAGTCCCGCGAGGCTCGCTGAACATGCGTTGGCGGTTTCTTGCGAGAAGAAAAAGTTTGAGTTAACACGCTCGCTAATTCCATTTCAAAAAAAAAAAAGTGCCACTATGGTGGCATTCAGCGGATATATTTGCTCTTTTTCCTGCATTATAGATAAATGCACCATGGAGACCCCCCAGTATTCGGGACAAGTGAGAGGGGCTTAAATATTTATGCCTAAGCCTCTGGAGCCCCACTATTAGTCGTAAAATGTTTTACTTTCTGGGCCTGTCACTCTGCTCGGGCTGCCATTAAAGAGCGACGCTGGCAGGGACCTCCGGGTCAAACATTTGAGGCGACAAAAGAGCCGGCTGAAATCGCTCCGTGAGACCCAAATTACTTCTGTGTCATTGGTGGACAATATTTTTTCCCCACAGCATTCCTCTGTCTGTTAACGCCGTGACCCCCGTCCCGTGCATATGGAAAGATTGTTTGTCTACAACACTGGGCTATGGAGATGAGGAGAAGTTCATGGACAATGTTCCCGGCGCTGTTGGACCCCCCGCTGGGGGCGAAGCTCCCCTCCCTCCGTTTTGTTGGGCTTTGTGGAAAAAGTTGATAAAAACAGCTTGTAAATGGAGATGTGCGGTTGAAAATGAACAAGTTGGGGTGGAGCAGTGAAGCGGCAAATCCAAATATACAAGACCTCAAAGAAAAGTGGCAATGGCAAAGGGAGAAGAGACCCTGCGTCATCTGCGCGAAGAAGAAGACGTGCAAAACAGCATTTCACCAAAGACCGAGTCATCCAAACTGTTGCCAGAAATTAGATTAACATTTCAGTCTGCAGGTTACAATCCCATTTTGTTTGTTCGCAGGTTTACAGAAAATCAGCAACAAAGTTGCAAAAACATGAACAGTTCTTCGTTGCATCTCACAACAGTTACAAAACGTTTGCTCGGACCTGCGAAAAGAACCGAAGCCAAAGAAACAGTCTACACTAACTGCTTACTGTTTTCAAATTGTATCCAAAAGGCGTAGCTCAAATACCGAATATGAATGAAAATGAGTGTGAATAAAAAGAATGTGAGTTAAGCAAAACAGTGGCGCAGTCAATGATAAAAATGATGACTGTGTTACTTCCAAAACTTCTTTATATGTCTGTGTTGTCATGCTCACAAAAGGGAAAAAAAACCCATGATGATGCTTTTTCGTGTCAGGTCAACTAATTTCCCAAAAGTGAAGCGCTAGGTCAGTGGAGGCCAACCCGCGGCTCGCGAGCCGCATGCGGCTCTCTGGCTGGTTCAATGCGGCTTTCACACGACAATTGTCGAAAACGCCTCGGCGATGGCGCTGCCATTCAAACAACGGTGCTTAATACACAGAATGTACTACATCAGCCTATCATCAATCCCGTTACTTGATAGACATAGAGGGCAACCAATCAGATGACTGAATCACCACTCATGCGCAGACAATGGCGCTAAGTGCTAAGCTAGTCAGCGACCATGAAAGAATCCATTCAAATTTTGTCCAAAGAATGTTTTTTTGTTTTGTTTTGTTTTTTTAAATAAGATCTGGCCGTTTCATTATTCATGGATATTGATCCAATGACATGCTCTTCCAGGCAGCGATATGTAAAAGAGGGCCGTAGTAAGTCACTCAGCCGGACACATAAACAAACACTTTGCAGAGGAAAAAATCCCCCCAAAACACACAACATAAAGCCCAAATGCTACTACAGTGCTGCGGTTCACCATGATTGTTTTTCCCATGACATATTCGTGCAGGCACCACGACGTAACCCAAAATTCAACAGTTGAAGCCTCACATTCAGAGCGCTAAAGAGTTACATTGCAAACACCATCAGAAAGACCAGGCAGGGGGAGCTTTGAAATCCCCTCTCAACCCTGAGTGGGTGGTCCTCTTCTTTTTTTTTTTTTAACTGGGGGTAACCGTGCAGTCGCCAAGCATTCGCACGGATGTTTTGGAGGAGGATCGACTCTCCAGAACGCAACATTCAGCATCCCGGGGCCATACATCCACACAGAATGAGATTCATGCTACACTGACTTTATTTAAGCCAGCAGTCCTGGCAGTGGCAGCGCTAAATGACAAGCCAGTCCTGGGCTCGCCTTTCTCTGGATTAAAGGATGATTCAGAAGAGCTTGACAGAAAAGACCCGAAGAAAGAATTCATTCAGGGAGAAAGAAGTCTATCCGAAAAAGTAACTGAGACTCGCCAAAGTGTTTTGAACACAGTGTGAACATGTGGCATTGACAGAGAAAGACACCATCGCCACTCCCGCCCCCACTCCCCTCCCTTCCCCACCTTTAGTTAGTACACAGATTTTCCAGATTCAAGAGGTTTCACATATTTAAAAGAAAAAAAAATACAATTTTATATATATATATAGTTCATTCAACAAATAGAGAAAAGGAGTGGCAAGGGTCAAAACACACCACTAATTGTACATTTACATTGATGTTGGAAATGACAACAATGTCAAGCATGCGCTACATTTGAAAAGTGGGGCGTCATTAGTGTCATGGCCTCTATTTGAGCAAGCACCCAGGACCTGGGAATGCAAATTCCGCCTCCGAGCCAAGCACGGGAACTGTTTAAGTTGGCCCCACATGTCATACATTTCAATGATTTCAAAGAGACCCCCCAATTAAAAGCTACAAACATGCCTTTGGAATGCCAACTAACACAATTAAAAGTGCTTTGCGAGTGCATTAGAGGAATGAGTTGTGAATTAGGACTTTGAATACACAAGGCTGTGTTCACTGGTGAAGCCTTTCACTCATTTAAGGAGCGGAGGTGAAAAAAAAAGGCTTTTTGAAGTCAGCCAGTCCTCTTTTCTTTCTCCAAGAGCAAAAGAAGATTGAGTCAGCCTAATCTGCTCCTTGTACATTTGAATGTCCTCTGCAAAGAGCTCATCCTGGTTGCTTGATAAAGGCCCAGGTGCAAAGACAGTGGCCGTGCCTAACTTTGTCTCTGTGGGGGCTGTAAATCATGCGCGGGGCGTGGTGGGAGACCAGCCTTTGAAGATACAAGCCTGCTTTCCCCGCTGATTTGTGGCCATGAGGGCAAACCCCTTCCAAGCGCGGCTCGTCAGCAAGAGTGGGCGTAGCGGGAGGTGGCCTCATAACTCGCCGATATGCTGGAGGACCCTCCATCACGCCGCACGCCGCACACTCCGCGCAAAGAGGAGCGGGACGACTGACTGTCAGGGGTCAAGTGGGAGAAAAACTTGTTGACATGGCTCCCCGTTTGGTGGCAGTGGAAATGTCAATAAAGTTGTTCAACCGACTGTCGTGGGGAAAATACATTTGGCCTGCGAGGACGGTATTTAAGAAAAAGTGCGAAATTTCTCACTGGCGATGATGTTATACAATGGTGGGTGCTGGAAATCTACTAAATTCACCGTGTACAAAACTAATGATGAGTTTTTATTTGTATTCATTCATCAATGTGTTTATTAGTGGGGTTGTAGTTTGCAGTGGTTCAGGAAGATGTTGCTCATATTTGGGTATTAAGCCTCATGGGAAGAGCACAAAAATGCAATTGTACAATTTTAAAAATTGCAATAACTAATATATTAACAATTATATTAACTTTGCACAGATCTGATCAGCTGGATCGGAATGGATTGGCAGATATTTTGCATTACATGCAAAAATCGGTGATCGATTGCAATGTCACGATTTGCAGAGCGATCAGTGATGGCAATGAGCAAAATAAGACATCACGGCAATCACTCCAACTATTTTGATATTCGATGAATCGTTTCAAGAAACTACCCTGTAACCTGATGACGTGATAAGATGTCCGCTGTAGTAACCGCTGTCCCTGAAAGGGTTAAATTTCCCACATCTTCAGTATGAAGAGTAAGTATTCTCAAATTTCTGTAAAAATAATCAGCAACTTAATTATGAAAACCGTCTTTAGCCGCAGCCCTAATTGGATCACGTCAGATTCGGAAGAACCGATTTGCTCCTTGGTCATGAAATAAATCTTGAAAAGCAATGTCAATCACATGGTGTGACAACAACCCAACGTCCGAACGATCAGACTCTTCCTTTTCACTGGTCTTCTGCGGTGCAATCTAATGACGTCGAAGAAAGGAAATTAGCCGACCATTGCGCGCTCTCCCTTTGACAAACAAAGTCAATAAAGGTCACCCAACGCTGGGCCGAAGCAACGCCCTAGCCGTGAAGCTCAGAGCGACACGCAAGCCCGCATAGGCCTGTTTGTTATTTAGATCCTTATTTACACTTGTTGTCAGCGACAGGCTGGAAGCACAGCAGTGGCTTCCTCCAAGGGCCGGATAACAATGAGCTTTAGGGAACAGCCCAGCGAGGCATTTAGCCCGGGCCCTGCCCCGTCTCGAGAAAAGCGAGGAGAGGAGGTTAACTGCCATGTGCAATCAGGCTCGCCTCCCCGCTCAAATATCCACAAAGGCGATTTCATTTCAGGCACACAAATTTGCACACCTTGTTGTTGTTGCGTTGCTTTACAAGCAAAAAAAAAAAAAAAGAAAAGCTTCATGATTTCCACTTTGCAGGTCACAGGCAGAGAAGGTTGGGTGCACTGAATTGAGATGATTCTTAAAATTCTGCTTGTGGCTCTTACATTGCGTTTCATCATCCTGTTCTAACGAATTTAATGACCCCGAAAAAGTAGAAAGGAGTGACTGCTTTTTTCAATGCCTCATCACAAAAACAGCCATAGAGTTACATCAAATTCAGTTTGCGCTACTTTTTTTTTTTTAATTGGGGGCTTTCTGGAACCAGTTCCTCTTTTGCAGATCTATAATTGTCATTTGTGTGTTTTTCAAGAATCAAAGACAGTACTTTAACATCCACCATCCATTTTCTGATCCGCTTATCCTCAAAAGGGTTGCCGGGGCGTGCTGGAGCCTATCCCAGTCTCCGGGCAGTAGGCGGGGGACACCCTGAACTGGTTGCCAGTCCATCGCAGGGCACACTGAGACGAACAACCATCCTCTCTCACAATCATGCCAAGGGACAATTTAAAGTTTTCCATTAACTTGCCACGCATGTTTTTGGTATGTAGGAGGAAACCGGAGTACCCGGGGAAAACCCACGCAGGCACGGGGAGAACATGCAAACCTGACACAGGAAGGTCGGAGCTGGAACCCCACACCTCTGCCCTGTGAGCCTGACATGCTAACCAGTCACTCACCAGGCGCCCGGTACTTTAACAACTGACACTATATTTCTTCAGTCACAAAGAAGCACCACATCCTCAGTGTGTGTCCCCATCGCAATGGCGATTAGCAACAAGTGCGTTGTGACGTTGAGGCGCGCAAAAATAACAGTTTAAATTCGGTGTTATCTGAAGGCCATGCGGCTGTATGCACCCATTGTAGCTTTTTTTTTTTTTTTTGGTCGGTGACTTCCTGAGAGGACACGCAGCATGTACGGAGGTATCAGCAGCTGCATACTACGTGCCTCTGATCCAGGCAGCTATTGACTTCCTGAGATTTGAATTAATTACTTGCTTCACAAGAGAAACCGGATTGCTGAGGGAACCCCCCCCCCACCCCACCCCTTCCTAAGAAGTCCGCTCATTCTTAGGAAACTGCCCCATGGACTTGCAGATGGTTTTACTGAGATGGGCTTTCCCATAGAGAACAATTACACCGGGGATTGTGGCACTGGCGTAAACCTGGAGCGCACGGTCTCCATTCTGAACACCTCAAAACAGCCATAGGGGAGGTTTGTGACTTAACATAAATTAGACCACCAGGGAACGGACCGATCTGAAGTGGCGGAAGGGCGATATTGCAGATAAACGCACTGTGCTCACACCTTTTACAAGAAATAGAGACTTATATTGGAATTACCCGTTCATTGAAACCACCGTCTGGTTCATGTGAATTGTTGCTTTCTGATTAAATAAATAAATAAAAATGGATCTCCATTCCAATTTTTGTCCACGTTCTTTTGCAGTCAATGTGTGTCATGCATGTTTTATAAAACTATATTTTGAACAAGCATCTCCGTTTACCATCACTTGTGATGCACCCTGTAACCTGAAAACACGATGATCAGCGGTCCACTGTCGTAACCGCTGTCCCTGAAAGGGTTAAACAAAATACAATGATTTCACAGCACACTGAAGGCCAAAAAAATGTATGGAGGTAAAGCGTGACAAGACCCGCAGCACATAAAAGCCAAGAGCCAATCATCATTACTTTGCTTTAATAAGTCAAAGAATGACAACTTTGGATGACTAAACACATTTTTGAGCAGATGATTGCCAAAAAAAAAGAAATGTATGGGTCTGACTGATTTATTCAGATAAAATTCAAGAGGCTAAATAGGCTTTGCTTCTGATTGTTATAAGCTGAGAGAATCATAAATTACTCATAAGGATCAGTTTACCGTCGTAATCCATTATCATGTTGACACACACACACAACGTGTCCGCGCTCAGACAAGGACAATTCGGACAAGACTGCTTCAACATTTCAAAACATTCAGCGCACAACATACAGCAACGGTTCCGGTCAGAGATTTCTCTGAGAATGGACCACTTTGCTTGAAGTTTGTTTTTATTTCTCCTGAAATGTGAGTTACACGGTTGCGATCAGGTAGCTTAATGTTGCTGTTTTGGAGGTTCCTTTATGTTATTGAGAAACTGAAAACACAAGTCATTGAACACGGTTTCAGCCTGGAGGTTTGTGTAAATAACGGTGTTATGCAAACGTTATGGAAATGTAAAAAAAAAAAAAAAGAATTGAATGTTCACTGTAGGTTTGTGTAAGCATGTCACATGCAAAAACACAAAATAAAGTATGCTCGCAGCACCGAGTTTCCTGAAAGCAACATACTGAAAGCTGCTCTGCCATTGGCTATTACCGAGCGTTATCCTGGCATCCCATTGGCTAAGAGGGACTTCTACCGTGTCTATGTGTGTAGTTGGATAAATAGATAGATATGTGTCTGTGCAGCGTCCTAGTCATTCACACCTCGGGCCATGAGGCGTTCCGATAGTTTTATGTAAATGTGAATCACCCAGAAAAAGTGTTCACCAGTCGGCTATGCTGATGTTTACCTTGGACATTTTCGAAGGATTGTTAAAAGCTGACAAAAGAAAACTTGGATCATTTCTTTACAAAAGGCCAGGCAAAAACCACTTCTGAGAGAGAACACGCAAGAGGGCAAAAATTAAATGACCATCATTTTTATTCTTTACTCTTTTCATTGTTTTTGCACATTATGCACAACTGTCATTTATTATGTAATAATCTAATTGTAACATGTATTTGCTACATATTTTGATGCTTTAGAAAACATTTATGTCTACATTTTAGGGGGCCTTGGAACGGATTAGGGCATTTACATTGAAAACGCATCTCTACTTACAAAATGTAGCCACAAACAAAAGAAAGCCACAATGAGAGTCATTCACCTTTTCATGCACAAATAATGATAACGTGTAACCTGATAACCTGTCCAATGTAGTAGCCGCTGTCCCTGAAAGAGTTAATGAAGTGTCAAAACAATAACAGTTGACACTCTGCCGGCCTAGCGTAGCCCGAAAAGGATTACGTTGCCTTGCCGTGGCGTTTGCATTGCGCTTGCTTTCAATTGGCCCCGAGTCTTGTGTTCGGCGGCGTTAGTGCCAGCAGTCCTGGTTCGTCCTGGTTAAGAGCACACTTGAGCTGTGATGAAGGATCCAGGAACGCCGAGTTTACCGGTGGCTGCTAATTAACCCCACATTGTGCTCACTAACAAAGGGACAAAGGAACAAAGTGGAATTTCAATGCAAGAGATAATCACAATCACAATGAGCGCAGCGCTTGGATCGGGCACTTAACAGGGATTTTTCACACCAGCCGCGACAACATGAGATTGGATCAAAGACAGATGAAGTTGCATTAACAAAACAATGTCGCCTTGTTATACAATAACAAACAGCCATCTGGGCCACCTCCCGGCGAAGGCTTCGAGGTGTATGGCGCCAAGAGGCAAGAGAAACTTCGACAAGATGTTATCAGACAGTAGGAAAGGAGCTGAAATCCCTTCTTACACAAAAAAATGAGGAAATGGACTCTGATCTGGGCTGATGATAGCCACCTCTTCTTCTGTGCCACTGGCTGAGCAGCAATTACGGCTAAACATCCTATCCAGCGTAGCGCCCGCCCGCCCGGCCCCCTTTGAGGACGCTCTGACCCAGCAAGTTACCCAGAGGGCTGAAACGGGAGCCGTCAAAACTCACACCTTGTTGCTCCAGCTCCTGCCCCACGGGGCTATCGCCGCCTAACTCCCGCTAATCAGCTCCTACGTATCTCTGCAAGTAACTGGCCTCGAGTGGATGAAGGCCCCTTTCTCACCTCTGCTCCTCAGCACACCTTTGAAGTCCTGCGCAAGTGTTAGTTTACGGCAGGAGTGGCTATGATAAGATCCGAAGGAGTGGTGAAGAATTAGCTTCTTGTCACGGGTTTGAAAGGGGAAACAGCGGGCTGATAAAATCCACAGAATCTGTTACAGTTGTAACACGTCACAGCTAAAGCACTTGAGAAGGAAAAACACTGTTGTGGCAAATCTGTTAAGTACCTTCATTTACGCCGCTTGTTTGTCTCGACTGGCTTCCCACACTCAGATTGTGCACAAACAGGCATTTGGTCAGACGGCAGTGCCAACAGCAAAGCACGCCTTTTACAACCTCGAATTGGGTCTCTTAACCGAACCGGGGCGCTCCGATGCCGTTCGCGGCGCTAAATAAGGAAACAGCAGAGGACTTGTGAGAGACGCATTAGATGTAAGAGCTGCAGGTTGTCAAGACTGGAGCCTGAACTTTGATTGATGCCATTCTGTTGGTTCTGTCTCACCTTGTCTCGACCTGCCCGACACGCAGAGGAGCCAATAACAGGAGACGTAACAAAAGGAAAAAAAAACTGCACATGAACTCAAAACGGGCCGGGGAGTGCGGCTGGCTCTGTGAACTCGTCATATATCACTCAAGTGAAACTGGTAAACGGTGACCCCGGTTCGGGGTTTTCTGAACGCCATCTTTTTTGACTCCACGAAAAGGACACCAAGAATTTTTATGACAATGTCAAGATTTTTATAAGGTTAAAGTTTGACTTGAACTGCCTATGGTTGAGACTCGCATACGGTCTGCAATGCAAGACTACTTAAGAACAGGTGATACTGTTAGACCTTACGCGTATCGGAAGTTCTCAAGAGACTTTAATGTACGCTTAACATATGTTGAGTATTTCTGTCAAGAGATATTTAACACATCAGAAGCTTGAATTAGTCATACAAATTAGCATCATAATTTAGGCCGTAAATCCATTTTAATCGTCCATATATTGTATCGCAGTGCCGGTTTGTTGGAAAACAAAGTCGAGAAAGGTCGCTTTAATTCAGCATTGACAATTCTGACATGAAGAGCAGTTGTAAATAAGACGGCTACGGATTTGTTGTAGTTGACGTCTTTGATATATTTTCAGTTGTCCTTGGTCATGCAATCTGCACATCTGTTTATCTGTACAGTGGAAGGTAAGATTTTTTTTTGTCCTCAAATTGCGTTGAAAATCACTACTTGCTTATTTGGACATTGTACATGTTTTAATCTAGAGATTCATATATATATTTTTTTTTCCAGACCGATAAAAGTGTTCACTCAGAGTACTCACCAAAGTTTAATGCTAACTACCGACGAGGACGACATACTCAATGTCAAATTTTCTTTGCCTTAAGTATTGGTAACTGGTATCGGTAGCATCCATGAGTACCCAATACCTAAAGATAAGGCCAGCATCGTGCCCATATGGATTGGTACACCATTTTGAGGAAGACTGCACCACATGATTGTGGAACACTCAGGATACCAAACACTTTGACACTCTGGTTTCTGGTATAAATTAGTCGAGTGCGAACATAAAATAGCTCTTAACTTTTTGTCAAGATTCCAACTCTTATAAGAACATGCCGGCAGTACTCATGTAGAAATCATGAGAATATACACCAAGTCAGAATCTTTGATGATGTCCACTGTCTGCTGCCGCCATGGAGTTTTGCCACCCCGCTGACATAATTTGTTTCACAGTCACCAGCCAGCAGCATGAATCAGATGTTGACACTCTAATTTCATGCACACACGGGTGTTTGGCTGAGCCAGCCCACGAAAGCTTGCGCCCTGCCCTGCCTCTCCTCCCAGCTACCCGCTTCACCTGCCCTTTGCCCTCCCCTCACTGCCATGTAATGTATTTAGTCTGGGAACACTGACGGTGATGATAACAGATCCTTCTTGGGTCATTTTGATGTTGTCAGATTCAATAAAAAGCTGACACACACAGCATAGGCGTTCGCCAGCGCACATTCCGCAGCTATGCAAGCATAGATGCAAAGTGGGTGTTCCATTCTATCTATCAAAACGGGGCATGAACGACTATATCTGTTTACAATACTGCTCCAAGGGAAAATATTTGGTTAACTTTGGTCGTTTAAAAAAAAAAAGCTTTGCAAGAAATTAAAACAGCCAGCAGGCATGTTTGAAAATGTCAAATTCCTGCCCAAACTTGACACATTTGCAGAGGATAATGGTTTGGTGTCCATTTGCGATTACTTTTGCCTTTTTCCTTAAAAAGTCAGCACTGACAGCCTGCTGCGGGGAAAACGGGGCGAGCTATACCTGCCTGCTGTTAGTGGATGTCCTCATTCCGTCAAGCATGAGCGTGAACTGTTTTTCAACTCCGGTGACCAGCAGGTAAACATATCTATAGTATGTTGAGGGCGGTTGGAGGAGGGGGGAGGGGGGGGGGCTTAATACCCAGTACGTCCCCTTCTTTACATATTAGACAGTTTTCCTTTTGGTGTGAGCATAAATCCACAAGATAAACCCATAAACAAATAAATTGTTTGAGAGAGCCAGACAACGGGCAGGTTTTACGAAACACTCGCATCCTCTTGACAAATAGCCAAACAATAAACACATAGTAAATAACAACAGCCCCGTCTGTATCAGTTCCCCTCGTACTTGAGGTTAAGTTGAGTTTATTGCAGAGGCCACCGACCGCATGCATTAAGCTAATCATAAATTATACATGCTAATTACCTTGGGCCTCCACTTTAATGAATTATTTTAATTAAACTACAACGCTGGCGTTTTTTTTTTTTTTTGCGTGCTGTCTATATTTCATCCCACACTGGAGATGACCTTCGTCGTTGTCTTCGAACATTGTGGCGCAACAAGGACAATGCCAACAACACCGGCGGGGGAATTATCAAATTAAAAGTTACATCAGGAGTTGACTTTTGCTTTTTCACAGAATTAATAACACGAGAAAAAGGAAATATAGGTCAAAGCATTGTTGCTACCGATGTGCCTATTTATTAATTTTTATCTCAGCAATTCCACTGACACTTAAACCCATTTTTTCTCCTTCACACCTGTTTCTTCCCAATTTGCATCCCTGAAATATATTTTTCCCTTATGCTCTGTATTTTCATTCAGAGATTATTTTTTCTTAAATGCCAAAACTTTGAAAAATAGCGCCAATTTTATATATATATATATATATATATATATATATATATATATATATATATATATATATATATATATATATATATATATATATATATATATAATTGGCGCTATTTTTCAGTTTTGGTATATATATATATATATATATATATATATATATATATATAAAACTCATGCGCACACACACACACACACACACACGCACACACGCACCGAATTTACAATAATTGGTACCTTTTCATTTTACCAGCCTGTAAAACACCACATTATTTTGCTAAATATATGGTAGTAAAAGTCGAGTTTCATTTCTAAATTCTACACAATATACACAAACCCTGCTTTGACTATTAAAAAATGGTGATACTAAAAACAAACATTTTGTTTGTTTTCTGTCTATAGATAATGAGGTGACATTGCATTTCAATTGATTCCTAATTGTTTTGGGGTGTTTTAGGTATTTGGCTTATTCAGTAAAAAATAAAAGCTTGTTATGTATTGTCCCGGTTCCAACATCAGCAATCAATCAGGACTTAATGTTGCCCACACAACACAAAAGTGAGGCGGGGAAAAAACTGACACTGTTGTACAAACAGTCCATGGGGGAGGGTTGGATTTAAATTCCAAAAGGGTCTCGCAGCTCGTTTCCTAGTTCCCCAGTCAGCAATGTGTTTGTGAAAAAAATCTGGCTTTTTGTCTTGCTGAAAAAGGCTAAATCTACATTGGTGGCCCAGTTGAAGTTGCCTATTCTTTGCACTTTCAATCCGAGTGAATGAAGCAGAATGAAGTGGCCCGATCGCCTTTATTTGATCTAGTCCATTGCACAAAGTGACGGAATGTATTTGTTTAATTCCCGACGATGGACTGACGATCTGACCGATTTGTTTGAAATAACGCAGAACAAAAAAATCGAATTCAACAAATGCACGTCGCGTATAAATGTAACGAAAGTATTTTTTTTTAAACTGCGCCCAACGTGCAAACGGAGAAAAAAAAATGTGCGTGCATCATTACCTGCAAAATGTCACTTATTCCATAAACTGGTTGTTAAACGTGGTGCAAATCCGGGGTGCAGATTGCTGGTTGAAATCTTTATTGTTGGACTTTTTTCTCGCCTTTATTTAGCTCCGCGCAGCTTGATGAATGAGCGCACTTGTCTGCGCTGTGGCCATGCCATGGCTGCACCGTGCATTCTAATGGGCAGCACAAATCATGTCTGTCTGCTGCTTCGAGGGAAAAAATCGCCCACTCTCCAATCGTACAGGTTGGGGATGCCACTTACGCACAGTAATCGTAGGAATTATTATTGGGAATAATAATGCGGGCGAATTGTTCGATCTATTGAACCCGACTAAAATGACAAATAGTATTTGTAATAATAACCAGAAACGTTTTGATTGTTTGCTTCACTTTTAATGAGAAAATATTTGGATGACCTTTTTTTTCCCAATTCATTGCAGAATGTTTGCACACTTTTCAAAAGCACGCATGCTTGCAAAAACAAAAACAAAAAGAAACGGGGGAAAAAAAAACAATAACATGAACATTAACACTTTTATTTTAGCTTAGAATGCATGCTTCACCTTTAAAAGAAAACGTACAAATTTACAGCAACTGATCCACGTGGTCACCACAGCCTTTTTAAATTAAATGTTTCACAGAACACATTTTTTTCTGGAAAATAGATATCTAAAACGTATAACTAAAAAGTGCATTTTACAACATTTCCGTTTCAGTTATTTGCAATATTCACATCTTGCAGTTTTAAGCACGTCACATTTAGATTTTTCGATATTGGAATGATTTTTTTCTTTTTGTGTTATTGTTTTGCTTTTTTTTTTTTACAGGGAAATAAATCTAGTCTATTTGGTATACCCTTGCCCATTACTCCATTATTCGAGGAAAGCGTCAGTGTCATTGACGTTACAGTGGCCGCACAGAAAAGTGTGCAAAAGTTTTGCGAGTATAAAACTGAAACCTATTGACCCATTTCGGGCCTTACACCCCTCGCCCCTCCTCAACACGTTTAAGTCAATGTGAACTTTTCAAATAATTTAGATTTTCTTGAAGAGCAATACTGCGAAATTCTGTGCTGGACTTTTTTTTTTTTTTTTAGGACACGATTTAAAGCGACACATTCAACATATACACAAGTGAATCAATAAGCAACTCGCCTTGAATAGAGTCCGACGTACGACAGATATATAAACTTTGGGTTCGCTATACCAGCAGTTTCGTTTAGTCTGATCCGTTTGGTCAGTGCACGGCCACCGACTGGAGCGTCGCCGGGCTGGTGAGCGTCTCGCTGGGGGTGGCGGGGCTGCTTTGGCTGGTGGCAGTCTGTGGCGAAGTCGGGCTCAGGGACTGTGGCGAGTTGGACAGGAAGGCGGGCAGGTGGTGGGGGAGCGCCGAGAAGCCGGCCATGGAGGTCGGCGTGGGCTTGATGGGCACCGGGATGGCCGGTAGAGTCTGCGCCCCGTGACACAGCGACTTGATGGGCACGCCGTAGGCGCTGTAGTCGCTGGGCGCCATGGGGATGGGCGCCGCCGTGTCCATCACGCCGCTGTTGTACACGTGCGGCCAGGCCGAGGTGAGCTGGTTGTGCAGCGGGTAACCGGCCGACATGGACTGCATGGTGGAGAAGGCCAAGCTCCCGGGGACCTTGTACTCTCTGGCGATGATGTTCTCGATGGCGAACGGGTGCTTGAAGGTGGAGGTCTGGTGGGACACCCCGAGGTTGTAGGTGGACATCTGGGGCAGGTGCGTGCCGGTGGCCGCCTGCAGGGCGCTCAGCCGCAGCTTGGCCTGCTGCTGGAGGTAGTGGGCGGCGTCCGACTGCTTGCTGGGGGCCAGGTGGTCGGAAGCGCCGAGCACTTTGAAGCGCTTGCGTCGCCTCAGAAAGCTGCCGTTCTCGAACATGTCCCCGCAGCTGGGGTGCAGCGCCCAGAAGCTGCCTTTGCCCGGCTGGTCGGGGCGCCGGGGGATTTTGATGAAGCAATCGTTGAAGGACAAGTTGTGCCTCAGCGAGTTCTGCCACCGCTGCGTGTTTTCTCGGTAGTAAGGGAAGCGATCCATGATGAACTTGTAGATTTCACTCAGGGGGAGCATCTTCTCCGGGCAGCTCTGAATGGCCATGGCCGTCAGAGAGATGTACGAATACGGAGGCTTCTGGTCGCTGTACGTGTTTCTCCCCGGACGAGGCATCCTCGAGACAGTTTTCAACACAACAGCCCCCCGCCCCCCGAAAAAAAACACACGCAAAGAAACAAGTAGTCACCCTTAATTCCTCGGTGCGAGTTTCTTCATGCAGGAGTTGTTTTCCCAGCTTGTGCGCCGACAGAAAGTGGGGCGGCTTGCTTGCTCGGACGTCTTTTCTCAGCTTGGTCCCGCTAGAGGAGCTCACAAGACTTCATCGGGGGCGTCCCGGACTAGGTGGAAGATGCCTCCATGGCCCTCCTCGAACCATCTGATAGTTTTATGTAGTGACATGAGCAGAAAAGACCCCCGCCGAGGCGCTTCCATTAATGTGCCACCTCTTTGCTATCACATGACAATTGCCATGGGAGGAGGAGGTGGAGAGGGAGGAGGGAGGGGCGGAGGGAGGGAGGAGGAAGGCATAATCTGGTTTCATTTACACCTATTTACATGGACACCTTGGGCCAATGGAAATCATTTCCATTTGAAGACAGAAAAAGGGGTGAAAAGGCTCGGCAGCCGGAATTGAACGGCGATGGCACTCAGTGTGTGGAGGTATGCTCTTATGCTTGACACTTGCACAGATATTTGACATGACACGCCGGCAGAAGTTTTACTTTGTATTCATTTAAAGGGCAAATGCGCCCGCATTGTTTTTCCGACGGATGTGAAACGGCCCGTTTGTATCAGTTACTTTCAGTTTATTTCAGTCCGTGTATTTTGCATGGTGATAACACGGTAATTTTAAACGAGACACGTGTAAAAATGTTTAAATTAATCACATTAACATTAAAATAAATGATATTTTTTATCATCCCTATTTATTTCATTCAAGGGATTAATGTATTGTTTCATTGTTTACAAAAACGCACTGTAAACATTTCGGAGGAAGCGGACGGTATGAAAACATTACAACCCAATGTAAACAAATGCTGTTCAAACTCCAACTTGACGAGGCAATCAGGCAGCCCCTTTGTGTTTATGGAAAGCATACTGAGAAGTACTTCAGGAATGCAAATAAACCCTTGAAGATGGTGTGCAGGAAAACTGTATAAAATATCCATAAGTCAATTATATGAATGTGAAAACCAAACGGAAAGCCTATTTTGAACGACTGCTATTCAAGCTTTTTTTTTTTTTTTTTTTTTTAGGAGGAAAGGGGGAGAACCCAGGGCCACCTTTCCGCTTGGAGGGTTTGCAATGGCGAGGACCACACACACGCACACGCAGATTTGCTCATAATTTATGCTAATTCCAAAACCTCACTCCCCCCCACGCCACCGCCGCCACCCCAATAAATCCACAATGCGCCCCATCACCAGTCTGACGGATTACAAAAAAGAATCGCATTGCGGGGAACATTTTGGGAAGAAAAAAAAAAAAAAAAGAAAGAACGAAAGAAAGCACAAGATGTCCGTGGAAGGACATCATCTCAGAGATAATTTGGAAAAGAAAATGTAATGAAATAAAATGTTTATGAAAACTAATGTTGCAAGATGGTGCATACTTAAAATATCTTTAAACGGCGTGCTTTTTTAGGGGGTGGGGTGGGGGGGTTCCCTTCCCCTGCAGAGTGGCTTTTAACACCTGTCAGTTCCTATTAATGTTCGGCCCAAAAGGTTTTGTGCAAAAGGAAGTGCGAATAATGACAACACATCGCCATGGATAAACAACTTTTGACACCCATTCACTGGTGCATTTACCAAAACGATAAAATAGGGGGCCTTTTGTGTTTAATTCACGCGCGTAAAAGTCAATCACATCATCTGGAATTTACGCTCATTTTATCCTGCAAATGCTGTAAATGTCACGTGTGCTTGAACGCGCCATTCTTCTTGACGCATATTAGCCTCATTGAAATCATCCATCTTTGTCAATCGTATTTGTTTATGTGCAGTTTTTTTTTTAAAGCGCCGTGAACATTTTTTTTCTCATGTCACGCACAAAGTGTGTGGCTCCAAATTGATGGGATATCAGTCCAGTGCACACGGTGAAAAAAATACCACCGTGACTCTTGAGTGTGAATGCACCCAAACTCCCGAGTTCAAGCAGCAGTCGATCAAGTCTGCACTATGTTTGGTCATTTGTAGAGAAAGCCGAACAAAGGTTGGGATAAGCCAAATTGCATTGCACTTGTGAACCGTGCCTCGGTCTGAAGTATCCTTTAGAGTCGGAGGGGGGGGGGGGGGGGGGGGCTACATCCAAGAACAATTTTGTGCGCGATTTAAAAAAAAAAAAAAAAAAGGAAGGAAAACAAAGGGCACTCTCTGCAACATCTTAAAGTAGAGTAGTGAGGCGTGACATTCCCAGGGTGAGCAGACACAAAAGCCGAGGTCACGGGGATGAAAAAGAGAATCAAACAGCCACTTTCACACGTCTGCCCTCCTCTGCTGCGCCCCCCTCGAACACAATAGGAAACAAATGTTGTTAAAAGAGGATCGATGCCATTCATCCTAAAGCAGCGAATGATAGCCAAACAATATTGTCACACACTGAGGCCAGTTGAGATATGCTGCCACCCAGAGCCACGCTGCTTCACAATGCAATTTAACCAGAATCCAAATTTGAAGGTGACGCATTATTTGGGACATTGAGCTTTTTACTCACTGAACCATGTATTTATTTTCCTTTTTGCCAAAAAAATTGCCTACAGTGAAATATGTCCATGTCTTAAATGTACGGTGTTTGCACCATTTATTGTATTCGATTTGGAGATTTGTTCGTGCATGCACTTTGCTCCAAAACGTATACCTTCTGTAAAAAAAATAAAAAAATAAAAAAACATGTTAAATATAAATATTCCTTGCCTGCTGCAAAACCTCCATTTCCAATCAGAAAATATATATTCAAAACATACACCCCCCCCCCCCCCATGCCCGCAGTGGTGAGGATTTTTAAAAGATTTGTCACGGCTTGTGCATTAGCGTGAGAGCGAGCACGCGAAAACAATTTCCAAGTCAACCAATAGGTCCGCGCTTCTAATTAAGTCCGCGGTGATTTCAGCCCCCCCGGAGATGTTTTACGGTGCAATTAAGGACGTTTCTGATGGTAAGGTATGAATATTCAGCGGAATGACAATTAATTAGCAGACGGAGGGTCCTCCTAAGGAGCTCCTCAATGCCAAAATTACCCCGTGTGACGCGACGCTCGCGCTGCTTCAAGGCCACCCGCACTGTGGAAATCGATGCGTCGGGAGAGGGACGACGCGCGACGTTTTTTTTTGTTTTGCATGTTTCTCCTCTTTTCTAATAAGTGATCAAACAGGCGATATCAGAAGTGTTCCTCGTGCCACTCCATTAGTTGTTCTGTGCGCGCTGGCATCAGAGGGAGTACCTGGAAAAAGACCTCAGGGCTTTCAGAGCATATGCTCGGATTATGCTTAATGGTCTAATTACATAAATTAGGCATTCATTATACGGTACATCATCTGTAACAGATATCTCAATTGTGCGGAGGCGGGAACGTCTAATTCAATTTGTACTTGTGCGGGTTTTTTTGGTCCAATTTAGTGTTTGGAAAGAATGAGAAGAAAAGGAGATGATCCAATTGATCGTGTTTCTTAAAAAAAATTTGCATTATTATGACATGTGTTGTAATATTTTCACAATTATGAACACAGAACTGATGATACAAGAAAATGCAAGTCTATACAGAGGAGGGTGGGAGCAGTTTCACTATATGGCCATCAGATGGGGACAACCACGGGAGATATACACAGAAAAAAAATCTATTACATTTACTCGATTTTATTTTGTCAAGTGCTTGCACAAAATAAAATCATCTGGCTCCAGATACATTTTTGACTAAATGTATCTGGAGCCAGATGCTTTTATTCCTTGCAACCACAAAATTCAACAACAATGTTGTTCAGGTATAGGCTCACTGAGCCATTCTAAAATATTATGTACAGTGAAAGAAATGTGTGTTGAATTTACTCAATTGTATTTCATCAAGTATGGTTGCACAAAATAAAATCATCTGGATCCAAGAACATTTTAAATCGTTGTATAGTCCACTTTAAAAAAGAATCTGGCTCCAGCTGATAATATTTTGTGCAACCAAAATAAGACAAAATAAAATAATAACAAATTTAAGAAAAAAATACTTTCAGTGTATCTAGCCACAATTTTTTGTTGTTATATTTGGTGGCAGGCTATTCTTTTTTTAATTTTTATTATTGTGGCTGTAAATTGGAGTTACTGCGCCACCGTACATGAAAATCCAAATATTAGACACACACCATGGAGATTTCATACCAATGCAAACTACAACCATAACAATAAACATATCGTCAGTGACAGCATCAATAAAAAATTAAACATTATTATCAATGGATACTAGTCACACCTACCTACCTAAATGTGTGTGTGTGTGTGTGTGTGTGTGTGTGTGTGTATGTGTGTGTCAGTCTCTCCCAGATCATTGACTCCATATGGTGAGAAACAGCAGGACTGATGAGCGCACTACCTGAGGTCCGTGTTTGTGCTGCCGACTGGAACCAAAACAGAGACCCCCCGCGCACTCCTCAACCCGCCGCACGATTCATTACAGACAAGACAGCGCCGCTCACGCCGCTCATTTCATCATTTAGCTTTTTTTCCCCGGCTTATTCTGACACGCGCCCGCCTAACAACAAATCATCCTTTTAAACTACACATGATAGTTATCTGCTGACAGATAAGAGAAGAGAAGCAGAGGGGATGGTGAAAGCGAGGAGATGTAAATGTGGAGGGAGGGGGGGGTGAGATGAGCGGGAGGAAAAACAGAATAACAATATGACACAGTCCATTTCAGTATGGCGAGGGAAACGCAGTAGGCCCTCATTACGATGGTGTGTTTCGTAACGAACTGCTTTCACGCCCAGCGATAATTATGGAGATTCCCCGGCTACATAGCTGGAAATGAGCGAATAATGCAATACGGAGCCATGTTTCGATCATGATATATTAACAATAATCTCAACAGGAGAGTGAACTTTCACAGTGAAGCATGGAGATCAAAAAGAGGGCTATTATGCACATGAGGGAGGGGGGTAAGAAAAGATATGAATTAAGCTCAGTCACAAAGCGTTACATTTGGCAGAAGATAAAAATTAGATGGAGGGCTTTGAGCTGCGCAACGAGGAAGGGGATCACAGGATGAAATAATATTAATGGAAGGATAAAGACGACGGGATGGAGGGCTTGGCAAAAATCGTAACCGCTGTGCAGCGACGATGCGGTGAAACGTCAAACGTGACATAAGGCATGAAGAGCACTAAATGGACTGATATAGCGGGTCACTTACGGTTTGACCTCTGCGGGTCAAAGTTGTGGGTTTAACCTCCAACCCCTCTCCTCTCCGTTGCCCTCACTTTTCTATCATCTCATCATCACTCTTATTAATGCTGGCAGAAAGCAGGTTACCACTTGACTGTTTAGGATTCAAAAGCTTTGTGATCATTTCCTTGACACTGGCGTTCATTAGGCCGCTGCAGCAACGCCACAAACAAGTCACTCCTTTGGGGATTTGAGACATCAGGCAAATCCTTGTTTTATTGTGCACTTGTGTGGTTGGAAGGCACGGGCTTTTTTGTGCGACTCATGTTCATCCAGACCTTGGCAGGGATCGGAACACACTTAACCAACTGGGACCAATGAGGGGCATTTTCCTTTCTGTCTTTCATGTAATACATGAGGGAAATACGCCGTCTCCAAGGATGGCTAACCAAGACCAGAACAACACAATACATAATAATAGTAACAATATGAAAGGTGTTTGTCACGCTCGTAAACAAAAACACAAGTCTGATCGTGGGGACACCCACGGGGAAGGTTAATTCTGTACGTCATATATATATCTATATATTTTTTTTTTTTTAATTTTAAGTCTCAACATTGTTTTGGAAAGTTTGTAATGGATGTCCGGACATCTGGTTGTCTAAGAGCGCTAATCTACCCGATGCGATCAACAACACAGTAGCATTAAAAGTTAAAGTTAAATGAGCATGCTGTTCTAAACTGCGAGCAAGATTTGAATGTAGTCTCTGGCCAAAGTCACGCCCCTCCCTAACATGCATGAAATGTGCACCAGGCATAATTTGCACTGTAAACAAGCCAACATTAGCCAACGCTGCTACGCTGCATGACTTAATTCAAAATGGAATGTTACTATAACAGTACATGTAATCGGTTTCAATTGGTTTATTTGTTGAAACGTACAAGCAATTAAAAATCAAAAAGAGGTGATTATCTTACTTCTCAAGTAATAATGTTGCTAATTTCGCATTGCCTCCGAATCTTTCCAGTTGCCCGAGGTCCCTTCTGTTTTGCTAGTCAAATGTCCAGTTGTTGCCAAATGAGAGATGTGCACCACACTTCATAATAAGCGGCACTTTGACAACTAGTGTACAATTTCCCCAAAAAGAGTCAAACATAATATAAAACAAACAGAATTACACTTTGTGTTTTCAAAAGAACACAGCTTAGCCTTTCAGTCTGCCAGCTTAAATGCTACCGCTAAAGAGCATGTACGTTACAGTGCGCTTCAAGCACGGATTGAACATGAACGGTGCAGCAGCGCATGCAGACAGACAACGTAATCATAGTCATATATATATATATATATATATATATATATATATATATATATATATATATATATATATATATATATATATATATATAGACTAATATTAGTGCTGTGGTGGTGACCTGAGATGAGTTGAGACGTCTCAATGAACAGTACGGTCTATTTTATCATGTACCCAGGTGGCCAAGGCAGGCAGGTCAGAAAATGAAGTACAAGTGCCATTCCATCGCTTTTAATTATGTGCAAATAGACAAACCACAATGTCCATAAACACAAAAGCTGAAATTTTATGAAGTATTTGTAATTTGCCAAACTAATCAAGCCCCATGAAATACATGTTCATCGACTACCATAACGGATTTCATCAGGCAGTTTCCAACTGTCACACGCACGCTCGCACAATTCATTAAGCTTTTTCTCATTACCCAACAAATACTCTGTGGTGCATGTTCCCAATTCTACTAATTCCAGCGCGATACTCTTTGTACAAAACACATTTCACGTTTGAATTTCACATCCGTGCTTGTGTTACAACACAAGGCCGGCGTCACGTCATCAATGAGCGCTCACAGTGCCTGATAACTAAGTGGCGCTGTTATTTATACGTCTAAATTGGCCTGTAAAATATGCCAAGCACAACCGGCCTCAGAGTATGTCCCTAAAAAGCTTTGCGGAGAAACACAATAAGCAATGTTGCATGCATATGCTGTGACCTGCTCCTGCATGCTTGACCAGCCCACTACGCCTCTGCTGAGAGGTAATAGGCATGACACATTTCCAGGCACTAATTCATTTGTTTGGTAATAGGGGGAGATAACCTGAGCCGCAGTGTGGAAAACATAAAGGTCCTGTTAATCCACAACTAATCAAAAGGGTGCAGGAAACAAGGATTTTGTTATATTAATTAAAGCCAGGCTTGAATATTTGTACAGAGCGGGAAAAGCTGGACACAGGAGGTGCATCATTATTCCGCAAGACTGCAATGTCAGAGTGGAGATGCAACCCCCGTGCTGCAGGAAGCCTAGAGCGGCCGATAGCGTGGCGAATGCTGAGAGAGGAATATGTATTTATGTTTCTGAAATCTTGTTGATAAAGGACACTTGAAGCAGCTATTCGGTGTCGGGGATTTGTCATTGAAGGCGAGTGGCAACACAGCAAATGAACTGTGATGTTGATTAGTTTAGGCCCTTAAGAGGCGACACTTGAAACTAATGCTGTTGACTCTGACGTGTTGGGGAACAAGTACTTCAAGCGGTAAGCAGAGCGTTTGAATTATAGTCGGGGAATGATACACATGGGCCGCGGCACGCACACAAAAGAATGTAATTACATTTCCGTCAAACAAATTTGATCTGGAGTTTAGGTTTGGGTGATAATGGACTGATGGGGACGAAGAGGAAGAATCAGATGGAATGTCAAGTAGTGCCCCCGTATCAAGAAGCATCACTGTTGGTCACAGAGACTGCCGGCTGCGCTTAGATATTAACATTCTGATCATCTCGGGAAATGTTTAGCTCCCCTGCTTAAACCGCCGCTATTACAATCCCAAATAATTAACTTTCAGCAGAGCAGGGTGTTGTCGTGACAACAAGGAGGGCGAGTTACTTTTGACGAAGTGTCACACAAAAGACAAAAAGAATTGGAGGCGTTCGAAATGTAATGACTTTGCTCTGACGCTCACTCGGCCATGCTTTTCGCCACTTTACTTTCCATCATACCTGACTGTCAATACGTGGCGATGTGACAACGCAAGAACGGATGGCACATGCATGTGACAAAAAAAATGGCACATTTTTTTATCTGACTGAACGCCTTCATTTACATGACGCCCATTCCAAGTCAAAGTGGAAAAAAGCGATTTTTTTCCTACCCACCCTTCTTTTCCATGGCGACCGCGTTTCTTATGCAAAACAGGTCTCAAAGTGGACGCCTTTGAAAATGACACTGATATCATCTGAGATCATTTCAAGAGTGGAAGACATGCTTATATGTATGCCATGTCCTAGAAACAGACATCATTATTGATTAGTTCATTAACTGATCATTAAGAATCCCATCAAATGTCTGGAACTGGCTGCTGATGAATCTGGCAAAAATGGAGAATGGTTCAATCCAAACTACTTTCCAGTCTAAAGAAACAGAGATGCGAGGCTAAACTGAAATCACAATGACCGTCAAATGTTTTACTAATACATGCGGAGGTGTCACATTCATTACAGTCTAAGGTTAAGGTTGTGTTTCATTCCAAAAATTAGATGTACGTAAGGTCTGGGCTACATACTGCACTTGTTGTCAATCTATGTGAAATTAATTCATTCATTCATTCATTCATCTTCCGAACCACTTGATCCTCACCAGCCTATCCCTGCTGTCTTCGGGCAGTAGGCGGGGGACACCCTGAATAGGTTGCCAGCCAATCGCAGGGCACACAGAGACGAACAACCATCCACGCACACACTCACACCTAGGGACAGTTTAGAGTGTTCAATCAGCCTGCCATGCATGTTTTCGGAATGTGGGAGGAAACCGGAGTACCCGGAGAAAACCCACGCAGGCCCGGGGAGAACATGCAAACTCCACACAGGGAGGCGGGAGCTGGAATAGAACCCGGTACCTCGGCACTGTGAAGTCGACGTGCTAACCACTGTACTACCGGGCCATATCCATGTGAAATTATTTTCCCAAATGTCATTTGATTATTTGGAACAGTTGTCAAAAATGTCTTCCGTGTGCTGGTCATTGTTGAACTTCTGTAACCAAACTTCTCTGTCTCGGGATGAAACCACGGGTCTGTGCCTCAGACTCAAATATTCCTCAAGGCTTAAGAGGCCACTCGGATTCTTAACGTTGAGTATTTTCCGACACTCTCTTCTATCCCAACCTCCTGAACACGTTATGATGATCGAGTAATTCATTGTAACGAAAAAAAATGGAATAATGTTTTTGGGTCTGTATAAATCAAACCTCAAAAGAAGCAAATATTTTCATTTTCGGTATGTGCGTTGTAGATTTGTCGACATGCACTGTAACAAAAAAAAGGGACTTTTTACTTGTTGGTCCAAAAAAAAAAGTTTATCTGGCTCAAATATTGCTTCAGTCATGAACTGCTCCCAGATCGGTGCCGTTATTCAATCATTACCCTGTTTATGTCCTCATCCCAGTGACAGATTTCAACAGGCGCTAAACCAACTCAGGTAATATGCGCTTATAAATGGGCACCAATAAAAAGCATTTAATCGTGAGTGTCAACATGATTAATTGTGTACTAAAATCCACGAGACCTCCCAGTCGTTGGGGGCAGTAAAAAAGGCATTTTGCATCTCAGCAGAACGGGTACCTAGACATGCCGTTGTGCGAGTCTATACGCGCAATGGGATGAATAGCAAATTAATAATTAGCCATGTAATTTCTCCTCAGGAATTACTGTGCAGCAAACTGGCTGGCGAATTTAATTATTAGCACCCTTTTTGTTTCCATGTCCCTCTCATTACTGTCAGGATTGATGTAACGTAAACTTCATTAAAAATTAAAGCGGGAGTCTTAATTATGAGGCCGCGCTGACTGAAGTTAGAATTAGCCAACTCAGTGATGTGCAAATGAGAGCATTATTTAAGAAACATGCTGGAAGTAGTTATGCTAATTTCAAGAGTTCACAGTAGCAGACCTTTTCACTTGCACTTGCATATTCATTAAACACACTATGCAAATTTAATGTAGCAGTCTTCGTAATGCCTTGTTAATTTATTCAGATTTATCGAGTACGACTTGTAAAAAGTACAAATTTAATTACGCTATCTCCTTGGAAGGTAAGGGATATGGCCAAGGTTCTAAACTGTGTAAATCAGGAGTTTGGAGATAACGGGAATGAAAGGACACTGCTGTTAATAGCCAAGCAAGCGAGACATGATGATTTACCGAAGATATGATTCAAGGAAAAATACCTAATGTGCGTACTTAGCCAGAAAAAACGTTGTAAAATGCTGTAAAATGCTTTTGAGTTTGACATGGATATTCCTGCCATAATATAATGCAACAGGGCACTCCCTGTTCATTGAAGAAAAGTGGGACTTTAAAAGCAGCGTGCACGATTTATCCAATGGGGACACTTAATTGTTTAGGGCAACTGTAACAGTGAAGAGAACGCATTTGTGGCCGGAAATGAGTTAGGATATTAAGCTTGACAAAGTTGGCTAATGGACACTGAAACCGTTTTTTTTTTAAACATTTGATCAAGTTATACTTACTGAGGAGACAGTCTGAAAATGTGAAAAATAATCTTATCTGTGTGTTGACAAGCAGAAATGATCGGACGGTGGCATCATCAAATTAGAACCCAACAAAAAAAAAAAATGAAGAACACGACATAGATACATTTTAAAATATGCTTATGAGGGGAGACACAGAGTAACACAATATGTTGCCAATAATAATGACGTATCGCAATATGAAAACCATATCGCAATTTATCATCCCGATACGCAACTACAGTTCTTCTTTATTCAGAATGCAACCATGCAGAAGACAACCCATGTTTCATTTTTACAAATAGAATATCAGATTTGAACAGTAATTAAAAGGTCTAAAAATTACATGTGCGTTCGATGCACACTCAACCACCAGAGATCTGGATGAAAAGAAGGCAGTGGTGTTTATTTTGCAGGACTGACAGAAGAGAACATATTCCATCAGAAGGTGGAAATAATCAATCGGTGATGCTGGTCCGCTGATGCAGCACATAAGAGACATGAACCATAATATTGCAATAGCAATATTTTGCTCCAACCCTATGACTCGACATAAATAACCCTTTCAGGGACAGCGGTTACTACAGTGGACAGCTTATCATGTTATCAGGTGACGGGGTGCATCAAAGGGTTAAGAATGCTTGGAAGAAGTCAGGTCAGAAAAAGGTGATATATATATATATATATACACATACACACATATATATATATACACATACACACACACATATATACATTTACATATATATATATATATATATATATATATATATACATATATTAGAGCTGTCAAACGATTAAAATATTTAATCTAATTAAAAACTCAATTGTCATAATTAACTCAAATTAACTAAAAATTAATCATGATTACTCACGCATTTTTTATTATTTCTGAATTTCCTCTTATATTTTTTGTCCTATTTTCCCCCATTTTAATGGTCTCATCAACATGAAATCATGGATCAGTTTTCTATGTGCAAAATGCAAATATTTACTGAAATAATTTCGATTTTCAATTTTACATGAACATTTTTCACTTGGAGCAGTTATTCACGTCACCTCTCACACAATATTACTGTCCATCAACAACAGTGAAAAAAATATTTTGTCACACAACAGCTGCTTGAACAGCTCTTTTTATGGAATCAAAACAGCGCAATATAAAGTGCACATCTAAGGTAAACTAGTACTCAGCCTATAATTTTTCACGGCCCTCTGAATAGGGATTGTCGGTCACCATGGAAGGATCTCTCGTTCTGTACTTTTTTTATCATTTATTGGAGCACTTTGCAGCAGAAGTAGTAGTAGTAGTAGTTGTAACAGAAGTATCAGAAGCAGGTAATAACCTAAACTACACATAAATGCAGTAAAAAATTTATATATCTATCTTTCTGCATCACAATGTAAATATGTATATCATTTACATTAATTAATACCTTTATTTAACAATAGGTTTAATAAATAATTTAATCAACCCTGATTTCACTATGTATCATTATCGTCATCATTATTCATTGTTTTAAACGTAAGAAACCATACAACACAAACATAAAGTCGAATTGAACAAAAGAACTACAAGTCCCAATACTCAATCCCGAAGTGGAGCGCGCATGAAACAAGCTGAAACGCAATTTACTTCGTTTAAACGTCAGATTGCGGACGGACAAACATGACAACTATGCAAAAATGAGCTAAATAAAGACACCCCTGTTCTAGCAACATTTTAGCCCACGCTGTTTGCTTTGAAATGATCCATAGCTGTCGGTCTGAGACGAGGGGGCGGAGTTAAGCACGTCAGCTGTGTGCTTGGCCATTAAGTGGTATTTCAGACTCGGCGTGCTATGATGATAGCTCAGTTTACGACTGCAAAACATACAGGTAACTTTGGTCTTGTCATTGGAACAATCTGGCAACTTTTAAAAGTAAACTTTCCATTCATAAACTATTTAAGTATCCGTTTTGGTGTCTCGCGCTGCCGTGGCTGGCAAAACAAGCGTCGTGGACCTGTGCAGAGCGATTGATGTTTTGTTTCTGGTTTATTTATAGAGCAACGTAACATCCGCTGTGACGTCTGCGGCGTTAATCTCGCGAGAAAATTTTTGATCGATAAAATTCATTTAAATTAATGCCAATAAAAGCGCTAAACTGACAGCTGTAATATATATATATATATATATATATATATATATATATATATATATATATATATATATATATATATATATATATATATATATATATATATATATATATATATATATATATATATATATATATATATATATATATATATATATATATATATATATATATATATAAGTCTTTGTAGTTGCATTTACAGCCTCACAATATTTTCCGCATCAGGTAACGGAGAGAGCTCGGAAAGCTTGTGCACTGTGCAGCCAAATAATCTTGTTAGTTTGAAGTGGTGCGGTCAGTTGTCAGTGACTGGATATAAGCCCTGCGGGACAGCATTAAAAGACTGAATGGGAGGAAAAACGCCACGGCGCAAGAAGGCTCATCATTGTGGCCGGCGGACAGGCACAGAGGGCCACACAGCTTTGACCGCAGCGCCACACAAACACACACTCACACACGCGCGCACACAAACACACACACACATACACCCACACATACATACACACGCACACACACACACACACACACACACACACACACACACACACACACACACACACACACACACACGCGCACACGCGCACACGCGCACACGCACACACACCACTCCAGGAGATAATTACATTGACTGGTTGTCTGTTAGTCTTGTCTGCTCACCCTCCCTCGGGATGTGTGCTTGGCACCGCGTGTGTGTGCCTGTACACCATAATGGTCTGCCAGGACGGTCCTGAAATCACCCTTAACTGCTTCTCTTAATAAAAATTAAAAGGTCTAACACAGCAACCAAATAAATACAAAATGCTTTTTAAATACACTCTGCACTGTGAAGCTGTTCAGGGTTATATTTATTTTTTCAAGAAACCCCCACGCGTTTTATTACACACTCCATATGTGGAAAAGCACTCCAAAGCAAAATGTAAGTGCCTGGAAAGATTGCAGATGTACCATAAACACCTCTGAGTTGATTACATAAATATTGCAATACTCAATTATTTATGTGTTATTAATTAGAAAACATTTACTTAAAAAGGAAAATATTTGCAAGTACCCTACCGGGCCCTCTGCTTAATACATTGAAGCATGCTTCATTTGCATAAACATATATTATGATGTTCACGGTTTAATTTGCATACATGGGAGTCGTAAATAGAATGCGTGCACACATACAAGCACATAACGTTTCATGACGATAGTAGCATTCTGCTAATTTTCAGCTAAAAATCTTTTTTAACATGCTGTAATGAAAAAAAATTAGGATGAATGTGTTCGTGGTACACAGGTTTAATAATATGGAATTATGAAGCCAATTTTGCCGAGACTGAATATCATGAAAATATTCATAGGTGCCCATATAGAGTAGAGGTTCCTGTTAAATTGACGGAGTACATCAGGGGCATGTGTCATGACATGGAAGGTTGTGGGTTTTCTTGGGCACTGATTGTACAATCAAGCTATTAGAACACCCCCTGCGGTTTTCCCACATTATTCTGACAAATGTCAAAATTAAAATGCGGCCCCCCCCATTCAACCCTATTGAACCGCCGACTAACAGATGACTTAATACGCATCCGTTATCGTCTTCAGAGGAATCATTTCCATTTTTCCTCACTAAGAGTGACAGATGCGAACCATCCCATTGACCATAATTAATCTGTGTTTAGAATGAACCGGCCGCACAGTTGAGGAGGCGTATAGCCCAGGGTCTGAGGGCCTGTGAGAGACTTCTAGCTGTCTGGCCCCGCGCTTCTCCGTGTAATTATCCCATTGCCATGAATAATGGCACAAGGGGGATCAGAGGGATGCTTTGATAGAGATGAGATTAGTTTAATCAAGTTCATTGCTTGGGCTAGGCCACCGAATCTCATCATCCCTCCTCTCAAATCACCAGACCCTCACCCCACCAAGCGACGCTCCCTTTACATGTGCCACATTAGCCGGAAAAAAAATTTATGACGTCGTTAGTTGTAAGTGCCACCACTGTTAGGACAATGCACGCTGAAAAGAAAAGAGACCTCTGTGACGTAGGAGAAATCGTACAACATGGCGCAAAAAGCCATTACGACTGGATTACATTTACAACTCAAGGTTTGAGCGAGGAAATCCATGCATGCATTGCTTTGAAAAGTGCCATTGCTTTGCCAGCATTGACAATGGAGACAGCGTTGCCATTTCCACGTCAACATTGAATAATCGTGAAGTGTCAAGCACTAAGCCTGTGCTGTATTGCGCGGTGAGGATATTGAAAAAGACGTTGGCGTACAACTGGTGGCGTACGGCACGTACACGTAGCATTTGTGGATATGAATTAAGCAGCAAAACAGGGAACGGCAATTTTGCCATTTTCTCTCGACTGAAAATGACATCACCGTTGCTCAGAGTTTAGGTAACCACTAATCCGACTCACCTGAGCCATGATTGGTTGTTTGTTACCTCATCTCCGAGCAACGGTGATGTCATTTTCAGGCAAAATTTCCGTTACCTCAGATGGATTAAAAACGAGTGGATATTATTGCTTCATTCATATTGCGCAAACGCAATATTAATCAGAATGTCATATTTAGACTCGTGGGGCCACATGGAACATATGATTGTGAATCCAATCGTGTGAACACACTGCTCGACAGCTCCGCGGGCAGACGATTGCGCTATAGTTGCACAATTTGCAAGTGATTTATCAAAAAAAAGATATTGGATTAATTAAGCCTGGGGACTAAATTAGCCTCCCTCCATGCTCATCAAGGTGTACCCTTGGTGTGGGTTTGGAGGAGGGGGTTTTATTTTTTCCCCCCAAATGGGGCTTATTTGATTCTGTTCACCACTACAGCAGAAGACGTAGGAAAGGTCTTAAAAGCTCTTTGATTGTCCAATTGGAATAAAAACATATTTGTCATGCCATGAAAGTTTACGTTATTTATCATTTTGGGTTTTAATGGACGACTTGAGAAACTGGCATAATAGACCACAAGTGTTTTTTTCCTTGTATTACACATTTTCACAATGCACACACATGCAGTACATAATTACCATGCACTGGGTTCATTAGTCGGGAGAATCTCTGACTGCAGAGGGTCAAGCTTTTTGATGAATGGACTGAGTTGCTCGTATAGCTCCAGGCTAGGATTCGGCACCTCAAGAGGCAAGAGACGACCCAACACTGTTTAATGCAAAGAACCAGAAGAGAGATGGGAGGAAATGAGGGGAAGAGAGGGACAGAGAGAAAGCGAGGGATGAATTTGGATTACCCAGGAGTTGTGTCTCCCACGAGTGCCGCATCTGAGAGACATTAGGAATCTAATGTGCTATTATTCTCCATCGCCCCCCATCCCCCCTAAGCCTAAAACATCTGTCCTTGGGGTGTCTCTGGTAATAGACTTGGGCTTTCGGACCCTTGGATGAGACAAGATAGCAGCTTCTACAAGGGCCCTTGACGTCCCGCCGACTTAATCCGCGAGTACTTCCACAAAATTGACAATGCCTGGAGAGTAAAGCAATCAGCCGACACGGTGCGACGCAGAATTCTTATTTTGGCTGCGGAAGGGAAGAGCTGACCTTTAGCGGGCGTGGCAAAGAATTGAATTTGTTTCAACAACTTTCAAAAGGAATTTGCGTGCCATTTGAGTTTTCTGAGAGCGTTGCAGATGAATCAGGTCAAAATACTATTTTCATCTTTGAAAGATTATCTTTTCTTACTTGATTGGAACAACTTTGGAACGCAAAATCAGATTTACGGTGGTCTTTGGAATTTGGAACATGACTTAGTCCCCGGGAAAAAAAAATCATAAAGACGTCAGCTTTTGACCTGCACGGTGATGATCCTTTTGACGCGTGCAACAACAAAAATATATCATCAGCTAGATAGCATAATCGCAGAAGTCATTTTTCAACATTTTTGGAAGACAAGAAAAAAACATTTTCATGACACACATTATATTGTATTGTTTTGGTGTACTTATTTTTTCTTGGCTGTTTGTCATTTTGCTAGCTTGTTCACCCATCTGGTTGGAGTATTTGTTACAAGCTAAAAAAAAAACTAATGCATGACTCTGAAAGGCATCATCACACTTTTCTAGAAAATGCATTGTATTTTGAAAAAATGTTCGATAAAGACAAAGCACTCTGAGCTCGGGTCAGAGAACAGAATCACTGGGAAAGCACTGACATGCGACTTTGATCTTTTCCTGGGATTTGTCGACAACAGCAAACATGAAGAATCTAGTTAACCTTTTGGCTTTAAGGGCCAAGTGCTGGTAAATTCCCCACTGATGACAGTTTGATCCGGACATAAATGAAACGTCTGTTTTCACTGATTCCCCGGTCTGATCCGGTGCCCCGCTTTGTCATTTTGCCCCGCAGATCAAATACTGTATGTTCCATTGTGGTGACATTTTGCAAAAACAACCAGTGTGCATGATAGCCCATTTGAAATTTCTTTCAAACGCAAAATATTAAAACGACACTATATCAAACATTTTCCTGTGCTTTTCGAGCATCACAATCATTGTTTTCGCATGACCGTGGACAGAATATTCATGATATTCATATTTAACAAGAAAGATCAGTTCGCGGAGGCCTAGTATTTGATGTTGCATTTCTGCTAAGTGAATTAAATCTAGTCAAAGAGCACTGATATTTGTCTTAAAGGCTTTTGCGCCCCCGAGGTCTCATTATTAATGTGTCCTCTTAAATGAAAAGAATATATCTTGATTCATTAATTATTGATGAGTGCGGGGGGGAGGGGTGCAGCAGGAGTACTACGGGCACTGATTAATTAAAGTGAAATAATATTTCAATGTTGTGAAAGACAGGATAACGACAACTCTGCTGTGCCAATGTCCCCGATAGATCCATCACAGAAAGTGGATGAGACCGCGCAGTCTGTCAAGGTACCAAGTTTCTCAGCCGCGCTCGCGTCAAAAAGCGCAGACTGAGCAGATGGCCGAACGTGCGCCTTCCGCTCGGCTTGTGTTTCTGTTGAGCAATTAAAAGTTTGAGGCGGTTTTTCCTCTCCCTTCCCCCTACTGTACAGATTGCAAACATGACAAGGGGGTCAAATATCTGCAAGGGGAAAAGGAGTGGAACAACTGTTCCAGAGAGCCGCTTTGGCCTCGGCTGGTGTGCAAACAGACGAGTATTCACCTGCAAGAGGATGCGTAATCACCCGACACTGGAGTGAATAATTAGTGCAATAATTACCCGGCTGAAAATGAATCTGCAAGATGGCCTCCCTTGCATTGCCGTCAAGAATAACAGGTGTTGAAAGTGCCCGGAAGGGACAGAGATTAAAGATAGTTGCCTTATCCTGGTTCTCCTTCAGGCACAACTGTTCTGTATTTTATCCTGTCACCCAAAGCAAGGGTCGTCCGGGGGTCCCATTTTGCTCTGGCTTGGCAGTTTCGGGAGCGGTCGGCATTTGACAGAGAATGGATGTTGTTTAATCTGGGAGTACGAGGCGTCCTTGAGCTTCCCGGACACGCCGTGTCCACATAACCGCCAGCCGCAAGGAGTTGGGTTGCAGTCGTGCTCATTACCAGCGGCTGCATGCTTTCTTTTGTGCTGACAAAATATGGACACGGCGAAAACCAAACTTCATTTTCAGCTCTGCCCTGTGCTGTTGCGCTGTTTACAAATCAAGTTCCAAATGCAAATAAACAGTTATGATATTTCTGTTGTTCTTATATACATATTTTTTTACTCATCCTTTCTAATCACACAATGAATTGCCTTCAGGGAATAAAAGCTGAACAATGGACATTCTCTTGTAAGCGTGGCTGCTACTTTATTGAGTCTCCTTTACCGGCTTTGTATCTATATTCTGTTGTGATTAAAGCAATGAAGCAAATGAGCCTCGGGGTGTTTGTTCTCATAAGAATTACTTAAGACTTGTCAAGATGCCACAACTCCTGCTTTCGGTTCCCAGGCTCTTTCTGTGTTTGTTTTTTTTTCCCAGACTTCCTGTGTGTTTTTGAAATGGCTACAGCAGGTGCAACGGATCTTCAACTCGAAGAGGTAAAATATTTGTTCTCAAGCCTAAGTGGTGTGTATTTTGTACGAGTCCTTATAAATGATTTGGCATTTGAGGGCAGCTGAGCGGTATGCCCCGGACAGTGTTGTAATACAAAAGGATTGCCCAACACACACGGCGATTTATTCCCATTTCCATTTCGGTATGACCAGAATATGTCTATGCAAAATCAAGATGAATGTGCAGTTGAAACAGACAGTGGTTGATTAAACTAGCCGCATGACATCCTGCACTTTATCTTTTATGGTTGTCCTGTTGTCTTACGATGTTGCATCATTAGTTTCCCCTGACAATGATTTAGCTTTAAAGCTGCCACCCCATTGACCTGTGCTGTGTTTAAATGTAACCTTCTTTTCAGTCCAAGCCATCATTTGTCACTTCTGAGCGGTCAAATACACCCAAATTGGACGCAACCTGCCATCCCCAAAGACAGCAAGACATCGGGGCAGGGAAATCACGGGCATCTATTACATTTACATGGTCTGGGAAGGTTAGCGAGTCATTCCTGAAAGATAACCGCCTCTAATATCTTTGGGGATGATGGGACCTTGGATCGTCTGCCAACCCCGTGTTCCAGGTCAGGGGCCCCTGAATGTTAACTAAGACCCGCAGGAGCAGGTCAGCCGGCAGGCCAAGGGACCGAAGGAAAACCTTTGCCCAGCTCATATACTGGTGGCCAGCAATCCGTGCAGAAAGTCGCCATCCATCTTTGGCACAATGCTAATGAGCCATTGTGAAGGAGGTTTGTGGTTAAGAGAGCTATCCAGGTGGTGCCTCCCTGTGGCTATGCACAGCACCGCCCTTTCTTTCTTTCTTTCTTTCTTTCTTTCTTTCTTTGTTTCTTTCCTTCAAAGGTGACGGAAATGATTTGAATACTCATTTTGTTTAATATGCGAAAATTATGGCACGGTCCAGTATGGTATTTGATCAGTTTGCATGTGTTGAGCGATACATTGAATTTTAATCGGAATCACGGTTTCAGTTGCCGTGATTAAGTTAACTTGATTGTGTGCAGTTATTCAAATTAAAATGAGGGCTCTGCTGCAGATCTAATCGAGCCCTTTCCCAACTAGTAGACAGCCAACCACTAGGGGAGAACGCAAGGCTACACTGGAAAAAAAAAAAAAAGTACTTGAATTTTGATGAAAATGTGGTAAACAAATACATACGGTTTGTATATTTTTTAGGGTAAATTACATCCGTTTGCCACAAATAAATACAAAGGGCTATTTTTTCCAGTGTGAAGCTTCATTAAGCTGCCTAAATAAAAGGTGAGCGAGCGATGCAAGTCGAACGTTTTTTTGGGGGGTGGGGGGTTTACAAAGTCCCATGTACAGATGATTTTAAAACACGCCCCATTCACAGAGAGCTGCATGAATGCTCAATCATTTGCATAACACAGCTGTTATCCAAAATAATATTCTTAATACATTTGTTTTTCAGTTGAGAAGCAAAGTTTGAGACCTGTTCTGAACACTGCAAAATTCCTGTAGTAATTTAGATGTGCATCCAAAACCTCACAGTTGGGGCCATAAACGGCCCCTCAGGCCAGAGTAATGAATATAGTAAGTTCGGCTTGAAATCTACCGGCACGTGCATTCATGAGGAATAAAAAGAATGAAACGATCGCCTTACCAGATGAATGGGCACTAACGTATCCACAGTTGTGTCATATATACAATATTTACAGTACTGAACAGTATGTACATAAACAGTGCATTTCTCTTCTGCTTTCATACAATGCTCCAAAAATGTACGCACGAAAAGACATTCCGCATCCTGTAATTTTTCAAGGCACAATAAAAAGACAATACGCCATCATGTTCTTGATCAATGTGTCTGATGTTGTCTTCTCTAATTGGGGCTTCCAATGAAATGGCCAATTAAAAAGGGCTGCGTTTCTTTGTTAATCAAGCAGTGACTCGGGGGAACATTTGGCTGTCAGTTAATTATGCGGCATTCTCCCACTGTCTTTTGGCCACGCGTACTGTGAGACGAGGAAGCTGTTATTGTGCCGCGCTTCCATTTTTTGTATTTGTATAACAGAAAGAACGGGCATGTGTTTTGTTGCAGCCGCCTCATGCAAACTCTCGGAGTGTGGGAGTTGGTTGTTGAAGCAGAGATGCAAGAGCAGATAATACAAGCTCTCTGGATTTGGCTGTGGTGAAATGAAAGGTAGAAATAATTGTGTGTTTGTTTGTTTTTGTTCCACCAACATGAGTATGACTACATATATTTGGACGATTGATGTTTTCATCTTTACTCTGGGACTGAGGATCATCATGAGGGCACCTTGAAAAGCCAATGTGCATGAATGACATTTTCTGTCACGTTTCAATAATCATAACTCAAAATTCCCACCATTGTGTACGGTTTGATACAGAATGTTGGTGGACATTACCCCGCCTCCCCCACCCCCAGCAAAAGTTATGCAAATAGTAAGCTATTTGAAAGCAAAATCCCATTATTAGTGCACGTTTGATGTTTTCGGGAAATTTGAATTGGTAGTTTCACTGCACTAAATTTACATTGTGGAATGATTAAAAATAAGCAAAACATTAATACTTACACAAAAGTGAACCTGTGTACTTTATTTTTACCGTATTCTCCGCACTATAAGGCGCTGAGGAGTATAAGGCGCACCTTCAACGAATGACCTATTTTAAAACTGTTTTCATATACAGTATAGGGTACATGGCATTATAGGACGCTAAGAATAGAAGCGACAATAGTGGCTGCGGTTGCGTTATGCATCCACTAGATGGAGCTACACTAAATGGAATACAATACAATACAATTACAATGCAGCTTTATTTATATAGAGCTTTCACAACGGCTGCAGCTGTAACAAAGCACTTTACAAACATTTAAAATACGACGTCCATGAAATCTGAATCTTGATCCATATATAAGGCGCATCGGATTATAAGGCGCACCGTCAGCCTTTGAGAAAATGGAATGCTTTTAGGTGCGGAAAAAATACAGTAATACTTAAGTGAATCCGTGTACATTATTTTTAATACTTACAGATAAGTGAATCCATGCATTTTATTTTTTATATATTCCAGATAATTGAATCCGTGTACTTTATTTACAGACAAGTGAATCCGTGTTCTTTACAAAAACGCACACGATTCTTCTACTTGTCAACACTGCTCTTTACGCTAACACTGGATGAGATCCGTCTCCCCTTTTCCATCATAAAAAATATTGGCTTTTAACAGCGACATTAAAGCGCACGGGAGCTCAAGGCCATGTCGACATTGTGTAAAAGCCAAAAGACATTGGGTGCGCAGTGTGTGGATTCCCACGGCAAAAACAACTATCGCTTCATGTGGGAGTGAGCAAATACTTAGCATTTGTGTGACATAAAAGGAACCATAGCAACGCTCGCTGAAATAATAAAATATTGAAACGTCTGTGGAACATAAATGTGAATTCTTGCTACGTCTGTCTCCTGCTAATTGAGTTGCTACCAAGAATGTTAGCACTCTGGAGAATAATTTGTCAGTGCAAAACATCGAATGGACCAATTTATTGGTTGCTGCAGGCTGTGGAGTTCCAACGGTCTTTGATCAACCTTTTTTAGGTCAGTAACTCTCGAAATACAGAGAGAAAAATTGCACAGCAGAGAAAATATTTCATCTTTTTAAAAGACGAGGAAGTATTTTTGTAGTTAACGCTCCAGCTGTAATGCTGGATTAATTCTTTTTGAAGGCTTGAAGCCAGAGTAGGAACATAACAGCTCCGGTGCACAATATTTATTGTTTTGTGCGGATGGCAAACTTAAACATTTAACATGAAAAAGTGACAGACAGAGTAATTATAAGTTTTGCTTTGTCTCATCACTCACGAGGCAGAAGCAGCTTGTGCTGACAGGCTCGGTCGCACTGTCAATTAAAATAAGGCTTCAAATGCTCATGTTGGCAGAGGTGTTGATCAATCTTTGATTTGGAATCATTTCTGGCTTTTGATGATGTGACAGCTGTGCAAAACATGTTGTTTGATAGCGAAGACATACGTGCAAGTGAAGTTCTGTCTCAAAACTACACAAAGCCGATTTAGGCGCTCGTCTTTGTCCTTAACCTGAACTTAAGCACTGAATGCTGCATTTCTCATTCAAAATCAGGATGCATTTTTGTCTGACTGGAGTCACTGATACAATGAAAGCTAATTGCAAATATAGATCGCAATAGAGATTTCTAATGGTCTGTGGTGCAACAACGTCACACATTAATTTTGTACTCTTGTGTCAACAAATAGCACAAAACTCCTTACATTTTTGTCTTTGTGCAACGATACCCTCATTTGTTGACATTTGCGAGTCAACACATTGAGCGGCCATTACGAACCTGTTCCACTTCCAAAGCTCGCTTTTTAAATCCCCTCCTATGGCATCGTGGTTACCAGTAAGAAAACAAAAACCTTTTTTTTCCCACATTAGAGCTGCCCCCTCGTCAATCTAGTGAGGGGCTAAAAACATCGTGTCATGTTAAAATGGTTCGAACTTCATTACAACAGCCTTGTATCTAACTATATTGTAATATGACCTTCCGCTTGTTAAGCCGATTTAAACTAGCCTGTGCTGATGACTGCCTCCCATTCATTTAACCTACAAATGGCCGCGGACGGCAATTATGCAGGCAGTAAAAGGAAATAGTGAGGGGTACATTTAAAAAACGAAAATGCTGAATAGGTTCAATTGATGTAGGCAAGGTAGTAGAGAGAACTCGGGGAGGCTTATCATCCTGTGTGCTTTCGAATATGCTGCCTCATCACAAGCAGCCTACATTTGCTTTGCTTGACTGTGCCGACGTTAATCTAACTGAACGCTTGTTTTATTGGCTTTTACATAGACGGAGATTCTTGTCAAATAACATAACATGGTCTCTTAAGAGATGTGTTGCTCCAAAAAACAAACCGTGTTTAATTAAAAATCCAATCACAGAGCTTTTTTCTTTTTTTTTTCCTCCCCTCTCCCTGAAACACATCTAGTAAAACCCCTCGTGGCGTATCAAACCGAGAAAGTGTGAGCCAACAGATCTAATAAACTCACGCGTGTTTGCTCGGAATATGTCAACACTCCATAACGACGACGTGCCGCAATTCCATTTATGCTCAAAACATTTCATTGAGACCCTCAAGAAGAGATATGAGCTTGCGCGGCACGTCGCGTCGCTGTGGCTCCCTGCATGTACACCATCTCAGAGGACCTTTCGTTTGCGACACAAAAGCCTGTTCCTTCGCTGCGAGGTTAAAGTGTGGGTGAGAGGTGAGGAAAATCACTGCTGAATGCATTAATTAGTTAGACCTAAAAGCATATTTATCAAAGGCTAAGCCACACGGGAATGATCCCGGGAAGGATCTAGTACAAACGAGACAGGTTAATAGAATAAAAGGCCTTGAATAGAATGTGTGCTTATACATAAAATATCCACCTGATCTCACGTATAAACGAAGCATTAGGACGTCACGATTAAATGTGATGGCAAGCCACTGACTGCTTAGTGCTTGCGGTGACCTTCATCCGGTCATCTTATGTTCACTCTGATTAAAATGTCAACGCCTCGGACTTAACTTCAGAAATTCCACATGAAATGAAACAATATTTGCTCAGAGTGAAAAGCGCCTGGCAGACATTTCAACTTGTCTCGATCAAGTGCCGATGTTGAACAAACGCTTTGACGTGAAATTGCAATATAGACGAAAAATCCTTGACACAGCAATTACAATTTAAAATGTAAATACTTTTTCAAGGTCCTCCCATGTATTTTTTTAACAAACACAATCAATATATTAATCTGTATCACAATAAACAATATCAGAATTATGATAAACAAATGTTTTGATCTTATAGGTCAGATTGAGGCACAAATAAAGGCAAATTCAGCACAAATTAATGTCAAAGACATTGTATTTTTCAACTTACAAAAGAGTACTCATCTTAGTCAGCACAGTGACTTGCTGTCTTTTCCATATTCACGTCACAAAACCATGCCAAACAAATGTGGCGTGAACATAAGTCTGCAAGTCACAACTGTGCTCTGCATCTCCGACTGAATTGCCGAACTTTCGTCAATCACAAGTGAATATTGAAGAGGGTGGTGTGGTCTATTGTCCCGCCGCGCGATGAACGATGGCCCTTCAGTTGGCAAGCGAAACAGACAACGCTGATTGAGGGAGCTTAGCTTTTACAGTGAAGCCATGGAATTGTTAACGGGATGTGATAGCTCGCGTCCGCCAAGCTGAGCGGGGAAATAAAGCTGTTGGGATCGGGCTGTTTTCCCATCATTCACAGGGGTAATGATGTCTGTCTGGCCCAGAAGTAAGTAATGGTCCGCCTACAGGTTAGCGACCAGGACATAGCGTCGCCCACATAGTTGAACTCGGATCAGCGAGCAAGGGTAACTGCTATATCTTAATGCAATGAATAAGCTATTCGATAAAGATTAGAATGTATTGCAAATCCAGAGCTTCGTGAAGTTTATTTGAGGGAAAACGGGGTCCAAATTTCAAGCTCTGGAGTTCTGAGGTTGTTCATTATGCTCCAGTAATGACATAGCTGGGGACCAACATGGCTGCAAAGCGAAAAACTCTTAAAACATCCCCTGTGTCCTAATAAAATAGCTTTATTAGCGCACACGGTTTTGGCTACGTACTATAAACGATATTCTTAGGATAACAACGGAGGTAAGAGCATGTTGGGAGGACACAGTCAAATATCAAGCCGCACTCAATTATCTTTAGCGGGATAATTAATCAGTTCAGTATGCAGACGGAGTCTCAGAGGCATATTTGAGCTAATTGTTCTTGTTGACTTGATGGATTATTTGTTTGCTGATTTAATTATTTTCACATTTGGAAAACAAATGACTGTGCGCACATAAAAAGCAGTGGAGGACATATATTTGTTTCTTAATTTCTTGTGACGGGAAGTGAAATTCACAAAGTGCGCGGATGTTGTGATACATTCTAATGCGGAATGTCTCTGGAGAAAAGAGCACCAGCCATGTTTGCAATTTATGTCATCATGCGTTCTCTTTTTCCCGCCAACCCTAAACCACAGCCCGCAGGAGGTCAATGAAACGCGTGTGCCTTGTAACAGCCGGCACACGCGACACTGAATCCACGGCTATTATTTCTCAGCTCTGAGGTCAGCCCTGGGTTACAGACGCTCTGGCCTGGTATGACTGGCATTCGGAAAACAATCATCCCAGTCCTCACGGCTACTGCCGCACAATTCAGAGGGCTGTTTCAATGGTGTTTGCTTCTATTTATCATGCTGTTTTAAATGTTTTGCTCATTTATTTCCTTTAAATATTTCATTTTCCGTAAAATATTCATTTAACTTGGCTTTTAAATGTTTTACCGCTCCTTCCCGCCCAGCTATCTTGTCTCCTTTTTAGGCCTCTACAATCATAAATAATTATTCATCTACCCAGAAAGAAGATCACATAAAACATGCACATGAATCCTTTTTTTGTCTTTTCTCATTAGTGATGTACTTCGAGTTGCCTAAATACTTCCCTGCTACCGCATTTATGGAAATTGGTCGGAGACTCTTCCTAATGACTACTTTGGTTACGCCGTCCACCTCAGATCCTGGCGTTCCTTTCCTCTTTTCAACATGAAACGAAGGGCGACGTAGCGCTGCTGCATTTGCATACGGCTCTGGAGTTCTTGCATTATTTTTTTCCAAAGGGGGAACTAGTCACATCCTGCACTTGACTGTTTCGCTTTATTATTCAAACCAACTGGCACCCTTAAGTGGAATCACGTGCAAGAAAAAGCTCTCTCTTGCAAGCAACTGTATTTTTAACGTATCAGGACAGGAGCAATGTTAAATAAGGATGATTCTAGCTTGCAATCATTTATTATGTATTATTATTATTTCACTTGGCATAATACATTTGTTCAAATAATGTCTTCACTCTAAAAGACACAACGCCCCAATTAATAACTGCATGCATCATTCACTTGAATAAATAAATGCAGCACCTCAAATAGACATCTTCTTTTGTGACCCTCAAGAAATAAAATGGGTGGTGCGTTGGGTGGGTGAAATTACCTTTTCTCTGACATGACATGTCATCTGTAAAGCAGAAGTTTACGGTAGCCAAAGAGAAATTGCAGCAGTAGGCAGTCCAGAACATTCTGGAACAAATTTGGCCCAAAGAAATTCCTTCCCCAAAAGATGGCTGGTACATTCTGTAGATAAATAAATCGGGGGGTGAGTATAGGAAATGTGCAAATACAACAACAATCATATTTGACTGTGACATTTCAAAGGAAAAATTACAGAAAATGTATTGTAATTATTATTGTTGATTAACTATTAACAATTCTTGAGCAACCAGACCTTTTTCTGTCTTTTCCTGTATTGTAAAGATGAATTTGTACAAACAAAAAGGCCTGGTACTGTTTGTCGTTGAATAAGCATGGGTGATGAAAGACTATAGCCATTATATTGACTGATTATGAGAAAATAAGATAATACCACGCTAAACATACCATCTTATCCGAGAATGTATGAGCAAATGATATATTGAGTGTTTCATGTTTCACGGCTACAGCCTAGTGAGCAGATTTATCCTCGATAAAGAGGAAAGATTTGTCTTCATTTGTAAAGTAATTGTGCCACGACTCATTAGCAACCAACACCACGGCGGATGAGAAGCATAAACTCTAAATTTGACTGGATTATCCGTTTGTGATGAGGCCTAATGATCCAACAGAGTAAATAGCAACGTGCTAATTAGAAATTACACCAGATGATCCCATGCTCACGTAGAAGGAATTAACCTGAAATCTGCATTATGTGAGAGATATCTCTTTTTAACAGTAAGATCCGGTGGTATGATATTTTTCAAATAAATAAATGGGAATAATGTCATTGACAAAGAAAAAAAGTTTGATTCAATTAAGTTATTAATCGTTCCTGTTAATTCAAATGAAATGGCAAGACTTGAGCCTTTAAGTGTATATTTGCCTCCACCTAGAGGAAGAATTTAGTCACTGACTCAGAACAAAAATCTGACAAACCCACCTGGGGACATGTACCCATTGACGAATTAAATTACATATTAAAATACAAATGTGGCATTAAAATACATCAATCAGTGCGAGTTCAAACGCAATGTCTGTAAGTGTGATTAAATATCTTATCCAAAGCCACCAGGAGAAGCGTCTAACTAATCACAGTTTATGTACAGTACATTACATTTTAATGTCTTACGTATGAATTCACCGAAAATTTATCACTGTTGTCGCTTGCATACTGGGAGCAGTACACCTACTGTTAATTGGTATTTAGTTTTAGTTAAGATTTTGATGTTTTTTTAGGGTGACTAAATCATTCAATAATTTAGCAAATAATTGAATGTAGTGATGTTTTGTTGACTGTGATAATGACAGTCGAGAGTATTGATACAAACCTGTAAAACTAGTGGACAGAGACAGACGGCTGCGACCCTGTCAGCAACGTTAGCAAACAGCGGGTAAAGTTAGCCAGCACGCGGCTAGTTCGTCAAATTCGTCGCGAAATATAAAATGAAAATATTAAGAATATATGGAGGCTTAGTGTAACTACCAGTTAGTGCTGTAAATAAATGGCCACTACAGCAAAATGCCGGTGAGTCACTGTGGGGGAAAAAAAAGTGAACTTGCAACAACTAGTTCCGTAAATCGAGCTGGTGAGATTGTAGCTGTTATTCTCTGGCAACGACTGTTGGAGCCACTTTTACAATCATTTAGGTTTGGTAAAACCATCAGATAGTGGTTAGCTATAAACGTAACAATCGTAATTATGGACGTGGCGCCTCAGTAGCCGCAGCTTACTTGCGGCCGGCGACTGCGCGGTTGCCATTTATTTATCGAGGACAGTTTACAACGTCAGCGTCGACGTAGCATCCTTACTTACGTCAGTTACGTATGCTTGGTGACTTGGACGGGAAGGAAGGAAGGAAACCGACAAGTGGGCTCACTGACTGCGCACCGCAGCCCGAGAAAAGCTACGGCTCCTTACATGATCTCTTTCGGTGCAACGTTTGGAGTTTCGGGGAGCTATTTCTGCACCCGCCGTGACGTTCGACACGGTTAATTTAAGAAGATATGTAGCGAGTCGGTAAGTAGCTTGTTGTCACCGACAACGAAGCGAGCTGCTCCGCGTGCTAAAGCTAACACGCTAACATCTACACTTCGGAAGGAGTTGTGTCATATTTCGGGTTTTTGCTTGAGCGACATTACACAAGAAACACTTCTTAACTAACCGTAACACCGGGGGTGTTAGGCGGACGTGATGGCTACAGATGTGATAGAAAGCGAAGCGACTCTGAAGGGTGTGAGTGACACCAACTTGAACAATAGTCGCCCAGATTTTGGCACACCCAGGCGGACTCACGAGGGTTCCGGGAACAGACGCACGTCCAGTCCTTCGTCTTCTGGGGTGTCGGGAGAAGTGGACGAGGAGGAGCTGGACGAGCTGCAGCACAGCACGGCGTCCACGGTTGAAAATGGCGAGGAGGCATTTGAAAATAGTTTAACCAAAACAAGCAGCAGTCCAGATGAACGGACGACCCCGGACAATGAACAGAAGCCTGGTGTCCCGGTGAACCTTCCTCAGCCGTGCTCCCCAGCTGGACCCAGTGGAAGGTATGTTGTGCTGTGCTCACTTCATGAGGTCGTAGGTACACATGCACAATCTGGTAACGAGTTCAAAGAGCTGTTTAAATGGTTTCTGGTTTTGCAACTGCACTGGTGCATTCTGCTTGATCAACCTATTAATGGAATGTAATACTGTACTAGTGCTGAACATTTCGAGAGGAAATAAGTCTATGCGTTTTGTTTTTGTTTTTTTTGCACATTATTGCTATTTCATATGTGATTATTATTAAGGACCTCTTCTCATTTATTATTAAACATACACTAGCAGCACATGAATCTTTATAGCAGCAAACAGTATTGTGAATTTTAATGAACAGAAAAATTAACTATGTTGTTTGGTCCCAGTGGCCCTTGTACATCCCATCCTGCTGACCTGGGCCCCCTGACTCCTTATCTCAAGCCAGCAGTCTCTAACGTGCGTTGTGAACTGGACAGTGATTTTAAATGGGATCAGCAAACTGGTGCTGTTGTTAAGTCCAGCTTGTTTTATCTGAGGCAGCTGGCTAAAAGCAAAGCCTCTCCTCTCATTTCATCAAACAGCATTTTGAAACAGAAATTCATGCCTTTGTCACATCTCATCGTAAGACACTTTATTTTGGAGTCAGCTAATCCTCCCATCAAGCGTTTCCAGTTGGTCCAAAATGCTGCTGATCGCCTTTTGACTGGCATTCGTATGAGGGAGCACATATCACCTGCACTGGCGTCCCTTCACTGGGTCCTTGTACATTGAGTTCTTTTTAAGATTCAAGCTAGGCAAGCTCCCTTGCTGCCCATCTTCAAAACAACTCTTAAAACAAATTTTTATTCTTTGACTTTTGAGTCGGCATGAGACTTGATTTTAGTTTGACTGTTTTGTGCTTTTTACTGTCTTCTTTATTAAATACTGGTAATTGTTTAGTCATTTTTCTGTTGTAGGATGTATTTTTGCCCCATGTACAGCACTTTGTTCACACCAATAGTTGTTTTAAGGTGCTCTATAAATACAGTTGAGTTGAGTACATGCCTGCACTGGCGTGTGTCGTTGTGTTCTGGATTAAAATGTTGTTTGACAGGCCGTAAATGACAAATACCTTGGCCGCAGTAATTGCCATTGTGCGCTGTGATTACTTTCTGGTAGTTTTTCTTTTACACCCCAAACCGTTTAAATCGTAGCTCGACAGACAGACAGAATGAGACTCAACATTGATTTACACAGCGTTGTGGCTCTCATCCATGTTTAGTGAAATTGACTTTCAGATCGCATTGCTGTCCATGTTGAATTTGATTCATGATTTTAACGACAACAGCTATTTCAAAGCCATGTCCTGAGTGATCTGTGCTGAACTAAACGTCGGCAATGTTTCCTGATCACAACCATTCAACTCTTGATTCATTTCTTAACTCAACTTTCCAGTACATATTCCTGTACAAGTTTAACATCTAGGTTGTAGGTTATGTGGGGGATTTAGGCACATACCTGTACATAAGCGCTACAAGCTAAGCCAAATACTGTAATTATTGTCATATACCGAATGCCCAGCATGCTTGTGTGTCTGGGTTTGCAAGTAACAGTCATGGATGTGATTATTGCATCAAAGGCAGCACTGTACAGCAAGCATACAGATGATCAGCATTAGTGAGAGCATTAGCGAAAGGAACCTTGTGGTTCAGAGAACTAATCCTTAAACACCAGCTTGTAAGCTTTTCATGAAGCCAGTGATCTGATTAGACGGCAAGTAGTAAATTGTAACAGTTGGAGCGACTTGAAGATTGCGCATGATTGGACAAGCGGCATTGACCAAGAGTGGTGTAAAGATTAGCGAACGATAGCGTGTAATGTACCATCTGTATTAGGACTGCTCAAATTGACTGGGTTTGTGTTTTCTGCACCAGAGATCCTGAAGAATCGCTGCCTCGTAATGGATGCAGAATTTGTCCACCTGTGCCGTTTGCACCAAATCCAGCAACTTGGGATACTGTCATGGCTGTTTCTGGCACATCATCAGATAGTTTAGATGCGGCAACGCCTGGTCTGACATACAAAGTACAGGTCGGACAAGGAAAATTGCTGTCAGCAGGGTGGGGATTGCGAATGTAATGAACGCAACATATACATTAGTTGTACGTGTGAAAATGTGATTGTTGCTCAAGCGGTTGACTCCTCTTCTTGTTGACTTTGAAACTTAGCTTGTAGCCGACGTGTGCGCATTTTGAGCATGACGTTTCTGATCCACTGGTTAAAGGACACTTTGATTCTCTCCTCTTTCGTCTCAAACTGCTTTAAACAACAAAGCGTATGAGGGAAAAGTGGTTAGGATTGCACGACTGTCCGTGTTTTATGTTATGTGTTGTTTATTATTTTACTTTATGTTAACTGTTTTGTTCAGCGCTTTGTTACAGCTGCAGCTGTTTTGAAAGCGCTATATAAATCAGGATGTATTGTATTGCAAATATATTTTTTCCTTGCTCATTCTAGCGAAATTTGTTGCATGATCAACCACTTATATATGCTTCTTGTCTTGTAAACGCAGGATGCCTCACAATTTAAAATTAACCATAAAATGCAGCTTTACGGCTCCCAATTTGTTTTTGCGTTATGTCCCGGCGCATGCGTCCAAGGCCAAACCCCCGATAAGAAAATGTGTGAGGTGTTGTTTACATTATCAACAAAGCAATGACTTTTTTTTCTTTGCTCTACACTGCACCAGAAACACACAAACATAGGTGCAGCCAGTATCTGTTGGCAATAACTGGCACAGCACCAGTTCCTTCGCAAAGAGAAACTCACAGAAAATTGTTTGTCATCATTGCGCTTTGCAAATGTTTAAAAACAGTCCTTATTCGAGAACACGTAAAGGGATCTCACTGACACTGTGCTAGTGTCCACATAGTCTTTGAGGTGTAACGTTTCATATTGTTGTTCTTCAAATGTTTTAACTTTGTTCGGACTTGAAGTGCCAGAGGAATTAAATGAGAGCTGCGTTGGCTCCTGGCAAATCCTCAAATGTTCATTCCCGTAATCCACTGCGGCCTGTACAAGTCGTGTCACAGTTAAATGTCCGCGTTTGCAGTCCGATGACTCCTGGGACTCTTCTCGCATCAAACATATTTGCCGTTCCACGGTGCCGTTGTGGTGAGCAAAGTTGGATTTGTTGTTTGGTTTCTTACCCAGCCTGGAGCGCCAGGAATCCGTCGCCACGACAGAGGCCCGATTAAGGATGGAGGGGGTCGAGCTTAAGGAAGAGTGGCAGGACGAGGACTTTCCACGGTAGTATTACACGCACTGTCATTGTCGCGGCGAACGTGAGGACGACGCTTTCCAGTTCAGCGCCGCACAAGTTTAAAAAAAAAACTTCTCTGATTACATTCTGCCCGTTAGGCCTCTACCTGAGGAGGAGGAGGAGCTCGAAGAGGAGTTGTTTGCTGGAGCCGCTGAAGAGGGCGATCCTGGTAAGGCCCCAGTCCCATATAAGCACGGAGGGACACGGCAGTCCCGGAAAGTGCCGGATCCCGCCGGATTAAGATCCGGGATGATCCGTGCTCTTTCTGGGGTTTTCGGTCGTCCAAAAACCATCACGCCGGTGGTAACACGGCAGCTACACGGTCGAACCCGTACAAACACGGCAGCAACACGGAATCAACACGGTGCCCACACGAATGACCAAGGATCGGCACGGACAGTCAAGGCAGAGCGGCGGAATAACACGAACCTACACGGCAGTGACACGAACAGTTACGGACCAACACGACGCCTACACGAATCATCCCGGCGCCTACACGGCGGCGACACGAACACACACGGTCCACCCCGGACCGTCAAGAACTTGTATAAAAGCTGGCTAATTTCCGGTGATCCCATTTTCTGACCCAGATGGTTCTCTTTTTCCTTCTATTCACTGTAGATACCACTTTTTTCACGGCTTCTCTATCTCGTATCTTCGCTTTAGCAATGAGGATAGTGTTTTCAACCTGAGCTTTTTGCAGTTGAAGCTGGCATCTCATCAGCATCAGGTTGTTCTCGGCCGTCATCTGATCCCCCATGTTGCAGCGTCGGTAGCACAGGAAAGGAGTGAATCGTTGTTCAAATTTCCCCTATTTATATGAGCATGAGCCATCGTCCGTGTTATCCGTGTTCCTCCGTCATAGTCCGCATTAGTCCGTGTTTTCACCGTGTTTGCACCGTGAACGTCCTTGTTGCCACCCTGTCTATCCGTCATCGTCCGTGATATTCCTTGTTCTTCCATGATAGTCCGTGTATCCGCCGTGTTTCAACCGTGTTGTATCCGTTTTGCACCGTCTTCGTCCGTAGTAGCTCCGTGTTGATCCGTGAGGGTAGTCCTGAGTTGACACTGTCGGCGTAGTCCGTGTAACCGCCGTGAAAGTTCCGGAGACAACCGTACCTCTGCCGCCAGGATTCTTGATGGTCCGGGTGTGAATTTTTTCCCGGACTGTCAAGGACATACACGGACAAACACGGCAGGGATACGACTGTCCCGGACCCTACACGGCAGCTACACGGACCTACACGGCAGCTACGCGGACCTACGGTTGTTGCCAACTCCCGGACCTTCACGGACGAACACGACAGTTTTGAACTTCCCAAAACCACCGTGTTGGCCTCCCGGAGCCCCAAGGACAGTGCCGGACGTTCCAGGACGAAGAGGGTTCACCGCGGAGCTACACGGCGGCTACACGGTCCACACGCCGGATCGTGCCGGATGTGGTCCGTGTTGATCCGGCACCTATATGGGACTAAGGCGTAATCGAGAACTTTGGTTTCTGTACAGCAAAGTAGATAAACAGCAATGAAGGAAGCTACACTTAGCCGCACCATCTGTTGAGAGCCGATACAAGAGATCATCAGAAATGCTTGTTGACAAAGAATTTTTAAATGCCATTTGTTTGAACAATAACCCCTTGGACTGTGAGCTACGGTTTTATTTGTTTATTTTGTAAAGGCAGGATTGTATTGGGCGTCGAGATCTCTCAGAGGTGCCGAATTGTGTCTCCACTGAGTGTGTATTAATGATCAGTTAAGGGTGTGGACAGTGACACAAAGAAAAACTATGATTCATTTTGGTGAACTTTGGTTCAACTGTAGATTTTTTTTCCCCGTGTTCTAAAAAAACGACTTTCTGATTGTGGACGATGTCGATGTAGACGCACATTCATAATGCGTATTGTATTCTCCATGCGCACCACAGGCTATGAGGCGAACCACAGTAAAAAGGAGAAGAAGAAGCTGGCGGCCCCGGATATCAGCCTCACTCTCGACCGCAGTGAAGGTTCCATTCTTTCTGATGAGTTGGATGAAAGTACGGAGCTGGACTTGGACAACATGGACACGCCTTCGGACAACAGCAATGAGTTTGATTGGGAAGGTAACACAGCTTGACTATTTTGAACGTGTTGCTTAACTCATTCACTCCCCAAGACGTTTTTAAACGTCTTTTCAGACTTGGTCCAGAATTGTCTGGTACTGAATGAGTTAATCAAATTTGTCAATGTTTGAAAGTCTTGAACAAATATGCATACTTTTACCCGCAGAGGTTCAATTTGTTAATCCATTATTGTGTACTTCATTAAGAGTGCTTGTTTTTCCTGTTTCGTTGATAATATGCCATACGGACAAAGGTTTTGGGACACAGTCATTCCGTATACAAGGAGTGAAAATGCTAGAAAATATGGAGTTGGTATTGCTTCTAAAGGGGTTAAGGTCAGGGCTCGCGTTCTTCCACATCGGAGTCATCAAGCCACCCTTGTTTTGGACACTGCTCACGGGCAATGAAGAATTCTAGACCAAGCCTTGATTATTACAGAGGTGTGTCCCATTTTCTTTTGTCAATATATTGTATCGTGACTTTATTTGGTTCCCTGGGTTTGGGTCAGTAGGGAAACTGCCCAAAGTAGAGTTAAAATGTGCTGTTGTTTTTGTCTTTCCACACTGCTGTCTTCCGCTTTTTCACGTGGAAGGATTGTTTCCATTGCCTGCCTGGAAACAGGCTGCAGGCCAACAACAGGTTTCTCGCTCGTGGTAAGGTTCCTCGGACGGTTCCTGGATGCCCACAGTTTTTGGTCAATCAAACCTTGTTGTCCAGATTTTGTTCTGTTGCCACTTCTTAAAAAAAAAAAAAATCCTGAGTTTTCATTCATTTTTTTTGTGCATGATGTTTCCGTCTTTCTTTAAATTTGAGCACATTTTGAGAAATCCATGTCATGCATGTGTCATTCCTGCAAACATGATACATTTCATCGTAAAATATGAAGCCTGAAAGCAAAATGCCGACACTCAAGTAATTCAGTCTACAAATGTGAGTGGTATATAGCAGCACTGCTTTTCAAAAACAGTCATTTAAATCAGAGCTGCAACTATTAAACTTTATCGGGGTGGAGCCCACATAATGTTTGTAATGTCATATTTCTTCATGGGATCTTTGCATATTGACACACACTACTCTCCAAATGTTTTCAGGTCAATTGGAAATGTACTTCATTTTGAAGGCCAAACACTTTTTCCATTGAGGATGGCATTAAATTAATCAGAAAAACAATGTAGACATTGTTTATGTGGTAAAAACTAGTGCACATTAACTCATTCACTCCCAAAGACGTATTTAGATGTCTTTTTAGACGCCACACATTTAATCCCAGCTCCTCATTTTATATTGACTGTACTTGAAATAGGGTCAGGGTTAGAGTAACCCTAACCCTTACCCTTTGTGAATGAATGAGTTACAAAAAAAAGTACATTTTTACATTTTTAAGTGACACCCGAACTTGCGCATGTAAAACAATTGATAGTTGCTCTTAATCGGTCAGAGTATCGAAATGAAATGACATGTGGAGATTGTTAAGGTTTATTGGCACGTTGATGAAGTGCAAGTGGAGCAGAAAATATATACGAGGCTGATAATCTTGATATTTAATCCATAAATAGTCGAAATCGCCACGGTCGGTCCTCAAGCGACGTCGCTGTGATTCTCCATGCAATCATTCTTTGCTTTCTCCGCCACCTTCAGTTCTGTTATACTGTGACATGCAAAGATCATCCGCTCTCTACTGTTATAAAGAAAAAATGGTGGGATGTATTTTTTTTAATTTAGATTCCGCATGGCGATCCCTGTTGATCAATGAATGTTTTGGTGATTTATTCCAACCAGTGATACCAAGCACACAATAAGCATCTGTTGCCACCTCCTTTCTTTTCAGATGATCTCCCCAAGCCCAAGACTACAGAGCTACTAGAAAAGGGCGTGGAGTCGGTCCATCCGTACTCTGCCTCGGAGGAGAGGGACGAGGGCCGCCGCTGGAGGGTCTTTCGCATCGGGGACCAGGAACACAAAGTGGACATGACGGCCATTGAACCTTACAAGCGGGTTATAAGCCATGGAGGTCAGTGTGTAGGTTGCACCCCGACAACTGCCCATGACGAGCTCAGTTGCTCGGGCTCTTTAAAGTCGAAATAAGTGCTTCGTGCATTTTAGTATGTGTTCCAGTAACGGTGGACGAAGCAAAACAACAAAAATCTCAACCAAAGCTCAAAGTCAGCTGGAATAAGCTCAAGATCACCCGTTACCTCAACAAAAACAAGCCAGACACAAAATGGATGCTTGCATTGTATTGTAATGTCATTTTTCCCTTCAGGTTACTATGGAGACGGCTTGAATGCCATAATTGTGTTTGCCGTGTGCTTCATGCCTGAGAGCAGTCAACCAAATTACAGATACATCATGGACAATTTATTCATGTGAGTGTTTTTGTTTGGCTCCCGACTGAACGTTTTTGAACCTTTACTCATGGAACGAAACCCTCGCAGGTATGTCATTGGCACGTTGGAACTTTTGGTGGCGGAGAACTACATGATTGTGTACCTTAACGGGGCGACCTCGCGGAAAAAGATGCCGACCGTCGGCTGGCTCCGAAAATGTTATCAGCAGATTGATAGAAGGTAAATGTCACTGTAATTAGAATAAACAAGAAAAAAAAGTCTTGGTCATTTTCTCCACGTTCTCCATTTCTGTTTTGCAGGCTGAGGAAGAATTTAAAATCTTTGATCATCGTCCATCCCTCTTGGTTCATTCGCACCCTGCTGGCACTCACCAAACCTTTTATTAGGTAACATGAATGTTGAGAATAGAAGAGAGAGTGCACCGTATTGGTCAATTGTTATCATTTTAACACATTTTTTATTTTAACAGCTCCAAATTTAGTCAAAAAATCAAGTTCGTGTACAGCCTGACAGACCTGGCAGAGTTAGTCCCATTGGAGTACGTGTCCATTCCGGAGTGCATCAAATTGTGAGTACTCGGGTTCCTCAACTCTCACACACATTCACCCATTGCGTCCTCCGTGTTTCAAACAAGCAACGCACTGTTTTCTAGTCTGACACACCGTGAAAATGCAAAACTTTTATCGCCGTAATGCCGTCAAAATTGTCTTCATTTATATAACAAAATTTGTGAGTGGAAGTCATTGTGATTGAAAGGTTGCCTTTCTGCTCAATGTTATGCTTTAAGCCGAAGTGCATCAGGTGATTGTCAATACACAAGAGCCACCGATACAAGCGTCTTTGAGTATTTTGTTTTTTTAAGGACTCTCCAAGTCAGACCGCATACTCCAGACTCTCTATATTAAAAAGTCAGAGCAGAACATGGATGGAGGTTTGTTTGAATAGCAACCAGATAAAGCCCGACCATTCAGTAGTACAGTTGAAACTCTTATTTTGAACTCAAACTCTTGTCGGAAATAGATTGGCCCTTCAAAAAAAATGTAGGACATTATTATTGATTTTTTCCCCTGATAAACATATTTATATATTTGAATGTATGATTGTTTTAAGTGTTGGCTGTTTTTTTTTTGGTTTGTTTTTTTTCTACCTAAAACTTCATTTCCCTTCCCCCTCTTAAGGTTTGACGAGGAAAAAAATAGGAAAAGCCGTAAAAGGTATCATGTATTTTTCACCTCGGACTTGTTTCCTTTCACAAAACTAACGATAAGTTTCCCCTGGACAGACACCCCAGCACACTGCCCGGCCCCTCTGTTGTTGTTTTGGATTGAAATGATTTGCATTTGTACCCAAAACCAATAACATTTGTAATTCACCACTGTTTGTCTACTCAAACGTATTCTCGGGATCATTTCAAATGTGTTTTTTATGTAGCGTTATACAAAACACCACTATCAAAGCATCTCCACGCTGATGTGGCTACCAAGAAGCTTCTCTGTGTTTGTTTTCTTGGAAAAAGGTTTACAATGAGACTTTTTTGATATTTGGTAAGTTCAACCGTGTTGTTCTACTGGAAGTGGGTGGAGTCACCAGGAAGTAGCTGGACATGGTCACCGTGGTTGCGCGATAACTGCGCGCTCACATGGTTGGCCGCCTTCCCTCCGCCGGTCACTCACTGAGTGGAGCCCTCACAGCTTGTTTTTTGCATGACTCACCGCAAACCTAACTCTCACAAGCCTCATTCTTCCTTACTTGCGCACGTTGATTTAATATGCACATTTTGACACGGTCACTGCTTATTTGCTTCATTTTTTTCTTTTTTCTTTTTTAAATTGATTTTGTTTGGAAGGGATGATGCACTGCAGCACATCACATACACACTTTTCACCTTAGCTTGACCGATAATGTTGTGCACGGATCTTTTATGTCTTGAATCAATGTTTATTTGTATATAATGGAAAAAAATGAATATAATGTATAATTTAACAACGATTGAAAACAAGAAATAAGCGAAGACAATGAGCACCTAATCATCTTCCATGCCCAAAATGACAAAATGCTGCACCTGAAGTGCTGAGCTCCTGCGTTGGTGAAAAGAATTTGGGTTGCACGATTGCATGTCATTAATTTCCAAGATCACGTGTCTCATGTGGCGCAGTGGCTGCCCGCTTCTTTAAAATACTAAACATACAACACCACTGTAAATTACTATTTGTAGCAGCACAAGCAGTAGTCCTCTTGACAGTGGAGCTACATTCACGTGGGTGCTGATCAACACCCATTTTGTTTGGGAAGAAATGTCACCATCACAAAATCTTAAGTGGACCGGGCACTGTTCACATTCTTAACTGTCATACGAGCGTTTCAAAAAGAAAAAGCATTTGAGGAGTTGCAAAGGCGCATTCAGTGTCAAGTCTTTAAAGCAGATAGTCTGGAGGGCCAGGGTGTGGGGCTTGATGATCAGTTGCACATGATTCAAATGTGATTGACTGACATCAGTTTCCCCTCCTCTGATTCAAATAATTCTTCGAACGTAGGATCTCAGAACTGTGAGGCAGATATGTTCACTGGTAAGACCGATCTAAATATAAACAAAGAGATATAAAAAATAATAAGAACAATAAACACTGTCCGTTGGTATGCGCAGGATCGACCAGGAGGAGCACGGCAAAGTGGAGACAGCCACGCCCGCGCTTCCCTAGTGATCCTGCCAATTCGCCAGGGATGAGGGCGATGAAGAACGTTCGAATTGCTGCCACTCTTTGTGTGTGTTTGGGTGACGTGACTGGAACAGTTTTGCATTAGGAAAGTGCCTTTTTGATACGATGCTGCCTCTTACATTGTGAAACATTTTGCTGGTTGCCTTACTTTGTGAAGCGGCTTTGTCCCTGTTTCCCCTCCCCCACATGCTGTGCAAGAGGTTTTTTTTAATCCTTTTTTTCTTTTGGTGTAATTTAATGCCACAATATAATGTCTTCTTACTGTTGCATCTACTCTTTATTTAAGGCACTCTGTTACATTTGAATCGATTGCTGCATGTACTGCTTTATTACATTTAAATATATATTTATATTCAAAAAAGGTGACAAAAGGAGAGAAAGTAATATATTTTTATTGTTGCTCTGATTTTAAAAGTACATTTTCGGTCTCTGACTACCCTCCCCTCTTTCATTCACCTGGGAAAAGCCCCCAAATTTTTATTTACCAACAATATCCTGCGACTTGTGTGGGTCTGAACACCACTCTCTCCATGCCATTGATCAATACTTGTATTGTGATATATACACACATTGTCAAATTTCCTTGTTTATAGTCAAGATTGATGTGGCTTTTACTTTAAGTCCATAGAAGCGAGATACTGCACACAATACTTTTCAATTGGGCCGTTAGGTGGCACTATAATCCTTAAATAACTACAACAATTTTGACAGTCAATGAATGAAGTGCACTGTTATATCAAATACGATAATATTTGACCAAGGTCTTGACATAAATAGAATATTGTGTAAATCCTTGCTACTGTTTATCGGAAGCACAAAAAGTACACTTTAAGTAAGATGCTCATTTGACCCTGCCTTGATGTTTTCAGAAGGGTCCATGTGATGTTTTCTGAGAAAGCGAAGGGAGAACTATCCTGGGTGTATCTTACAATGTAATGTTTTATTTGAAAGATGAAAAAAAGAGCCGCTGATTTTGTAATCTGATTAACGAGATGCACTGTAATCATATTATTTAATCCATTAAAAGGAATGGTCAGAGACAAAAAAACGAGAGCCTCCATGTGGTGATTATACCTAAGCTTTCAGAACAGCAAGTATGAGCGCCAAAGCTAGCAGACAGGAAAATGCACAAAGAAAAGTCTGCGTCCGCATCAGCATCTCTGGTGAGTACGATGGATTTTGTTTCAATTTTTTAAATTGATATTTATTGTGAATTGCTATATTATAGAGTAAGGGGGTTGAAGTTATTAAGAGGTGATGGATATTGAATGAAGGCAACGACTGTCACGGCTCACCTGTTTTCTGGGTGTCGTCAGGTGACGCTCGCAATAAGCTAATGTTGCTTCCCCGGAAGGTGGGAAATCGGAAATATCCTTTAAAGCGTTCCAGGAGAACGTAAACAACATGGATGTCCTCTATTTTTGTTTTGGTTCATCACTACGCATGTGACCTCCAGCAAACCTTCCTTTATAATTTCCTTTATTGACAAAAAAAAAAAATGAAGGAATGTCTTTAGCAGTATACATGTCAACATCTCAATACAGTCAGTGCAAGCCACGTGTTACGTGAAGTTAGGTCAAACAACTAAATACATTTAATAATAAATAAAAATACATAAATATATGACTATAATCTTGTAAATCACGTTTTACAGTCCATGGTCCGTGTCTCCAAAGGCGTTGCCAGGGAACGTCAGATTGAAGCCGGTTACTTGGACCTCCCAGTTCAAAGTGGCGTTGCAGTGTACCTTTCCGGTCGAAGGTTGGAAAACTCGCCTTCCCACTTTCCTGGAACGCAGCATAAACCCTCTGGCACAATGTCATTTTCAGTCAACATCGAATGGCAGTACAAGTCAAATTGGCTGCCCACTGAGACTGATTTTTTTTTTAAAAAGATTTTTGGGGTATTTTGCCTAATTCATATTCCACAATTGCAATATTAATCGGAAAACCGTGTTTAGACTAGTGGCAGCCCATAGAACATTTTCGACTTAACTTCCCCTTTAAGTCTTATTTGTACACAATAATATATTGCGAGAGAGCAAGAGAAATCGCTAACACAAAATACAGTATGCTACAGTGTAACGATCCCTCTGTGTTCACACTTACCAAGTCACATTGATTCCAAACCAACAAACGTAACGTGGCGACTCAGAACATACTGTACATCAATAATAATGCCCCAAAAAATGTACATTACAAAATGGACCAAGATCCATTGCTTTCTCTAGGCGTAAAAAGCAGGATAAATGAGGATTTCACATTCACTCATCCTTAACAAAATCTCGGCTCACTTTGAAAGGTTTCCCTTTTTCACTCTTCTTTCGATGTTACACTATCAAACAATAACTTGGTGTCATCTAGTGGCCAACGATGTAATTTAACATAAAATAGGAGGCAGAACAAAATGATTATAGACTCTAACCGTCCATGAAATGTCAGGACCGCAAACCCGGAACCAGCAATGGAGGGAGTTCAGTGTATATTTCAGAGGATGTCAAATTTTGTGAGGACACGCTGCGCTATGCTGTATAACCTCTATCTAAAGCTTTAAAATAGAGAATAGACTCCAGGCACCTGATAGCAATGTCATCCACCATTGGATCAAACTTATTAGCCAGGAGGTGGTGCTGTCTCAAGAGCCACGGAAGGTCTCCGGTTCCATACACACAAACTGATCTTCTATTTGCCCCTCTGCACATCTCATACGGAGCCCCTTTCCTCACATCCCCTGATAAATAGCTCCATTTGACCGCGCGGGCGACGGCTTGCATGTCCGACGTGTCGAACTTGGCGTTTGCAGGCACTGATCCGGGCACGGAGGGCATCCGCTGTAAAGTGGCCCACAAGTGCTCGTCCGGGCTGTAGGTGTCCTTCTCCCACTCCAGAAACACCTGAACCTCCCGGTCCCGCATCACGTGTTCCACGAAGGCCCTGCTGGCTACAAAATAGGCATTCCCAGTGAACATGGGGCTTCTAATGGGAGGTGGGCTTTTCCTCACGTCGGTCCTGACAATAGAGTCGGTGACGTTGTAGTGATATTGCCAACGTTGCTTCTTGTAATCATTGGTGGCTTCCGTTTCCATGCTGTTCTTCCCATTAAGGACTTTCAAAGCTCGCACCATCTCTCTGTTGGTCTTAATCGGAAAGTCTGTCCCGCATGTATTCAGCAGGTACCTCCACCGGACATGAGACCCCAACAAACTCTCCATGCAGTTCAAATCAGCCTGCACTCGCGCCCATGAGGCGTAAATCACATTTTCTAATTTCCCAGCTATGAATACATTCTCAAAGCAGGATACAATGGCTTTCACGGCCTTATGGAATTTCGCTGTGGATTTTCGGTCCACGTGCACGCAGTAGATGTTCTGAGGGGTGTAAATGGCACGCAACAGTCGCTCGAACATTTCGATCTGTCCGTGGATCACCATGGAGTATGCGATGGGAAAATCCCTCTCTTCTTCACTCAGAGGATCCATAAAAAAGCCTCTCCGTCTAATATATGTGTGACAATCTTGGGTCGCGTTAAGGTAGAAGTCCTCGGTGAGCATAACTTGCCTTGTCTTCGATGATAGAAGGGCTTGCAAGTCAGCTTCACGGCCTGCCAGGTCTCCCGTGGTGATAGCAGAGCAGGCGAGCAGGTCAGCTGTAAATTGCTGCGGTATCGTAGGATCAGAATCTGTTTTCCATAGGACAAGTGAAAAAAATAAAAACACAAAGAAGAGGGTCAGGATGCTCAGAAGCCTTCGGCCTTTGAAGAACTTTCCAAAAATCATTTTCTTGTTGAAGAGTTTCATTGCAAAGTTTGTCTGCTGACCTCTCCGACTGAAACGTTGCTGGTGAGAGGCCACAGTGTGTGTATTACCTGACAACACGCCCAGGCAGGAGGCGTGTCTTATTTCACGCAGTAAAAAGAATCGCCAGAAATGGCTTACATATTAGATGATAAAGATCCAGGCGTCCATCCGTTTTCTAATCCGCCTATTCTCACGAGGGTTGCGGGCGTGATGTAGCCTGCGGACGACACCCCGAACTGGTTGCCAGCAAGGCACACAGAGACAAAACACCCATTCACACTCACAGTCACACCTATGGACAATTTAGAATGTTCAATTATTGTAGAATAAGCATTAGCATTGCCCTCCTCAACAGAAAAGTATGACTAATTTATGCAGAATATCCATGAAATGAAAGACCAAGTGCCTTCAAACTGTGTGTTTAAAAAAAGGAATTGTTGGTACAGACTGTTTATTAAAACAAACAAAAAATAAACACTTATTATGAGAGTGTGCAAGAAGGGTTAACGTACCAAACTATTAGTATGAGACATAATAAACATAACACGACATATTTATGGAATGTTTTTTAACATTATTATTAGTCATAAAGAAATTACTCAAACATATTGTGATCGCTTTCAAGATAAAGGAAGGCAAATAAATTATTTCTGTGATCTGTTGGACCAAATCTGGTTCAAGATGTAAGAGGTACTGGAAAAACAAAAAACAGCTTGAAATGCAGCATCAAAGTCTTTTGGAAGTGTTGACGTAATGGAAATTAGTATAGGTACTCACAACATTTCCACATATCGGAACAACATCTTATGTCGTCCAACTATCCATCGAAGCGATATTTGGTTGCAAAAATCTGAGATCAAATCATTTCACAAATAGATGCAACAGTACACACATCTAAGCAAAGACAAATCTGACTTTTATTCATTCGTGTGTCAGTGTTTACTCCCATAACTTCACTCATAATTTCCATCACATTTTCAAAATGCAGGCACTTTGTACTTGTATATACAAAATCAAACTGCCCCAAAAGGAATCACTCATCAGCAGTGGGGCAAATGAAAACTATTATATTGGATTCTTGCTTTGCTTATACTGTAAATGGATTCTGTCAGGTGCAATCCCCAAAATAGCTAGCGTGTACTAACCCTCTCTGTCTTGTGATGAATATAATTTTCAAAAATACATTTTTCTTATAGATATCAGAAAATAAAAATAAATGCAATTCCCCTAATACCATCCATTCATTTATTCCCTAGAGCCCTCGTCCGCATTAGTGTCATGAGTGGGCGGGCGCCAAGTCAATTAAAAAAGCCCAAGTTCTTACATTGAGTAAATTTAGACATGATTATCATTATTTTGGTATTGGGGGGGGGGGGGGGGGGTGCATCATGTGATTTTCGTAATGTAAAATAAAAGTTTGGAAAAACGGCATTAGACCACCTAATATGAACAATATAACTTAAAGAGCGACAGACAAAACAAAAACATCACATTTACTTTTGACTAAACAAAAATGAATCCTTCTATTGTCCTTTACATTCCCTTTGCTTCAAACACATTCAAACAATAAAAAGTGTCATCGCCAACTACTGGCCTGGCATACATATTACAGGTTTTTGTTTTGTTTTTTTGCATTTTTGCAGGTCCATGCGAACTTTGTCCTAAATCATCGTGGTACACTTTGGTGAGTATTGACTAGGACTGGTTAAGACAAGTACTCTCATCCGCTTGCTGATCCGGGTTGGCGTCATGCTCGTGGATAAAACTGTAACGACGGTACACGGAGCCGCCTTGACTCGTGTACACCACGTCCACTTCATCACCGCTGTCCGGGTCGGGCACACCGTGAGGCATGTTGGCGCCGCCGCTCAATCTCTCGTAACTCTGTTTCCAGCAAAGCCTCCTCCTCGCTCGGGCCTTCACCAAGGCAAAGGCGAGCAGAACCAGAGCAAGCGCGACCAGCAGGGCGACAGGCGCTGCAGCCGACGTGTGATGGAGGATGCTAGAAGACATGTTTGTGTCTGTGACCGGCTCGTCCCCTGACTTGGGTTCGGGGGCCTCCACGCACAGACCTACAAAAAGGAAAAAAAATCGAGTGAGTCAATTAAAATATATTTTCAAACATATTTGAAACACACTTGGACATAAAAGAATAAATGCAAGCATTAAGTGTCTAGAAACTACAGTACAATACATATTACAGTATCTGTGTTCGATCCATTATGTCCCCTGTTGGGTGGCGAGTGACAAGTCTGTGTGACAGTTTCTGGGTGTAAACTGCGGGTTTGGTATGGAAAAAAAAAATCCCACTGAGAGAACGGATTGTAATCCGTCCACAGGTAATTTGAATAGAGAGAGTATAGACACAGCTGCTTCTGGACTTTTAATCGCATTATTTAACAAACATTAACATAAAAGGATGCACACAAGCATATTTTTAGAAGACCTGCTAATGCCCTCGATTGTCGCTGTACGCCAGAGTGGCTAACGTTTAGCCAGTTAACAGCTATCCAATTCTACATTATCATTCGCTGACTTTCACGACACTCAGCAAACCGGGCCCGCCTTTCAAAGGCACACGTACACATTCAACGTCACATTTACTACAGTGTAGAACGTGAGCATGGTTTATGACAAGAGGTGTGGTATACTGCACCTGAGCGGCTGTCGCAGATGCAGCAGTCTGTGCGGTTCCCCCCCACCTGACAGCAGCGGGCACAGCGGCTCTCTACGGCGTGAAGGCCAAAATCTTGGTGACAAGTCAGGCAGTGGTCAGATCTCGGGCCGCTGCAATGCTTGCATGAGCTGTCACATGGCTCACAGGTGGCCTACAGAGGCAGCCGTTAAACAAAAGGGCCTTTTTAATATCATGCTGAAATTGCAATTCAAACGTTAATTGTACATTTGTAGAATTTTACATTTGGATTTTGGGAGGGAAACACTGTGGATCCCAAAATAGTCACATTTTAGCATTTGCAAATTTGCTCACTCAATATTCACAGAAAAAATCGCGTTTGTGATTTGTGATCTGTTGCGTTTCAAAATTATTGTTTTGTTTTTTTTTGTGTTTTTTTTTAACTTACAATCAATAATCAACCAATTGTTACTGTCGGGCATAAACGCCCCAAAAATACAAGCTAGTTGTCTGCTCAACCAAAACTAAACATGCATACTTGCTCCGCTTTCTGCAATGAGTAAATATTCCACACAAAAAATAGGCTACAAACTGTTTATTTCCACTCTCAGCTGATGGTTACTGTCAAACTAATTCATTTATTCATTCATTCATCTTCCGAACCGCTTGATCCTCACTAGGGTCGCGGGGGGTGCTGGAGCCTATCCCAGCTGTCTCCGGGCAGTAGGCGGGGGACACCCTGAATTGGTTGCCAGCCAATCGCAGGGCACACAGAGACGAACAACCATCCACGCCCACACTCATACCTAGGGACAATTTTACAGTGCTCAGTCAGTGCATGTCTTTGGAATGTGGGAGGAAACCGGAGCACCCGGAGAAAACCCACGCAAGCCCGGGGAGAACATGCAAACTCCACACAGGGAGGCCGGAGCTGGAATCGAACCCGGTACCTCTGCACTGTGAAGCCGACGTGCTAACCACTGGACTACCGGGCCGCTCGTCAAACTAATTGTAAAACAAAAAAGAATGATGTTGTGTATTTACATCAGCCAAATAGCCTCCAGTATCTTAACGCTGACTATGTATTGTAAAACATCAACGGCGCACGGGCTCACAATTAGCATCTACCCGTTTCGAAGCAGAAGTGTTTTTGTCAACCAATTTTTGTGGTCCACTTAACCGAATTAGCTGAGTTTTTTCCCAGCCCTAAAAAAAAAACAAAAAAAAAAAAAAAAGGCAATTTTTACTGTTTAAACAGATTACTGGCATTTCCATTAATTTCAAGAGAAAGCTGAAGTTACAAGTTTTCAGTTCCAAGCATGGTCTAGGTACAAAATAGCTCGTATGTCAGGTTACCACTATAATAGGCAAACAAACACCGGACGAAATATGATCAGTATAAGATAAGATATCCTTTATTTGTCCCACAAGTTCCATAAAACTGCTTGTGTCAACACAAAAATGTATTTGCAGCAAACCTTTTCAGTGAAGTACTTCCCCTCCTCACAGCGTGGGTAGCAGACTTTGTCCTTTAGCGTGCTGCCTTTGTCACAGGTCACGCAGCTCTGAGGGGAGCCGTCTGCCAAGCACACGCGACATTTGATGAGAAAAATTGTGACCGATATTAACACGTAGGAAAGGAAATGGCGGCGAGAGGTCGACCGCTTTGGCTTGATGGTCACCTATGCAGGTGTGGCAACTGATGTGGCATCGCAAGCACACCTCGTCGAGTCTGTAGAAGCGCTGCGGGCAGCGCTCCACGCACACCTTGGTGCCTTGCAGCTCCAGGAGGGGAGGCAGACAGGCCCGGCAGGATTCTGGCCCGGGACCGGTGCACATCTCACAGGAGTGGTGGCATTTCTCACAGTGGGAGCCTGCTTGGTAGTACCTGCAGAAAGGCAGGAAGACATTGATTGGAACAAAAGCAATGTGGGAGGAGGTTGAAAACTACCTTTCAGTTTCCTACAATGCTTGTCCTCATTCGGCTAGGATAGACAGTACCCCAATTTTTAAAAAAAACAAAAAAATGCTCAATGTTTTTCCTAAGCCTCTTGCTGGGTCGTAGTGAACTTGGAGCAGATTGGGTTACTTTTACCCAAGGTTGGATTAGGTTGAAGATCGGATTTGGGCAGGCTGAAGAGTTGAAGCTGGTCGCCATTTTGGATGTTTTTTGTGGTTGTTTCATGAAGTTTAAATACATTTAATGTAACATTGTTCCAACAGATTGTGCAACAAACAACATAAATCATATATGATCAGTCACTGTGTGTCTTTTGACATGATTTAAATATACCTGCAGAGTAGGGACTTCTTTTGTTGACTGATGCTCACAAAATTACCGTAAGTCCAATGTATGGTGAACAAATCATTTCTAGTAATGTGTCAGTAATGTGCTCAATTGGACAGTTGAACAGAGACTGGACCCAGGAACAGATTGTCTTTGACTGCCATGCAGGAGGTACGGTTCTTTGAAGCCGCACTAACTCGTGCTCGCTTCCCAAAACCGAAAACCCGAACCCTCGCAGCTCCTACTGGCCTTTATTGACAGTATATGCAAATTACAAGTGACATATCAGAAAAACACCTTCATTTACATGTTTTTCTATTTTTTTCTACTTCTTCCCTCCGAACTTTGCTGATGGTACGTTGCAAGGTTTTCTGATCTTATCTTATCTTATCTTATGCCGCACCTCTCAGTGGACACCTGGGGGGCCAAGACACTTCCCGGTACAAGCACCAACATCTTCCCATGAACTGATACATCTGTTACTTTGCTCAAGGACATCTTATGCCGGAGCGCATTCTGTTCTCCCTATCCGCCCAAAGTTGAATCTTCCTGTCTTATCAGTTGACAAGCACCTCAAACTGACTCCTGATCCTCTATGCTTCATTGTGTTCAAGCTGTATAAACACACGCCTTCGAGGTCCATCAAGCATGTAACAAAATGTAACTTTTAAACATGATGACATTGTCTTTGTCTATTCTCCATCATTCGGTTGAGGAGAACGTAAACAGACCAGGAAAAGAGCTTATGACTCCGTACAAAGTCAACGATAATGGTAACAATGAGCTGGCATTCGGCGTCATACCCTGTGGGACAATGGCGGACGCAGAGATGAAGGAGGCGCAGGTATTTCGGGGAACAAGTGAGGCAGTCTCTGGGCGATGACCCCGTGCAGGTGTCGCACATGTGATCACAGGGCAAACAGAAACCCAGCTGGGTTCCATCTGCCTCCAGCCCGCTCGTGTACGTACCGGCCGGACATTCGCTCACGCAGGTCCTGTCTGTAAGACAACACACGCAGACACGCCTCTGCTTTTATGCCCCCTTCAAAGACAATCGATGACTTTGTACTCTAATGGCATTCTGTTTCCCTTTCTATTTTTCTATCATGGCCACAAAAGAATCACATTCTATCGTGCCAGTAGATATCCTGGGCTATATGCTGCGAACAATGAGCTGCAGAAATGACAAATAGTTTGAGATGAAGAACTTCATTGGAAACTCACTGTGAAGGTATCGGGGGACAGCGCACGTCAGGCATTCGTCGCTGGCAAGCCCTTCGCAGGAGTAGCAGTGGCGGTGGCAGCCCATACATGTGAACTGGTCGTCATGCAGGAAGGTCCTCGGAGGACAGTCACTATCACCGGTCACGCCGCACAGCAAGGTGTTCGGATCCAGAACCAGGCCTCGTTCGCACTGGGTGCACTGGTCAGGGTCCGGACCGGAGCAGCTCACACACGTCTGGTGGCACTCTGCACATCATCAGCGTTATTTCTATCAAACATGCTGCCTTGACATGCAAAATGATGCTTGGTTTTGCTTTTCATTATTAAGTAGTTATATATACTGTATTGGTTAACCGGCAGCTCAGGAGAAGTTATGATGTAATTTACATTTCAAAAACCAGAAGCCATTCATTTACGAATGTGATTGCACTTTGGATTTGAATGAGGCAAAATAACATGCTTTTTCTCTCAAATATATCGATATATTATAATCATTTGTTTCAGATGCACTGTAATTACATTCTGTATAAAAATTAATTTGGTGTTCAAAAAGTCGTTTTTCAAACTTGAGTCTTGAAAAAGAGGGGGTCGTCTTATAATCAGGGTCGTCTTATATTCGGGCCAATACGGTAAGGAGGAATCATTTGTTCCTGTCTTGTATCTAAATGGGGTAACAGAGGCCAGATGAAAGAGCAGAGTGGGGTGTAATCTCAAAAGTATGATCTATATTGTCAGATTCACCTATTGGCAGATTTTTGGGGGTGACACAAAAAAATGTTTTCTTTCAATTTCCCCAATCACCCGTGTGCTGGAGCCTTTCCCAGCTGACGTTGGGTGAGAGGTGGGGACATGGAGTACACCTTGAACTGGTTGCCAACTAATCGCAGGACAACTATATCCATTCGTCCATTTTCTGGACTGTTTTATCCTCACAAGGGTCACGGGGGTGCTGGAGCCTATCCCAGCCATCTTCGGGCAGTAGGCGGGGGACACCCTGAACTGGTTGCCAGCCACTCGCAGGGCACACAGGGACAAACAACCATCCATGCCCACAGTCACACCTCGGGACAATTTAGAGTGTTCAATCAGCCTGCCATGCATGTTTTGGGGATGTGGGAGGAAACCAGAGTACAGCACCTGGAGAAAACCCACGCAGGCCCGGGGAGAACATGCAAACGCCACACAGGGAGGCCGGATCGAACAAAAACTTCAATAGATGTCACCTTGGCACTCTGTTGCTAGAGCCTCATAGTAGGTTCCAGTCGGGCACTCTTTTGAGCATGCGCCCTTATAGAGTTTGGGACTGAATAAGGAGCAGGTCTCGCAGTCATCCGCCAAAGGCCCAGAACAGCTGCTACAGGTCGGATGGCACAGACCACAGCGGCCCTCCTCCATGTCCTCATAGTAGCCCGTGGGACAATTAGCCTTACAGGCACCATTTAGCATCAGGTATAAGAAAGTGCATTCTGGAAGGAGACGGAAGAAGGTGCGTTGCTTTGTGCTGAACTGAAATACTTCTATATCCACTGTATCACTTCCAACTCACTGAAGCAGGTCCTGTCGTCCGAGCAGATATCGCAGTGAGGGGGGCAACGCCTGCAGGCGCCTGTCATCGGCGGGGTAAGCCCCCAGTGAACAGTTGAGTGTGCACGCACCGCCCTCCAAGTAGCGGCCTTCAGCGCAGGACAGACATTTTGTACTGGAGCCTTCACACGTGAGGCAGGTATCGTCGCAGGCGCTGCATGATCCCTCTACCGTCTCCCAGTAGCCCCTGGAAGCAAAGTCAAGGGATATTTATTTGACTCGAATCCATCATGGAATTAATAACTGTGTGAGTGGTTATTTTGTGATTTTTGACGCATTTCTAATGGCGCGTTTCTGAACCAATTCCAATATGAAAATATTCATTCCATGAAGGAGATTATCTGAACCATTTTTAAATTTCACCCCCCACCCCCCTTTTTTGGGTGGAGAAGAACCACAACTATTCCAGTTTAAGGAGAAATTTAACATTTCAAATTCATGCTTTCTCAACCAATTCAAATACTGTTGATATGTTTGGACTGTATCGCCACATTTCTCAACCAATACATCCATTTCAACTTCAATTTAAAAAATCTGATCATTCAGGACAGAAGGGAACTATGTTTGACTTTTAAAAAATCCACACTTTTTCCATCATCCAATATTTTTCACGTAACAAAACCATTGCAATGAATGGAAAATGTACAATCAAATTCAAACCACTTCTCAAACAAGTCACATTTTTACCTTCACATTTGTTAACCACCTTCAACTATTCCAACATGAAATCGGTCAGCTCATTCAGGACATCTTGTGAATTATTTCTGACATACCGAGAATTCACAGTTTTCACCTACCGGAAATTAAAATGTTTTCCTTTTTTCCCCTCAACAGGATAATTTCAAACATTCACATTTATCAAATGTTCTCATTTTCTATGAGAAAATGTCCCAATGCAGAGATAATTTTTACAAATTTACCTTTATCTGATAATTCGGCAAGACTCACATTCTACATTTGTAATTCATTGTACAGCTTTTCATTTCGGCGCCAGCTCTCCACCATCCATGTGCAATTTGCACTGAAATTCCAATTCCTATAGAAAGTGCAATTTCTTTTCTTTGACTTCAATACGTTGTGATGTATTCAATGGTGCTATAATCCTCACTTGATTTCTGTCTTTGGCATTATGACGCGACATCTTGCATTTCTCAGCTTTCACACACAATTTATACAGGAATTACCATTTCTGGCAATGATAAAAAGTGCAATAATAGCAGCTTACTCCGGGCAGTTTGACCAGCACCTCCCCTGGTGAAGATAGAGCTTAAAGCTGCCTTTGGAACAGTCGATACAGTTATCGCTGGAGCCCACGCAGGCCTCGCAGTTTGGCGAGCAATTTTCACACAGCTGTGTGGCCGTGTTAGCATAGGAGCCGGGGGGACACTGCATCACGCAGGAACTTTCCTGGTCCAGGAAATAGCCTGTGAGATGATGATGCTGCAGTGAGCGGTTTCAGGGGTGTGAATTTGACTACCCGGCAGAAGGTGTTTGTACCTTTAAAACACGAGGAGCAATCCTGCCTCTGTGGACCAAAGCAGCTTTTGCAGGATACATCACATGTGTGACATTTTCCAGAATCAGCTAGAAGTAAAACACGCGCACACACACACACACACACACACACACACACACACACACACACACACACACACACACACACACACACACACACACACACGGAGAGTGTCAAATCAGATTCTAAAAGGCTAAATCATGAGTGCTTGACTCAAGAATTAAATGATTGCTTGCATACATTTTGATTGGCAAAAAAAGATGCAAACACAAACGTGAATAAAGTGTTCCGCTCATTTAAGATCTGAGGAAAAAAAAAATAAAATAATAAATCCCACAAATCACAACGTTAAGCTTTGTTTAACCATTTCAAAGAAGTATACGCTGAACAATTGCTTATTGTTCTGCCTGGTAGGTGTTGAAGACTGCGCTGCATCATACTGAGAGGTGTTCCACATCATCTGTAAACTATAAATACGCACTCGCCAAGACTGTTCATAATAATAGCACGGTTGAAAACAACTTGACTTGTGCTTCAAATGAGTCCAAGTGCCCTGTGCTGGATGAGCAAAGCTTTCTGGAAACGCTCTACTAAAGCGTCTCTTGAGTGAGCGTGAACTGTTTGACTCGAACCCACAGCTCCCACGAGAGGATTCAAACTTGTGTCATCTGTAAGCGCCCACTCTGCTCAAGTGTCCTTAAGCAAGACACCAAACCATCAGCGAGTGAAGCAGTCAAACATCAGGTCAGCATCATCTCGGTCATTTGGTACTTTGCTCAGATATGACGACCACTGTAGTTATCTCCCGGAGGGGAAATTAGCCACATTCAAGGTTGGAAATTACCGGTAGCCTTACCGTCAAAGTAGTGCCCCAATGGGCAGTTAGTCAGAGGGCACTGCCCGTGAAGGGGAGAGTTGCCCGCCAGACAGAGGTCACAGTCTGTTGAGCGAGGCCCGTGGCATGTCTGGCAGGAGCTGTGGCAAGGCTCACAGCGCCACCCGGTGGTCTCCCTGAAGGATTGTTGTGGGCATTGTTTCACACATTTGCCTCCTGTCATGGGCAGAGAAGTAAAAAAGATTCCACTTGACAAGTGATCTGCACAACAATCTACCCTGAGGAATATATATGAAATACAGTGGATAATACAAGTCTACGCACCCCTGTTAAAATGCCAGTTTTTTGTGATGAGAACAAGGTGAACGATTTCAAAACTTGTGTTCGCCTATAATCTAATTGTGGCCTGTAATCTGTACAACGCCATTCAAGGTGCAAAAGGTTTTGAAATTGATGTCCATTATATGTGTCTTACTACTATACTAAATCCATTCGTCAATGGCGTTTGTCCTCATTAGAGTCACAGCGGAGCTGGAGCCGACGCGAGCTGACTTTGAACGAGAGGCATTTTTTTTAATGTTATTGAAATCAGAAAACAATTATCATTGATTTCAAACTTGGTATTTATTCAATTACTAAAACACATTTACTCAAAACTACCATCATAGCCTCATGCCCATTTCCCCATCACACTGAACACTTTATTCTTGAACACGCTATTCTTTTTGTCAAGTACAAAATGACCGTGTCAGTACGATGAGAAATTCCAGCCTCTTTCATTTTCATTCTGCTGCAGCTGTACCTTTGCTGCACTGCATCTTTGCACACATTCAAACCTTGAAGAAGCATCTCCCTTATCGCTTCATCATATTTATTTTATCTTATTTTGTTGTTCCGTTTTGATTTTCACAAGTCTTGGGATGCATGCATGGAGTTTATACTTTCCGATCACGGACATCCTCGTTCGTTTATATGAGGCGTGCCCAAACTTTTTTGACCGAAGATCTACTTTTCGATCAACCAACCTCCCGCGATCGACCCGTTAACACGCACACGCACGCCATGATGAGGAACAGCCTGACGTGGAGGCATGCGAGGCACTTTGGCAGCCTGTTAACTATTGTAGCTCACGCGTACCGTTTGATCAAATATATAGCGCAACAGCTCCGATCACAAGCTGCAATTGCAGACTGCTGAGCGCTAAGAACTTCCGGTGACCTGGGTCACGTGCCACCGTCGGTTAAAGATTTAACTGCTTTATTTTATTTATTTTTTTTTAATACTTTTTGTGAAAATGAGACTCGTAGGATGATTAGGGTGCAGTGTACATTAACACAAAAATATATTACTAACATGCACAAAGAAACTCAAATGCTTGTGTCTACACCCCTCTTCCGGTCGATCGCGATCGACGTAACGTCCATATGATAAGAAGAGTCGAACAAGAATGATACGATCGAGCTCCGGTATGACTCGTTTGGCACATTAACCCTTTCAAGGGACTGCGGTTACTCCAGTGAACAGCTTAACATGTTATCAGGTTGCTAATTAGTGAGCAAAATGGGGGAAATATAAAAGCGCGGTACCATTAAGGAAGTAATCTGGCTGGCAGGCAAGGCACTGTGCCTCACCCCTGCAGTCTGCGCACGGCATGGGGCAGGACAGGCACACACCCCTGCCTTGGTCCTCATATGTGCGCTGAGGGCAGTGCTTGCGACACTGGTGTCTGAAACTGTGAAAGGAAAAGTTAATAACCAACCCATGTATAATGCCAATCGTAATATTTACCCTTTTAAAATAATCATCTAGAACCCCACCTTGCTGTGTGCATGTGAAACTGGTCGGTACTTATTGACAAAACCTCCACTTGTTTTTTAAGCCAATATGTTGAGCTATTGTGACATTTTCAATGGGCCTTTCAAAGTGTCACAATTACAAGAAGAAAAATGTCGAGGCAGGCAGGTCCCACCCCTTTGTAGCAGGATGAAATGACACGAGGAATGATAAAACATCCACCACAACTGCAGTCTTATTGCTTTCATACAACAACAGACAAGGATACACGATGCCGACCGATTTTTTTTCATACGTTGTCGCTTTCCTCTTAACACAGAAAATTAATTGGCATTTATTTGCAGCTCGGAGGCATGGGGGAATCATTAACCTGTCTTCCGTGGTCCCCCGAGGCCGATCTGAGCTATTTAATTTCGCCAACCGTCCTGAAATGTAGTGCAAAGTAAAGATGTGCACCAAAGATGTCGCACAGCAAAATGACAACAAGCAACGATCCACTAATCCTCTCTTGTGCCACCTTCCCTAATGAGAGTCCCACCCGGTGACAAGCCAGGGTGCGATCTCTTTGGCGTTGCCTCGGCGCTGAGATGCGTTGGCTGTTTGAGGGGGAACAGCTGGAGGCGCCACAATAGTATAAATCAAGTGTTGAGAAACCGCGGGATGTTTGAGGATCCCTCTGAGCCAATATTAGAATCTCCATTCCACAAGGGCACGGCAGCATTACCCAAGCAACAGCCCCCCCCCCCCTCCCTTTTTTCCTTAGGTAAAATGGGCTGCAGATGCACCACAAAGTTAACCTTTAGGCCATGAAACAAACCTGCTGAGTGTTATCTAAGTAAATTCATATTTCCTCAGGAGGATGCCAAATGTCAAGAAACACCAAAACGTCCATCACGTTTACAAACTCAGGACTTTCCCATCAGAGCCTCACACCACAAAAGGAGAAATATTTGGTGACGTATTCAAATTAATTTTGTGTGTTGATCGCTTTAAAAACACAACCAAAAATCACATCATCAAACTGCTGAGGATATGTATTCCAAATTTGGAATTTAACAGCCAAGTATATCTTTTGTGAAATGCATATTAGAGATGCAACGATTAATGATTATCTAATGAATTTCCAGAATGGATTAAATGTCAACAGTAAATATTCTCAGATTTCCTTTGTCCTCCATGAACTCAGAACTGTGATGGTGGACTTTAACCTCCTGCGATTGCTGAGCGGTAACGTGAAGGTGGACATCAACCCGCAGGCAGCCTTGCACTCTTTGCATCCACCTACTCAAATTTGTTTGACGCAAACGCCGCCTCCGAGCACCACTCTGGCTCAGGTAACAGTGTCTCTTTTTGAATGTGCGGTAATCTGACACACAAAATGCCAGAAAAAGGGCAGAAGTAAACAATGAGATGTCTGTTTAAGATCCCTAAACTGTGACCCACAATGTGTGAGTCAGCAGAAGAAAAGAGCCAAGTGCAGTTTTAGTTGCACCGATTAAAACTTCACAAATATATAAAATACATAAAAACAATGTTTATATGTTTACAACTCCAATGACAAGGGGTGACAGCAAAAATTTGCAAACCTTCTTATTCAAGCGTCTTCTTTTACACTTTTAATCAAATGTCAACTCATCCCATGTTTACACACTTTCAAGGTGAGCGCGAGAAGAAAATGTCACTCGTCGGCAGATAAAATGAATAGAAGATTAAAAACTCACAGAAAGTAACCTTGAGCGCAACTGCTGCAAATCTCAGGGTCTTCTGTTTAAGAAAGAAAAAACAAGGGTAAGAACAACCAATTTGAAGTGAGTCATTTTACAAACTGGGTTTTAATAGCCTAAAAGGAACATTCAATTGATACATCAACAGTAAAAGTGACTTTTACCTGTGGAGCATGTTTTGCAGCCCATCTGACAGTCAATACACTCGCCTGTATCGAGATCCTGCACTTGTCCTGCAACACGGAGCCATACAAATCTGACATTTTGCGACATTTTCCGTAATTACATTTCATCTATCTTTGCATTCTGTCCTCCATTTTGTATCACATTGAACAAACCAAATGTAAGTCTGGGAGAGCTCACTATCATGCTTTTGTCTGGTTCTCAAATGTATCCACAACTAAAGATTTGGTGTCCTGTTTACCTATATCACAGTGTGCCGTTTGGCAGAGCCCACCGTGGAGTTTGTAGCGTTCGTGACATTTGGCACATATATTGCCATCTGTGCAGAGTTCACAATTGGCTATGCAGGGCAGGCAGGCATAGCGACCCCTGTCAGGATACAGTCCGCGGGGGCAGTGCATCCGACAGCGACCTTGGTGGAGGAAACGTTCCTGTCCATTTTCATCTGAAGGAAAAAGAACAAAGAAAACCGAATGCATTTTCTTTTTTTGAGATACTGTTTTGCCTTAGGGAGCCATTTCATGCAAATCCCTCCATTATCCATTTTCCATACTGCTTATCCTTATTTGGGTCACAGGTTAGCTAAAGCATATTTTAGCTGATTTTTGGAGGGCTAGAGGCATCCCAGAATTTGTCGTCGCCAGTCAAATATTGCGCACGTACAGACAAAACAGCATTTGCACTCACATTCACATCCGATGGATGATTTTAAATTGACATTTTTCACGACGCAAATGTTTTTGTAATTTGGGAAGAAGTGGAAGAACCTGCTGAAAAATGTAAATATGTATTAAATGAAAATAGTATTTCCATGCTTTGGTTGGACTTTTGGAGGGCTTCTGTGGGGGATGCAGTAGCTAGAGAAAAATAAAGAGACCTTTAAAAAACTATTTCAAGATCATTTCAGGTATTGTTGGTAGTGATTGGATTAATTTTGAATATCTGGATTAATTTTGACCCAAAATGGGATGATCGATTAAAGCCCCGCCTTCATATAAACACAGGTCTATTTTATTGTATTATTATTATTATTTTTTTTTTTTTTTTTTTTTATTGCTGTCACTAAGCGACCGGTAAGTTTCTCTATTCAAGGCAATGCAGGATATACTGCTCAAATAAGTAAAAGAAAATATTGACCTTGAATTTTAAAAAACAAAAATCGACAAACAAAGAGCAGAACAATGCCACGCAATTATCGGCACACCTTCGCTGGCTTCCCGTGATGGGTTCACAGTGAAAATGAGGATTTTGTTTGTTGCTTCTCATTTTACAGCGGCATGGCTTCTAGCAAATATCTTCAGCATCAATTTGCAAGCCTAATACTTTGTTAGTCGAAACTTATATTTGACAGTGATCGTAATTTAGGCTCCACCTGTGTAAAAACAATAGATGTACACTACTCGGTGCAACCAGAGAGTCATTGACGAGGATAGGAAAATGCTACCATTTTTTGAGAGTCACCCACCCAGAACCTCTAATACATGAACTTTTTCAAGTGCCGCGTGAAACTAAAGTGAATGGTCACAATATATAAAGTGTCCAGGCCCTGGTTGCTCATATTCTGTGGGCCTAGCTGTGACCCTTGAGGCGTCCCTAGAAGCAGCGGGGCACAGTATTAACTGTAAGAGTCGAGTGGGGACTGAAGGGTAGCCACAAGCTGCACCTGCTTTTTGAAACTCCTCCACCTCCCAGCATGCACGCACACACACATCACAGCTCCATGACAATACACTGCAGAGAGCGACTTTTGATGCTTTTTGAAGTACAACATCAAGGCCGCCGTCCATAGTGCTATGTAATAAAAGACTATGTACTGCAAGTGCACTAACTTACAGATGGAGGCGGCCAGAACACACACAAATGAGCCCATCCCACAAGTGTGTGTGGCAGAGAGGTAAAACCCGGTGAACCGCACAAGTAATTCAAGCCAAAGGGGATATTTTCTCCTTTCCCTCGGATTAACAAAGAGCCCATTCTAACACGATCACATTACTCCGAAGAAGTAGGAGGGAAATGATCACACCTACATTTTTTTAACAATATCAACGTTCCCTCTGTGAGCAGAAATGTTAGAAATCCCACCCTTAACTGTTTTAACAGGGGTAAATGTTAAACTACAAACGACTTTAGTGTGTTTTAAATGGTCATCCATTAAAACGGTGGACAGAGGCAATCCATTACATTACATTCAAACTACAAAAACAGATTGAACTCACTAAGAAAACTTGGTAAATTATCTTTTTTCAATTCATAAATAAAGAGACAAATCACAACATCATACATTAGTTAACAAGTTCAAGAAAAATTAGGAAATCTAATACCATAGTTAAAACTGCGTCATTCATATGTTCCAAGCAGGACATCCTTTCACTCACCCACTCCACAGGTAGTGCACTCAAACAGCTCATGGCCCCAGCACTCGGAACAGGTAGGATGGCAGAGGACACATTGGCTCTTGAGCACAAACTGTCCTCTCGGGCAGGACAGAGCTCTGCACCCGACGAGCGCAAGGAAGAGGAGCTGGATCGCGCCGAACAAGAGGGACCTCATTGCTGTTGCTGCGGCGACTGCAAAGTGAAGACGAGAAGGCAGCGGTGCCGCCGACTGACTTGCACGGACGCAGTGTCCGTGCATGCAGCAAGTGAAGCGCCCAGACTCAAACACCAGCCCACAAATACTGTAACCTGCTCGACCAGTTCATTGGGAAGTGGACAAATGGCCAATAGATAGATAGATAGATAGATAGATAGATAGATAGATAGATAGATAGATAGATAGATAGATAGATAGATAGATAGATAGATAGATAGATAGATAGATAGATAGATAGATAGATAGATAGATAGATAGATAGATAGATAGATAGATAGATAGATAGATAGATAGATAGATAGATAGATAGATAGATAGATAGATAGATAGATAGATAGATAGATAGATAGATAGATAGATAGATAGATAGATAGATAGATAGATAGATAGATAGATAGATAGACAGACTACTATCCATCTATTTGCGTTCGCATGCATTTAAATTGTGTGCGTGTTGGAATCATCTGACCTAGATTTAATCAATAGTAAAATCTAGGTCGCACCCGGTTTACTGAGGTTTACGGATGTAAATTAGAGGGATTCTGTGGTTTTCCCCGCCGCGGCTGTTTATTTATTCAACTGCCAAAACCGATTGCAACTCGAGTAAAACTATTGTTAAAAGACCGTATAAAACCCGACTAAAAACAAACAACTACTTAGGAGTGATTTTGAGCAGAAAAGCAACAAAACGTGGTTTATCGGGGACTACATAGTTTGGCGGCAGGAACACTTTCCACCTTTACGAGAAAACTATTAATTAAAAACAGTAGACATTTTGTAAATATATTGCAAGCTCTTGACTTTATTTGGGAGCACAGCAACAATTTCTGGACACCCATTGCACTGGTCCGGTCGTCCAAAGTTGGGGTTTGTTTTTACTCAGGCACAACAGCGGCCTCTCGCGGGCTTTTGGGTCCTCACTCGTGTTAGGCGCGCACTCGCCGACCCAACGCGTGCGTACGTGCGTTACTGCGTGCGTGCTCCCGAGCTCCCAGCCGGTAGCTTACGTCACGCGGCAGCCGGAGGGGGCGTGGCTTATGGCCACTGCAGCGGAGGAATATGACACTGGGATGAGCGAGCGCGAGAGGAAAAGACACCGAGAGGCGGGAGGGAGACGACCGGCCAGGAATTAACGGTTCGCTAAGAGGTCTGCGCTGCAAACCTTACGATGGGGAGCAATGACTGACGGCAGAACGGTAAGAGACACTCGGGTTTAATTTTTCGGGGGCCGGGTTCCCCCCCTCACAGCGCGACAGGCCCCGCTTCTACGACTGCTTCAGTGCCGATTGAGCACAATGGGTTAGCACTGCGGACAGGTGCACCTACGTGCTTGGATGCGTCCAACTTTAGCTAAGCTTTTATTTGGAAGCTCGAGGCGCAAAACACCCGAGGCCAGACATCACGACGGGGGGTGGTGATGCAACGTAAAGCGGCGGCGAAGAGTTGAACAGTGTCAACATGTATGTGAGGCTATGTGCTTAGTCACAAGTCGCTTTTGTGGTCTTCTGTAGCAAGGTACACACACGTACATGTGACAGCCGGCTGTATTTTGTGATGGTGGCCCATTTTTTAACCGATAGACAATTAGCTCACTGAACCTGTATAGCCTACATACAGAATATCAATCACACTTTTTTTGGAGGGGGGCACGAGGGTAGGGGGGTAGATCTTTTAACGTGGACAAGGATGATCATCATAATCATACATGGTTTAATTAAGACGAGTCAAATGCAACATTGGATAGTAGTGTGATGTACATTTTTCTTCCTCAAAGGCCTGATTTATGGCGTCTCCCGTCAATGAATGCCTCCAGGTATGACAAAGCCACAATTTTTTTTAAACTTTAAATTTATGTCTGTCATTCATCCCTTTGTGTGGGACAAACAGTGAAATGAACACATCTCTGTATTATTTACTCCTCTGTTTACAACCTGCTTTCTGGACAAAGCTAAAACAGAGCCACAAAGCCAAGACAAGTGTGTGGGTGCCAGGCTAAGCCGTGCCATTCCTTCTCCTACAGACAGTGACGAAAGGGCACTTGGCACTAGATCAGTGACCACTGTGAATTCTGTTCCTGTCAGTGGCATTTAGTTGCACGAAATCAGAACAGAGATGATGGTTGGTGTTGAACTCCGCTGGACTTTCATGTCACTCATGGCAGCGCTCGGACAATGGCCAATGACATTCCTTTGCAAACATGTCTGCCAACTGCCCACTACCTCCATTACCTTAGTAAAGAATTCCCCCATTATGATCTGTAATTCTTAAAAGAAAAAAAAAGAACAAGGAAGCTTTGGTTCTCATAAAAATAATAATCATAAGCACCTGACAGCTCTGGCTTTCTGCCACATCTAAAATCTGCAAAGTTTAGTCATTCAGAGGAGATGAAATGAGTCAAGAAACTCATGTAATCACTGCCCGTCTTTCAAGTGGACCCCGTTCTTCAGGCATCTCTACAGGTGGTAAAGCCATGTCAAGTGTCTTCTTTCATGCAGTGAGGTCATCTCGAGGCCACCGAGAGGCTCTACTCACAATGTTAGGCCGCATGTTTATAAGGCAGAAGTACAAAAATTGTTTTTTGTGCTCCCAGGATCACCCAACAGAACAACACAACAGCGATGCGGCGGAAACCGAGTGAACTGATGTTAAGTGTGCTGTGTTCGGCAATCAGTTTTCATGAGTGGCGGACGGTCGGGCAGTGAGCGAAAGGGGCGATCGATCATGGCCTCTCGTAACTATTTCCTCTATTTTTGTGGCCCGCTATTTCTTCCTTGACAATTGTCAAAATTTTTAATTGAACCACAAATACATAGCACAATTCAATTGTTCTATGTATTTGTGGTTCAATTTTAAAAATTGCGTCGATCAGTGTCCGGAGGGTGCATTCATACTCTCGGTATTTAATCCCTTTTGAAGCAAGTTTGTTTCCCTTATTTGTTTGGTTTATTCGTGAAGCGTGAGCAAAATAGCCCACACTAGCTGGTCGTTTTGGGTGCAAGAACTAGAGTTCTGAAGAAAAAGCCTGATCAATTAGATTTTATTTTTTTCTGCCTTATCTCCATAAAATAGAATAAAATCAAAATCCTCTTTTATATTCAATACAGAGTAGCATGAAATCCAGGATCAAGTTCTTTTTTTGAAAAACGCTTTTCATTATCATTCACTCACACCGAGTACTCTTTGAATTATAAAAGTCTGAAATGATCTGAAAATCCAGGGACCACTTCTGGAAAGCCAAAATTGTCTGACGATAATGTGGATTTATGCGGAGATCATCCCATTTTAACAAGATAAGGCTCTGCTTTACTGAAGCTTCTTTGCTGTCACCGCCTTTGTGGCTTTGACATTTTGAGGACTTCATACAGGCTTTAGTGTGATATTTATCATGAAATGGTGCCCTGGCAGCCTACAGAGCCTCATTGAAGGTGCATTGCTGCAGTGTATAGAGGTTGATCTCTATTATTATGTAAAGCTGTTAATGGTTTATGGAGTTTAAATGAACACAACATTGTCACTTGCAATGATCGATATGAATGTTTATGTCAGCCAAAGCTGGTTTTATGGCCTTATTTTTCCAGGTTCCAAAGCTTTAAACAGAGGACTCTTCAAAGCCAAATCTCTCTAGGTTCGTGTAAATTGTATTTTGCGCAACATACCTGGGAAAAATTTGACCAACGTCACGCAAAATGTCAGAATATGACAGTAGACATCTATTTGCTTCTGTGATGTCTGTCCCTGGAGCATAAAAAAACGAATGAAGCCAAAAGGATGTGTGGTTGATTCTACTGGCATTAGTCCTGGAAGCAGGCTAATTGCCGGAGACGTGCGCCTTTGTAGCATGTTCCCCACGAGGCCATTGGGGCACACCTCTCACGTCTTCCCACAATCCAGCAACGAGGGAACATTTTTCCAAATCAAACAGAACACTGTTGCACAGGAAACCCTCGGTGGCTCAATTCAGACTCATGAAAACCCACAGTAGGTCTTTCACTCTCAAAAGGAGGTCAGACCTCCTTTTCTCTGTGAAAAAAAGCCTTTCTGGAAATTCTCCATTTTGTCTGTCAGTTTCTTTCTACTGAAGGAGATGCGATAAAGGACATGCAGGCTGAAATCAGTTGCTCAGCTGTTGCTCATTCTAGATTTTAAGTAGTGTAAACAAAAGCACCGCTCTCTACGGCTGTCTCATCGAGTGCTTATCAAATGCATGAATGACATATTGATGAGTCAAGGCAGTAGCTATGCACTTGTTACATCCAGTAAGACTGCACCCTTCTCGGTCAACAGTTGAAACAAAGGAGAGGAAATTGGAAATGACTTGAAGTCAACGGGGAGAGAGTAGCTGAGAGCAGTAGTTTTCAACCGCATTTTGCTATTGTCGTTAAGTTGCGACCTACTTGTATAGGCATTAAGAACAATGAAGACAATGTATTATTCAAAAATAGTCATTGGAAATATATTTTTAAACATAAGGAAACATGCTTGCATAATCCAAGTGCCTTTCAGAGCACCTCATGAAGAAACTAAGGATGAACATGACAACTGCATGTACTGTACAAAAATGAATACAATAGAATTACAGAAGAACATCACAATTGCACACAATTTCACTTATCGGTGGCCCCGATCTCGTCTTTTTAGGAGGGTTTCTTCTCCACAAAATCATGATTTTAAAAATACATTGAAAGAGCTTAATCTTAGGTATGGAAAAAGAGCAGTTTTCAACCTTGATTTAAAAGCATTTACAATTTATTTTAAATCTTTCTTCATTCATGTTATTAACTTTGATAATAGAGTTAAGATGTGATATGTGATCGATCAACCCACTGATTTGTATGTACGGATATGTTACAAATTGCTCATGACGTCGAGGAATTAACATGGATGTCACATTATTTCACACACCGTTCAAGGTTACGGTCTGTTCAAAACATTTCACAAATGTGAGCTTTTAAATATGAAGCACATTCAGCTACGGTATGACAAGGATTAACCAGTTTATAAATGTGTTAATGAAAAGTATTGCGCCATGCAATGCACTCTGGGAATCGAGGTGCTAGATTGTATGACGTTGCCTGTGCAGTGTTGCTACATTCTGTTCATTGGCGTCACAAAAACTCAAGGGGAAAAAAAAATCAAGGATGTATTCTCTGTATTTATAGAATCAGTTTTGGCGTTGACAAAAAAAAAATTCAGCTTTTTGAAAACCGTTTGAGAAATGAGCAAGCTATGGCCTATTTTCAATGCTGGTTTTGCCTTGTTTAGTAACAAGCCTCTCGCTGGCAGAGGGCTAGCATTGGCATTAGCGCTTCGCTTCGTTACGCTCATCTCAAACCTTCGAATGCCGCGGAATTTCATAATGGGTGGCAGTTGCTGTCTGGACTTGATGACATTCAAGTTTGATCGCTGAAGTAATTTCAAGAGTCGGCGTTATATTTATGTATTTATTCACGCATTTACTGTGGAGCAGAGCACCATGACGTCACATCAGATTTCTTGTTCTTCAAGGTTACGTGGGTGCCACCCAGTGTTCAGATAGAGAAACTACAATCGAAAACCTCAATGTGATTTGAAGCGCTCTTATTTTCCTTCGACAACTTTTTATTCAACTTGTACTTCATGAAATTAAGGATTCAATTGTTAATTATTATTAATTATATATAATATATATATAATATATATTAATTGTCCATCAGGATTGGCAACAGGAATGCATTTAGTTTCACCCCTATCACCCCAAATGAAATTTCATTCCATTTGGTAATTTGGTTTCATACTAATTGGAATACAAGCCTTGATGTAAACATGAGTAGTGATTATCATTGTGTTTGAGCAGTATAGGATATTTGCGAACCACTACAGTATTTGGGAAACTAAGCTCAAAGAAGTCAGGTATTATTCTTCACTCTCTCCACTTTGCCGCAGTCGTCCACTGCTGTCCTCAATCGGTCTCATAAAATTGGCGTCCATACACAAGACTAAACCAAGATGAAGAATCTTTGTGTCGACGGAGCAATTTAGGTTTCAGAACTATATTTGGTGATTTAGCGAAAACTTCAGGATTCTGTCGTCAATATTTGCAAGGAAAACCACTTTAGAAATAATATAAACCCAAATACCAGATGGCCTGGTGATCTGACTTTGAATCTCAAAATAAACATCCAGATCGGTCGCGCTTTGACTGAACATTTTAGTCTTGGCCCCGGTACTGCGCGTGTGACACTTGGTCGGAATGAGCCCAGTCCAGGTTTCAGTTGTCATGATAGCAGAGCTGGAGGGGCTGACATTTAAGGGGGTTATGTTCTTGTTCTGTGACCCTCAGCAACCACAGCTTTGTATTTGGTTGAATGCTGCACACGCAGCTGAGCTGAACATTTGACTTGACCAGACGGTCTCTTGTATCAAATCTCAGCTCGTGCGTTAACATGCGGTGCAGCTAAAGAGTGATTTTGTCTTCGCCTGGTCAGTAGTGTGCATCCTTTTGCAGAGGCTCATCGATTGAAACATACCTCAGATGAATATTCGTGTTCGAATAACAAGTCCCAGCTCTACGCACACTCTTGCTGCGCTGGCAGTGTGCAGCGTGGCAATGAGATGTAAAGTGACATTATTGCTTCCTGCAGCATTTCTCACCCAGCATGGTAGTCTAGACTTTTAAAGGCCCAGCAGTTGTAAAGCAGGGCAACAGTGTCACATCTGTGTAATGATATTTGCAAATGGATCAAAATGACTGCTTCCTCCTGGCTGCTGCGCTTTCCAGAGGATCCCCCTGGCCGGGAGCCGATAAGCAGCTGTCTGTGACTCCCGCGCAGTCATTTCCCCTAACGGCAAAAGCTCGGTGTTGAGAGGGTGTCTGATTTTTAGGCTATATCCCTCACGCAGAGAATAGAGTGTATCCATTTATCAAATCTACCTTTGGGGAAATAATTATTTCTTTTTGGGTGCATTTTGACCATTATCAAATTCCTCAGACAATCTTTGATTGATTTCATTTTTTTTTCGCATGACTTCGCTTTTATATATTTGTTTTGTTACTGATAATAAATTACTATGCTAGCATCACATCCAGACCACAATTTGCCTTTGTTGTTTTTGTACCGTCTGCAGGAAATTACTCTCTTTAGGCTTCCTGTTGGCTTAAATGGCCTGGACACTTTGGCAATAAAGGCGATAAATCTGCTACTTTGACATGCACTTTGCAACCCTCAAATGTGTTTTTAGGCGAGTGAACTTGAATCGTACATCGTAGGTGCGGAATAAGTAGCGCATGTCAAGTGCTTCAAGATGCGATTAATCAACAATCAATTCCACACAATCCAAAGAATTCCCTAACCCTCAATTAATCGATTTTTTTTGTGCCCAGCCGTGAGTAACCATGTGCTATGCCTTCATAGTGTTTTAATGTTTCACCTGTCTGTTAGCTCTGAAGGCAACAAGGGAAATCTAGGCAAGTGTTCAGAGCAGAGCATAATGGTAAGATAAGAACAAGAGCCACTTTCCCGAGGACATACAGTATATAGAAGTTTAGCTAGGAGATGGCGAGTACATTTGTCACATTATTCATTCACTTATTTTATTTAGTCTTATACAGTAAAAAGAGCGTGCTAAAGTTAAGAGTTTTGTATCGGACATATACTGTACTGTAGAACACAGGGGTCAAAGTCAAGGCCCGGGGGCCAGATCTGGCCCGCCACATAATTTTCTGTGGGCTGCGAAAGACAATATTGCGTGTCAACTGGCATTATGCTTGCAAAAATCTGTACTGAAATGTGAAATTGTCAGGTGGAATAAACAACGTTGAGATTGCAATAATTTTGTTACCCTATTTACGACAAACAACAAACCAATAGCTGTTTTTAAGACACGTCACAAGGAAGCATTGACAGCCCCGACGAAGGCTGAAGCGACAGCCGAAACTGTCAGCCAGGTAAGAGTTGAAGAGAAACTTCACCAAAAAAAAAACATTGTCTGGAAAAAATAAAATGTGACTCCAAAGTGGCCCGCGACAAAAATGAGTTTGTAGAAGATACAGAAGGCAAATGAATGCAATAAAGATAAAATATCACACACAAAGCTTATAAAAGCCACCGTATGTTTTGTGTTTCTTTAATTTGAGTCAAGAGGATTGGAAGACCTACTGCAACAATGGCTAGAAGGTATTACTGCAAACCTCCATGAACGCTATACGACATATCTTCCTATAATGGAAGCGAAGGCGTTCAAGTGTGAGTACACTTTACCTCCCACCTGCTGCATGTCTGTGTTGCACGTGGGTGACTATGAACTCACCCTGCTACTGTATCATGGACATGTATAAGCGATACATGTACAATTATAGAAAAACAGCAGGCGGTGCATCGCCGTGTAAAACGGCAGGAAAAGAAGAACCCCTTTATGTTTTCCTCTTGGTGATTATTGATGATTTTCTCTCTGTATTGTACAGGAGAGGATGCATGTTGTTCCTCGAAGGGTATCATTTTCACTGGAATGGTGTTTGTTTTTTTAAATTTTTTATCTGCAATGCGAGTGAGCCTAAGTGAAAATAGAACAACTTGAGGCTCACAGATCAGGAGCTGACATGTTCGCAATAGAGTAATTTTGTGACTACTCCGTGATGAATAATACATGAGTTAATGCTCTTACCTAAGTGTCGGGCTCCTCAGCTCAAAGTAAGAGCATGACGCTAGTTGGCTGCTAGGTCAGATATTTGCCACAATGTGCCGAAAGTGCTCGTGTTACTAGCAAGAGAGGAAGACGAGGGAGGCAGTTGGGGTGAACGTTTAAACTACGCCAATGTTTTTCGCATAGATTGCAGTGTTTGTACCGTTTTATCTTAAATATCTTTTTTGCTGTGGTATCATTTCAGTATTGGTATCAAATTATTTTTTTATAGGAAAAGTATCAACACCAGAATTTTCATGCTATGCGTTTTTGTTTGTTTAATGGATTCTGAAGGACTTGAATAATGGACTGAAGTTTACCATTTTACTTGTGATTTACACCTAAAAAAATACAATACAATAGTTTTTAAAAACAATAATGCTATCCAGCTAACTAACATACGTTGTTACGTAACCTGATGTTGGCAGGAACAAGTTCTGATTAATAACTTGTTTTTCAATACATGAAGTCATTTATTGATGTAAGAGTTGAAGGATGAAGTAGTTGGAGTACCTTCAAACTAAAGAACATATTCATGCTCCAAAATCAACTGCAGTCACATGTGTCACCTTTGTTCCCACAAATAAAGCATGAAAGATATTTTAGTCCCAAATGGGAAAACCGTTTTGATGCTTGCCAGAACTCTTGCTGAGAGGTTGCTGTGAGGTGTTGCTTACTATGCCCTAATGGGTAGAAAATGTGTTAAAAATACTTTCAAGTAACAAAACAAAACCAAACATGTATATATTCTCCCTGCAGAGTTCATACAAAGGCTGCTTTCGTATTTGTCTTGGGGTGGGGTGAATATCTTAAATGAAATGAAATCCCCACTCCATATTGTTGCATTTATGGAACACTTTAGTGACATTTCTCAATATTTTTCCCCTTTTTTGAACCTGTCAATGTCTCCCAACTCATCATATGATGTCTGTTAGCACCCTTCCAGTCACCTTTCCTGCTTTTTGCAGCGTCGGCAAACTCGCACATTGTTGTGTATAAGCAAAGATTGTAAAGATAGTTTAGCATTTTCTTAACCGGGTTTGCGTTCATTTCACACGTGCGTCCGCATTTTATTGTGAGACTCTTTCTCTGTGCACGTCGCACATTTAGGTGCTACTTGATGCTTTGTGAGCAGAGTTAGGCAGTTTCTCCTCATCGTGTGATTTTTACAAGGGAGTGGGACTCCCTGTTCTCTAATATGACTCAAATGACATTACGGTAAGTAGAAGCAATCCGATGATGTGACTCAGATCATCGTAATGCTCCTACTCAGTTGAAACAGTCGAAGTGTGATTCCATTCGGTGTCTCGGTTCATCAGAAACTAACAGTACATTTTTCGGTTTCAGTGGGGTGACTTCCTGTATTATTGTGCGTTTTTATTTCAGGGCTTTCTGCATCCCCGCCGTCTTCCTTTCCTCGGCGCGTGAAGCCATGGACTAGAGCTCTGTCTGGTCCTGACAGTCCCACGGTCATGTGATGGCGTCGCATCAAACCTCGGCAAAGATACAGAAAGTAAGTTTGAAAACAAAAACAAACAATAAAACTGTTTGTGGTTTTGAAGAAAAGCAGCACTGCCAGCCAAACGTTGTTGAAGTGGAAGAATATTTGTGTTTTTGTTATTGATACATTTCATGACCAACCAAAACGAATGGATTGACTCCATCCCTAAGGCGCCTCGCCATCTAGTAGTTAAAAACGCGTGTCTCTTTGGTCGTCCAAATTTTGACATGCTTGATGCCACATTAGTCTGTAAGATGGAAAAGTAGTTACAGTTCATGCAATATTCACTGGGTATTGCATTAGGTACTGCACAACCTACCGGTAATGATATTTAATATTTATTAGAAGCATTACTATTCCGTCTCCACACCAGTTCTACATGTTGTTTTCTTTTCTTTTTTTCCCCCCTATATTATCGTGACTACAGCTTTCTACGTGAGCTCCTACCCTGAAGAGTGAGCACCAAAGCCCTTGTTTTTCTCGTCGTGCAGCTTTACTCTCGCTCGCTCTGGTTCCAATGGAACATCGACCAATTGTAAACCAACCTGTGTTTTCTTTTCTTCAAGTTAAATTCATGGTCCGACGTGTGAATTGATCATCAAGGAACTATTGCAATGGACGTCGTCTGTAGTTCATTTTTGTAATCCTGTGTGTGACAAGCACAAGTTTAAAAATGATTTAACTAGGATGGGGGACTCCCGCCGGCATAATGTCATGTCAGAAAGAAAGCATGTAGTCGGCTTTTTCTGAGTCACTGTTACCTCCCATGTGGGTGGAGGGGAGAAATAGTGGGGGATGATGGGGACATGACTATACCTAAAGGAAAAGATGAGGTTTTACCCCTCAACACTACAGTACACCGAAAAAAGCTATATGCCCTGCCTGCATAGCATCATTGGGATTCTTCTAATACAGGTATTAGACTTTTCTTGCCACAAGAGGATTACTCAATTTAAAAAGATCCAATACAAAATTTATATTTCCACTAGTATCCCATAAAAGGTGAATGTTGAATGTTCCTAGTGTACCCAGCGCTTGTAAATTTTCAATTATAATAGTTGGGATCATAATACCATATTTTTTAATCCAAGAATTCAATGGGAAGACACGGCTCAGGTGTGTCGTGTGTTACCATGACGGTCTGGTATGAAGTATCTGAAATCGATAATTCGTCAAAGTGTCACTATCTTAAAGGGGAAGTCAACCCGTAAAATTTCTTCACAATTTTAGAATTGTATGCGCCCCCTCCGGCCCAAGCACGGCATTCTGATTATTATTGTGTTTGGGGAATATTAAGCAGCAAAATTCATCCTTTTTTTATCCATCTCTGGGTTCAGCCATTTTGCCACTTGCTGCCGACTGAAAATGAAATCACAGTAGCCAGGGATCAGGTAACGACCAATCACGGTTCATCTTGCCAATGTCACATGACCAAACTCGTAAAACAACTCCGACTCAGATGAGAGGCAAAGCGTCTTCTAAGTCAGACAATCAGAAAAGTCCAGTTGCAATCAATTCAATGCCCTGAGAATGAACTGACCCGGATGAATGAGAATCTTCGCAAGCACACTCCAATCACTCACTCACGACTACAACACCGTGCAAATGGCTGACAGTAACTAGGTCAGCTAAACTGTTACATCCTAATTGCAAGTTTGACTCATTAATGATGCATCGTGATGAAGAGCACAACATAAGTCAAGCCGCTCATGAGAGCCAACAGTAGCTGAGAGGACATTTTAAAGCCAAGATGCTTCTGTTCTGGTGGGTTACAAATGTCATGTTGTGCTCTTTAATGCAGACAGCCCGCGAGTAAGAGCAGAGCGGCTGCTGATGTGGGCGGGGCCTCTCCGCTGGGCTTCAGCTCATCTTGGGTGAAAGCCACGGGCCTTAGCAGGCTCTGTTCTGCACAGAGTTTCTCTGTTGTTGCGGTCAACCTGTGGGTGTTTGTTTCTTTGCTGCTGTTGCTCGGGGCTGCTCTCTGACCCCCCCACGCTGCTTCTTCCCGAGGAATGAAAGTTATGCATGAACTCATTCATTCCACAGAACGAGGGAGGACATGCATCTCGTTAGTGTTGTTTGTGACCTGGACTGTTGACCATGAGAAATTAATGGCTGTTTTTTCGTCGACGTAAACAGTCGCACTGATGTGGTTTGAGATACCCAATTACAACCATCGGCCCACAGAGGCAGGAAGAGAGTTAGCATTGTTGCGACAACAGGCAGTGGGCCAAAGGCTTTGGAAACAGGCAGGTGTGTCCTGGATACGACCTCTGGCTGCAGCTCTGTTGATATTACATCAGTGCGGCTGGGTGTTCTGTTATGACTGTGAGTAAGATGAGGAGGAGCGCCGCTTGCACTCATTTGACCCCAGCTCAAGCTGGGGGGGGACGCAAAAAGTTTTCTCTCAAGTGCTCGCTTTTATCCAGCTTTTCTCCGTTTTTATCTTCCCCAGATGAGAACGTGAAGGCTAACGTCCCCAATTCGGCTTTTCTCTGCTTTTTTTTTTTCGCCAGATGAGAACGTGAAGGCTGGCGTCCACCAAGGCCTCCGCTGCACCGTGGGCAGCGCACACCCATGATCACATGACTCTGGACATGGACGCGGTCCTGTCAGACTTTGTTCGGTCCACGGGGGCAGAACCGGGTCTGGCAAGAGACCTGCTGGAAGGTAAGCGACTCCTGTTACTCACCGCACTAAAAAGGGAAGGATAGTGTGTTTGATCATCCGCTCCTTGATGTGGGCCGGGTTCCGCGATTAAGAGTGGAGAGGAGAGCGGTGGAAAGGGAGGAGAAAGGAAACAAAAGGAGGGGAGGGGAAGACGGGAGCTCACGACCGGGGAGCCAGCGCGCTGATTTAGAAGTGGCTGTGACGTTTTTACGGGAGCGTTCCCAAGAGACAGCTTTGTGTCCATTCACTGGCTTGCATTGAGGAGCGCTGTGCTACTGGCATGTAAGCTTAACTCACTTAGCCACATGGAACACAACAAAACAAAACACCAGAGTGCAAAAGTTCACGAGTCAACAGAATTATGGTCCATGGTTAGCAAGATTGGAGCCGATGTCTTGTGTAAATAGAAATTAAGAACAGACGTAATGTATTGCGCAACATTTGTTTCTCTATGGATGTGGTGAACGTAGCTGGTTTCTCGCGCTCTGTTGTTTCGACCGATGTGCACGTTTCACACATCAATGTTCAAACATGAAATGATTCGATACTGTTTATTTATTTACTTTCTTTTCAGTCAAAACTGATACTCCAACCCCGCCGCCTTTAGCCCACGAGTATACAGACCCGCAGAGACACACACGTTAGTTATACAGTTCGTCAAGTCTCAAAGTCTCAACTATAACCACCGTCGACAAATATTAACACCATATGTGACTAAATGATGACCAGTAAACGGTGTAGTCCACCTTTCTCCCGGATTCAGCTCAAAAAGTCGCAGACTCCTTTAACGCTGAAGAGGATGAGCACTATAGAAAACTGGATGGATCGATGTAATTCCTTTTCATATTTGCTTTGAAACCCTGGTTAAGTTCAAGCTAATACAGTATATTGGTAATGGATGTGGGTAACTCGCATTCCTCACTTATCTACGCTTCTTTTTGCAGACGACGGCCATTTCAAATGAACGAGAGCTGTTTTTCCATTGAGAGCTTGCGTGGAAGCATTTAGAGAACCACGCATTACCCGCCATACCGCCGGCCGGGCCTTTTGTTGCCATCGTGGGTTTTGATCACCTCTGAAATCTGCTTTGCATTGATTTGGCTCGAGAGACGGGTAGCCGTGGTGCCAAGTTTCATGTTCAGTTAGTGGAGAAGCATCATGTCTGGATGTCTGGAGGAAATAGCACCGCTTCCTCTTAAGAGTCCATTAACAGGCTCACAAACATGCTCCGGTTACAAAACCGGTGGACACTCGCTCCCCGGAATGTCTTCAATCGCAAGTATTCTACCAGCTGATTATTCTGTCATTATCAGAAGCATCATTATCCTTTATTCTGCTGCTTACTTTCTTTTTTCAGCTCTGGTTCTAAAACAAAATTTATTTAGCTGCACTCTGCTTAAAAGAATGTGTTGGACCAGACTGGGCGTTAAAAGCTTTCTCTCTGAAAGCAGCAGCCTGCTTCCTCTGAGAAAAGACTGAGAGTGATAAGGGAGAGGCCAAACAAAGCCAAGGACCTGACAGTTGAACAATGATCTTCCATTTTACTCTTTAATCTGAGGCCAAGATATAGTCTGGTCATAATTGCATTACATTGTTATCCGAAGAAATATCGATTTTTGACTTTCATACATGTTCAATAAACAGTTTTGCGCGCACACTTCCCGTCACAATGAGTCTTAACGAGCGTGTGTGTCGGCTCATGTTCCTCCTCCGCATCAGGATATTGCTGTCACTCCCTTAATGGATCTGGCTCACTTCGCCATCAACACTGTTCTGACCCCGCCCAACGTCAACCTTTCCCCGTTGCTCACCATTTCTCAGTTTTTGCTTCATATGGGCTACTTTTTAACATTGGCATTGTGTTTTATGAAAATAAAATAAGACACAGAATAAAGGACCCGTCAGATTTTTTTTCTCTGTGATGTTGTGCTTGTTCGCAGTTCAGTAATTGGATTGGAGCACAGTTCATCACATTCAGTTTTCTGTCGCATGTCCAATAAGAAATAGCGTTGTCTACAATACAAGAAAAAGTTCCATGGGAACATCCATCCATTCATTTTCCGATCCGGGGGTGCTGGAGCCTATCCCAGCCGTCTCCGGGCAGTAGGCGGGGGACACCCTGAACCAGCCAATCACAGGACACACAGAGATGAACAACCATCCACACTCGCACCTAGGGACAATTTAGAGTGTTCAATCAGCCTGCCATGCATGTTTTTGGAATGTGGGAGGAAGCCAGAGTACCCGGAGAAAACCCACACAGGCATGTGAATATCTTTGTTGATTTGCGCCTGGCAGGTAAAAACTGGGACCTAAGTGCTGCTCTGAATGATTATGAGGAGCTCAGGCAGGTCCACACTGCCAACCTGCCGCAGGTCTTCAACGAGGGCCGCTACTACAAACAGCCAGAGGCACGTGACACACCAACCCATGTCAGCAAGATCGACAGATCGTGTGCGCAGAAGCAGGAGGACAATGGACAAGGTAGACTCTTATTTTGACAACTTTTTACGTTTTCACAAGCATTTCAAAAATGTGCAGGTTGGCATGCGCTTTGGAGTGCATGAATTTGGAGTCTCGAATACTTCAGGCTGTGTTACCGTGAAAGTTTACAGCTCATGCCGGCACAGTGGTACTCAGAATGAACTGAACATACTGTGTAGCATTGCATACGATTGCTCGAGAGAACAACACTGGCAGAAAATATCTCGGAACCCATATTTTTTCTCCCTCATCCATTCAATTCCCCCCCTCAGAGAAACGTCTGTCCCGCGGAATCTCACATGCCAGCTCCACCATTGTCTCCCTGGCGCGGCTGCAAGTGGCCAACGAGTGTACCAACGAGCAGTTCCCTCTTGAGATGCCTATCTACACATTCCAGCTGCCAGACCTCAGCGTGTACAGCGAAGACTTCAGGAGTTTCATCGAGAGAGACCTGATCGAGCAGTCCACCATGATGGCTTTGGAACAAGCTGGTCAGTGTCATTAGCCCTGTTCACACGGGCAGATTTGTTTCGGCGCTGCTCCGGAGTATTTTGTTGCGATATAAATTTGCACCGGAACTAATTTTGTGGAGCGTTCACACGTACAAAGCCGCTGAGCGTAACAGCATCGGCACAGCTCGACTTGCTTTCACACGGGCAGTTCCTGTTGCGGAACAAAACGACAGGAATGCGGAAGTAAAACATGCGCATGCGTAAAGGAAGAAGAAGGCGGGGAAAAGGAAGTACCATTTCCCCTCCTTCTTTGTGACAAAATGGCTTCTTCTCCGGAGAAATCAACGATGTGGTCGGTAATCAGACGCCGCAGGAGAGAGAGAAAAGACCCGCCATGTTTTGAAGCGCAAAATACCCAGGATGCATGTTGGCAAGTACCCGGATGGACTCCTCTGATGCGTAGCGAGGCCACTCCCCCGCAAGCGAGCATTTGCTCTGGAGCAAATTTAACCCAGTTGCGTTCATACGTGCACATTTGCTTTGGTACTGCTTCGCAAACGAGCATTTGTTCCGCAGCAAATTTTTAAACCACCTCCCTGAGGTGGTTTAAATTTGATCCGAAACAAGCTGTTTTCGGGCACTAAGCCGGAACAAAGTTGCACGTATGAACGCTCGAGGGGAGCAGTTGCGCAGTAAGTCCGAAATAAATCTGCCCGTGTGAACGGCCCTATTATCGTTCATGCTTATTGGATCTCTTGAGTAAAAGTGAGACACTGGCTGAAGACTCCCCAAAGTTTTCCCCAAACTTGCAGGATTCCGAGGCTTCATTATCCAGCTGAAGCTTTGAACTTTGAAGTTTCTCACCTCACTGCAGACAAAAATAATCCTCGTTTTTTTTTGTTTTTATACTGCACAAAGTAGTTACCACTAAATGTATTTGCCCAGATAAAAACAAAGACGCCATGATAACCTTGTAATTTGTTTATTTATTTATTTTTATAAACCAATCATCCGTACAGAATACGTAGCTAAAAAGGGTATAAAAGCAAACCAGCTTGTTTTTCATGTTACGTTCTCTAGATCGCCACTATGGATAGCAGCCCACATTCATCTAATTATTGTAGGCAAAAGCAATCAATACTTACTTAAATCAATTGAAACATTTTTTTTTTAATCTCAAACAATTATTGAGCTCTGCAAATTATGAAATGCAAAACAGTCAGTGCCTTTGAAAGGTTCACAAGGCTCATAAGACGAATCTATACACTTGTTAAATAAAATGATGCAGTTATTTCAAATGTGAGGATTGTGTGCCCCAACACACACACACACACACACCCTGAGGGACACTGGCCGGTGTGATGTGAGAGGAAGAGGATTTTCATCTTGGTTTTGGGCAGATTATTTTGCATATTTTTCATGCTATAACCTGTCCCCGCTGGAATAATATTAGAATAGATTTTTTTTTTTAACCGTATCAAAGATTATGTTCCAGCTGTCTGATGGGTCACAGGATATAAAGGTTATCTACTGTATAAATGTCATGTTCTGAGACTAATCATCATTTTACACCCTGGTTTTTTACCACAAACTAATTTTTCCACACAAAAATGTGCATTCAACCCATCAAAGCAAACAGTGCAAGCATAGTGTTGGTACGCTTTATTTGCATACAATTACATCTTGATTGCTGCCCGATTGTTTTCTGAATGGTTTTCATGTGATTGATTCATACTTGACAAATATCGTGTTGTTTATGCTTCCTATATTTTTGCACAGGTCGTCTGAACTGGTGGTCCACCATGTGCACCAGCTGTAAGAAGCTGCTTCCTCTGGCCACCACTGGGGACGGGAACTGCCTCCTCCATGCTGCTTCTTTAGGTAAGCGTCCCACTTTTAAGTGACTCGAATGCTCTGTCAGGAGCGCATATTTAAGCTGCCAGCGAAGAGAGTGACACATCACATTTGTCTGCACCATCAGAGTTCGCCTCCTAAGTCTTTTTCATCCTGTTAGTGTCAGAGCACATTTTGGAGAACATGCCAGGAAACACAGTTGGGTCAAATATCAGAGCCCATGTCATTCGCATCATGTAATAGTGGTTGGTGAAATTGTACTTCACATTGTAGTTCCCACTATGGTACAGTAATATCAGGCATAGTCACAAATGCACCCATATGCAAACTTTGTATGTCGGTGAGGAGCTGTATTTAGCCTCAGTCGGGAGTGAAAGAAGTTAGGGGTGTCTAGGCCATATTTATTTTTCAGGGTATTAGGATTGGGTATGACGAGTTTGAAATTGTATTACTAATTTGTTTGTTGTATGAATATTAATTGAAAAGCGGGGTGATAATGTTAATATTCGTTTTCAGTCATAAAAGTGCACTGGACTCAAGTCGATGTATTATGTTAATCATCACATAATATTGGTTTGCATTTGAAGCGCAGCTGTGCAGAACTGTCATGTAACATTGACGACATGCACCAATAATGTCTGTGTGTCTCCTGAAGGGATGTGGGGTTTCCATGACAGAGACCTGATGCTCAGGAAGTCCCTGTACACCATGATGAAGAGCGGAGCGGAGAGGGACGCCCTGAAAAGGAGGTGGAGGTGGCAGCAAACCCAACAAAACAAGGAGGTTGGAAGAGTCTCTTCCCCCCCCACCATCACACGTTGCATCCCGAGACACTTCAATACGCTCATCTGAGAAAGCAAATTCATTACATACCCAAATTAACTCTTGGAGCTCATGTATTGCCTTTTAAAGTGAGTCTAAATTGCCAGGCGGCGCGCGGTCCGTTTCTGGGACTCACTCGCCTTGATGACGCTTGGAACTATATGCCAGTCACTTTGTCATGTTTTTTTTTTTTTTTGGTTGGGGTTTTTGCCCCATTGGTAGCAACAGGTTCAGCAAACCACAAACAGTGACACTGAATGATAAAAGGGATCATGTGGGCGAGCATATGCTCAACAGAGTTGTGTTGCTTGTGCAGTCTGGCTTGGTGTACACCGAGGAGGAGTGGGAGCGGGAATGGAACGAGCTGCTCAAGTTGGCCTCAAGTGAGCCTCGCACTCACCTCAGCAAAAACGGCAACACGAGCGGAGGGTAAGCCGTCTCGAATGCACGTCTCCCACACATATGCTCAAAATGCAACTTGCATAACATACATTTGAAAGGAAAAGATCTGTATTTGTATCATTTGTGAGCTGTATTCTGAATTTTATGGCGCATTATGTTCCTAAATTATACAGTAATAAAAGCATATACAGTGCACATACGCATGCCACGATGAGCAAAAGCCGTAACAGCCCGCAACATGAATAAAACAGAACAATAAAATGATTACAAGAGTTTGTGGGTTTGTGAAAAGGAAATGACTGCATACCTTTATAGAGACCTGATGCGTCACCATCGTAGGTCGCGTGTACCGTTGTAAAATGATTCTCCTGGCGTGCCGCATTCCCATTCTTTGCCAGTGCCATTGGTGAATTTCACAATTTTAAATGAGAATAATAATAAAATAAAAAAAGATCGATCCACACAGCTTTGATTTCAAATGTAACAGACTAATCATGACAATTGATAATATATGTCAAATTTCTCTTAACAAATTTGACCAGGGTATGGAATCATTTGGAGCTTAACTTTGTGTCGTACATCCATCCATCCATTTTCTGATCCGCTTTATCCTCACAAGAGTCGCGGCGGGTGCCGGAGCCTATCCCAACTGTCTTCGGGTAGTAGGCGGGGGACACCCTGAACCTGTTGCCAGCCAGTAGCAGGGCACACATAGACACACAACCATCAGCGCTCACACTCACAACTAGGGACAATTTGGACTGTTCAATCAGCTTGGGAGAACATGCAAACTCCATACAGGAGCTGGAATCGAATCCGGTACCTCTGCACTGTGAGGTCGACGCGCTAACCACTGGTCCACCGGGCCGCTTGTGTGGAACAATAAATATGAAATTTCTCACAGCTGTAGCATGCTTGGAAAGCTTCACCGTAGGGAAAAAGTGTGTGTGTGTGGGGCGGGGGGGGGCAGTACAAGCTCACATCATACTCTGCCATCTAGTGGCGTCTTTTTGCCATTTTCCATTTTAGCTGCACTGGCCTTCTCCCTCCCACTCAGCTACGGCTTCCCTTTTGCATCAACGCAGATGCAAGCCCATTTATTGAAGCCTCCTACGCACGGAAAACCCATATGCGCCTTTTCTCAATTTCATTTCTCGCAAAACAGGTGTGCTGTGTTGACTAAAAAGGAAACAGACGTGTTGCTATTTAGCGCAATTGTATTCTTAGCTGGTTTTCAGTCACTGACAACTTCCCCTTTTTAAAATGCCTCATTTACTCCATGAGTAGGGTGGTGTTAACTTGTCATTGAGCTTGGCTTGTAACACGGTAATCAGGTTTGGAATGCTTGATGGTCCTGGTGTGAGATGAGCCCCTAAATGGGTTGAGTGGGATTCACATATTAAGAGCCTCTTCATTAGAGTTAATTTGGCTGCGTAGGCTGTTAGTGTGCTCGGCAACGTAATTGTTGCACATTTCCTTGTTCCCTGGTGATGGCGAGCCTGAGCGCTCTGAATCTGCGCCTCCTTTTGCTCTCTTTCATTCCAACACATGTAGAGCCTGAACAGATGGGCCAATAGTTGTCTTGCCTGTCAACAGCCGCCAGATGAAATAGATCTAAGGGATGAAATCATGTGATTAGGTTCTACACTTCCTATTTTCACCCGCTAGTCTGCTTGTATCTGACACGACCAACTCAGGAAATCCTCACCAAATCCCACGGGTATTTCCAACTGCAGGGTGGATAACTCTGAGGACCCGGTCTATGAGAGTCTGGAGGAGTTCCATGTGTTTGTGCTGGCCCACGTGCTGCGCAGGCCGATTGTTGTGGTGGCCGACACGATGCTCAGAGACTCGGGAGGAGAAGGTAAAGGCTGCCCCTCGCCTCGATCGCCTCAACAATTAGCAAGCGTTCGTCACTTCGCTTTCTTACCGACTTTCAGCATTTGCACCAATCCCGTTTGGAGGTCTCTATTTACCCCTGGAGGTTCCTCCGAGTCGATGTCACTGCTCCCCACTGGTGTTGGCTTATGATCAGGCGCACTTCTCTGCTCTGGTGTCCATGGAGCAGAGGGACCAGCAGCGAGAGCAAGGTAAGCGGTCATTGCACGTTCTTGGGAAAAGACTGCTTTCTTCAATCCAAGGCAGCACCTTCTATGGAATTAAGGACTGACTTCATGGGGCGATTGCAAGTGGTCTGCCTGTCCTGCTGGAAGTGAATAATGTATGAAATAGCAGTAGAGCTATGTGTGATCCATTATTAAAAGATGCCAGTTGGAAGCAGGAACTTGAGAGTGGCCAGAACGTGGACAGCGGGGTCCAGTGATTTATTTAGCACTAATAGTATGGAAGGGTCTGATAAATCAATCTGGCAATGTTTGATTTCTTAAAACTTTGCTGGTCATGTCCACTATATCAGCAGATAAGTAAATGGCATTTTGTCGAGCCGGGAGAAATGCGTGCATTTCACTAAGCGGAAGCAGCGAGCAAAAGACTCACTTAAATTGTGTCCAATCAGTTTGTTGCCTTGAAGGGTTACTGACAAAATCCAACCCGAGTTCTCTATAATTGTTCAAAAGTTGTCTTCCTGACAAGCGGAATGTAAAAATTCCCATTTGGATCGAAATCGAACGCTGCACCTCTGCACTGTGAGGTGGACATGCTAACCAGTCTCCACCATGCCACCTGAAATGTTTCCTTCCATCATAAAAAAAAAAAAAAAATAAAAAAAAACAAAGAAATTATAAACAAATGTACAGTACAATATTTTTGGGACCAGAGCCCGATCCCTATCTTTATACACCATATGTTAGCAGTTTCATTTGGGCGCGATGTCAATTTTCCCCATTTGGTCACAGGACTCCTTGCTTTGCCTATTGAGATGTCAGTGTTCCCACTCAGGATGCATTGTTTATTCTTGAGGTCACAATAATCCTTGCAATGGGTTCCTATAATTGACAAACAAGAGTGGGTCTCCTTGACAACCGGCCTCAGTAGTCACGGCACTCTTGTGTATCTGACTCGGTGGGTGGAACTCACTCGTCATTTTAGTGGGCAGCCGGCCAGATCCTTCTCTCTGTCTCTTTCGCGCTAACAACTTCTCCTTCGTCTCACTGCTGAGTGAGGTGCTATTCTCAGCATATAAACAGCAACCTAGTTATTAAATCAGACTATGACCGCTGCAGACTAGCAGGCAGACATGATTACAAAGCTGCTAACCCTTGCTTAGCCCTTGACTGCCAGCAGCCCTTCAAATGCAGCCAACTCCTCACAGTCATTACCCCTCCTCAGCACCCCTAATTTTATTTGCCGTATGTGGTAATTCTATACGTCGTCCACTAGATGGCGCGTAAGTCCACAGCAGCCTCCGTAACGCCATCGCTTTGCAACACGTCCGCACTTTTTCCCTCTGGTACACAGAGTTCTGTGCGAGGGGGGAACATTTCATCTGCAGTGTCTCTCCAGGATGTTATGAAAGCACTTTTTAGTCGATTCATGCGAGGAATCACATTACAGAGCAATGCCACGGTCTGTTTTGCTAGACGGAAGAAAAGCTTTGAGATGCATTTACGTGATGGAAATAGAAATAGTCAAATGTTGCTAGATTGGCTCATGTTTCTGACCGGATGCCAGCCATTCAAGAAGTCATCCGAGGAAAAGGTCAAAATGAAAAACCCCCGCTGCCAATTAGGGCCGTTCTAAGCATACTCTTAACCACATCACCACATATGGGCAGGGTCCTCAGGCCTGCCCGGGGGCCCCCAACAAACCGAGACTCACCCGACAGACGGACCACTGTGTAGACGTCTCAGGTGGAGACTCGCTCTCATTTTCCCCACTCGCATTGGAGGGGCTAGTGGTGGTCGTGTGTGTGTTCAGGTGCCACAGACTGCTTGAGAATACTGGCTCTTTCTTCAGCCCTCTCTATGAAGGATTAAAGCAGGGTCCCACCCGGTAACTTGATTCTAAATTGCGCAGACATATCCTGCAGTTGGTCCTTTTGAGGCTGCTTGCATGGCTGCTCAACGGTGAAGTGCGAGAAGCAAACCAGGCAGGGGCCACCAAAAGTTGCGGGTTGTTTTCGAGGGGATCTTATTTTTCCATGCTTTCTTATCCTCGGGTTTTGTTCTGAATGAGGTTATCGCACACCCCCGTTTAGTGAAGACCGACCTCTTCAAGCGCCACTTGCTGTGACTTTTCATCAGCCCGCTTGTGCTCCTGTGGTCAAACTGGCCCACTGGAAAACTCTATTTCCAGCCCTGCTCCTAAACCCATTACAGGTTTTCTTTGGCAGCCTTGCACAAGTCCCTCCAGCGCCTATTTAAATGAAGTCAAAGGCCATCTTTTCCACAAAAAGACCACCTACATAACAAGCAACCAACTCTGGCTAGCTTTCACCACTCCATTTATTAAACACCTAAGTGTTCTACTCACCAGGCTGTCCGCTTAATTGAATCAACATGGCAATCAGAATTAAAATGTTACTTGTTGTGGTTTCATCTCCTGCTACACATGAGGTACGGCTGGAATCAAACCGCTGGAGTTTCGCTGTTAAAAATCCGCAGCGAGAAGCTGAGGCCTTCTGAAAATGCACACCCGCTGTTCACTCTGCTGGTGAACTGGGCCCTTTAAATTTGCAGCTGTGCAATGACCAAAGTCGGGAATTAAACTTTTCCAGAGAGCACAAATTGTTCTTGAACAGAGGAAACGTTGGCTCAGTGTTGCAAAGCTGCAGTCGGTGACTTTGTCCTCTTTGGGAAATAAAAGAGGCCCGACTGCTTGCGGTGCTGGAGCTGCCCCCAAAAATGCTCTTTAGCCTTTCCAACAGCTGTTTGCTAGCCCCACGTTTCCTCTCTTGCTGGCTACTTGAAGCAAAGATGCAACGTGAGCAAGGTGACGAACGCTGTTATGTGCACCGCTCAGATCCAGCGAGGGCTATGATGTCATCCGAGCATACGCTGTGGGAAACAGTCACTCAAGGACTGCAAAACAAGGCTGCCGGCGGGGATAGTAAATACATTACAGCACACTTTAGTCTCCTGGAGCTTCACTGGCAAATCTCTGAATCTGGACATTGTCCAAGTGGCAGCAATAGCTTACGCAGTCCTTCGGAAAGGCGAAAAATTAGGACAGCTGTGCTTGTGCTGCGGCAGCCAGGACTCCACCTGACGACAGACCTCCTCTGCCTGCTGCATGACCCCCCCACGCAAGAGAACCGCTTCGAGCGGCCTCGTTCACACATGCCTGCAGATTTGTTAGTGTACGCTGTTTATTTCTCTGAACAATGGCCCTCGTCTCACTGTACCACAGGCATTACCGGTAGTCGTGCCTATTTTAGCTCACTGGTGTGGCTTGCATTGTGCAAAGCCAAGCGAGACAACTGCGGTTTCTAATAGGCAACCTGTGATATTACCGCCAATCTCTGTTCATTGTGTTAGAAGTTCTAGACTGATCTGCTGTAGAGGGCTCAGGCCAAAGCAAAAAGTATTCCATCTTTATGTTAAAGTGAATTGAAGATGTTCATTTTGACAGATTTGCTTTTCCGCCATCTTGTGGCATCTTGGTGCCAAGAAACTATGCGACGCTGAAGTGAGTTGAGGAGTTTCATTGAGCCAAAATAGTGCTTTTCTGCCATCTTGCGGCACCTATAGACAATTCCAAATCTTTTTGCGGGGCGTCTCTGATTTGTGGATTTTCGCTCTTTGCAGTGGGGCTCAGCCCCCCCTCCCTTCAATTTTTTAGCATTTTTTCAAAACAATTGTCCCCCTGTATTGTATGAGATCATGGTAAAAGATGGTGTAAAGAAATAAACCGGTTCTATAAAGTGTCATGACTATCGTATTGAATTGTTCAAAGGTGCCTTTTTAGGGGTGTGACCTAGTAAACAGCTGAAGACAGCTTGGCCGGTTAGTTCAGTGTAAGGCATCAGGGTGCGCGTATTCTCATTTAGTTTTTCAATGTTTGACTTTTTGTCCCGTTCAACAAACGGATTAAAATGCATCAGCGACTCATCATAAATGAATCATAAATGTTCATTTTTATTTTTTCCATACGTAGCAATGATGTGTTACTCTTATTGGGCCACGCGCAAGTCAAAGTACTTGTGTATACTGTAAAAATCCATTTAAACAATTGCTATAAAACTGCAAATCTCTACGATATAGCGGGGATTTCAGCGATCGAGAAGTACCGGTAGCTATGTTCTGTGAAGAAAAAAAAAGTGTCACAGCAGGGTCGAGGTAGGTGAAGCGCTTTTAAGCGAGGAAATAACTGTACACAGCTTGAACGGACGCGTTAGCGTTGTGGCCGCTGATGTCAGATCACATTTAGTGATCATCTTGAATGTGCTAACGCCTCTCCGGAGGCTCTGACCCTCCACCAGGCTCGGCGAGGCGTCATCACAGAACGTTTCCCACCAATGTTGTGACGCTTGTCACACACTGTACATAAACGCACTTAAAAAGAGTACCAGAGCGAGCAGTTTAAGTCATCTTTCTTCAGGGATGAAGGAAGTGTGGTTGCGCTGTCGTTATGAAGCCTGAAGCGGGGGAGCAGCCTCGTGCCAGTCGAGTGTGTCCAATTTGAGGAGCCTGCCACTCTCTGCTGTCATGGGGATAGCTGCCCCCTGCCCCCTTTTCGCATACCCCTCACTCTCAGTAGCCCAAGGAGATGATCACATGGGCAAGTAGGAGTCTCGCTAGCGGCCACGGCACGCCCACGTCGTTCACGTGCAGTGGTTAGATGCAGGAAGCGAGGGTTGGGTGTGCGTTTTCTGTTCTGCGTCCAGTGATTAGCGCTGAGGTCCTCTTCCTGTCTGCGAGGATGTGATGGTATCAGCGGAGGATGAATAAAAGAATCTGGTCTCCTACTACACGTTGCTGTGTCTGAAATGCGCTCAATTATGAAAGCAAATCAAATGGTACAACCCACGTCCGTCTTAAACGCGCTCGCTTCACTAAAGTCTCCGCATGAGAAGTGTTTCCTCACCCACGGGTTCTTTTATTTTTTGTTTCATATTGAATCATGCGGCATTATGCTCATCAGTGTTTTACAGTAACCCCCCCCCCAGCTTGATTATTCACAAATTCCCCCGTATGCTTTTTTTCCTATGTAACTTCAGCTGTTCGTTGAAAAGTCGACAATTGTTTTTGTGCTCTTTCTGAAATGCTTTAAAATGACCCCATTCTAGTCGGAAAGTAATGGTAAACCGACTGCACTTGAGGAACGTTTTATCTACCCCACCTGGTGTGCCCAAAAGCGCTGAACAAAGCCTCGCATTCACCCATTCACACGCACATTCACACATCAATGCTGCCAGGAGCGAACAAAGCGTCAATGTCTTGCTCAAGGATGCTTCGACATGTGTTGAGGATTGAACCACCCTACCGCTGAGCCACAACTCCCAAGTATTGGCAGTAAGGAACGTCGCTGAAGTCGATTTCGACTGAGAGACAAGTTTGGTGTGTCGGGCAGGATTTTTGGAGGGGATGTCGATTGCTTACTTTTTTTTTTTTTTTTTTGCGACAGCAATTGAGCTCTTCGATTTAATGAATTCAATAAAATATAATGCAGTTCTGCACCATTGCAAATTCTTTTTTTTTCAGGTTTTGCACCACATTTAAATGTTCTATTTTTGCATACAGTTCAACTTGTGAGGGCTCACTGCAGTTTAAGTGATAAATCGAATCTCCTTTCAACTCTGATTCTCATCTCTTTCAGCTGTAATCCCTCTGACGGACTCGGAGCACAAGTTGCTGGCGCTGCATTTTGCCGTGGACCCTGGCAGGGACTGGGAGTGGGGCAGGGACGACAACGATAACACCAAGCTGGCCAAGTGAGTCCCGTGCAGCATCTCCCGTGGGCTTTTCGTGTTTGTCGTTGGGCTGTGCGTGAACGGCTTTCAAAGTGGATTCGAAAGCAATGAGAAAGTCAAATCCATGCTAAGTTTGTGTTTGTCTGTGAGGGGGTTTTAAGTTTCATTATGGGCTCCGGCTCGGGTCACTTCAAAGCATGAGCGCACAGAGAACAAATTGTGAGTGCCGTCAGTCATCCAGAGGCTTTCCCAGGGACGGACGGGCCTCGCTGAAGCGGCAACACCCGCTCTGATTTAGGAAGGAGTTTATGGAAGGGGTTCTGTTTCACATTCCAGGCAGTCAGGGGGTTACGTTTATCCTCCAAAATGCGGCAATATGGGAACCGTGCAGAGACAAAAAAATAAAAAGCAGGTCACCCTCTCATTAGTTTGGATGCCTAAACAATTTGCGCACAACGGTGAAGTTTTGGCATTGAAGTCTAGACCGCGCTTTCAGACACTGACACTGCATCCCGCAATCGGATCATTAGATGTGTGACACTGTCACCACAACATCTGGTGCGACAAATAAAATATTTTGTAATTACTTCCAATGCAGCCGGGCGTGAGAAACGCGTGTCATTTTTCACAGTTTTTCCCCCCCTCAGATTTACGGCATCCTCTTGTGCACTGGCGCTGTCTCAGCTTTGTTACTAGATCTGAAAGCGAGAGCATTTTCGGGTCAACTATGTGTCCCCGCCCATTCTTCGTCAGTGCTGTTCATGCCGAAGTGTGACAATGCCTCACCTCATTCATCTTCTGCTGCAGCCTCATCTTGTCACTGGAGGCCAAACTGAACCTGTTGCACAACTACATGAATGTAACATGGATCCGAATTCCATCCGAAACAAGGGTATGTTCTTTTTGGACAGCAAAGTCTCGAGAGCAGTGTGTCCCAACCTTAATTGGACCGTGTCATACATATTACGTGAGAAAAATCTTAGGACACACCACCAAACAAAAATGTCACAGAAAGTACATATACAGTGATACCTCGGCTCACGAACGCTTTAGCTCACGAACTTTTCGCCTCAAGAACATTAATTTTGCGAGCATGTAGTCTCTGCTGACAAACTAGTTTTCGGCGGACGAACCAAACCAAGCGGTCGAACAGCGCCACGGTGGCGGCCGCGAGAAGCTGACGCACGCTTACGACGTCCCAGTTCGTCACCCCCTTTCTTTGAATGCGGACGTGGTTTGAGTTTGATAGACACTTTTGCTATTATGGGACCGAAAAAGACCCCACCACAGGCTAGTGTTAAGCCTAAGAAAACACTAAAGAAAATTACGATCGAGCAGAAGGAGATAATTGAAAAACACGAACGAGGTGTGCATTTGTGTGACTTAGCGTCCCAGTACCAGTACGCTAACACGCAACAGGTGTCAATTAAGAGGTTTTTAGTCAGCAAAAAGTTAGTCAGAGTCTCCTTCTAAGAAGCAAAGAAGAGAAGCCACACCGGAGGTTGAGTTTCCTACAGTCCTTATGGAAGGTGACTCTCCTTCCAAACCGTAACTCCCTCCCTCCCTCCCACTCCATTCCATCAAGCCATCAACTACGATCACAAAGGTAAATAAAACGACTTTATTATACAGTAGTTTATTTCTTTAATTTCAATACAATAGCACATTTATTATACATAAAATAATGTATATTTATGTGTAGTTTTAAGGCTTATTTAGTAGAAAATTATGTTTATGGGGACCTGGGAACGGATTATTCTCATTTTAATGGTTTCTTATGGGAAATAAATGTTCGGAAGACGAACTTTTCGGCTCACACACACTTTCTGGGAACCAATTAAGTTCGTGAGCCGAGGTATCACTGTATACTGAGATGATGATGACCTCATATCAGTTGACTCCAAAAATGTGCTGACTGTGTGAAATCTGGGCTTGTTTGGTTGAAGACCAAGCAATTGTTAACCGGCAGCATGTGGATAGACGGGTTAGTTTTAATGGGGTTGCAATTAATTGCTGTGCCTGTCACTAGAAGTCAGTGGCAGAGATAAACAAAAGATGTAGCATTCGAGTGGATACGCACGGTACTGCATCTCGATGCGTGTGGTGCGATACAATGAGGAGCAGTTCGCTTTGATTCAGCGGGATTGGGATTTGATTTGATTTGCTACGGCTCACTTTGAGAACGTACGATACATTTTCAGACTATATAAAATATGTACCGTAAACATCTATATTAGGCATGGTTAACTCTTCATTATAATGTCAGATACATGTGGTTTGATATCATTCAAACATTAAAAGTGGAACGGTTCGGTTCAGTGCACTTTTAAACTAAAGCCCATTTTCCAATTCAAAACGTTTTTTTTTTTTTGCAGCCCTATTAATAAATTTCAAAGCAGTTTTAAGTGAAATAAATCTTCTTCAGAGCTTTCATGGCACAGTGGTTGGGACTGACTGCACGAGAGAAACTTCACCTGTTGATGTCGCACAGTTCAATGGATTATTCATTCTGAAGAAAATGTCACCGAGTGCTTCAACCACGTTCATTATTTTTTTTTGCCTCCGTCATCTTCGTGCAATACAGGCTCCCCTGGCTCAGCCCGAGTCTCCGACCGCTTCTGCAGGTGAGGACGTGCAGTCTCTGGCCGAGTCCATTGACTCTGACCGCGAGTCTGTTGGCAGCAACTCCAACGTCAACACGGGCAAGAGCGGCAAGGACAAGGACAAAGAGAAGCAGCAGCATCGCAAAGACAAAGACAAGAGCCGGGCCGATTCTGTAGCCAACAAGCTCGGCAGCTTCAGCAAAACGCTGGGAATCAAGCTGAAGAAGAACATGGGGGGCCTCGGGGGTCTGGTGCACGGCAAAATGAACAAATCGAACCCTGGCTCAGGTCGAAACGGGGAGAACGGAGGGGAAAAGACAAAAAAGAAAGACTCCAAGACACCCAAAGGGAATAAAGATGAATCGGGTCACTCGGCCAGCTCCACTTCCTCCGAAAAGGCCACGAGCCCCTCGCCGACAGATCGAGACAAACCGTCCAGCGCCTCCCCCACCGACAGAACGGACAGCGCGGGGAGGGTCTCGGGTGACAAGAGCCTCGACAACTGGAAATACAGCACGGACGTCAAGCTCAGCCTCAACATCCTTCGGGCCGCCATGCAGGGCGAGCGCAAGTTCATCTTCGCCGGCCTCCTCCTCACCAGCCACCGTCACCAGTTCCACGAGGAGATGATCAGCTACTACCTGACCAACGCCCAAGAGCGCTTCAGCCAAGAGCAGGAGCAGAAGAGGAAGGAAGCCGAAAAGAAGCCCCCGGCCGCTGGCGACGCCGCCGCCGCCGCCAAGAAGCCGGAAAACGAGAGCGTCTTCCAGAGGGAGAGGTCGGACAGCTCGCCCCCGGAGAGCTGCTCTCCTGTCCCGCCGCACCGCGCCTACACCCCGCAGCCCCCCGCGGCGCTCAAGGTGCAAGGCCGGAGCAGTCCCGTCCCCGCCGCCCCTCACGTCTCTTTCCCGGTCCCTCCGCTCACCCCACCCGCCACCTCCCACCACGTCCCGGGGCCTTACTCCTCCCCCAGTTTTGGTGCTAAGAGACTCGGGCCCGTTCCCGTGTCGGCCCACTACAGCCATACCCCTCCCATCCAGAGGCACAGCGTGATTCACCTCCAAGATGTCAACATGCAGTCCCCCATCTTACGAGACCCCTACAAAGGCGCGCCCGCGGTGGGCACCCTCAAGACGTGCGCCACCTACCCCCAGCAGAACCGCACGTTGTCGTCGCAGAGCTACAGCCCGGCGCGCCTGTCGGGCGTGCGCACGCCAACACCCTGGAAACGCTGGCGTACAACATGCCCGGGGAACACAAGTCCCACACGTACACCAACGGATTCAACGCGAGAGACATTCAAGACTGCCTGGAGTTCGCCGACGACGACAACAACTCGTCCCACGCCTGGCTCAACCGAGACAAAACCAAAGGGCGCGGCTCTGGAAGCCCTTTGTACTGCTTTCAGCAGCGCCGCTGCAAGAGGGACAACTGCTCCTTCTACGGCAGGCCCGAAACGGACCACTATTGCTCCTACTGCTACAGGGAGGAGCTTAAGCGCAGGGAGAGGGAGAGCAAAGTGCAGAGGCTCGCATAGCCATCGCCGCCAAGGGAACGACGCGACCTGCACTTTGCATCCACAACAACGTGATGGAGAATGCTCTTGTATTCCCCGCCCCCTTCCCTTGTTAGTCAAGACGAGGGAAGCAGAACTCGAAACGGTGAGCAGCTTTGGCCAGATATTATTGTGCTTCTTTTTTTTTTTTTTTTTTTAAATGTAGTCTTTTACTTGTTTTAGAGTAAAAGTCATCTCTGGGTCAAGACAAAGCTCCTTATTTTTCATTGTAGAAAAAAAAAATTCAATCTCATGTTGGCGGGGAGCAATTTAAGTGAAGCCGTTTTGAATGCGATGCCTCTTCTCGCTTGCTCATATTTTCTCCGGAAGATTTCGTGTTGTTTTGCAATCAAACGAACGTCAAGGGGAGATTGGTATTCGCCTCGGAAGCAATAAATTTGGTGATCTCCTGCTACGCTCTCCCCCAATTTTGTCTATGCACCAATAATATATAGATACTGTAGGTTAACTGTGTCTTGTAAATTGTCAGAGATCGTCACGTGGGGCTCCCGGGAGCAAATTTCAACGACAGGAATTCAAACGTACACGCAATATAGCTTAACATTGGATTAGCTTTGTCGAGTGTACCTTTGTCCCGCGAAGGATTCACCGCGCGATGGGTCAAAAGTGGCTTTTTTTTTTTTAAATGAAAGGAATTTCCTGTGCCAAACACTGAACAATGGCACGCTCCTCAAATATGCAGTGTTCACGGTGTGTCCCTCTGAGCTGCCTGACCTAATACTCCTAATTGGTAAGTGTCTTAGATGAGAAGAATCGTGGGTAGTACGAGCAAGAGCCGATGCGTATTTGTCCAAAGTGTGATTACGTGTCCGCCCCTGTAGGCCCGCCCACCCGTCTGTCTCACACGCAATCATGGCGCGCGGTCATGCTTTTTATCACGCCGTGGTTTTACCGGTCCCGCGTGACAGTGTGCGTCCTTCGTCCACATGTAGAGGCCGTTTCAAGAAGCACCTGCTGCTATAAGAGCACCTCAAGCCTTTGTGATCATCAGTGCTTTAACCAATCAGTGGGTTTGGGGGAGGAGGAAAAAAAAAACAAAACAGGAACAACCCGGGCCTCCAAGTGCTTTCTGCTCATTGAACATGACGACTGTAAAGAAGCCGTGTTTGTGTTGCCGTTTGTTCTGGTGATGCTGTTTGCCGAATAATGTACCACGCTGTCCTTAACAAAAGTGTGTCCTGGCCAAGGATGTCCACTGCTGTTCGCTTCTGTCTCTCCTGTCCACTCTGCAGTGTCGCTCCTCCTCCTCCTCCTCCTCTTGGTTTCTACGTGACCCCCCCCTTCATGGACTGCCACCATGTTAGGACTGTAAGATATGATTTTGTATTCCTTTAAGACTTTTACACTACTTTAAATTATTGATTTGCACATTAGGTACAGATGTATATATGAACAAAATAATAGTTTATTGTTACAAACACCATGTGTCTGTGTCTTTATTTACCCGGACTCTCTCACTTCTGCTAATAACCCAGGCTAAACTTGGCTCCTCCCAACACTAAAAGCTAGTCATTCAGTGAGATTTATCACTTCAAACACACTTGCTTAAAAGCAATTACAAGGAGAGGCTCCATCTTAACCATGGAAAAAATATCTCCAAAAACTCCAGAATTTTTTTATCCCGCACGGTACATTTATTAAATAAGGTTCAGTTGTGTTTATTTTAAGTATAAGACATTTTCAATGAATCCTTTCCAATTGTTTGTTTTCATTTTTTTTTCAGGTCAAGTTTGTATTACATTTTTTTACGTGCAATGTATTTTGAATCATTATTTCATATGTTTCATCACACTCCAGAAATATGCCTCTCATACTTCTCTAAAAATCACAATATTTTCGTGCTTATTCAGTATTTTATCCGTATTCATTCAACTGAAATAAGGGAAACCACAAATGTGACCAACCCATTAGCCAGTTTCATCAAAAGTGAAAAAGTCCTACTAAATATACGTAATCCCTTCTAATTAAAAAGCAAATAAACGTGTATGTATGCTTTTCGCATCGTTTGCAATGTTGGCCGATAGATTTAACAAAGGCCAAGTCCATACAGTGGATACCAAATAGTCAAGATCTGAAGACGACCAACAGTAATTTGTGTGTACTCATTTTTCTTTTTACTGTTTGACAGTTCAGAATGTTAATGCATGAAGTAGACTCTCCGTCAGTAAACCAACCTCTCTACGCTTTGCCCAAAGGTGAGTACAGTGGTACCTCTACTTACGAACGTCTCTTCATACGAAATTTTCAAGTTACGAAACGCCTCAACAGGAGAATATTGCCCCTTGTTACGAAAGAAATTTCAAGATACGAAAGGTAAAAACACAGTATGGCCTGCTACTCGCAGCTCCGAGTTTCCTGAATGCAACATATTTATAGCTGCTCTGCCATTGGCTATTACAGAGCACCATCCTGGCGTCCCATTGGCTAAGAGGGACTTCTACCGTATGTGTCTATGTGTGTCGATAGATAAATAGATATGTGTCGATGCAGCGTCTTCGTTATTCGCCCCTCGGGCCACGAGGTGTTCCGATATTTTTACGTAAATGTGAATTACACAGAAAAAGTGATCACTCACTATGCTGATGTTTGCCTTCGACATTTTCAAAGGATTTTTCGTAGCCGACAAAAGCAAACGTCCTTGGATCAGTTCTTGACAAAACACCAAGCAAAAACCACGCGTGAGAGAGAACATGCACTAAAGAGTGCAAAAAACGGTGAGGACGCAGTTAAGTCAAATGACCATCATTTTTATTCTTTACTCTATTTTTTGTTTTTTACACTATGCACAACTCTCATTTATTGTGCAATAGTCTAATTGTAACATGTATTTGTTACATATTTTGATGCATTTTTATGCTTCAGGAAACATGTCTGAATTTTGTGGGGGCTTGGAACGGATTACAGCATTTACATAGAAAACGCGTCTCTACTTACAAAATTTTCTATTTAAGAAATTTCTTCCAGAACCAACTAATTTTGTAAGTAGAGGTACCACTGCAGTTTGGTTTGAAAAAATGTGCTTAAAACTACTGGAGAGTGTGGGCTGTACAGTGGACTAGTAGCATCACAATTCTGAGGTTCGGGGTTCTTCATCCCGGAGTAAATTATCCATAGCGAATGCTTCTCGGACAAAATAAGATGGGATAATCGTTTGTCTAAAAATGTCAACAAATCAGCCAGTGTCCCGTTTGTGTTTTGACCTTTTTGGATGATGTGCATCGTAATATATTGGTGAAAATTTTTCTAAAGGGTGTATACACACTGTTTTACTCATGTATAAAAAAAAATCTTGATCGCAGCAGGGATGAGTTGGAGTGAGAATGAAGAGAAGGTTACTCTGTGGGCTGCAGCCTACTGTGTGTGTGTGTGTGTGTGTGTGTGTGTGTGGCGTGAGTGTCCCTGCTGTCCCGCCATGCCAAATTGGAGGCCACCCACCCTAAGCACAGCGCACAGTGGGACAAGCCTAGGTTTTGGTGGCTGGCACCGGCTGAGAGGGAAGCTTAGCTCTCAAAGAAGGTCACGGAGGGCAACCCCGATGAGAGGCGGCCATGTTTGACTGTGTGAGGTCGTTGCCATCAAAGGGGGGAAAGGGGTCGGGGGCATACGTCATGAATCCAGTTGGAAGGGTCGTGCTGTACAGGCGGGAAAAAGAGGAGGGGCATGGGACAATATACTCCTACTTGTTTACTTGTTGTGAAAGATGAGTTAGATAGGCCGCACCCAAAAATATATTAATTAAACCCTCCCAAAAAATGTTTACAAAATCACCTTCTCCGACATGATTGAAAAAAAAAAAATGCATGAACGTCACCAATCATTCAGGTGGCCGGCACTTTTGCTTTGGCTGAATATGCGTTGCCGGATGTTCGCATAACTTGCTACGTGATGACAGCTATTTTAAATGAAAGAGATGCTCTACACACACTCTATCTAGCTTTTTGGGGTGTAAATAAGATGATTGTCAGAATTTTTAACGTCAAAGGTTTTCTCCTCACAAGACATGTGAAAAGGCGAACAACAAATTAGCATTCGTGTTCACAAACACGACGGCACCGCAGAGTGAACAAGGCTTTGTTTGCTCTCATGTCTTTATTTCGCGGTTCCGATCGATGAAGTCATTGATGGATCGCGCAATTGTGACATGACAGCTACTCAGAGATTTGGCATAAAAATGCAAAATGGCGCTCAATTTCGATCCACTCCGATCAGATCGGTGTCGAGTTTGCATAGCTGCAGTCCATAAACAGGAACTGAGCCACCCCAGAGAAGATTTACACCCACATGGCCGTCCCATTACATGACTGCCCACACACACACGCGCACGTATATATAGTATCTACACGTGCGCACATTTCACCTTGACTGCGCTTGCTAATAGAAGCTGACACTGCAAGCAGCAAAGGTGTGAGTGAAAAGATCCATCAGTTGAAGCCCCTCCCCCACATCCACATTCTGTCTGCACTCACATTCTGTCAGCGCAGAATACACACCCACATTACGCAGCAGAAAGTGTGCCATTGTCAGTCAGTGAGGGTCCACACGTGACTGGCAGTGACCCTCCGAGAATGCCCCCACACATCTACACACATATGCATCTTTCTCTCCCTCTTTTTCTCGGCCTCAGACTCTTTTTAATAGTGTGTGTTTTTTTAATATGGTTTGCTCGCTCTTGGATATCTGCAGATGCATGACCCCAAAAAAAACAAAAAACGCAGGGTTCAGCATTTTGATGCGGTGTATTAAAAACTCTAATAATGCTTGATTTTGCTTTTGATTTTTATCTAATTTCTTCCCTCCAAATTTTGCTGATTACTCTTCATAGTTTATTGTAAATGACAAAAATGCATGACATTATGTAAATCTTTTTACATATTTTACATACACGTTTTTTCCCCATTGTATTTATTAGTTTTAAAAACGGAAGTGGATGGAAGTACTGGTTGTAAACATAAACATGAGCCCGTCATACAGTATTGCCATAGTAGATAAAATTCAATTAGAATCTAAATTGTATTGAGATGTGAATGCGAGTATGAGTGGTTGGTTGTCTGGCGTTCGGGGTGTACCCTGCTTGCCGTCCAAAGTGAGCCGGTAAAGAAAAGCGATCGAAAACGCAGGTGCCTATGAAAGCTTCGGGAAGCATGCAGAAGGTGGTCGAAAAATGAAAAGCAATCCTTTGGCGAAGATGGCGGCGGCGGTGATGGCAAAAGGGAACGGCGCCGCGGTGCCAAGTGTGGCAGCTTGTGTGCTTGCTTGTGTGCCTCCAACCCGCCTGGAGACATGCAGGGTGTAGACCAGAATCATCAAGCAGAATTTTAAAATCTTTGCGCTTCCTTCCTGTCTCACGCTGCATTGCTGAGTCTACACGATTTTTTTTTTTTCCAGTGGTGGGGCCAGTCAGGCCTTTTCTTCTATTGGTTTACACACGACCAGAAATGCTCTCCTTCATTTTCGAACAAAAATTGAATATTTGTTTCATGAAATTGAATTGATCTATTCCCAACAAGGTTCTCTTTAATGTAGTATTTCTCTCATCCAATCAGATTTTAGCCTCTTAGCAATTAGACTGTTTCCGATTTCTACTTCATGCTCACAGGGCCTGCTCGCTGGCCCACGATCACGACAGCATTTCTCTGCCTTCTGATCGGTTGGTCAGAGCCAAACCTGTTAGCGCCAACTTCAACTAGCAAAAAGCATCCGGAAAGATCTGTATATCTTCATACATTACATAATCTGCATTTCTATGTTTTTTGGGGGGTACCAACCATACCGACTTTGCAGAGATGCACACCGGTTGCAAGCCTGACAATATGTAACAAGTCTGGCTGGCGACACAAAAAGGAAGGAAGAGTCCTCAGCAACGCCCCGCCCATTGTTGATACCCCGTAGTTACAGTAAATATTTGCATGGGTGAAATAAGGGAACAAGGTGTACTTCCTGTTGCAACAATAACACTGGTCTGTGTGAGAAACAAGCTCGTCAGAGGCTGATAGGTCTCCGCCTGTCTCCGCTGTGTTCCAAAAAGCCTGCTTGAACCGATGACATCTAATCCTCAATGAGATGTATGAGGGCCCATTTATGTGTACAGCACATTTCATAGCAGTGGCACCCCCTGAAGTAGTGGACAGAGTACATGGTAAAAAGAATTCTGAAACCCCGAAACAAAGCAAAACAAAAGCCAGAGACCACAAAAGAAGAAGCTTTAGCTCGTTATGAAACGGACAGCGGCATTTCGAGCAAAGAGGGAACTGCCTGACAGCTGACCTGCAAAGTAACGTTTTACAATCGTCCAGCCTGCATGAGGAAGTACACGATTGTGTCCCACGACAGAGTTGATATGTTATGTAAGAGAGAGAAAACGGCAACGACGTGGTTGCTCTCGGGTTCCTACGGCGTAGCAAATGTGATGTCGTGCAATGGAAATGACAGATGGTCAGATATGCATCTACTCGTGTCTGTGCTCTTTTTTCTGGGCGTACACACTGCCTTCGGTGTGCAAACAACTTGCGGCGCGTACCCAAACAAAAGCAAAATGGGTCACTTGAGCTTGTTGTGTAAATCTGGACTAAGAGCACTGTAGTTCTACTGGTATGTAGGGACAGAGTAAGCTTAGACTTGCGTGAGGGTGCAGGCTAGGTGGGAGTTTGTTATTTTCATATTATCGGGTTGTTTAATTGCGGTTCACATTAAGGTTAGAGGTGGAGGGTTTAAGTTAAGGGGTGTCAAACTCATTTTTGGCGCCGGGCACATTTTAGTGACCGTTTCACTTGGAGGGCCGTTATGACTGAAACCAAATAAAGAACTCCAGGATAACTATTGATTCAACTATTGGTACCAAGAAAATGCTTAGAATGTATCTCTTATTTATTACATATGAGAATGAAAAATGTTAGTAGACATTTGAAAAAGGATCATGGAAGTTGACATGTTTGAGCTGTTTTCACGGGCCACATAAAACAATGTGGCGGGCCAGATCTGGCCCCCGGCCCTTGAGTTTGACACCAGTGGGTTAGAGCAAGGGGAGTGTCGTGTGGGGTCTTTTTTTTTTTCTCCAATGGTTGAATTCCCTAAACGTTCCCATCTCTAGATTAAGAATTGCCGCTTCACCATGTTTGCTTTGAAACCCGGCCTCCACTCATTGAAAACGTTTGCAGACATCAGAGCCCCACCAGGTTTATATTTTTAATGTGTTCACGCCCCAAATTATTCAGTGATTTATAGACCAGTAGCGTGATCGTAAAATCTCATTCTACGGCTGCCTGGGAGCGTACAGGGCATTTGAAGGAGGTTTCAGAAAGACAATGAGACACCAATGAGACCGCAGATTTCATTGCAAGGCCGTCCAACTCGTCTCAATTGTGACACTGTTATAAAAAAAACTGTTCATTCGGGGAAAAAAGTATTAAGGCAGCTTTCGAGGGGGAATCATACTGTACATAATATAACGAATCAGTGCAATAATTCAGTTCTGTCTGCAGAGTTCAGCGTGACCTTTTTATGATTCCTGCTTTGTGTGTGAAGCCTCGATAGCCAACTGAAGAACCTGGCAGTGTTCATTTTCTTATTTTGAAAAAAATAGCAAACAACAGACTATAAACAAACAACAAAATAACGCATACAGTAATTTTGCATGTTGTGACTTCCTAAAAGCCCATAAAGCTTCCATCCTATACTTCAGAATGACTTGCTTACATTGTGGCCTACTTGACGATGGGGGGGGAAACAAAACGAGTCGAAACAAGTTAGAGCTGCATATTTTATGAATTTATTTCCAAATGTAAACTTCACTATTCCATGCATACGAGTTATGACAACATACATTGTTCAACAATCTTGTTATTTTTCATATTTGCATAGGACAATATATCGTCTAACATGTAAAAAATAATGCCATAGAAAGGTACAGCAGAGCAGCTAAGACCAGCACATTACATTACATGTGGTTGAAATCCCAGGTACTGTACAACTGTAATACTTGTTGAGTGTAGTGATTTTGGTTTGCTGAGAAGAAAAAAAAAAAAAAAAAACATGACTCCTGAAGGTTAACTGTGAGGTCATAGGAGAATGTACTGGCCATAGCTGAGTCGAGAATTATTTACACATTACATTAGAGTGAAGCCGGCCCGGAGAGGAATGAGAGGGGGCGCGGCGCCTTAGAGTCACTACAACAGGCAACTGATGGTGATGGACAGAGGAGAAACGCACACGAGGTATCAAGAGAAGCGACATTGCACTGAGGACAAACAGGGAAGAGGCAAAAGCACACACTTTTTTTTGCTGCCTCCTAACCCGCACTAGACTCCTCTTCATAAGGGGCCGCAACATCCAACCAAAGACGATAACGCGACCCGTTGCAGCGTACGTAACTCTTTTCATGCTTATGTCAAGATTTGAGAATACCCCCCCCCCCCCACCCCCACACACACACACACACAAAAAGGTCCATTATCAAGCCCAGCCTCGGCCGAACCAACTGACTGCAACATTCATGTTTCCCTTCATAGCCTTTGGTAACAACTTCTTCACACCCAAGAATCGCGCCATCCCACACATGAGTCCCTCACTAACTAGTCTTAAAGGTATCCCAAAAGAATGGGGAGTGTGTGTGTGGGGTGTTAGCAGGAAGACACACCGTGTATGTCCTTGACTCTTGAATGGTGTTCATTTTAATTGGCTCCACAAAGGGCCCCTAAGGGGAAGTACGAGGAGCGATTACACTTGGGAAACAAGAGGAAAGTACCTTGTGCACCACTCACAATGGGTAAAAACTCCGAACTGGGATACATTTTTCACCCTCGAAAAAACAAACAAAAAAAAAACTACAACCATCGGGTCCATGTAAGCAGCAACACAGCGCAATTTTCAAACCTTTGGAATGGTCGGGGTTCATCTATAGCATTAAAATGATTCAAATGACCAAAAAAGCTGTTACGTGGTGGAACCCCACATACTTGAGGCTCAACACCTGCACATTTACCTTTCGGTAACTTTTCTCAATGTTCTTTTATTTTGTTGTTGATGTTGTCGTTGGAAGGCGGGGCTTAAGGGCACCCTTACTTTTCAGTTATGCATGCATGCACATTATTTATATATATATAAAATGTGTGTGTGTTGTGTATATGTGTAGATTTTTCAATGCATTTATTATGGGCATCAATTACATGAAGATTTTTGTTATTCACGAGCCCGCCTGGTCCCCATCTTTGACAAATAGAGGGGCTCCACCGTACATCGCTTGTGTAACGTACAGAAACCAAAAGATCACATTAAATAACAAGAATTAAAAAAAAAAAATAGGCGAAGCCATACAACCAAATGGTTTAAAAGCAGAAAATATTTTGCCTGGTATATCAACTATGCACATTTTCTGCTTCATTAAATGCTGTACATGACACAAAAGCATATCTTTAAAAAAAAAAAAAAAGCTGTACAATATCTGATAGTAGCTATTTACCCTTGAACATGTATATTTTGGCACACAGTTGTATCCACCAACCCTGTACTTTGACATCAGTCCAGAAAATTCCACACGTGGTAGCTTTAAATCAATTCAATTGAATGCATTTTTTTTACAATAGGCAGTCAACTATTAAGCAGTACAATGCGATTAGGAACCTTACAGGTTCAAGTCCTTTCTGAAAGATTAGAATTGTAATCGTTTTTCAATTCCGACATCATCCTGCATGTTTAAACCAGCACAGACGGCGAGTGTGTGTGTGGCTCATTTTGCAACTTGGAATCAAAAGCAAGTGAAGGACCCTGACATGTGATTTTTTTTTTTTTTTTTACATATACAAAACACAACTCGTCATTTATTTACAGAATAAAAAGCTTCAAGCAGAAACAAATAATCCACCGTTTTTTTTTTGTTGGGTTTTTTTTGTGCCATTTGTCGAGCAGAAGCTACACCGTGCGTTTGGCGCGATATAAACAAGAAGCAAAAAGAAAAAGTTTTGAAGAGGTATGATCCTGAAAACAATACATACTTTTGATAAACCACCATAAGATGTCATTAATATAAATTAGGACCAAATAAGAACTGCTACACGTGTCAACCCCCCAAAAAAGCCAAACAAACAAATGAAAAGCTGTTTGGAGATGGTTTGACATTGAACATGTTTGTCTATAGTTTTCTAGATGAATCTCCTGAGAGACAACACTCTCCTCCGCTTCCTCTGGTCCATTTTTAGTGTGGTACACACCATGGCACCAAACAGCACAGTGGCTACTTGTCACCCTTTAAATAGACTGACTGACAGAATTCAAGTTTCAACACTCCTCTGATGCTAAGTAGAGGGCACACCTTGGTTGGGAATGTCCTCATGGTTAAATTATTTTCTCTGGATGGCAATATTTTTGTTTCATGATTTTTTTTGACCCACAATTCAAAGCAATGTCTGAGTTTCATTGTTTAACTTTAATTGCTATTTAATTGTTATTTTCTGTGACCACCGTGTGTTTTTCTTTCATGAACAGCGTTCTGTTATTTTGTGGGTAACACCCAAGGTCTTTAATTTTAAAGAAAATAACATTTAAGAAGAAAAACAAGTCATTCCGTGCGAAATAAATACACATAAGAGGTCAGGAAGTTTCATTTACTAACTGTCGTCCACCAATCAAATATTCCCTGTTTTGTGGACCGTGGAGGACTTTGGGAGCCTACGTGGAAGCAAGCGCCCGTCGTCCTGACATCAACGGCTCTCTGGTGAGTGGATGGCTGCTCTTTTGGAACAAAAACTTAACAATTCAACCATCAATGACCCAAAGACGATGGAAACTTGAACAAAAAAAAGCCCTCTCTCCGAAAAAAAGGTGTATTATTGTCATTTTTAAAAACAAAACAACAAAAAGTTAAAATGTACAAAATGGTGTTCAATGGCCTTTTGTGTTGAATTGTTCAAGTAGTTTTGGTACAGTCAGAACATGGATGGAAGGATGGATGGGGACATTTCCTCTTTCACATGTCGTGTGTGTGTGTTTGTGTGTGTGTGTTTGTGTGTGTCTTCAAGGGGTTGTTTCATTTCAGCCACGGGGAGCCCAAATTGCCACTCAGGCAGGATTTTGTGAAGACATGAGGCAGGTGGGCCTTGAGTATGGCGAAAGGGGGGTGTTCAGTGGACACTGACCAGCAGTGAGAACAAATAATGCCCTTACCCCCATACTGTATACATCCCATTGAACCTGAGGTCATTGTGCAGTTCATGGATTAAGAAAGCATGCAAACCTGCACAAAAAGCCGCTCAACAGCATTGAAGAGGATTGAAAATGCCCCCACCCCCCCACCCCCCACCCCGCAGTGGTTTCTTTTACCAAAAGTGAAGGGACTGGCTGGATTGGATCTAAGGGATGTTTTGTTTTGTCTTGTCGGGGATGTGACAGAGCTGCTTCTTTGCAAAGAATGATGGCTCCCAGGGCGGGGGCGAGCTGGGAGACAAGGCTCGCCATTCATGGACGTACACCTGCCGGGAGTTGTTAAGATGCGCGTGGCGCCGGGGGAGAGGGGTGAAGCAAGTACGCGATCACTCGCCATGGCAACGGTCTGGATGGATGCGATGGGATCAAAGCAATGCGGATGGCTGCACTTCCAAGCACGGGGATGCAGATTGTACTAGTTTGGATAAGCGGTGCCTGTTTGCATAAAAGTTTTTTTTTTTTTTGCCTGACTTTATCTCAATCGTGTGCATCTCGACACATAAGTGGACTTTCTCACGGGACTGGCACAAACACCCAAGATATGTTCTTTTTGCTCAAAGACGTTCAAAAGCAGCTGTTTAACGGTGTAAGATTTGTCTCCCAGGCACACAATAACGTTGCATCTATTTGAAATGCTAATTCTAGAAAAGAAAAATGTGGTTGAGGATATCTTTGGGAAAATTGAACCAACTCTCTGCAACACATCCTTTCTTTTTGTGCCGTTTGTCTTTGGTGTAACTCATCGCTACTCGGAAAAAAAATCAAGTCGGGGGATATCAGGGGAAATTTCAGGATAATCTTTATGTCCATCTGTGCAGTGTTTCATCGCTGCCAAACGCCTGCCACACAAGCGACCGGCCAAACCCGAGTGAACCCTCCCTTAGTGTATATTGTTTTACAACAATACCTAATTTATAATTTGCTATATACCTTTGGATGAAGTTTCAAGTCTGTCGCCAAAATGAGTGAGGAAGTTGGGTCATTTGCATAAGCAGGAAACGAGGGTGTCTCCTCCTCTGCTCGAGTTGTGATAAAACTTCTCGTTTTATCAGGAGGCGCCTTCTCCCGTCTGAACGTCGCAGATAGCTCCACATACACTTTGCACTGTGTTTAACCCCCACAAGTTCCATTAAAGCTGACAGCTTGACGTCTTTAACGGGACAGGTAGAGCCAGACGGGCGACATGCTAGCCTTCATGACGCTTCTTGCGGCGTATTTTGTAGGCCTCAAATCATCCCCGCGCCTCGCTTCTTCAATTCTACTCTCGTACTTTTTTTTTTCTCTCCCCAGTATGCTTGTGCGAGTCATCCCTTTGTGTCCATTTTTATTTAAACAGCTGCTTTGAAACGTATTTTTATAACCCAATTCTGGGTGTTTGCCGCAATAAATATCCACCGAGAGAATAGATGCTGCAAGTACGGGGGGGGGGGTGTCTTTAAAAGCCGACATTTTTCTGCACCGCTGTTCTTTATAAACGGCTCTGACAGTCCAATTTCCTGGAGGTGGTCTCGGAGCCGTAACGGCTATTGTCGCCGTCAAGACCAATACGTATTTTAAAGCAGACGTCTCGTCTTCAATGATCTGATTGCGCGATGCAGTCGACACGTCGAAACGCACACGGTTGCAGCAATAGTCTTCCGCTTGGAAAAAGGCAAAGACGGAGAAATGCCGGAGGGGGGCTTCCGTTGCAGCTTTGATGCATCGTTTTGTCGCAAAAGAGGCTTAGAATTACGTAGTTTATTTTAGGAAAAGTGAAGCCGACGTAAAAGAAAAGAGTGCAATATTGTATTGATATACATACGTATATACCTGTACACTTACAGACGCATACACAAACACCTGTGTATAATTCTACATCTATATCGACATATTGTGTGTATGTGTGTGGACTGACTGTTTCTCTCCATTTGTTCAAGCTAACAAGGCCATCCCTGAGCAGGGCGAAAAATCCAACCAGCGGTTGAACTTCGGAGTAAAGTGATGAGTATATTGTGCATTTTGTGTGAAGTCCTATGGTGTTAAGAGAAACTGTCTTCAATCCTGAGGTGTTTGTTGTTGTTTTTTATAGGGTGTGTACACACAAAAAAAAAAATGCTGGGTTGTTTTCTGCAGCCACTCGCTGGGTAAGTGTGGATTTCAAAGCGATTGGGTTACTTTTACTGGGTTCATCATTTGGACCCACAGATTGGGTTGAAGATTGAATTTGGGTGGGCTGAAGAGCTTCAGGTGGTCACCACTTTTGAGTTGTGTACAAAAGTTGACTGAAAATGAATGCAACATTCTGGGAAAATATTACAGGCGGCTGCATGGCTCGATGGGTAACACCAACCTACTGTTAGAGGAGTTGGGGACCCTGACAGGGGAACGTTGCTTTTTCTTTTTTTGAGAAAATGTTGGTCATAAAATTTGGATGATTTCTTGATAGCTTTAACTTATCAGTATGGGTAGTTTTGAAATCATTGATGGATCAAAATCTTGACCCAACATGCTGCATCGAATCCCCAACCCAATGTGCTGGGTATTCATAACCCAGCATTGGCTGGGTCCCTGTTGGACCCAGTGCTGTGTCCGCTGTTTCGCTCGATTTGGATTATTTTTGACCCAACAGTGCATGTGTTTGTGTTTGTGTGTGTGTGTGTGTGTGTGTGTGTGTGTGCGCGCGCCCTTTCTCATCACCCGTTTAAAACAACAAAATGGAAAAGAACAATGAAAGACAAACATTACGTTAAGACTCCTGTTGTCTTTCTTCTAAGTCATGTTGAGTTGTTGCACGCAGACAATTAGAAGAAAAGTCAAGACATATGGTTGAGAATGTAAATATTGCCGTCTGGGAAAGGCATTACCTTCTTCTAGGATCACACATGTCATTGCACTACAATAAGCAGTTCTGTACAGTAGGGTACACCATAGCAAGCGCAGGATTAGCAAAGAAGGGCATCGCCGCTGACAAGTGTGCAACAACACGAGTGTTATCATGAAAAGAACACGCGCCTCGGCCGCGCTGGTGGCGGAAAGTGCGAAGTTCAGTTTAAGGCGAGCTGGCGGGGCTGAGGGCGGGGCTGAGGGCGGGGCTGAGGGTGGGGCTGAGGGTAGGGCTGAGGGTGGGGCTGGAGGCGTCCGAGCGGCTGTAATCGCTGAGGGAGCCGGGACGCGTGGCGTGGCCCGCCACCCCACCGCCGACCCCGCCCACACCGCTGCCGTGGGGCCTCTTGAGCATGCCGGGCTGGAAATCCGAGTGGCGCCTGGCGTGCTTCATTAGGTGGTCGCTTCGCATGAAGCGCTTGTCGCAAAGCGGGCAGCCGAACTTCTTTTCTCCTGTGTGGGTACGGTAGTGCCGGGCCAACTCGTCGGAGCGGGCGAACTTCTTACTGCAGTCGGGCCACGTACAAGGGAACGGACGCTCTCCTGGACAAAACAAAAATAAGACATTAATAGTGGGGTGATCAAATAGCAGAATGAAATCGAATGTAACAGAATTAATCCGTTTGTGCATTATGATTTCATGCTTTGATTCAATTCATTTCGGTTGCTCCTTCCTGTCCGCCCGCTTACAATCCACAGTAACACATTCATACAGACAAACGAAGAAGAGCCGCTCTCGTCCATGTTTGTCTGTATTCACTCATTATTCTCAAGTGATTTCGTCAGCTGTGAAACTTTATTTTCCCCCCACAGGGGATAAAGACCAAATTTTCCTGTGAGTATTGTGATATTGTCAGTCTACCTATGTTGCTCCACCGTTTGTGTTGGAATATCTGTTGCTTCAAGGGTTCTAAAAGCGCTACGGAGATGCTAATTAATAGTGTATCAATGGCGTTTTTCATCCTATGTTAGCATTAAGCTAGCAATAGGCAAAGTTGTGTGGTTTTAAATACATGACGTGTTATTCTCTTTGTTTTACGTTTATTTAGAGAGTAAACTTCAACTAGGAGTGGCAAAAAAATTAAGAACTGCTCACTATTTGCCAAATTGCTGCTTATTATGAAGTGAGTTGAGTTCACAACAACCATGTCACAACAACAACAAAAATCAGAATCTCGAAAAACTTGTAAGTTGGGGCATTCACATCTCAGTAACTCAGGTGTGCCTGCCTGTATCAAGTACAATAATAAACAACCATATTAAATTTTATAGCTTCCATTTTCTTCAAAACAAAAGTCTGAATAAGCATTCTGCACTTTTGCCATCATTTACATTATAACCGGCCTGCACAGAGTTTTTCCACCCTTGACTTAGAAGCTCCTCTGGGCAAAGATTCCAACACCACTTTCAAGCATGGACCGGCCACCAGACTACACTGTGTGAAACGCCCTCATGCAGACACACCTGCATTCCCCACAGGAGTGAGGCCCCTTCCATCGACTCTGAGCCAAAAGGTAAGGCAGAGCCGCGATGAATTTCGCTGGATGCACAAAATAGCGTTCACAAGCTCAGCGGCATTAGCGATGTGTCGTCGTGACACATACAGCAGTGTAGTGTATGAACAGCCGCCTCCACACAAAACCTCCCCCCCAAAAAACGTTTTTATTGTCTTACTGGATGCTTGCTTTTTTTCCCCCTACACTGGTCTCTTCTTTTGCAAATGCCCTTTAGAAGCCATGAAAAATGAGCGTATACGAGTGACCCCCACTAAACAGCCAATCTGTTTTAAGACAAATTATTTGTGTACTCTCAAGACACCTCCACTCACTACTGACAAGCTTAATTCAAAATCCGACATGGCATAATAATTAAATAAGATGGAAAAAGAAGCGGTGATTCAAATTTGGTCATGAAAATCCAATATCCCTTCATCAAAGAGGAATTGAAATCAATTCTGGATCAAGAGCCGTGGGACTGCGGCCATGTGGTTGACGGATGACGTCATTCCAATTTGACCTCGCAATTGTCTGCGAGGATTTCAACATGTGATATGTTCATGTTTGTCCTTATAACAAGTTGGTTCTCCTTATGGCAAACCACAGTGACGCAGAGCGTGATGCTTTCACATTGCGGTACATCTCTGGAATCTCATGAGCATAACCGAAACCTCACAACTGGAAGCGTCAAAGGTATGCTCATTTAATTTGTTTTGTTTCTTTCTTTTTTTTTTTTTTTTGCAACACCAATTCTGAAATGTGGAGCTGATTCTCAATGTTCGAATGTTTATAATATCTTCTGTACCAGTGCTTGGCTGCCAGGGCCAGGAAGGCCTTCTCTGCCGGCCGGCCAAAGCACTATGAGAAGCATTGACCTACATTTACAACCGGAATTCTGAATTTTATTCCATGAAATTGGATTAATTTACTCTCAACAGTCTATTCTCTTCGTTTCACCGCGTTTCTCTTGGCTGCACTGCTTCCCGTCTGTGCATGCAGACTTGAGATTTTTATTTATTTTTCTGTCCAATCAGATTTGAGCGTCTATGTGTTGCCGTGTCAATCTAATCTGCCCTGGGCCTCAAAAACAAATAGTGCTAGCCAACATCACTTAAAAGTCCCTGCAAAATGAAAATACATGTTTTTTTCATGGGTTTAGAATACATTTTGGATCTCTTTATAGTATAAAAAGTATTTTTACCAGAATCAGAATTACCGGTAAACTACCCAGCCCATAGTAACAGTAAGCATTGTTATCTGATTGGTTTGTCTGTCGCAGACCTGAATATATTTAATAAGCAGGTCTCTGGTTATTATGACATATTTTATTGAAAAGTTTGACATTTTATTTGACAAATATTGTTTTTATCATGATCACAGATGACAAACACATTTCTTCTAATGCGATTTTCTGTGGCTTGGAAGGAGTTAAAATGTGACTATCAGGCACCCTCGAGGAAAATCCGAAACCTACAAAGCTGTGGAGTGCCTTTAAAACAGCCGTTAACCCTGACGCCGTTGAATTCTCCAGATGCATTCACAATGGTCGCCCCACCCATTCTCCAGCGTGTAACTATCTGTGAGTCGGCGCATGGGAAAATTACACCCTCCCCCCCGCCTTCATCGGGCAATAAAAGTGGGCTTTGACACAAATCTACTCAAAGCCAGATGGTACCATATATCTTGTGGTTTCCTTCCATTCTATACAATGTGGAAACATTGTGTATGGAGCCTGAATGCAGCCTCGCCATGTTTTTTTGACTTGGCAAAAACGGGTCATATGTTCCTCGCAGTATGACAGAGCACAGTATTTTGATAGATTTTTTGTATTTTTAAACATGACTTTTACTCCCCGGCTATGTGTTGTGATCATAAAGTAAACACGCTCGCATGTTTAAAGGTGCTGTAACAAATGAGCGCATGAGAGCGGGCCTGCCAAATGCTTTCTTTGTTCTGCGGTTTCCCCCAAGGCCACAATGGAAAGAGTTGCTGCTCGGGATTCAAACGCTCCTCGTACGCTAGCTGATGCCAACGTGTCTCAAGAAACAAGAAGTTGGTACGCAGGTAGCCTCGTAGGCCGTCGCCCAGCCGCCCCCACGATACTGCAACAAAACGTGCAGACAGACAGAGCAAGTCTAGACAGCCCGCTCTGTGTTCCTGCTCCTTGACGCCTCACCTCAGCTGTAGGCAAACCCACTCGGGTCCTTCCCACTCGGGCTCCCGCACGCTCAAATGGATCTATGTTAATTTATGACTGGATTTCCATTCAAATGTTTAGCACAGCCGATGCAAATTGCCGGAGTGTCGCTTCTGGATAGAATTCAAAGCTGTAAATAACCCGAGCCTGCAGAAACATACTAGCTGAGTGTTACTTTTATGGCCCTAATCTCATTGATGAGCCTCATGATGGTCTGATTTCATACCTTATTAGCAAGAGGAACAGCCGGCACGGCCACCTGGCGCTGCCCAAAAAAAAAAAAGGGGGCGTGGGGGGAATTTGCGGCTAAAAAGTGGCGCTAAGCTCTGCAGGCTGCTTAAGGCTCAGTAACCAGTGTAACAGATCCAACAGCATGAATATTTAACCAGACACCAGAGAGCCTGTCTGAGATGTCCCCAAGTCCTATACAGCGATGATGCAGCCATGATGGAAGCATCAGGTATCCAACGGCAACCTGCCGCGACGCTTCAAATTATTTAGATCCCCGTCACGACTGGGGATTGATGGACACGTTGCCCCTTCTTCACCTTCACACTAAGTAGCTTCGGGATAAATTTAACGCCAGACTTAACTTCCAAATCATAATGTGGGATTTTCACGAGGGGAACTTATTCCTGGAAGTCCCCTCGGGAGATTCATCGCTACTTTGATCCTAAGTGGAAATAAGGCAAATGGTCGGGTGCAAACACAGCCATTATTCAGCATCATGTCTGCAAGGAATGTGATGAGTCGAATTCACCCGTTCCGATCCTCTCGGGCCATGTATGCACAGACACAAGGATTTTTTAGGGTGGTTTTGGATAGCACCTGTTTAAAAGAGGCCAAGCTAAACCAAGTCCAAGTGTTTCAAAAAGGGAACCGAAAGCAGTTCTCAATTGTGACTTTGTTTGGCATCTTCACACACCCTTTTTCCGCAATTAGCGGCCTCCTTCCATAATAATTGCTCTACCCTAATGAATCACCAACCTTTCTTGAGGAAGAAATTATTTCTTTAAACAAATAAAATAAAAATCCATGATTTAATAACTTTATAAGAATCCAAAAATAACAGCACTCAGCACCTCCTCCACTAAATGCCTTGGCCTGAAAACATACACACACAAAAATGCTAACTAATCAGTCGCTGTGAAAAAAAGCAACAACAACAACAATTAAAGGTGTTTTTTTTTACTGTTTTGACTCTTCATCCAGATTTATGTTTAAACAGACTATTTGGGAAAGCTCAGGTCAGTGCAATTTTCCCCAAATCCCTTTTTGATTATCAAAGTATTTGTCAAAACTTATCATTTTGACCCGATAGTAGTACATTAGTAAAATAATCTGTGAAAAAAATGGCTCTGTCTGGCCGAATCCTGTGCCTCTAATTTGATTTTTAAGAAACCACCACGCCTGAGGAAAAACAGCCAATCAGGAACAAAAGGTGAGACCGACGAGGTATTCATCCTCTGCCACGCAGTTGAGTCGTTTCACCCCAATTGCTAACATAGCAGCCAGGGCGTTGAAGCGACATTCAAATCTTGCTAGCGGTTTTAAAAGTGCAAACTCCGCCCCCATCCCCCCCCCACATATAATCCTACATTTTCCTTCTTACTCGTAGTCCCATTTTTGTCTTCGTTGTTTCGTGTGCTCAACAACAGTCCAAAGTAAGTTGCACATCTGAAACCAGCCCAAAATGACTTCAGCTAGTGTTCCAAAAGTAAAAATGTACAAAAAATGTACTGCACGCCTTTCATAGGACAACCTAATTGTGTTGCCTTTTTTTTTTTTTTTTTGCAAATACTTTTGATTGGGTAATTGCTGAGTTGGGTGTTAGCCATGACGTCACCTGTTGCTTGAATACATTTTCATGTGGGCTAATTCCATTAGCATAAACAATCATCTTTAGGTCTGTAATACATACAGTACATCCAAATGGATCCGGCTAGCTTCCCTTATCGGACACACACACACACACACACACGCGGATTGTTGTCCCATCCTTGCGTGCTTGCCACATCCAGGGTGTGGTTGCTCTTTCTCAGAATGTGTCAGTTCGAAAGGGCGGGGTGGTAAAGGGAGTGGGGGGGCAGCACTGACTGAATTGCCTAACAAACACAGTGACCCATTTAGCCGTAAAGGGAGTTACATCATGTGACGACAACTGTACTTCTACCAAGAACTGGCATTTGGGGGGGAGGGGTGGGGGCAGTAGTTCTCCATGCAATGTGATTATGTCACAGGTACTGTAGTTATACAAGCGCTCGCTCTGAGGCCAGTGGGTCAGTAAATAAACAGCTTAGCTCTGACCCTCCCCCACTTTCCTTATATTCACGCCTAAGACTTGGGGATCATCGGTTTCTGCAGAAAGGGTTAAACCGGAGTCGTGCAAGCCGGCCCGGTCCCAGCGAAGGCGAGATCTAATCACTTCTTTGACGTGAGCAACAGTGCGACAACTCGGCGCGGTCACCTGCTCTAACAAAACGCTCCGGCATATCAAATGGAAGCAGATAACATTCCTGGTGTGTCCTCGGGCATGAAACCAGCAAGTGACTCCACCATAGGAGAGCAAACACGTCCTGTAGGGTGAGAAAGGTGGGGAGGGGGATGTATAACTTGAAAATATCTCTGCAAATTTCAGACAAAGACACAAGGTGCAGAGTAAACCCGCGCGGACTTTAACATGCAAACATCGGAAAGCTGGGGAAACTGCATTGGTTAGTTCAATGCCCGTGAAGAGTAGCCGTCACTTTGCCTCAACTCTTTAGTGGTCAACCAGCATGGCAACAAATGAGAGACCAGGTCCAGTGGTCGCCGCTTGGCACACTTCTGACATATGGTTGCATGTTTACAGCAGACTATAAGCTCGAGCCTGCCTCTCTGCCAGCAGAAAAACACCTATGGGGCCTCTAGTCTGGAAAGTAAAATGACTAGCTCAGGCTGGTATAAACCCACGCCTTCATGCATTAACAGAGATGACGATGAAGCTTAAGGTGCAACTAATAAATATTGGGCTGGTAATGTCATTGTTACTGGTTTTGTATGATGGGACTTTTATAGCTTGGGACTGAATGGACAGTTTCCACAAAGAAGTCTAACAAATCTTTTTTTTTCTCAGTATTTCTAGTGTAAACTCTTTCAAACTATCTGACCTGTACCGTGGCACTTTTAAAGCAGCCTTTCAATGCGGTGGCGGTCAGCAGTGCGTTAACTGCGCAGGGTGGCGCGAGACATTGCTATCCAGTCATGCACCACCGGAGAACTGAATCTTCTGTGTTGCACTGGAAGGTAAAAGTAGAATAGGAGGAAAAGATTCCATGCAAGCGTTTGTGCCAGGATGTGTTAATCTCCTTGGATGAGTTTCGCGGAAAGTTCTGTGCTGTCTCGCTGCCAGGATATCACAGCTATTTACAAAGTAGGCACAACATCACCGACACACCCCTGCAGTGGAAACAAACTGAGGAATGGCACAGAACAGCGGTGCCCAACCCCTGGGCTGCGGACCTATACTGGTCCGCGGGTCATTGGGTGCCTGGCCGCATAGAAAGACAAAATAATTTCCATTACTTCCGTTTTATTCATTTCGGAATCTGAAAACTGTTTTATTTTGAAAAATTACCAGATTCTCTGTTATATCCATCTACAGGTGTCACTCTTGACGCAGGTGAAGGCGGCGCTTCTCGGTCACGTGATAGGTTACCCCTAAAATGAAAGCCGGGAGCTAGCAAAATGACTAAAAAAAAAAAAACAAACGTCTTTGGAAAGTTCCTTTGGGAAAGGGAAAAGGCCCAGCCAGGAGACAGAAGAGAAGACTACAACTTCCAAGAAAAAGAAGGCAAAATTTAATAGACAAAGAGTCCCACTTAAAATACGGATTTATCTCAACGGGATATTCCGACCCACCAAGCCGACTCTGCATAATTTGCGTCATATAATGGTGAATCGTATTTTTCATGCACTTTGTATTTGCGGTGTATCTTATTTTGAAGGCGCGTTTAAACGTTAGCATAGCAACCATTGAGCATTGCGGCCAGATAGGACGTTCCTCGTGTCATGATTCGTGTTTTTCTTCTTATGTTACGAAAATACCACAGTTTTCATGCATTAAACCCCTCCGTGGGGCAAAGAAGGTTGGGGACCGCTGGCATAGAAGACCAAACTGAACTGAAACGAGTAGGGTAGCGATTCTCAAAGTGGATCCGGCCAACTACTGGCCCACGAACAATGACCCGTTGGTTCTTCAGTTCCTTGAGGGACAAAAATGTCTACCCGCCGCATCCCACAACCCTTATGTTTGGTATTTATCTTTCTGGTACCCCTGTATGTAACATCGTGTGAAACACCAGCGACAAAGGGCGGGGTCAGGTGCGTGTGACCTAAACTCGGTTCAGGAGAGGACTCTTAAAAACCTGGAGATCTATTATCCTTTTGTCGTTATTGAGAGGGACCAGTGAATGGACTGCCGGCACTTGTGGGCCTTATAGCTGTCAGGTTGTGAACAATAGCGGCAGCCTGGCTCCCAGCAGGAGAAGCGCTCCTCTAATGCATTTCAATCAGACAGGCGGCGCGTACTAACCGTAACGTTCTTCCCCTCAAGCCGCACTGCACAGGGGATATTGACATTCAGTCTGGAGACGCGCAGCGAGGTTGTGTTTGACCGTCCGATTCCTGCATACACTTATTCGTGCATTACTTCATCCCCCCCCGTAACTCTTAAGGGAGCGGCAGGGATGGCTCGCCTGCATTGACCAGGTCATCAAATTTGCCTCAATTAGTTTGAGTGGGCACTCTCTTTTCGCCTTGAGTGCATGCAGAAACAACCTGCAGTCTCCTTAGCTTTTCAATCCTGGTTAACTAAGGACATGCAAACAGTCGTGGGCATTATTATGTGTTTGCAGTGTGTCCGCAGAGACGGGGCCCAGGCAGGGGGTGCCACATTATCCGTAAACGGTGGGGCCCGCAGGACAAAGCCAGCTTCGTTTTGCCGATGGGAGTCTTGACATGACGGCTCATATGAGACAAACCTTTAGAGGAGCCCGCAACAGAGACGTTCAAACCCTGAGAGGCCTCAGCACTGCTCGATAAGACGAGATACAGACAGAGATAATGTTCGCCTTCGAACAGATGCTACTTAAGTGCGAGACGTTTGTCCGACGCCATTTTAACGGACCTGATGCGGTTGCTTACCACATGACAGTAGCATGCTGGAGCCAGCAAGCGCAAACCTTTGGAAACGGATCCCAGTGAGGACGTTTTGAAAATGACACATTTTATCGTAGAAACTCTGAAAATGGAGGACATGCTTGCATGAATGCTTCCCCAGCAAAGTGTAGCGACACTGCCACACTAGGGCAAGTACGGTCAGGCCCATATACAATATTGGAGCATCGACACATTTTTCTTTTGGGTGGGAGCTCTAAATACCACCACAATGAGTTAAAGAAAATGATGTGATATGAAGTACCGTCCGATGAGTTCTGAAGAGGTTGACTGATCACAAGCAGGTAATATTGCACTAAACACTTCACAATTCACCCTGCCGCTTTTGTCAGCATCCTCAAGAAATACAATGGAACCAGTTCCGCCGGCAGCCATATACGCCCATGCCATGGCGCTACTTAATGAGGTGAAATTATATGAAGAGTAATTTGAGATCACACCCGCGAACTGGGTGAGCATCTCGAGAAATCACCAACTAGTGGGCTGGCACTGATATGACAGCAGACCTTCTGCACCGAAATATTCCGGGGAGATCCATCCATCCATTTGCCATACAAAAAGCCAATTCGTGGCAGGGCTCGGCCCCTATGCCTCTCTAATGGTGAAACTCCTCCCCAACATGCAAAGAAATGTTAGTCTCCCAGTTGATATGATTCACGTCAACATATGCCCTTGACACAGATTACTACTTTCCTATTAGCAAGGGCTTTGAGCACCAAAACTATGGTACGGCTAGCTATTGGTTGAGAACCACAAGTTAATTTGTGAGCAGCCAGGGGTCGCTGCCCTACTTAGTCAGCCAGGTCAGTGTAACACCGGGGCTGAATTTGGCGACGATTCTTCCCACTGCTGCTGCACAAAAATCGGACCTAGTAAACATAATCCTACACGCGATGTTGTCAACTTTACAAACTAAACACCCAACCGTCCAGCCTTCCATCCATTTTCTGTAAGTGATCCCTAGCCAAGCTCTCTTTGTGCGAGACGTTAGGTGAACCCTGGACTGATCACCAGTCAATGACACAAAACACAAAGGACTTCCTTGTTTTTACCGGCTCGATTTCCTGGCCTTCTTCATTGATGGTTCCATTAAATTCTCTTCACCCCTGTGCAGAGGGCCACACCCCGGTGTGCCAGGCAAACACACATGCTCTGGTTTACCACAACAAAGGGACCCGCCTTAGATACCACAATGAGCATATATGCGGCCCTGCAAGAAACTAAATACTCCATTTAGTTCGACGGCTTTCGCCTGGAAGCCAAATGCAACAGCGCGGACCAAGTCGCAACGCAAAACTCACAGATGGAACCCCGTGACTGCCTAACAGGGTGCCCTGTGCTTTAGAGGTCTTATCCATTCAAACGGTAATCAGATTAGCCGCAGATGCAACTGAATACAGTAAATGACCTACATCAATGGAGGGCATTGACAGTGAATATATACCACAACTCACCCCCCACCCTCACCCTGCCGCACTCGCCGCTCTCCCTCTTTTGCAACAGAGACGTCGCTCGCGTGCCAAGAAGCGCTTTGTTGGTTTTTGAACAGTGTGCAGTGTTCCACAGGTCTGAATCCCTTTCTTCCTGCCACTGGTAATGAACACCACCTAGTAAGTCCTCACCGCCACAACACAACACGCTCCGCCACCTATTTTCTTTTGCGGCCCGAAGTCTGTAGGGAGGGGCGGCTGGGTGGAAAGAACAGAGTGGCTTTTTATAGGAATCATCCAAGTGCTACAGTACCTAAAGAATATACGAGCCTGTGGGCAATTGAAATCGGCGTGGCCGTGGAAGTTGAACGACGGGGTTCTTTCTGCGTTAGGAGTGGCCGTCATACGTGCTCGGCCGCTTAATCGCAGCTAAATCGGGTTTATGCTCTCACGTTAGCCAATAAATATCCCGTTAGCTATAAAGTGCGCAGACTCGATGTAGGTTAGAAAATAAAAATGACATGTGACGCCGGCCTTGTGTGTCCTTTAACGTGCAGTAATACAAGCAGCACATGAATAGAACAGGCACGACAGTGGCTTACACGTTGGTGTTATTTACATCCCTGGATCAAGTGGATTAACTAATACCTTGTTTCCAGAGGACACATAACATCCAGCTGCACGGACTTCAAGCAAACATTAAGTGTATTTGACTTCATTGGAATGACCGCACGGCTCAAATGAAGCTTTCGATTTAGGTTGAGGGGAGGGGGCTCCTAAAAGGAGATTGGGAAGTACACCTGAAGTTTCATGCAGGTCAAATTTACTATCAGTGAAGAAGTAATAAAGTTGTGGGGCGGCCATCTGCTTGGACCATGTTGAATGGGCAACAGGATAAAGAGATGGATGCACAAATGGATATCCTAAAAGTCTTCTTCGCTGAGCCACAGGCAAGAAAAGCGGAGCCACAATATAGTTCAAATTTACGCACTAAATGATCATTTGTGGGCCACAAAATACGGCAATCATTTGTGGGTGGGAATGAGTTGTTACATAGGCGCGAAATACTACTTTGTGGCTTCATAGTAGGTCAAATGTGTGCAATAAATAAGAATTACAACACATACACGCATAGGCAAACCTTTAAGGTAGTGGTGGAGGGCATCACGTATTTCAGTTAGCCAATATGTGCTAGCTATGTTTTAATCCACAGCCATCCCAAAAGCTGGTCCAGCAATTGATTTTAACCTACAAATGTGTGCTCACGTTCGACCTACTTTTTGGCGCCGTACCTAGATTGTGAGCACAGTTGTTTCTTTTAACAGCCATGTCACGTCTGGTGCTCTGCACTTAATCAACAGCTAACCCTAATTTTCCAGCAGGCAGTAGAGCTTGGTTGTGGCTGATGTGGCACATTTTCAAAGCTGCTATTCCACTTTTCACCATCCTTTTTTTTTTTTTTTGGGCCAATGGGAGTGGCTCCAACGTGTGAAAAAAATAACCAATTGGTCATTGGTGTGCCTTGTTTACAGATCATGTCCAGGTGTGGAATGTCCTCTTGTCGCTTGTGCTGCTTCGTGACGCAGTGATGCCCATCCCGCCCATATACGCCATAGTGGAAATACAAGCCTACTCAGGATTTACCGGTCTTGGTCCAAAAGTGGTGATCCAAACTGAAATCTACAACCATTGTGGAAAGGTGGGTTTAATCGAGCAACTGCATGCTGGTCATGGGGTCATTCATTGAAATTTGTGCAAAATTGAAGACAGTCGCTCATTGTTAGAACATCTGTTTGGGCCAAGGCAATGGAGAAAATGATATTTTTAGTGGCAGCGGCTAAGAATGTGGCCAGGATAAGAACCCGAGTTTTTTTGTCCTTTGTTCGTTACAAAGGGTCCAATGCAGACAACACCCCCCCCCAAAAAAAAACCATGCTGCTTTCTTAAACTATGCAGCCAGCATTCCTTAAAGCCTCATCGCCTCATGTTTGCAGGAAACAGGAAACTGCCGAGTTTCTCCCGACAACACAGCACGAAAATATCGGTCAGCTGGGAGGGGGTTGGTGGAAATCCTGCCGTGTGGCAGGTAGACACACTGACCTCTTGTACCCGTGTAATATTTTGATTTAGGACGAGACCCAGACTCAGGCAAGGGCGGGAAAACCCCATCTCCACCCCGCTACCTCATCCCGGCCACATCGGAGTACTGTGCACTCTTTGTCGCGGCACGAGCCAAAATGTTAAACCGCTGGAAGAGCCGCAGTATATATATAATCTCTTTCTGTTACTCCTTTTTCCTGTGTGGAAATTGTGATAATTTAAAAAAATGGCCAACACTAATCACAGCTTCACACGTGTACCCCCAAAAAAAAATAGAGGGCAAGCATGAATAAGGGTTTGTAAATGACAGTAAATCTGTGCTGCCAGGTGTCGCCACTTTTCTTTTTTTTTTTAGGGTGGGCAAAAAAAATAAAAAGCCAGACAAGCAGCTCAGTGTATCAGAGGTACCCCCGGCAGACCACAAAAGCGGTCCGCACAAAACCTCAAACCAGCTGTAAAATATCCCATTAGGCACTTTGTCTTTAGGAAATATTGACCCCGTTCTTCCTCGGTGATGCCAACCATTTTTGAAGAGGCCCAATATACTGTCAAGACGGCCTTTTGTGAGGCACTTAGCAGGGGGACACAGAAGGCCCCGCCTGTTGTTTTATGAAGACATGACTTGTAATGAGCTTGTCAGGGTTGAAGGCTCCTTTCGGAATATAGCAGACTACATGACATAACCAGAGCACAGTAATGAGGCATGTACGCAGTACACCGTGTACTCGCTAACCACAAGACACCACAAGAAGCTCATGGGAAAGCCGGTCTTCATCTTTACAAATATTTATGCCCTCAGAAGAGCCGCGCAGTTTTCGCAAGATCACAACAAAAACTTCAAGGGCAGATGTTCTTTCAAAACCTGAGATGATGTCTTGTCTAATATGTACACTACAGAATGTGTTGCACGGGAGCCCCTGACACCGGGAGACCATACCAATGCTGTCTGGTAACCTTGGACACGCCCCTCCCACAAACCCACACACACCAACACATAGCCAATAACCATTTGCTGCCTTCAAACTAAATAACGAAATGCACTTGGGTGAGTCATTGAAAATTATTTTCTGCATACTAGAAGCTGTTATGTACAGTGTTAAGAGAAAACGCATATAACCTAAGTACAGTCTGCTTTAAAAAAAAAACAACAACACTGTGAGCTATAATTTATGAACACCATAGGCGATATAAATAAGTGCTTGGTTGGTTTACTATGGAATCTGTCCAGTACTTGAGGAAAATATACATTTATAATCAAGATTAATTATGCCTTAGCCAATTTGTGAGCGAAAGCCTTTTTTACTTGTCAAATGGTATTTTAAAAAAAATTTTTACATTGATGTATTGCTTTCCCCGACAGGTTTCAGATCCACTTGTTTTTGCACATATTTTTGAAGGGATGGGGGCGAAATCGGCCTTATTTGAAGATATTGGGTACTCATGAAGGATGCCGATACCAGTCACTGATACTTGAATACAAAAATATGACATTGAGTAAATCTTTGACAATAGTTGGTGCTATATTGCGGCCATTTGACACACATTTGTAAGTCATCATGTCCGTTGTAATCCCAGACAGGTCAGCTCATCAATTATTGCATTATTTGGTATTGGTGTAGTGATTACTCAAGAGGAAATACTCATACTGGTATCAGTCTGAAAAAAAATTGTATTGATAATGGTACCAAGCAAGAATTAACCCAGAATGTCATTTAGGTCGCTGGGAAATAGCCAAATGCTGCTACATGTAAATGTTTTAAATTGAGAAAAAAGTCGTCTTTCAAAAAGTAGAACAAAATCTTGCTCCTCCTAGTGTATTGCTAACTGGTTAATTTTGAAAGAATAATTTTCAGCGGATGTCAAAAGTGTAGGTCTGGTTTGAGCTCCTTGCCAGCTTGCATAAACAAAGACCGCAATGACGGCATTTACACAAGTAGAAACGTCTGGTACTTGGCTCTCTTTGTTGGGAGGCTATAAAAGTGTCCCCCCCACCCACCCCACTCTGCAATTACAGGCTGGAACTGACTCGGTGCTCTCTTCGCTCGACTAGTCGGATCTGGAGGGAAGCACAGCCAGAGTCTGGCTGTGTGAAAAAGCACTGCAAGCTTGGCTGAGGCAGCTCGGCTGAACTCAAATGACCCACATTCTGTGCCCGTGCAATAGAAGGAGAGGAGCGGCTCGTTATTCTCACAGATTATGAGACACGCGCCAATTGCAAGTTACGGGAGGGTGTCCAAACACAACGTTTGCCTTAGGGCACCGGTGTTTAACTCGAGGCCCCGGGGGCCAGGCGCGACCCGCGTCATCATTTTCTGTGGCCCACAAAGGCATATGGTAACGCGTCAATTTTGTGTTTCTTGCAAATTGGCTCCACTTTTACAAACATTAAGACGTGAGATATTGCAAGCATTTTTTTGTCTTACCAATTCCTCCTTTTAAATACATGAAAAAATAGCATGGACAAACAATTCACTGGCTTCATAATTCGCTGTGGCTCGTGACGAAAATGAATTTGACACCCTTACACAAGTAAATCTGGAAAGCAGCTGACATAGAGCAGTGTGGTCAAACAGCCTGAGGGGAAAGTATATTTGACACTATTGCGTCTTTAAAACAAAAATCCAGACCAAAAAAAATGCAGCATCAGACCCATAACAGACCATGCAGCATTTTCCTGCCCTTGTTCCCAGAACCAGGCCAAGTGTGACACTGCCCCAACTGCGTGTGCTTTCACGATACCGTGACATTCTGTAATCAAGATAATTTGATGCATGAAAGAAGATCTCTGATGTGGTGTAAAAAAAAAAAAAAAACGCTCATCAGATCAGACGGCCACACGTGCGTTCAACACAAGACGGGAAATGTGAGTCTCGCTTCCTTCCGCATGTCGATGTTCTGGATGAACAGAACTGACACTTGAATGTATTTATTTATTTTACCTTTAGCAGTAGCAGCTACCCCCGCGGGGCATGCAATGTGTACAGTCATACAGAAAAACAAAGAACTCTGAGCAGAGGATAAAGAATGTATGACTGGGGAATATTGTGTGATGTTGTCTGTTTATATATGTTTCTTTGTGTTCAAATATCCGTTGCTGAAATGGTTTCTGGCGTTTTCCAAATTTCTTTCAGTACTGCGCTAGCAGTAGCATTTGTTGTGCAAAGATGTTCACTTGCTTGAGAGTGTCTTTGTTTGTAATTCTCTTTGTTTGATGTTTAGTTTGACAGCAAACGAACAGCTTTGAAGCCACTATCACTAACTACCAAACTGTCTGCTCATTGTGAAGCCAGTTGATGCGAGTTCAAAGCAATGGCCAACATGACAGTGCACAATGGCAAAATATCTGGGTCATATGTATATGTTTCCGATAATCACCTCGGTTGTTTATCACATCCAAGGGGCATAAAGTGATCACCCGTTAGGCCATTCATGTGCTTGTCAACAATGAATAGGCGCATAATCTGATCACAAAGCGAGGCGTTCTAGTGAAGTACGTTCAATTTTGGAGGGCTTTCCTTTCAACACAATCACCTTTGTGAGACCAAAGCGTAAGTGGTGATTACATGGTGCGTGTGTGTCATATGTGCTGCAGAGGGCTGTTTGTGTGCGTGCCAAGGAAAGGAAAGGAAAGGGAAGGGAAGGGTTTGGAGGCGCTGCAGAAAGGAGGCGAGGCTCCTCGGTCTGGTCTGGGCTCAGCTAGTAGAGTCTGTTGCTGGCCAGATCAGCTGGCAGCCTGTCTAGCGGGGGTGTGGCACATCACAACAAAGGGCTTTGGGCAGACACGGCTCTTATCAACCCCCTCAATTTTGACTCGCATCTACATCCTTGACCACCCCTCCTCGTGTGGCTTATCCACAGGAATGCAAAGCAAACCTGTGGCGCTCCTCGGAGAAGGTCGCGGGGATGCGTTGTACTTGCGGAACTTTTAGCGTGCTCCTCGAATCATTTGAGTCTCGAGACGAAAATTGAAGTTGTGGCAATTCCTCAACGCATAATAGAGCAAGAGGAAGAAAACAAGAGCCGGAAGTCTGCATTGTGTGTGCAGTGGCGCTGCAGATCGGGTTAGCTATCGGGGCTGGCGAGTGGAGGCGAGATGGGAGTGGGAGTGGCACTATTTTCGGCTCGCACCCTCCGCGCAAACGTAAAAGAAAAGTTCAACCAACTTGCGTCGAACAATGAGAGCAACCGAAACACGTACGCACAGTGACAATCGGTGTTAAATGCGCAACCCGTTCAATTCAAGCACGTTTCCACGCAAGCGCAACGAGCACATGTGCAACTGACCTGTGTGCGTCCGCAAGTGCGCCTTGAGGTGCGACGATTTGCCATAAACTTTTTCGCAACCTGAATAGTGGCATTTGTGCTTTTTCTGCGGGGACTCTGGCTCGTTGCGACCTCTCGATCTTTTGCCCCTTTGTTTGAGCGACGGATCCGAGATGGTGATGGTAGGTGTGGCACAGTTTGCATCCTCCGTCAGCCCGGCCTGGCTCTCCTCCTTGCTCCTCGCCTGCTCGCCGAGCACGCCGTTGGGAGTCTGCTGGTTAAAATCCGCCAGGATCCTGGCCACCACGTACAGGGAGGAGTTGTCCTTCACCACGGGTTCTTTGGCGTCCTCCGGGTTCCTCGTAGGGGGAGGCGACGGGTTCTCCGGCTTCATCTCCCGGTTGTTGACCCTCGGAGCGTGGACGACCGCTCGGCTGGACATCGAGACGAGGCACTCCGCTGCGAAGTGATCCATGACGTCTTTCAAAGAACTCTCCCCCCCCCCGCCCCACTATGACATCCAAAAGAGAAAACGATGGCGTGGCGTGCGTGGGGGGAGAAAAGAACTTGTTCCGTGGCTCCCTTTGTGTGGCGGATAGAAGGAGGTGGTTCTCATCAGAGAGACTTTACGCTCTTCATACCCGGCTTTCCGAGTCTCGTCAGTAATAACATCCTGCGTGACGATCGCAAGCGCGCGCAAGTCCCCCCCGAGCGAAGGAGATGAAAGGAAAAGGACAAAGTCTTTGTTGAGTGCGGCAACTCTTAAAAGTTGGGTGTGTGAACTCGTCCCATGGTCGCTTCAGATGCTCCCCAGCATATAGTGAGCGTGTCTCGGAGCGCCTGTCCCCGCAGCCTGTATCCATGCTGGGGGCGTGTCCTGCACCGGCACCGCGCTGCTGCATCGTCACCGCGCCAAGCTCTCATTGGGTGCAGCGTGGCCCCAAAAGACTCCGACACGCAGACACTTTCAAAGTCTCACCACAGGTTGCCAATGGTGGGTTCGGATGGTTAACGGGAAAGCCACGATGTGGTTCGTGGAGTTATCGATGCGTGACCAATTGAGATGACAAAATGCACATTGAGGCAGCGCGATGTGTGCAGAATAGTTCTGAGGTTTGGGGTTCGAATCTCCGTTCGGGACTTGCAGTGTGGAGTTTGCCTGTTCTCCCCTCAGCCCTTGTGTGATCTACTTTGCCCCCCCCCCTTCCCAAAACATACATGAGGTTCGTTGAAGACGAATTGTTACGAGCTTCATTCCAGTAATCAGGCCTTGAACAACAATGGGTTTGAACAATCAAAAAATAACCACAGGCTAGTTGTGACCCCCCCCCCCCCTCCCGTGCAAAGGGCTATCGTGCAAAACAAAATATCATTCAACGACTGCACAAAATTGTTGAACACTAAACCAACATTAGATGCAGTGACTCATATTGTGCACTTTTGCACACACACACAAATCAACTCTGATCAATTTAATAATATCATTCCGGTACTACGTTTGTCCAGCATGTCATTGCGAATCTGCACAAATATTTGTGGAGTGCAACATGGAATAAAAACAAAGTCACTAAGTATTGTGTAATAAAGTATTAAGTGTTGTGTAATAAAGTAAGGTAAACTACAATTGTGAGACAACTGACCCCTTGTCTCTTCTGCATGGAAGCGCATGCTGCAGTATATTTCTATCTATCTATCTATCTATCTATCTATCTATCTATCTATCTATCTATCTATCTATCTATCTATCTATCTATCTATCTATCTATCTATCTATCTATCTATCTAGATAGATAGATAGATAGATAGATACACACATATATTGCTGATTTGGTGAAGTTCAGTCAGCAGTCTTTTGACTTATTTGACGGGGGCACTTGTATGCATCCATGATGGGTAGTACAGTAATAGAAGATAATTGAAAATTAATTTTGTTACATAAATAAATTAACCCGTCCACCAGAATATTTTGCACGTTAAATACACAAATCTTGTGCGGGTTATTCAGGAGTTGACGTCAGTACAAACCACAGCGAAATATTGTGCCCACCCACTGTAACATTAATAGTGTGCATCTTTTTGGGAAAATGGTTTCTTCTTCTCTGTTGCAGTGGACCTCCACAAACCTTTTTCTGAGAAACTCCGGAGGCTCTGCCAGTTGACATGCAGCCAGACAGCACAGGCAAAGTCTTCTTCAGATCATCCTCAGGGAGCACACAAGTGGCACACTGTGGAGGAAGTGAGAGTCAACATACAGAACTGTGAGATCTTGTCATTTTTGACATTTTTAATTGGACAGTGCTCATTTTGTAGGCTTGATTGCATGCAAAGGTAGTTTTCAGCCCGATTGCACTTGAGAATTTCAATTCAGATGACCAACGCATGTGGAAATGGGGTGCGACTCCAAACAGGAAAGCAAATCGGTAACGCAAAGGAAAAAGACAGACATCCCGCCACCTGTCAAACATGTTTTAATTCCAGGATGTCTCAATTGAGGAACCTTAGAAAAATTATAACATGTTCTTTCATACTTATTTGTCCAGAAAGGATGAACAAATAAATTTGAAGGTTGTTAAATCAGAGCAGAAATAAACCACCAAGTCAGTATTGGACCTGCTTCTGTGCTGCAGCTGATGCGCTCCTGTGAGAATGAATGCACACTTTCAGCACGGTGCACAAAAGCAGTGCACTAGAATGTTCCCAGTGTTCAGCCGGAGCAAGGCGGCATTCCATTCAGAAGGCCATCTGGCTGTATTATTTTACATATTCTTTGGCCACAAAAAACAAAACAAAAAAAAAACATGATGCTCTTGTGTTTCATGTACGTCTTCTTGAGGAGAGGGTCTATTTCCTCTTTCTCAAAGCGTCGTGTGGGCTGTGTTGAAATTTGTGAGTGCAAATCAACTCCCAAGCACACACCCACCAAAGGGCTAAGGAAATCAGCTTCAGCTTATAAAACCGCAGAGAAGAAGTTGTTTTTTTTATGATTGCAAATTCTGAATTGGATTTGGGTTTTTTAGGTTTTTTTTCTCAAACTGCAGCAATATGATGTGCCCCGGGGACCTTTTGTACTCTGAGATAGCCCTGTAGTGTCTGGCATTGACATCCAGTTCCGGAGCAGATTGGCCACTTCACATTGTTTGTAATCGGAGGGACTTCTCAAAGCACAGTCTGACCACTTTGACCGTCGACGCGGCTGTCATGTCAAGGTCAGTGTGAAAAGCATGAAAAGTCACAAGGAGATTCAATTTGTTATCGCTGTGTTCTCTTATTTGGCAGGTGGTCAGTGCTGTAACCTCTGGCTTATTTCCAGGGATTGATTTCCATGTCTGCACACACAAAAATTCGGAAAAACACCGCTACTGTCGAGGTCATGAATGGAAAACTTAAATGATTGATTGGTCACAATTTCATCAGCGCTACTGAGTGTGTGTGTGTGTGTGTGTGTGTGTGTGTGTGTGTTGAAGGATGGTGGGGCAAAAACAACAGCACACTTCCTAACCGGATGTTTGACAGAAAAAAAAACAATTTTAAATACAGACAAAATATGTGCTTTCTTTATTGGACCAATTTACACCACAGTATCGCAATACATTTTATGCTCAATGCATGTACGTAGACGTGCCTTCAACAAAAAAGCGTTAGAAAAATAATAAAAAAATAACCACATACTGCGATCTTTCTTTTCCCAGTGCTAAGGGCTTTCATGCATAAAAGTGACCATTCAAGGACGTCACAAAACTACTCAACAGCAAACCAACATTAACGCGCAAGAACATTTTTTGACAAAAATAAACTCACACCAAATTTTAAGTCTATTTAGGTACCATGTTTGCCCCGCATGTCATTGCAAATCTGGTCAAAATAATTAGCTTACTTTACTCACATTGGTGCAAGTGCAACAAAGATGTGTCTGCCATCTCGTGGTAAATGGTGGTATTACAACTTCAAACTATGCAGTGGACCCCCAGTATTGGTGGGCATAGGTACCCACCAATAGTGGGCTGGCACACGAGTTACGTATTTTAACCCGAAAAATTATTGAAAGAAAAAAAAATGCTGATAAGCCTCTATTGGAAAGTTCCCACGAAAAACAATCCGTGAATTGGCAAGTCCATAGATACCGAACCATGAGTATGCGGGAATCCACTGTCGTAGAGGAAACAGTTCTAACACCACCCTTCCCAATTTTTGTTTCGATCAAAAATCGATCACGGTGTTGAATGACACCGTGATGATTAAACGGGACTGAAAGTAACGTGGAATTCATAACTGTTGGTTGTCTGCTAGCTGACGGACTGTGGATGATGACAAATAGAATCCATTACCCCAGTTCGTCAAGCACATACCACAAACTCACACAACTTTCACAGCAGGGCCACGGGGGGCCAGGGGTCACCAAATAAATACTTTGGAACTTCTGAAAAGTCAGGTCAATACAAATGGCAGAAAGTAGTTCTTTCCACTCAAATGTCTACCCACACACCAAAAACCTGAACAAACACTGTCAACACGCCAAAGATGTAGGCAGAATGTGCTACACCTCTGATGCAAAAGGCTCAGACTGCCAATGTTTCTCTAGCTTTTGAAAACATTCTGGTTCTTCAGAACAAATACATCGACACTAACCCTTGCTTGTTGCGTAACTTTAAAATATAAATGCACTTTTTAGACTGTTTTGAACATAATTACATTTTATACAATTTTGTATGGGTTTGGGAGATTATTTGATGGTCTGATGAAACCAAAGTTGAATATTTTGGCCATAATTCCAAAAGCTGTTTGGCGCAAACACAAAATTCTTCACTACCTGCCGACAGCGACACATGGTGATGGCAGCATCATGCTTTCGGGGCTGTTTTTCTTCTTACCTTCTCCAAGGTGGAGAGAATTATGAATAGTTCATTATCACTGTTAATGCTAGCGCAAAACCGTGTCATTAAAACCTATTGTGACACCGGCCCACGTCTCAAATGTAGCAATAAAAAAATATATATTGTTTTTTCATCACAGTTAATGCTAGGTCAATGCTAGCGCCAAATCTTCAGGCTTCTAGTGGAAAGCAAAATGTCAGGAATAGCCAAACAAGAGCATTTCAATTTGGGGTTAATCAGAGGCACTTTAAAGTGGGGGTGGATGTGTGCTGAAAGGGCCTTGTAGACTTTTTATACCCACCGGAAGGAAAACCGTCATCTAGCTTTTCAGAAAACAAGCTTCCACTAGCATTAGCAACTTTCACTTCAAGCGTATCAATCTGGCTACAAAGTAATTATTGTGACAAAGGCCCACATCACAAACTGTAGCAATAAAACACACAATCTGTTTTTATACTTTTCCTTAATGGAAAAATGTAGTGCATGCTGCATCATCAAGCCCCCCCCCAAAACATGTCATCCAAAAATTAATAACTGCGAAAGTAGATTCCAGTGCTTTTATTGCAAGCCATTCCTTATGTTCTTATTTTTGTGACGCGTCAAATGATTACTACCGGTAATGTTAGCGTTAACCTGTTAACACTTTTGCTACTGTTTTAGCTACGCTTTTTCGAACACTTCCGCACTACTTTCGTTTTCACTTACACTTACTCTCGCAACTAGAAGAGCTAATGCACAGGTAATGGGGGGTAAACCCAGTACTATCATCAGGCGAGACTTTGTGAGAACACCATGGCGTCTTTTGCTATTGATTTTATACAAATGTATTTTGCATGAGAGAGGAAACCCGACAGCAAAAAGAAACAAGCGTTAAGGAAGTTACCGAGCGAATAAAGCTCTAATCTTGGTATTTATTTGTCCCATTGTCTCCTCTTTTGTTGTTGCTCAGCAAAGCTTACTCATCCTGAGTGACACACCAACAACAGGCCCTGTGACTAATGATGACAAAGCAGGCTGCTATTTCACCTGTGTAGAAAAAAGAGGATTTGTTAGACGGTAAGGCTAAACGGGACACACGGAAGTTGGAGTACAACATATTATGATGTTTCACTGGGCCACAGGTGACATATTGATTGTGAGAACGAAACCGGGCGGAGGGCGTGAAGTTTTTGCGCGCAGCGATCATGTGGGTGGGGGTTCAATGAGTCAGTCATGCGGCGCCGAGACAAGTTGAAACGACACGTAAAAGCCACAAAGTCTGGTTTGGCTGCAGTTTAGCAAAGTCTATGTGTTACAAAAGCACCAAAATTGCTTATCGGCAAACTCGCATAACATGATTGACAAACAGAGATGATTGACCGAGACAACAGTGAAAGTCATGCCGCAAGTACAAACACGGTACAATGCACATGTTGTCGGCAAACATCCTTTGATTTTCAGGCATGAACAACTACTGTCATCAGTTTTTGTGATGAAACAATCTGGGTTCAACACTAAAGGACAAATTCTCGTTCACAGAAAAACTCCAATCATACATGGCTGTCTTAAAAAAAATGAATGAGGTGTAGCAATGAGTTGTCTGGCTTTGTGCAAAGGAAACAAATGAACAAGACACCTACAGTACCACTTTAAAGGTCACAAATGAAGATGTTATGTTGGAATTATGGGACTAGCTACTTGTCAGACAACTCATAGGAACACACATACAGATATAATTTAGCGTTCAAATGGAATATGAAAAACGAATCATGTATAAAGGAAATGCGACAGGACAGTTTGGATGGAGTACTGTCACCATGCTTGTTTGTGTGTTTCCATTGGTCCATAGGAGCATCTGCTAAATTGTTACCAGCAACACATCATTGAATGTCTAAAGTAAACATTTGCACCAAGCAGAACAGTAGTTTCTTTCACACAAATAACAAACCAGAAATTCGAATTAGTATCATGTAGTCAACAATTTTACTTGTAGAAAAGGGGCATTCAGTCATATTAGCATGTTAGCATGTACAAACAAACTTCCAGCGCCTTTGGTTCGAAGTCAAATCGCGTTGGTAATGGTTATGTTACTGTATAAGATGACTTTGACATGATATTAAACCGATGTGGGTTCATAGTTGGTGGAATATTTAGCGTTAGAGCTATGAATAGAGATATTTGTAAACATTTTTGTAGGAGGGCTTACATTTTGCTTTTAGCAACAGAGCTCAGCCATTAGTACTGTACGGCTATGATGTCATGGTACTTAATAACGATATCACGTCTACACAGCCCACAACAAAATCGAGATCCAGATCAAGGTTTATCACTCCAAACTGGACGGGCAGAATCGTCATACAGTATATGAAATATTAGGGCACAAAGTGCCGTCAGAGCCGTGCGGCATAGGCAAGGGGCGGAGGCTAAAAGAAGGTCACTGCATCGCTTCGCACGGTGGTGGGAGGCGTTGATCTAAGATGGAGTTCACTGTGGTCGTCATCCTCCCTCTGCCGCGCCTCCAGGCTGTCCACGTTCAGCCGCACAACAGAGGCAGCCTTTTTCACCCCGATGTTAATCCTTTCTGCCTCCCCCGCCTTGATGTCGCATCCCCGGCACGCCACCACAAAGAACAAAGTGCTGGCCCGCACTCATTGAGAGAATGCTGCATAAACGGACAGCCAGACGAGCGCTCTATCGCTCGCTCTCTCTCTCGTGCGCACGAAGTTATGTTCGTGAACCCGAGCTGAGATCCACGTCACTCCGTTGACCCGAGGCTGACGCCCAGCCTCGACTCTGTGCATTGTTCCCTCTCATCGCGGCATGTTGGCTTTGTCCATCTCGCACAATGTAGCTCAAAAGAGCAAAGTGAAGCGGACACGTTTTTGTTTTTGCACCCATTTACTCGTCGGTGGTGACCCTATTCATGATGCATTGATCAGTACGCTGGCCGGGGAGGGATGAGCCTCGCAGGCACTAGTGAGGGGGCCGCCATTCAGCTGGTCGCCCGGGACCGCAGGCGATGCATGAACTCGTTGTGCTGATGCCATCGGCGTTGGGGGCATCCTTTTTAAGACCTTTCAAGAGAGGCACTTACATCGCTAGCATCCATTTTTGAGTACTTTGCGAGACTTAACGGAGCAGAGCTTCATGACATTCAGTTGGGACTTGATTTTATCACCGATATTTTGCAGGTTAATCGACATTTGTCACTGCTACTGGTCACTTTAAAAAATGGTGCAGCGATCACCTGCACCAACTGCACAACTGTCATAGTACGGTATTGCATCACTGATCGCTTGCTCTCTGCCCGATGACTCTGCACATTGTCGCACAGCTGTCATTGGGTGGTACCACTGCAGAATACTACCCTTCCATTACGGAAAGTCCTTCGATGCTTATATGTCATGTCTTTGTTTTTATCGTAGTTGTTTGTTATTGCAATACTAGTGTTGCCTGTACTACTGGAGACAAATTCCTTGTGTGTTCTAACCCTAACCCATACTTGGCCAATAAAGATGATTCTGACACTAATCTAGTGGTCTTTGTCATTTAATTCCTTCCTGTCATGGCACAGTGGAGTGTTTGATTAAATTTAAGTCAAATTGTTGTAAATGCTGCAATTGCACGCAGTATCCCCAACCCCCTAACTGACCTCCGCCAGCAGTAGCGGCAGGGGGGGTCAGAGGTGGAGAACAGCCAAACCAGTTTGGAGGACAGGGTTTGCTGATGGTCTAAAGAGTTAAACCCCCATCGGTTGCCCTTAAAAAAAAAATCTACCTCGCAACAAAAACAACAAAACAACATATTCAACTATATACTCTAGATCACCAGTGTCAAATTCAAGGTCCAGGGGCAAGATCTGGCCCACCGCATCATTGCCTGTGGCCTGCAAAGGGAAATCCTGTGCCTCGACTCCATGCTTCTTGATGAAATACCAAAATTGCAAATGTGTCTTCAATTTTGATAACCTTAAGATATTGCAAACATTTATTTGTGACCAATCACGCTTCCATCCATCCATTTTTTAAATCCGCTTATCCTTACGAGGGTCGTGGGCATGCAAAACATAAACACCTCAGACCTGCATGGTTTCGGTTCATGCTGGTTTTGCTGATATCACCAATAAGCACAAAACAGACAAGATTCAAGAAATTTGACCCTTTGGTCACTCTGCAACCCGCCCTACCAACGGAGCCAAAGCCACCCATCTACACCACCATAGTGTCCTGCTGGTAGCTGGTGACATCAGCAAGACCAGCTGTCACCAGCTCCAGGTTGGCTGGCTGTGGCTCAGTTAAGGTTACCCAGTGAGTGAAGGTTCGAAAGAATCTTAGCTCATTTGTTTTGCTGCTGCTGTTTTGCTTTAGCTTGTGACACCAGCAAGACCAGCACGAAAACACAGCCAACCCATGAAGTCCTGGGCCTTTTCATTTCAGCGACGTAGCTAGTTAGATTTTCCCCTTTCACTTCCTGTAGCTGTAATAGTCTGTTTTCGTAGCTGACAAGACTACTTACTAAGCAGTTACAGCTAACTGCAAAGGTAAACTAAAGTCCTCTCTCATTAGAAAAAGGTTCCGTGTTCACGAAATGGAGCCTACGTCACAACGTGTGTTTCCACAGCTTCGGGTCGCAGGGTGCTCCCAAAGTCAGCGGGTTCACGAGTGGGCGTGCCTTCCCACAACCCTCGTGCGAGCCCGGCGCTGAAGGCGGAAGTACTTGTGGGAGAAGTAAACGTTGAAAGTGGCGCTTTGTCCTTTATTTTAAAAAAACAACAACAACACCGGCATACGTCCCGACGTTGTCTGGTAGTGGTAGTGGGCAACCTAACGCGGTTTTTATCCTCGAATGACCCCGCAGTGGTGAGGCGAGAACATCCCGTTCGTGAGTTATTAATAGCTCGCCTTGCGTCACCCAACTGCCGCGCAGCTAGACACGCAACGGAGCTGCAAACTGTGCCAGCCACACATTCTTTTTGTAAAAATAAATAAATAAAACGCTTATAAAACATCTAGTCGACGTTCTCCAGCTGCCACACTATCTCACAGCTCGTATGATTATCACCTGTAAGTGTTACACGCACACAAACACACGCGGAGCTGTTATTAAGGAGACAGCATCACAAAACAAATGAGTCAAGCACGTTGTATCACCTGGCAACAGCACGACAGTTTTTTTGGAATATCTCTGCTCAGGAGGTGGACTAAAAAGCAGCGAAGCCAAAGTTAGAACCTCGAGTCCCTTCCCCCATAAAAGCCACAAGGAGTTGGGCCAGTCCAGTTCCAGTGGATGAAGTGAGGACAGGCTTATTCGGAGGTATGACTCGACAATGTTGTCTGTAGGTGGGCTGCTGGAAATCAGCTGTTAAAAAAAGAAACCTGAACACTTCCCTGCAATGGATTTGTCGTAAATATTTACAAACAGTCTTGCTGTTTCTGCTGTGGCTGGGCTTCCTGAGGTTGCGTCCACCACACCCACCGAGGCACAAGAAGGAGGGTGGTGACTGTGTTGTGATATAATAATCCCTTCCGTGCTGTGACTGCACGTACAGCTCCACCACACCTGCAGCCACAAGTCCAGAGACCGAGGCTTCCCACTCGGATGACGCATTGGGATGTGCTCGTGAGCCAAAGGAAAGGTCCAGTGGGATGGTGGACGCATCAAGTTGATGTACGAAGTGTTTCAATGGTAAAACGTTCCATGAAATGACATAAAAGTAGTTATTTCAAAATGTAAAAATCACACGGTCCTCATCAGCAAGATGGATCAGGCTAAACGTTATGTTACGCTCGGCCCAACTATCCAAAAGACATCAAAACAGGTTGGATCGTGTTTGTGTGATACGTCTGCGTGTCTGCCATATTGGATGTGTCAGTTACGCAACATAAATTAACGCAAGTCAATTGACTGAACTTCATATTATGCCACAGAGTCAGCTAATTGTGGTCTCAAAATGACATTATAGCCAAATACAATTGGAGGAATTGTTCAGTCGTAATTGCCGTGTGAAAAGTAATCTCTCAGGATTTGACTTTCACTGTAATGGCGGCGACGAGGAAGTACGATTCGGTGTCAAGGTATTTGATATGCATGGACTCTATGAATCCATTTTCTGTAGCTTGTGTCCTCATTTGGGACACAGGTGAGCTGGAGCCTATCCCAGCTGACTTTGTGTCAATAAGGATGATACACCCTGGACTGCCAATCTTAAGTTGCTGTTTTTCTTTCTTTTTTCCATCTATAATGTTCCATTAATATACTATTTTAAAATGGAACCAAGTGTCACAAATGTGCCTCAGGATGGTTAATGGTTTATATCAGGCAGTTTCTCTATCGCCTCAGCAGTTTCCCAGCCAAAGCCGACTTCCTGTATAAGCGACGCAACACTTTTGACATCATGGAATTTACACAGATTCAGACCATAAGCAGAAGCAGACTAATGGGCTTTAGCCTTTGGAGGAGATTCGTGCGTACGCAGCTCAAGAGCGGCTCAAGTAGAAAGGGTGCTTGCTTGTATTGAAGCTTTAAGGTCTTCGCCGGCATTACGACACGTCAATAATATTTTTCTGGGTTTTGATTGATGATAGTTTACGACCGTATTTACATGACACGGTTCAAATCACAGGCCATCAGCAGTGTAGTGGTTCACACGGATGACGTTAATGCAGCTCGTCGATCGCCTGGCAGCCAGTCCAGTGTGTCGTCTGCCTTCCACTCCGGCTCCCCCGTTTCTCTGAGCAGCATAAGAGCTTGAATGTGGACGGCTCAAGTCACCTCGTTCAGATTTTTCTGTCGGTGACACGGTTCTGATTCGCGCCACGGACTTAGAGTTGATTTGAAGTCTACACACACTTGTTCGAATGCCGTGTTTTTGGTGATCAATTGAATCACTTTTTCCACCATGGTTTCGACCTGTACAACTCAGCTGAATAAATCATTTTAATAGGGGAAGTAAAAAGAACAAAATGTGCTGCTGTTACACAAGTCTGAAAAGGTTTTGAAGCGATTTCTTTTGGTCTCATGAACATCCTTAAACGTCTCTTCAAAGTAACGTAACTTCACAACTCACTCAAACGACTCGTATCAGTTGACCGAGGGGCAAATCGTTGCGAGAGTAAATATTTTAGCTTGAGTCAGCGTGAGTCTCAAACAAAGATTTGTCCCCCCTTCCACAGGCCCAAATGATTACCTTGCTGCCTTTCGCTTGGTCTCCTTAATGCCATCTGTGTTTGGGATCATCCCGCTCTGTCGTAATTACCATTGCAAGCAAGCACCTCGAGATAATTGACAATGCTGCTATGCTCAGCAAGTTTAGACCGGTGCCTGTCGACTGGCTTTGACTTGGGTTTTATGGCCTGTAACACAAGAGGTGTCAAGAGACTACGATGAGCTAATAGACTTGAATCACCTTTATTTAGATTGGGTTGTCACAATGTGTAGACGTTGTCAAATCTCATCAGTCACTTGCGTGGCTTCCAAAGTCATCTGTGGTCAGCTTCTTGTCAACACAGTCGGCTCCAGTGAAAACCAAACCGAAACTGTCAAACTGGTCTCCTGAGTTACAAAATGTGCGTGAGCATTTAACCGGAGCCTTGTCTGCTATCGAAATGAACAACTCTGCGTGCAGTTGGGGTGTGGCGATAAGACGTCAGAGCGTCACGGTGTGAAATTTTGCGGTTGATGTTAAGCCTTCCCTGAGGGTGATAACCGAGAACTCACAGAAGGGAGTTTTCTCAAAGGTCATGTCAGTGATTCAATTAAAGCCAATGCACCTCCATTTAACAACTGATATGTAGTTAATTCTGGACAATTTATCATACATCAGCTGTTGAATTGATTTGAATTTGGATTGACTGAAAACATGTTGAGTTGCACACTGGGTCAGTCTCGGGACATTTGAAGAAAAAAAAAAATTATTGTGTATCTGTGTTGTCTCCTCGTAGATAAATGGAAGACGTGACCGCATGGAACCATCAGCACCTGACCATTTGCGTCCTGAATCAGAATTGGGGTCGGCCCAATGCCTTGGCGACTTCATCGGCACTATTGTGCGCTTGAATGCTTCAATGAGAGGCACGAAGATGCGTGTGGACGACAACTGTGACCGACGGTAAGTGCCATCCAAATCCTGATCGTACCGTGAGCAAAAACCAAGACCTTTTTGGCATTCCTCTTTTGTGGGGCTTTCAAGTTTTACACCACAATGTAATGATTGATTAAAAATAATAATAATAATTAAATATATCTAGCTCAACAAGTATATCTTGTTTGGATGTTGTCAGTGAGAAAAAGCACTATAGCTTGTGGCCTTTGCATGTCAGATAATACTGATGATCCATTCTTCGAAGCATCACTCTGAATTAATTTCGGGCACTATGGCAGCTGTCCGTGTCAGATGAAGCCTGGAAAATATTGGGGGGAGAAAAATGTTTTGGGCTCACGTACAAATAATCCGGCGCGCAGCAGCTCTTGGGCTGAAGAGGTAATCAAACGAGCACGACATTTGACTTGATTCCGCTTGTAAACGTCCCTCTCGGTTACGTTTAAGCGTGACATCGTTTTTTTGGTTACAGCCTGAAAGATGTGTGGGCATATCGTGCCTGTCGATGCGCTGATTTCAGGATCATTTGACTCATTTTGGAAATGTGAAGTTTTGGAGCCGTGTAGGCGCAGCAGAGAACAAGGAGTGATTGGCAGCTCTTGACTGGTCATGGAGGATCAATTACATTTTGGGCTTTTCAGAAAAGTTAAAAGTAGAGTTGCCAATACACTAAAACTTTTTTTTTTTTTTTTACCGTCACTAAAACTACCAAAGGGAATAATCAGTCTGGGTATATTACGGCACAATGGAAATTGATATATGCCCAGAAGCAGATCACGGCAAAGCCATCCAGAAATCCGTTTTGCTGCCTTCAACTGGATTTGAGGGGAACAGTACACCCCCCGGATGTAAAAATTGAGCAGTCAAGTTGTGTGCTCCCATCAAGGGTAATTTGCTCCAGCAGTGCTTTACTTTGGAATGGAGTTCAAGTCCTCCTTTGATCAAATCCCCATCCCTATAAATGTCCGTCTCTGGTGTGTGTGTCCCACATCTGTTTTTTTGCCCTTGTTGGATGATGAGCTGCGAGTGGAAGTTTGTGCAGCTGAGTGCAGGGCTTCACCAGCCCCCTTTTTTCCCAGCGAGAAGAGCTCCCTCACCGCTCCCTGGGAACAGCTTATGGGCTTTCCGCTCCGACAAAACAAGACCCAGCCATCACAAACTGCAACAGCCACTTTGTAGGACGTCTATTTATTAGAGCCTGTGATGCCAGTCGCTTCCCGTGGGGTCAAGAGATACGGTTTTACGGCCCCTTCTGCCCAGCATATGGAATCCCTGTTAACCTTTGTGCAGGCCGCAGGTCAACGTTGGTACCGCCCTATGTCAGCATGTGCTCTCAGAAGTGCACAATAGAGAGAGATGTTCAGTGAGGAGGACATTCATGGAATGCTATTTCTCCTGTGAGATTGGTGTTGCAGGAACAGTCTTGAACGGTGATGTCCAATGAACCCATCCGCAGGCCGTGTGCATCAGCCTGTTCCGATCTCCGCTGGGGAAGTTCTTAGCCACGAGTCGAACTCGACTGGGCCACGCCTCGTTTCTGTCTACTTCCCTAAAATGCATTTGTGCTGACAGAAGCGCAGCGAGGGACCACTCCTACGAGCACGCAGACCTCTCTTTCGACAGCACTTCACTTTTTTTTCCTCCCCCCCCTTACCCCTGACCCTGTTCTGGCCATCACTGAGCCCCGACATCAGACCATGACTTCTTTGGAAATGCATGCAAGCAGCTTTTAGTCTTGACCTAGATTGCTCCTAAAGCTCCATTTTATAAGCGACAGCACAGCAATAGAATGTGATCCCCGACGCTACATCATTGCTTTTACTCGATGCTAATAATCGGTGCTAGAGCTTTAATTTCATTGAATTTGTTGGGACTGTAAGATTTCCAGCTTCTGATATTTATCTGCTCACTCACTGCATTAACACTGACTTCATTTACACGGTGAGATGTAGCTTATATGTTTGGGCTAGCCTTTCACAAACATAACGGTAAGGGGGAGAATATTTGGGACATATACAGTTGAACCTCAAAATTCAAAGTCATACAATTTGGAAGGGTGATTGACTGGTTAGCTCATCGGCCCTACAGTGCAGATGTACCGGGTTCGATTCCGGCTCCGGCTTTCATGTGTGGAGTTTGCATGTTCTCCCTTTGGCTTGCATGGGTTTTCTCCGGGTACTTCACCTTGACAGCGCGGATGGTTCGTCTATGTGTGTCCTGCGATTGGCTGGCAACCGGTTCAGGGTGTACCCCGCCTACTGCCCAAAGACAGCTGGGATAGGCTTTGCACGCCCGCGACCCTTGGGAGGATCGGCGGATCAGAAGATGAATGAACGGATTGATTCTAAGTATGTTTGCTTCATGCAAAAATGGGAAAATGAGTTTTAAGCCATGTAGCGATTTTCTACATTCTAGCTCTCTGAGCTCCTCCGCTACATAGCTACGCACCTGCAAGATGAAGTTATATGAGGGAAACAATTTAAAGCCTGGTAGCTTTCAAGGTTCCATACATAGGATCAGTATTTCCGCCATTAGTTTTCGAATAAAGATCCGGTTATAATAACTGCACTGCTCTCTATGAACATAAAGCAGAGAGAACATGTCCTAACATGACCTACTCTTAACAACCAGCCTGTCTTGGCCTCAAAGTCCAGCCATGTGTTTAGTCTGTCATGAAAAATCAGACGTCAGCAGCCTCACGCCGTCAACTGTTTTTCTTTATCTCCTTTCATACCCGTAATCATGTTTTTTAAGCTATTTGTCCGAGCGTGTACATACTTTGTACCTGCTGTTTGCCTTCACTGAGGGACTGAACACACCCCGGTGTGTCTCAGGCGTGTATTTGTGTGTAGGCCGTTTCCCCAGCAACCAAAGTGTGGTTGTGATGAGCAGAGCCAAAAACACGCCGGTTGTATTGTGTTGTCCGTGCAGGTCAGTGCAGATCTTCACGAGCAGCAGCGACATACAACAACAAAGCGGCATCAGGCCTTTGCTTGGTGCATTTTTTTGTTGCTGTTTTTAAGTCCAACTCTAATTCAGTGCAGCAGGTGACACAGCCCTCCCAAAACTGTGTCTCCTTCCACAGATGGTTTCCCCTAATCGTTTCTGTCACTATGCAATTACTTTTTGTGGTTTTGGCTGTACTGATGGACAAAACACAACATGATCTAAATTATACTCATTCCAGAGAGAGAAAAAAAGGCTCATCAAACCGCGCGTGACCTCGTGGTCCAAACAAAGGGGCTATACGAGTGTTGATAGCGCCATCGTGTGGTCACAGTTGAGTTTATTCTCTGGGTTTCCCGGCCTTTTTTTGAACCCAAGATCTCACCGTACATCACCCAACAACAACAAAAATAACACTAAAGTCTGAATATTGATTTAATGATGACCTCATCTCAGTTTAGTCATAATTGTACTTACTCAGTTTCCTGTTGAATTGAACACAAAGATGATAAGCTAGCTCACAGGAAGCCACTTTCTCTCGTACGAATGGCAACACGCGGGCACATCGTACCTTCTGCCGTCTAAAGGAAGAGCATTCAGTTGTTCTGTCCGTCACTGGCATAAATAGATGAACAGGACATATTTGTGATTAATAACAATTTGAAGACTAAGAAATTGGAATTGGATACTCTCCTGCAGCAGCCTTGACGATCTCCCAAAGCACTCCATAAGATTGTTAGTTAGTGTTTCAAGACACCAGTTTTGAAAAGTAACTTCTAAACTTTTAATGGAGTAGAATTTAGTTTTGTATTATGTTATTACAGAAGTTAATTGTAACCAAGGGGGTATGTTTTGGAATGTGAGAAGAAGAAATCCATATAAGCAGAGGAAGAACATGCAAACTACACAGGAAGGAAGGAAGGCCTGAGCTGTGTTTCAAACTCCAGGCGTCAGAACTGTGAGGCAGATGTGTTAACCACTAGCTCATTTCAATTATTTGTGACTTTTTAGATCATTTAGATGTTCCATCTAATTCAGATAATGTAATTTAATACTGCTTGAATTATTCATTACGAATTTATGAAAGGGTAAATGTTATGCGTGTCTTTCTCCCTTCATTCATCATCTCCTCTGAAGTGATAAATAATCTCCTCTTCCAAATTCAAAGCCACTAACCCACGATAAAGCTCTTTAGTGTTTGCTTATGCAGAGAATTGAGGTATTATCCATTACGAGAGGCAGTCCGTCCGTACACATGGCTGTGATGAAGTACTATTGTATGACTTTGTTTTGTTGTGTTGAAAATGAAGCTGTTTTCTTTCTGTCTTTGGGATACGACCAGTGGAGGAATGGATGTGGGACTCTTGTTTTTCCAAATCAGGTAACATTTGCATGTGTCATTTGGAAGGTTCTGCATTAGCGCAGTAAATGTCTCTTGGCTCGTCTAAATCCTGCAAATGCAGTGTTCGCATGACTTAAAAAGTGTTGTTACCACTAATGGTACTCTCAATTCAATTGGGTTTCATATTCAATCCCAATCAAAAGAGAACAGAATAATTCTGTGTTTATCCAACTTGGAACAGTGAGGATGAATTAAATGGAATTACCGGTAGTTGGAGAAAAAAAACCCCATGTTGAAAAGATGCCTCGCCACTTGATCAGTCCAGTGCACGAAACATGTCAGAGACATGAAAATGTTCAAGATTAGTCGAGAAATCGCAACATTTTCAGCCAGCATCCAACAGAGGGAGTTGTTGGATAAAATAACAGCAAACCGACACATGAGTAAACATCTGATTTTATTTGTTACTCATGTCCCTTTCACACAAGTGACGAGCCAGGGCTTTTTTGAATTGTGAAAACAAAGACATTAGGTACGTGACGTAATTGGACAAACATTCGGAACATTAATAATATCTGTATAAAGGTATTTAACAATTATTAGGGTTAGAAGTAATGCAGTGGTGTAGGTAGAACATACTCAGAGTCGTTCCTAATACACGTATGCCTGTTAAATTGCTCGAGACCCGTTAAGTTGCTTGAGAGGACCAAAATGTAGTGATGCCTTGACTTGAATTAATTTTTTTGACCATATGGGTAACTAAAAAAAACCCCCCCAAAAAAAACGTATCCGAAGATATTTTTTCACTCCATAGAAATAAACCGACGTTAACCCGTTCAAGCCTCACATTGTTGCGCACCATGGCTACCAGGGGGCAGTGTAATACAGATGCACACGAAGAAGAGCTTCACAACTCACGCCATAAAATGCTACTTGTTTTTCACAGGGAGTAAAGCATAAAGTTGTGTTAATGAGTTTATACATCCTGGCAGAATTGTAAGATTTGTCTATTTTTTTTTTTGTAGTTGAAAACAGCCAAATGATGATGCAGAACATATTTAACATTTAACAATAAGGCATTTTAGAGAAGCACAATCAAAACGTAGCAATAAACAAAATAATTAGACGGTCCAGGTTCAGCCATCAGCCATATTTTTGCCATGTTTCTGACACAAATGCTGTTCGCTAGTCCATTTCTTGAGTTTTACACTGTGTGTTAGCATTAAGCTAACGTACTTAACTAAAGCAATGTTATGTGATTGTTTTAACACACACAACTTTATAGTTCTCCTCGTTTTATGTTTAGTTAGTAAGTAAACTTTAAGTAGAAAAGCAGTAAATCTTCACAGTCTGACAAACTGCTACTTGCAGAATTGTCTTGAGCTGTCTGACAGTGTTAGAGACTGAGTGTTATTAACTGTTGTGAAAGCGCTATATAAATCAGCATGTATTGTACTGTATTGTATTGTATTGTATTGTATTGTATTTCAAGACCTTTTGATAAAGCTGGGACAAAACAATTAAGCCCGCCGTGTCCTGGCTGGTCTTCCCGTTAGGTGTCTTGTCCTCCAACTTTGTGTGCTGGCGCAACCTTTGCCTCTCGGTCTGCTAACTTTAGCTTCACAGCTTGCATGGTCGCACTAAGCCTTTTTTGGGGGCTTGTGGTGTGCCAAAGTAGATTTACCTTCAATAACCATTTAATAAAGCTCTATCCATTAGACTCGGAGTCTGCCGGCTGCATTAATCCTGATTACGGGATGCGCGGCAGAGGAAAAGGGTCTATGTGTCAAGTATGCCATCGAGTGATTTATATCCCCGGTTGGCATGTGTGTCTTGTCAGTCGGCGCTGAGCGGAGTGGAGTGAAGGGAGAAGAAGCGCTCATTGATGTTCACCTTTTTCCAAGTGTAACTACAGTTTGTGCCACCTTGCTTCCGCAGTGTCTCTCTGGTGCTGATGTTGGCTTTGACCTCCTACGGCTGCTTTCAACCTCTTCAGTATGGACTCCAAAGGCCCCAGTGGCACCTTCAAGAGGTCCTCCCTCAAACGTAGCACGTCGGGCTCACAGAAGGTATGGAGCTTTCAATGGGTGCCTTTTAAATTGGACCTGGCAGCATTTTATTGGTATTTCAGCATGTGATTAAACGTGGTTTTATTGACTTTTGACACATGCTGCTTGACATGTAAGAAATGTTCTTGTTACATCACAGTCAAAGTCCAAGGACCGTCTCAGCCAATCATATTGCAGAACTGCTGATCATATGCAACATGTATTTGGCTTTCACATGTTGTGTGCCGCAACCCTCTGCAAACATACTGTTAAGTGAAGCTGAGTGAGCTTCAAGTAAGAGCTGCTCGCTGCATTAATCCTTCATAATGGCCCAGTATGGCGAGCACGGCAGATTAAAGTCCTGTGATATGTTTTTATAAAGTCTGCTCTCATGTGATTAACACTCCTATTAATACGTTCTTGAAAGCAACCAACACGGTTTTGTAAGTTTGTATATGAAATTGCGCGTCTGCTCCCGCTTCAGACTGGGGTGGGTTTTTAGTTTCAACGAATTGTTTCCTGGTATTTTATGGGACGGGGGGAAAAAAATATACAAGTTGTGTTATCAATGTTAATAATTCGATATTTCACTTTATGCAGAGGAGGCGCTGCAATAGTTTGCTTTTAAATATATTTAAACTAGAAATGAATATTTTAATTATTACCATGAATTCATTGTTGGATTTAAAAAAATTGTTCTTTATTGTGTACATCATCCCCATTTTGGTGGTCCAGTGAGCTCTAAGTTCCTTGAAATGACTTCAATTTCCCATTTCAAGTTTTACAGTCAGGAGGCAATGATTTTAAAGGCTGCACAATTGCCCATTGTATTGATGAGATCACATGACCGCGTTAATCAGCAGAGAGCTGATGCCTTTAGGGCCAGAGGTCAGCATGACGACTACTAAATGTTGTTGATTTATAATTTAAAAGTGTAATGTTTTTTGGGGGGAGGGGGTTGTACCTGAACTAAAGTACAGTATACAAACTTCTGGGCAAAACTAAGAGGATTTATTTGCGAAGGTCTCACTCTTTTACTAATTTAGCATCATTGTAGAAATATTTAAAAGTCCACCCAAATAAAATAACACTTCACGTTGGACTTTGTAGACATAAATGCCAATTATCAGTCCGACAATCAAGATTGCATTTTCATCTCATGAATATTTTCATTCAGAAAGTCAGATAATCTTGATTGCTTTTAGCTAAACTGTGCTGTCAAATGCTTCTACTTCTCGATAAAAAAGGGGCCACTTTGACATAAACTGTTTGTAAATAGGTTAAAAATAACATTTAAACATATTACATTGCGGGCCACATAGTAGTTGCCTCCCTGCGCCTGTTATAATGTAATCTATAACTTTGCAGGATGTAACGGTAGGCCCAAAATGACATACCTTGGGTTTAAGTTCTCGGTTCGCTTCACACTAGACACGGTAAGGGAACAAGATACAAAAAAGAAGTGGCTTTCGTGAACGGTACACATTGGATGGCATTTCAATTTAAACCTAAAAGTTAGCCTTCTTGTGAGGAAATGGATGATGCAGACAAACGCACTGTGACGGAATAGAGAAAATTAGGAGGCTGGGGGAGAGGCTTTTTGAATGCCACTGAGTGGTGGGAGTGCGTGTGTGTGTTCCACTCATATTCACGTTGCCGTGATGTCATTTCAAATCAATTAACACATTTGGTACCCTGCCAAAATCATGCACCACAATGTCCTTTAGCCAGAAGATGAGCTGCACTGTCTTTGTTTACAGACTAGGCACGTTGCTACAGCGCGAGGAAGTTCCATTTCTCATACCTTACCTAATACACTCTGATCCCAAATCATAACCCAATCTTAATCTATAATTGTCCATAATTATTGATGATGATGATGATGAGAAGCGGGTCAGAAAACTGATTAAAGGTTGAATCACCACGAGTTCTGAATTGAAAAAAAGTGAAAGTTGTGACCCTGCCTGTGGCGCAAAAAGCCACCACCAATTAAAACTGGCAAATGTGTGTCACAATTGTAATATGTAATATCATTTATAAACAATTCTTTTTATATATTCCAAATAGGCTTAGTAGTACAACCATTAAAGCAGGAAGTCACTTTACGGTACCTTTACTGAAAATTGGTACCCAATAGATGAGTTTTAGTTTTTGCTGATGCTTAAAAAAAAAAAATCCACGGGCTTGTCTTGAGCGCAACATTCCTTGAGGGCTAAGAGGGAGTAGCCCTTTAAAACGTGTCTTGTGACTGCGTCCACTGGCGAGCCTAATCAGTGACATGTTGCTCTCATGTGATGGCTAACTGGATTTTCAAACCAAGGATGACAATTGAGTGCTTTTACACGGAGCGAGAAGGCAAATTTGTCTACCACGAGATCGAGCCCGCATCTCATGGGGCAAATGTCTCCCTCCCCTCCCTAAAGTCAAGCGGCAGACTGTGAAAGGCAGCTTTTTATTCGGCCCTCGTGGGATCCAACGTGGCTCTTAAATCTTCCTTAAACAGTAAAGGATTCCACATGGGTTTGCTTCTCTTCACGCCGCATCAAACTCCATCCTCGCCGCCATTGAGTGGCAAAGCCGAGCAATTAGTGGCTTTTATCTTCAACCCCGGTGACATCACATTCCACATAGGACCCCCAAATCCTTTATGACCAATTTCAACTTATTCTCCTTTTACGACAGTCCGAAGACACACGTGGACCTTTCACTTTTCCACAAATTTTTTCACTGAGCAGAAAAAGGAAGCTCCTGAACATTTTTTTTTAACCTTCATAACTTGTGATTTGTTTTTTCTGTGATTATATTACGTGGAATTGTCGCCGCATTGGAACAAATTGGCTGTGATCTCCTTTCTCGCTAAGCTGCGAGTCAGGAGACCTGGCACATGTGACTGCTGCACCCAAAGGCGAGTATAGTGGAATATCGCATGTCGGACATGAGGAGAGTGTAATACTTGAAAAGGTATATGGAATAGATGGTATATTAAGACAGGATCAGAATTATTTCAGTGTACTGTATACCTTGTGTGCCATTTTTGTAAATTGGTGTGCTGTGAGATTTTGCTCATGTAAAAAGTACTGGAAAATCCCATGAAAAACACGCACCCGAGTAAAATAAGCACCCCCGCCCCTCCCGGCCAAATCACTTTCTTTTAGGGAAGACAAGGCAGCTTTATTTATATAAGACATTTGAAACACAAGGCAACTCACTGTGCTTCACACAAGCAAAGACGACACCTCCAAGCGTTTACAAACAACAGTTAATGACATTTAGAAGCAAAGCAGAGACAATAAAACAAGCTGAACAAAATTAGCAAAAGAATATAGTAATTGTAGCTAGCTATATATTTATTTTAATTTCTTTGCTTTCAAATCCATAAATATTGTACTTTTAACGACAATATGTGAAGCATTTTCACTTACGTTGTGTATGTAATAGTGATTACATTTTTAACAACCACACTAGGTACCGCCTAGTCTCATGTCTAAAAATGGCAGCACAGTGGTCGACTGGTTAGCACGTCGGCCTCACTGTGTCGAGGTGCAGGGTTCGATTCCGACAAAAAAGAAATAGGAATCTGTTTTTCATACCTTGTTCATACTCGCTGCCACCTTCAGGAGTGGATGTGCAATTACACTCTATTGTATTAAGGCCACAAAAAAAAACCCTGCATGTTCCCTGGTGTTGCACGCACCTTCCAAGGGGGGCCCGCCCCACTATTTGAGAAGGACCCGTCTCGGTCGAAGATACACATTTAACAATTATCAATAATAATAATAATACTCCAAATTTTAACATGGTAAGAATACTTTGGGTGTAACGCTAATTTCCCAAAATGTCAACCACCCACAATGACCCATTATCTTGTTCTATTTCTCAACTGCCGCCTGTTTGGAATGAATGTTGTTTATTGTGCTGAGGCTTGCCTTAATTCTCGTTAATTTTCCCCGTGTGACACAATGTGATCCGCCAGTATATCCAAATCTTCAAGGTTTTTCGTTAAGCGCTCGGAGGCAGCTCGAGCGAGGCAGCTGCTTGGGGTTTTCATTGCTGTGCCCAATGAGTTTAAGTACGCCGAAACAACTGCGTCATCTTAGCCAAAGCTCTCTGAAAATGCGTTTTGTTTTCCTCTCCTATAATTAAACAGCGTCCCCGACAGCACCACCAAAAAGTGTCTACTTAGGGACATTTCAATTTGTCTTTTTGGACCCCGCAACTGTTCTTCCAAAAAAAAAAAAAAATATTCCACACAGACTACCAAGTGCTCAACCATAAAAGGAGTGCTGGTGAAACCATTTCAAGGTTTCGGGTTTTGGAATATCTACCACTTCCAGCTCAGCTCATGCCTTCATCTGCTTATTTAAGCAAGCCCTCCATACCTCAAAATAGCCGTAATTGCCAGCCGTTAGGTGCCATGCGCGCTTCCTTTTCGCACACTTTTACGTCATCATTTGTCAACATCCTGTCGACATGTAAACATTAAGCCCTAAAACTGCCAAATATGACTGACATTAGGGTATTGTGGCGACTGTTTCGCGTTATCTTTTCCACCACCAGAACGCGATGGAAATAGAGATTAACTGCAATTAGTATTGAATGACCTTGCCCCCAGCTGGAGAGCAGTCATGTCTTAACAAGGCGCCCTTCCAAAAGAATGCCCGCATCCAATTCTCTCAATTATGCAAATTTGGGTTGAAATCAAAGTAGCTGGAAATGATGGTCAGGGGGGGGGGGGGGGGGGGTGTTAGGTGCTTGTTTTCAAATGAAAAAGTCTGCGAGCATCAGCTCGTCATGCCGCACAAACAAGCGTCTTCTTCCACGCTGCTGCGAGGGCAACACTAAGAAAAAGACTTTGAGCAAATTGGGAGATTAGGGGCCGCTTATCAAAGTGGATTTATTGTGCCTTGTTCAAGCGGCGGGTGAAAATACCCTGTGGGCATGGGGAAGGGGGTCATGGGACTCCCAAAAGGATTACCTTGAACTGGAGTCATGAGACTGGGCCGAACAAAGAGCCCGCTCACATGCTCATCATATTAGCTGGCCCTCATAAAGTGAACAAGTGTCATGTCCTGTGGGATTCAGTGAGGCTGCGGCGGCAGCAGCAACAGCAGCAGCAGCAGCAGCGGCAACGCTCCAGCGCCAGCTCACTTTTAGGCTTCTCGCGGGCGGTTCCTCGCTCTCAGATCCAAAGTTTTTATGTAAGTGGAACGACTGCAATGCTTTCTAACTAACTTTCGAAAGTGGATTTATTTGTGGGTGAGGGACAGGTTTGATTACAGGATTATCCATGCTAATATATTGCTTCAATTTATTGCAATTATTTGTTTTTAACGTTTTTTTATCCGTTTAAAATGTCCTCTTTTAATTGTTGTCAGCTACAAAATATTCATGATGTTGTTTTGATTTTTAAAAAACTGTCATACAGAAAATAATTAATATTATGTAACTAACCAACCATTGAGATCCTGTACATAGCTACACTCTTGTAATCTATTCGCATAATCACTCATATTCCAAGATTCAACACGAATAAAGGAGTGGCTGTTTAATCTATATCACTATAAATACCTAAATGCATTTATTATTATTACTATAACGGTCAACTTTCAGTTGCCTGGGGCAAATTGCGGGGATCAAAACAGAACAGTAGCCGCGCGCTTGTGATTCGAAGTCACAAGGCGTCCATAAGAATCCATTAGTTGGGTCTGTTCGTCACACTCACATGATGCTCAAAAGTTGAAATGGAAAAAAAAATCAAGAAGGACAATTGTTGAAAACAAAGTTCCCATTTTTCCACAGTTTTCACTGACGCTGCCAAGACTTTCCAGGAAAGCGGAGCTCCCATCGCTCCACTTTTAATTAGTCATTCACGCTCGACAATGGAAGAGAAAACTCAGGTTATTTTCTGCTCCGAGCTGGAAACGCATCAGAGGCGAAGCAGTTTTTTGGGACGCAGTGTGCAGGGGCCGCCTGCTTTTGTGTGATGAATCTCGGTGGCTGCTTCTGCTGTGACAAAAGAGTGACGCCAGCCAACGCTTTTGTCTTCTTATTTTCCGGCTTTTGTTTTTTCTTCTCAGGCGCAGCGAGTTTGGATTGAGAGGACATTTCTGAAAAGGGAATGCATTCACATCTTTCCCACCAAGGACACCACCAGGTAATACTTAATACCAGTTTTCTAATTATGGATGGTCAATTTGTAATAAGAATCAAACTTGGAAAGAATAGGCTACTGTTCCCGTGAAGCACAGATTCTTCCATAGAAAACCTTTATTTTTTTGTTTGTTTTTACATTATTTAGTGGCTTTAGTAACAGTTAGCACTATTTTAATATCTTTTTTTGAAATCATATTTAGTTTTTAACCCTTTCGGGGACAGCGGTTATCAGGTTATCAGGTTACAAGGGTGCATGAAAGGGTTAAATTATGCCCCAAACCGGTGTGCAAATGGCTTTGCTCAACATTTAGGGCGTGGCCTCAACGATTGTAGTTCAGACTGTACCTTAACCTTCACCACTTGGGGGGAGTGGACTAGCCCTGCATGTACCCTAACATTGGTGCGTAGACCAAATGAAAATACTGTGCAGGGTGGAAGGCCTTAACATACCTTTTATTGGACCTGCCATAAATAAATCCTACCACAACCATATAATAAAAAAGGTGGGTTTGAAAGTGAAGGGAACAGAAGTCAGCCGCAGGTGTAAATATTTTAAAATTCAAGTTCAAAAACTATGCTGTTTCCCCAACACCATTTTAAGCATTTAAATTCTATTTCACTCCCAGCAAGTATAGAAAGCTGCTTTTTAATTCTGAATTTTTGCTTTTAAAATGCCTTTAGATCTTTTGTTTGTGAATGCGTTTGAATTTAGAATTTTTGGGTGCTTTTGTTTGTGTGAAGCACATTGAGTTGACTTGTGGACGAAATGTGTTGTATGAATAAAACTGCCCAGCCTAAAGTAGCGTAGTGGCGAATGTTTGCGTTAAAAAATACCATATCTACAAAATTCATGAAATAAAGAACATCTTTATCACACGTCAGTGTCTAAACACAACTAGTGGACGTTTTCCATAAAACCAACGCCTTTGTTTGCCCTCTGACCGATGTCGAGTCGTGCCACGGGTTTCGTTTAGATGTTCATGCGGTCAGCTGACAACGCAGCACGTGGCCATCCCGCCCGGCGCCAACTCTCTGGAGGAAGCCCACCCGCTCGTGCAGATCGACGCCCCCAAAGACAAATGGAGCGTGATCAAGCACACCAGGACCTTCCCGACGGACTCGTTCGGCATCATCGAGTTCCAGGGCGGAGGGTTCATCAACAAGGCCATGGTGAGACGAACCGGCTTTTCAATGGCTCTAAATTCAATCTCATGGCATTTCCCTTCCTCTCCACGCTATTAGTACATCCGAGTCTCCTATGACACCAAACCGGAGAACCTGCTGCATCTGATGGTGAAGGAGTGGCAGTTGGAGCTGCCCACGCTCCTCATCTCGGTGCACGGAGGCCTCCAGAACTTTGACCTGCAGCCCAAACTCAAGCAGGTTTTCGGCAAAGGCCTGATTAAAGCGGCCGTCACCACGGGCGCTTGGATCTTCACGGGCGGAGTCAACACAGGTAAGGACGCTGCCGACTGCCGACGGCTCGGGATAATTCCGTTTAATGTTCACTTAACAAATGACTCTAAGTGACATTAGAAGATTAGCCCTGCACTCAACAGTTATTATATAATGCTTCTGCCATTTCCTGGCTGGGAGGGGGCGAGGAGACTGACCCATTGTGACAGGTTTAAACACTGCAATTAAAAGCTTTTTTGAGGGCAGGATTCATCGTGAATGGCAAGTCGCATGATGTTTCCATCCATTTCGATAACACCTTCACTGAGGTGCACTCAGACAAATGATCGCACTCTTGCCAAATTGGTCCAACAATTCTCATTTATTTACGACAATCTATCCATGCCAGCAATGTATAGTGACAGGCTCTGGCATTTCCCCAATGTTCCTTGACCCAATAAAGGTTGGGCAAGACCGACTTGATCAGCTTTGGATTCACACCGCTCCCATTTGGAGCTCACGGTTCTTGTTTGCGCGCACGTTTCCCACTTTATTGAAGGCAGCGACGTGTTTTTCTTAGGTGTGATCCGTCACGTGGGAGATGCCTTGAAGGACCATTCCTCAAAGTCACGAGGGAAAGTGTGCGCAATAGGAATTGCCCCCTGGGGGATTCTGGAGAACAAAGAGGATCTTATTGGGAAAGACGTAAGCATCCGAAAGGCGAAATCCGGGAAACAAAGGAGACCCTTCGATGATGAGATCTTCTCCTTCCAGGTGACCAGACCCTACCAGACGATGGCCAACCCGCTGAGCAAGCTGGCCGTGCTCAATAACAGCCACTCGCACTTCATCCTGACCGACAACGGCACCTGCGGCAAGTACGGCTCTGAGGTCAAACTGCGTCGCCTGCTAGAGAAGCATATCTCGCTGCAGAAGATCAACACCCGTAAGTGATGTCAGGCACACTTGGGAGTGGGGTGTGTGGAGGGGGGGGGCTACCAAGGGGGCTTCATCTTTCATGATGCCTAGGATTCACGGATGCAGAGCTTCTTCTGTGACCCATGGGCTTCCCTTTGTCATCCTATGCCTGGAGCTCGGATAAGGCAGGGACAGCAAAGGGATGCTCAGCTGTCACCACAGACTTCGCTCGCTCTCTCCTTTGCCATTTCGCATGTCCTCACACCAACATCCCACTCACTGTCTGTTGTCCTTAAAGGTCATGTTTAAATAACGCCGTGACTATTTTTGGGGTGTGTTACAGGTCTGGGCCAGGGTGTGCCACTCGTGTGTCTGATAGTGGAAGGAGGTCCCAACGTTATCTCCATCGCACTGGAGAGTCTGCGAGACGAGCCTCCGATTCCGGTGGTGGTGTGCGACGGCAGCGGCCGCGCCTCTGACATTATTTCTTTCGCACACAAGTTCTCAGAGGATGGAGGGTGAGCATTTACATCAAGGGGTGTCACGATGAAGTTAGGATTGCCCGTGGGTCCAATATGCTAAATTCAGTCCATCCGTGTCGGATAAATGTATGCCCAGCAATCGTATATTGTTTTTAGATATGGCTAGTGGCAGGCGAAATCTCGCACGTCCAAAATCATCACTTCTCCAGCAATGCCATATTTGTTCAAGCATCAACATTCTGTCATCAAAGGGAGTGACACTTTAGATTGTTCAACAATAGATTTGTCAAAAATTATTCACCCAATTGTGACATCGGACGTTTTGGTCCGACAACCAGCGATATCGGATTTTTCTAGGATTTTGGGGCGCCCAGCGGTCCTGTATCTTCCTAGAATAGATCTGCTCATGTAGTGAGAACTAGCAGAATCCATTCTCCACTTTCACAATCAAATTCAAGAGAAATCTGTACTAGGATGACATGGAGCGCTTGAATCTGGCCTGCGGGCCTTGAGATCACGCATACACCTCCAAGTGACATCTCCTCCTCCTCCTCCTCCTCCAGGCTCGTCAACGACGACGTGCGAGACCAACTCCTGGTGACCATTCAGAAGACGTTCAACTACAGCAAGAGCCAGTCGCAGCAGATCCTTCTCATGGTGATGGAGTGCATGAAGAAGAGGGAACTGGTGAGTAAGGGAATAAAAAAAAAAAACAGCTACCGGGATGTCGTTTGTACACCATTTGAAATTGATGTGTGCCTCAATAAACATGTATGTCAAGCTTTTGGTCTCCATGCTCATTCATCCGCTCATGTGTGTTTTTTTGCAATTAACATATTGAATCGATATAATCCCCACCACCTGCTTGTCATTTCTCCTCCTTTGCCGTGCTCATGCCCAGCGTGTGGAATAATCCGCATCGTCCTCATGCCTCGCGCCAAAGGTTGCAAAGTGGCGACCCCTCTGTGGCAGCGCACTGTCAAGTTGTGCGCAAAGTGCAAAGAGAAAGCACTTTAATCCCAAAAGTGTTGGTCCAAAGTGTCCGCTTGTGGAATCAATGAAGAGGCATCAAGTGACGGTGATTAGTTTAATCTGTGCCCTCCCAATACATCTGGATGGGAAAGATCTGAACGCACAAGTACTTTGCTTGCGCTGGCTCTTGCCTCATCCAGGCACAGATGGAAGATCCATCTCCATAATCCTCAATCGGGTTCCTCTCAACCCAGAGTGCTATCACACTGTCACTCGAGAGCCTCCAACACACCTCTAACACACATGTAATAGACTACCAAGTGCCCTCGCACACCCACATAAGCAAATTAATTAGACTTTTTTTTAACCCATAAATCATCTTCACCACACACTGTGTGTGTTTGTTTTTGTTTTTTTAATTATACATTTTGTGTCATGTGAGCCAGACAGTGTGACCTAATCACTTCATCCTAAGTGCATCCCTAGTGAACAGGTGGCAAAAAAAAAAAGATTTTCAGGGATGGGACACACCGTAATATTCCCCAAATTTGCATTAAAAGAAATTGCAAAAATAGCCACCTCTTTACGGATCTCCACAATTATGTCATCCTAATCCCATTATTCCCAAATTCACATTTTGACATACTGTAGGTGGCCAGTGAGTGGTCATACATGATCACGACTCATTCCCGTTTAGGGTCGCAAAATCCACCAAAAATTATATTGACAATATGGTGGCAAAGATGAAATGTGATTTTTTTTGTTTTTGTTCTGATACCCATATACAACTTGAATTCAGAGGTCGCTCAGTAGAGCTTCAGAACGGTGAAAAATATTTGATGTTGTGTTCACGTTGGAGTTTGTCCATCTAAGTTTTTAGCAGACAACCTCTTGTTTCATTGAAGATGTTGAACAGATTGAGAGTGCCTTCATGATTCTGGGCCGTGAAGTGTGTCAAAACTGTATTGGAATTGCCAATTGAAAAATTCTGTAAACGTTCCACCGCTTTGCAACCCCAATTCCATTCTTTCAAGTCATTCCGTCCCAGATCTCACTCAGCGGCCATCATTTTTTTTCCCTTCAAATTGTCTTTGCTTCCTCCCTCACAAATAGATCACAGTTTTTCGAATGGGTTCTGAGGGTCAGCAAGATATAGAAATGGCCATTCTTACAGCCTTGTTAAAAGGTACTATCATGACCCAAACCTCAATGCATGGAGTCTTGTCAGCAGCGCGCCACACGTTGCCTTACCCTTTTCTCGCGTCTGTACCCTTTTTTATTTGTGTCTCATCAGGCACGAACGCTTCAGCAGCTGACCAGCTCAGTTTGGCTCTGGCCTGGAACCGAGTGGACATTGCTCGCAATCACATCTTTGTCTATGGACATAATTTACCTGTAAGTGGTGTACGGCTCTCAATGAGTGTCAAATCATATCACACGAAAGCATTAGATTGTAAAGCGCTGACAATAAATGTGGGACACACAAAGAGAAATATGTATCAAGGAATGTTGTATTTGTAGTGTATATAAATATATATACACTACAAATATTTGTATGCATGCATACAGCAAATCTATATATATATACGTGTGTGTGTGTGTGTGTATAAATATGTGTAAAATTTGTATAATTTTGGGTGTATATACACATGTGTATGTTAATGTAAAATATATAAACACCCGCTATTTGGCAGCCATATTGTTACAGTCCCAAACGGTGTCAATAAAAACACGTATTTATTGTAAATTATGTATTTTATTGTTCTCATTTTATGTTTTTTTTTTTTTTTTGCTGTTACTATAATAAAGCCAGTCTCTTCAACACATGTTGCCTCTAAGACCGTATGAGGAAGAGCATTTGTGGCTACTGACAAATGTCAATCGACATTGGGATGATCAAAATATTAGAAACAATGATGAGTATAATGCAGTGTTGTCGTCAAAGCAACTGTTGCCAACTAGCTTGTTCCCGCCTCTTTGTCTTTCTTGTCTGGTTAGCCTGCCGGGGCCATCGCTAGCACGACCACCGCGCTGTCCCCGATCCAGGAGAAGCAGAAGAGTCCAGCCAGTGCCCCCCGCAACAAAAACAGGGGCAAGAAAGGAAAGGGCAAAGGAAAAGCCAAACCGGAACCTCCGGAGGAAACCGATCCACGGAAGTTGGAGCTCATTCGTTGGGTAAAACTGGATTTCTTCAAAAAAATCTTCACTTCAGATTGTTAAATTTGTAAAGATGAACAAAACTCTATTTTTTTGCCAGGTAAATTCCCTGGAACAGGCTATGATGGACGCTCTGGTGTTGGACCGAGTGGACTTTGTCAAGCTGCTTCTGGAGAACGGTGTCAATATTCACCACTTCCTCACTATTCCAAGACTGGAGGAGTTGTACAATACGGTGGGGCATATATTAAAGTGCAGGAAAACGTGTGGGGTTTTTTTCTTTTTTTTAAATTCAGTCACTAGTAACAGCATTACAAGATTTGATACCTGATTGTAATTATGGCCGTCGTTTGCATGAGATAGAATGAGAAGTTGGTGTAGCAAAGTGCATGGTGCCTAATAAATAGACCTGCTAAATGTGACTTTTTTTCTCTCTTTTTAGAAACTGGGCCCTGCTAATACTCTGCATGCTGTAGTTAGGGATGTCAAAAAGGTAAATAACCACATTGCTGAATGTTTTTATCCTATAAAGTTATTTCTGGGTGGCACGGTGGACGATTGGTTGGCATGTCCGCTTCACAGTGCAGAGGCTTAGGGTTTGATTCCGGCTCCGCCCTTCCTGTGTGTGTGTGTGTGTGTGTGTGTGTGTAAATGTTGTGTTATTTCCTCTGCTCTTGTTGAATTTCTCTGCAGGGAAACCTTCCTCCAGATTACCAGATCACTTTGATTGACATCGGCTTGGTGCTGGAGTACCTCATGGGTGGAGCTTACAGGAGTAATTACACCAGGAAGGCTTTCCGCAACCTCTACAATACTCTGTATGGACTTAAAAGGGTGCGCAT